>QLOH01000035.1:686676-1373352 GCA_026901365.1 Sesbania bispinosa
TTCACTGCTATCAATTGGTTATCAGAGCTTTGTTGAATTGAGCAATTTTGGAGCATTTTGGGGGCTGTTTGTGCGCTGCATTGGGGCTGTCCTTGGTGCAGAATTTTCATAAAAAATAGTGTAATTCATCCCTTTGTTTCAATTGTAACTTGGACTCTGAACTGTTCTCAGGCCCGAGTTGCCTTTCTGCTGCTTCAAGCACTTGTTTGTCTTGATTGATTGGGTGAATTTCTTGCTAGATGGGGCTGTTTTTGGGCCGCTAATCCCACCCCTTAGGTGTTTGTTAAAATGCCTATTCCAAGTGCTCATACTTGTTCTTGAGTGATTCTTGCAAATTGATTGCTATAACTGCTTGTTTATTGGTGAAGTGTGGTAAGAGGAGGCATTGTTGTCTTCATTTTTCCAAAGATCGTTCACCTACATTTTCTCCCCTTCACCATTACTTGTTCATCCCCCATATTCATCTATTTACTTTCCACTTTTAATTTTCCGCCATTTAATTTCAGTTTCTCCCCATCCTTTTACTTTCTGCCACCCCCTTTACTTTCTGCCATTTAAATTCTGTCCTCCCCATCCTTTTAATTTCTGCCATCCCCTTTACATTCTATCATTTAATTTCAATCCTCCCCATCCTTTTAATTTCCGCCATCCCCTCTACATTTCTGCCATTTACATTTCTGCTCTCCCCATCCTTTTAATTTCTGCCATCCCCTCTACTATCTGCCATTTACATTCTTCCATTTACATTTCTGTCCTCCCCATCCTTTTAATTTCAATTTCCCCCTTTAATTTCATTTTGTGCAATTTTCTTCTCATTTTTGCCATTTTTTGTGCTTTTCTTGGGCACTGTTTTGTTCAATTTTCTACTCCTGTTTTGTTTGTCTGTTTGGCATTCTGATTTCAAATCTGAATTGACTGCTATCTCTACTTTGAACTTTCCCTGTTTGATTATGCAAAACGCTCACCGTTTGACTACTTTTTGGTTCACAAAGTTGGAAGAAAATCAATAAATCCCAATTGTTAATTTTCCTTCAAAATTTAATTCTCATCTTAAAATTGAACCAAGTGCGTTTCTGTGACCGTAGTGTGTTTGTATAATCAGCAAGGAAGTGCTAAGCAATTTTTTTGGAATTTTTTGAAATCAGGTTGCCATACCATTTTATTTTACAACCTTTAGAAATCAGCCTGTCCATTTTGTTTTTCTGGTACCGTTTGGACCAGTTTAGTGTCAAAAATCTCAAAAAAATTATAGTAGGTGCAGTTTAGTTTTCTATAATTTTGTACAAATTTCTGTAATTTTTTGTTGGGGAAAAAGCCAAAAAGAAAGAAAAAAAGGCAAAGAAAAATACAAAAAAAATTATATTGCCAAAAATACAAAAAGAGGTGTAAAAAGCAAAAAAGGGTGCAAAAGTCAACAACAAGGGAAAAAGTCAAAAGACATCCAAAAAGTCAAAAAAGTTCAAAAAAAATAGAGAAAAATAAAAAGAAAAACAAAAGAAAGTATCCCAACAATACAGTTGACAGTTTACTGTAATTTTCTTCATTCATTTCTCTGTATACTGTAAATTGAGTTGTAATTGTTGTTTTTTCTAAAACGACAAATTTTGGCAACTCTTTTCAAAAAATCACCAAAAACAATACTCTTTGCAATTTCTTCCGTCTTGTCTTGTTTGCTTTCTACTCTTGTGTATAAGCCTTTTTGAGTGCTTGCTTTTCTTGCTTGTCTCATCAACTCTTGGTTTGTCTTAGGAAAATTCTAAATCCTCTTTCAGTAGGTATTTTCTTTTGTTAGTGCGCTTCTATTTGGGAAGGGTTAAGACTTAGTCTCATTGTTGGTCTTTGCAAGATCAAACCAACCTCAACCGAGTAGAAGAGGCAAGAGAGTTCTCATTATAGAAAAGCCAAAAAGAGTGACATACACGAGTGTTACATTCCATTGAGTGTAAACACTTAGTTGAGTGGAGAGGTCCTTAAAAACTTTTACATAAAATCAATTTAGGAGTATGGAAGGAAGGAGGCAAGGGGAAAGGGAATCACTAATGCTTAGGAAAGCCATAGAGACACCCTTGGGAAATGAAGGAGAGAGCCAAAGAGAGAACATATTCCACACTAGGTGCCACATTGAAGATAAGGTATGTTTAGTAATCATAGATGGAGGAAGTAGTAGCAACCTAGCTAGCCTTAGGTTAGTTAACAAGCTAAACTTACCTACTACTCCACACCCAAAACCTTATACACTTCAATGGGTGAGTGATGAGGAAGAAATTATGGTGGATAGGTAAGTGAGATTAAGGTTTAACATTGGGGACTACAAAGATGAAATAACCTTTGATGTTATACCCTTAGAAGCCTCACACATCCTCTTAGGAAGACCTTGGCAATATGAGAGAAGGGTAAAATATGATGGGTTTGCCAATACCTATAGGTTCCGCCACCAAGGAATAAAATTCACACTCATGCCTATGACTTCAAAGGAAATAAAAGAAGATCAAACCACACTTAAGAGGTTAATAGAACAAGAGAAAGGAGAACAAATAGAAAAAGAGAAAGAAGGAAAACTTAAAAAGAAAGTGAGAAAAGGGAATTAAGAGTGCAAGAAGAGAAAGTATGTTTATGTTGTGATCATTTGAATGCTAACTCTTCTAGTGAAAGCATGAATAGGTTGATGGAAAATATTCCTAGTGTTGTAAAAAGGACAACTCAAGCTTTTGAAAGGGAGTTTCCTAAACTAACTTTCTTTATGCATGAAATGCCTTCTTCTATGCACAATTATATGCCTCAAAGCATTACATGTTTGAAAGAAATAAACAATGTTGATGATGCTTTGAAATCTATTGCATGTTTAGAAAAGCCAACTAAGTTTAAGAGTACCATGAAATTTATTAGAGATGTATGTTTAGTCAATTCCTTTGATCAATTTGAGTTACATGATGATAACAAAGTTGGATTGAATATGCATGTACCTTTGGTTTGTATCTATAATGTGCATACACATTTTGGTCCTAAAATAATTGTTTCATATAAAAATGTGTATTATACTCTTGAACTAGTAAAAGAAAATGATAAAAAATTGGGATAAGGCTATCACATGTGAAAACATTTGCATGACACCTAAATCACATGATGGTATGCCTCAAGTTTTGCTTACTCAAAGTGATTCCTTAATTGTTTTGCCTTGCTTGCAAAGAAATGATACCTTTGATTTAAATAAGGCACCAACATACTTGAGTAAGTTCATTAGGATAAGTTGTGACTCATGGCATGAACATATGCATTATTCTTTTGACAATCATACTCAAGATGCATGTGCTATGTTCAATAAAAATGTTGGGATGTTATTGAAAAATATTAAGACATTCATGCCACATAGTTTCACTTGTGCATTTATTTGGGAACATAGTGTAGAATATTTTGATGAATATCCCACATTGAAACACATTTTGTACTTGTGTGGAATTTATTTCCTAAGCCTTCTCCATGACCACTTACTTGTCTTACTTACAAGGGAGGGCTTCAAAAGATTAGTCTTTGATCCAGGATCTAAATCCACAGAGTACATGAACAAGATGGTTCAATCTTCATTGAGGGAGTTTTCTATCCCTTATCTCAAATACCTCTTGTTCATCTCCTATGTTTTTCTTTTGCTAATCTTTATGATCCCCAAGTATTTTTGTTATGAGCCTTCACTTTGCTTGCTTTGGAATAATAGTTATGGGTCTTCTTTTTGTTGTCTAGGCTCAAGGAAAATGTTCAACTTGTGGACGTCCAGCTATACTCCCCAAAGGCTAAGGGAAGTATCTTCTTACTTGCTACTTTAGTCATCCAACTCCTTCTTTCTATCCCCATTCCTCTTCTTCTTATGGATTCTTTCTGATCTTCCAGATTTGAGGTCAAATCCTCTCTAAGGGGGAGGGAATGATGGCAACTGCCAGTGGAACTCTGAGATGATAGCGGAGCTGAAGGGGAGTCTGGGCCTGACTTGGGCGCATGGAGTTGGACGAAGCCTTGGTTAACCATATTTTGGTCAACCCCCCATGGTCAACCTTTAACCTTTGACCACCCTTGACCAAGTCAACAAGAAGACTTCATCTTAATTAGGATTTAATTAGATTAATTAGAGTTTTAATTGTAATTAGGACATGAATGTAATTTTTCCTTTTCTTTCTAGAATAGGGGCGCTAATTTGATGGCTTTATTGGCTTAAGTTATAGCTTAGCTAATTAGCCAAAGGATAGGGGTTCAACACCCACCTAGGAAATTTTCCACTCATCTTTTATTTTCCTTCCCACCTAGCCACCTCCTTTTCCTATAAATAGGAGACCACCCCCTTTGTATTTTATAACTTTGATGAATGAGTAAAGGCATTATGCCCATTTTTCTCCTCAAGTGTGAGTTGAGAGATGGCTTGGTGGTTCTTGCTTAAACCAACCAGAGACTTATCTAATTCTCTTGAATCAGTGGCGTTCGTCCCAACCATCTCTTTCTCTTCCACTTTTTCTTTCATTTTCTCTCATTTTCCTTCATATTATTGCGTGAATATAGCTGCTGCCCTGCACCTATATTTCGCATTTTAAGTGCTAATTCTTGATTCTAACCGGTTGTTTTTGCTCAATTCTAGATTCGCAACTTCACTGCTATCAACTTCAGATGGTCAACTTGCTGAAACACGAAAAACACGTTAAAAGTATAGGCAATTTTTGCAATTGATATTTTAACAGAATTTTTTATTTATTAAAACTTTAGGAAAGTGAGACTCAATCATTATTAAAAACTTAATAATATTTTTAAGACTCAACACAAGCTACTTCAGAAGAAGCTGGAAGGAATGAAGAATCTAACAATCTTGTAGAAGATCTTGCAGTAAATGCTCTGGTTATGTTGGCTAGAAGCTATTCTGAACTACCCCCATTTGATTCATCCCTACCATTCCTTCAACCTGAAAATCAAAATCAAGAGGATCATCAACATTCTCCTGCAGAAGAAATGGAACACAGAAGTGATTCTCTTGCTAAGACAGAGGAGCTTCACATATAAGAAGAAGAAGAAGAACCCAAGGAAGATGCACAATTTGTTCCTTCTGTGGGAACTTTTACCAAATATATGGTAAATCAGTCCTTAGCCACTCCAATTATTGATTCGAAGCTTCTTTCTGCTACCCCCTTTAAAGGAAGATATCCTTAACATTTCTGCAACATTATCCTCCATGGACACCTTCTTGCAACAACTGAGCCATGAAAATGACACCGCTCATCCTTCTCAACCTGAGAAGATTGTTGCTGCTGAGGACATAGCAGAACCCTCCAATGCTTCTCAAATTCCAAATGCATATTCTGTTGAGAAGCAAGCTAGGAAAATTAAAGCAGATATGAAGAAGCTCTTCACTAATGTCAACACCCTCCAAAATACAATGAATGAGATGATTGAGAGGTTCACACAGCACCAATTCTAGTTTAACACCTTTGTGTTACC
Organism: Sesbania bispinosa; assembly: GCA_026901365.1. Classification (NCBI taxonomy): domain Eukaryota; kingdom Viridiplantae; phylum Streptophyta; class Magnoliopsida; order Fabales; family Fabaceae; genus Sesbania; species Sesbania bispinosa. The sequence continues at coordinate 692,146 of QLOH01000035.1, forward strand.
AGTAATTGCCTCTCAAGCACAACCTATGCCTTTTGCACCTTTCCAGCCTCCCACAGACATTCTGCAGCCTACTACTTCATCATCCTCTGACCATTCCTATCCTTCCAAATAGAAGATGATGATTTTTCTTCTCCTTTATGCTTAAATGTGTTATTTTGTTATTTTTTGAGTGATGACAAAGGGGGAGAAGTAGTATTGTAGCCTATGACTATAGTAGTTTACAATTTTGCATCTATGTAATTGAGGTGGCCTTGACATTGAACTTTTATGATTGTAATTCATGAAAAATTGAGAAATGAATCATATATAAATGATTTCTTTTTGCTGAAATATCTGGTTGTTGACATCATTGTTTATTCTGATTTTGTATGCATCAATTATGTTAAACTATCTCCTTAAAAAGAAAAAGAGCATAAATTCAAGGGTAGATTAAGTTTTAAAAGATATCAGAATTATGTAAACTATATTTTGGAAAGTTGTCATCATAAAAAAAGGGAGATTGTGATGTCCAAGAATCCCTTTGAGATGTTTTCATAATGACAAAACTACCAAAATATACTTACTATAATTCTGAATATCTAGACTAATGTTTCAAATTGAGTTGGTTCAAGTAGAAATAGGTAAAATGATAAGAAGATCCACTACAGAAACATATCAGAAGAAATAAAGCATGATATAGATTCTGTTTCAAGTGAAATTTAAGTAAATCAATCAAGAAGAAACATTCACTCAATGAGTATCACCTTACATTAAAGAAAAGAAAGAATTAAGTAAGGTGAAAGCAAGAAAGTTAAGAAGAATCACAAGAAGATATCTCTGAATAACTTCAGAAGAAATAGTCTGTCAAGAAATCCTCAAAAGATACATTCAAGACATCAAAACTCAAAGCCTTCAGAAAGAACATCTTCTGACCTCTAAAGATATTCCATCATGAAAAATAGAAAGAAAATTCTCTAAGAAGAAAGGAGAAAATGTTGCTGTCATTATATTTAAAGCTCTAAGAAGAAAAGCTTTCAAAAACAACATCAGAAGAAGCATAATCTAACTTAAGAAGATTATTTAAGTACTTATTGGGTATGATCCTCATTTAATTATAATTACATAAAAAACCAGTAATTATTACACAAAGTCAAACTGCAAATCAATAAGGAAACCAACTACAAAATGTGTTTCCTTCTGGAGAAGGTATAGGCTTCAGAAGAAATGCTTATCAGAAGATAGGACCAGTCAAACTAAGGAAATAGAAAAAGCTGCACATTATAGTGACAGCTGCTGCACTTCCAGCTGGTTGCTTGACTTACTCTCCAAGGCATTTCCAACGGCTATATTCCATTCCCTTGGCTATAAATAGAAGCCTTCTCCTCCAAAATTAGACACACAGCAGAACAAGCAGAAGAAGCACCAAAAGTCTCTGAAATTACAATTATACCTTCTGCAGAATTTTCACTTTCTATATATCATTCTGTTTTGAGATAAAATAGTTAGGAAAGTGAGAAATAGTGTGTGTTGGCTCAAGTCACTTAGCTGTGCTTAATTTACTATAAACTGTGAGCCTTTGTTCATTGTATTTTCATTACACAATGTTCTGTAACTCTCAAGAATCTGAAAGGAGTTAGATTCTTTTGAGAGATAGTTAGATTGAGTCTGCAAGAGTGAGGTGTGCCCTGCTATTTGTAGAAAACTGTTGTAGGAGCCTGCGGAGGCTGTAGAAGAATACTGGGTTGAGCCTGAAGAGCTTGCAGAAGAATACTAGTGGTGAGGAGCACCCAAGAAGTCATTGTATGAAGGTTGATATAGTGGAAAATCCTACTGGGTGTAGGGACTGGACGTAGCCTCAAGGTTGAGAGGTGAACCAGTATAAAATACCATGTGCAATCTTCTTCTTAACTTACTCTCTTTACTACTGCAATTTATATTCATATCTTAACTATCATATCATTTGCATAAAAAGGTTTTAAATCTACTTAATACCTAAGTAAGTGTTACCTCAAGAAGGTTCCAATCAAAAGGAACCATATTTTCTGCATACTATAAATATAATTCAAATTATGTTAATTAACCCTTGAACTTCTTATATTAGCCAAGTGTCCAACTTGACCAGAAATAAATATTAGAAGAAAGTGCAGAATTTTTAAGAGATCACAATTCAATCTCCCTTCTTGTGATTACAAAATTCACTTCATTACATGCTTAGTCAAATTCGAATTCTATCTTGAATCTAAACTCACATTTTAGGTTGCTTAATCTGAAATGAATTCACAGTTTGCTTAATTTTAAGGGTTAGAGATTAGATCTCATGCAAGTTTGCTTAATTCTTGTGTGAAAATTATCAAGGATTGCTTAATCCAAATTTGAATCTGTTAAGGAAATGAGGATTTTCGTATGAACCAATTATAGATCCAATTTTGAATGAGGCAGAGGAATAATCCATTTTCTTAAATTGATTTCTAAATTTTGAATTTCATCTTTGATACTGAATAATCAACAAACCCCCTTGCTATTGTTTTGATAATTGTTGTGAAGGAAATTATGAATTTGTAATTGAATTCTTTGGGAGATGACTTTGGGTTAAACTAACTCTTACAACACTTTAATTATTTTATTTGATTGAGTACAGCCTCGATCAAATTTGGCCCTGTTGCCGGGGATTTTAATTCAAACTTAGTTTTCATTTTCAATTCTGTTTGTGTTTGAAATTTTGTTTCTGTCATTGAGTTTTAGTTTCAATTTCAATTCTGTTTGTTTAATTCCTATTCCATATTGTGTTTGTGAGGTTAGAGTCATCTTTCATATTGTTTTTTGGTATAGCTAACCTTGGTTCGTGCAGATTTAGAAATCTCCAATTTTGTTCACAGTTTGAGGTAAGACTGTTAAATCTGTGACTTCCATTGCTACTGTTCCATTGCATTCTATGAGCCTTAATGTGTGTTTTGAGTTGTGTCAGGTGTTGAGTCATTGTGATTAATGTGTTTAGTCATGGTATAATGTTTATATATTTTTGGGATGAAGTTAGAATTGATTTGCTGTGAATTGGATTGAAATGCACAAGTTGATCAAATTGTTGTTGACATTTTTCTACTGTTTTCTTTTGCAATTGAATCTGACTTTTTAGTTAGCATAGTTGTAGGTGGAATTTTTGGACAAATTTTTGTATCCACACTTATTTTAATTAATAATGAATATTGGATACCCCGGATACAGTTAGATAGTTCCAGATTGTGAGATTACACTTTGTACTAGTTTATTTTGACGTGTTGACTTCAAATGATCATAACTTGAGTTAGGAAAGTCAAAATTGGACATATTTTATATGCTTTTGGGGTAAAAGAAGCTAGTTAGGACGCCTTTCTTGGATATTCCAAGAGGGGGACCCTGAAAATTTAAAAAAAGGTCGTTTTCTATTTTTTCTGGAAGTTTTTATTTTTTTTTTTTGGTGTATTTTTGCATTCTTACCTTAGTAAATTTGTGTAGTTAGGCTTTGAATTTTGTTTTGAAATTTTTTGTGGCTCATTATTATGATATTATAGTGTCTTCCATATATTCATCTCATTGGTTTCTGCTTAAATGATATAGGCTACCTTTATATGCTACCATGCTGTTGTATGCTTTCTTTTGTGCTTTTTTTGTGTGCATTTGGTGTATGACTAGAGCAAATCTAGGTTCCCTATATCCATTTGATCCAGAAATTGATAAGACCTACCATAGGCAAGTTAGGCAGTCTAGGAATACATTTGTTCATAATTCTGCTAGTGATAATGAGTCATTGTCTGATAGTGTCTATTCTGCTCTTAGTATTAGTGATAGTGAATCTTTTTCTGTTTCTTCCTCTTCTTTCTTTGATTTTGATTTTGATTTTAAAATCATGGCTGAGATGACTTTGAGTGAGTTTGATTCACCTGATGTGTCTTTTTAGACTTTATGCATTCAAAATCTTGATATAGGTGTGCCTTATTAGCTTAAGTCTGGATTGATTCAGTTGTTGCATGCAGGTGAGGATCCACATAAACACCTCAAGAAATTTCACATTTTCTGTACCACTATTAGACCACTTGGAGTTCCTGAGGATCACATCAAGCTTAAGGCATTTCCATTCTCCCTGTAAGACATAACAAAAGACTGGTTGTATTACCTCCCACCTTGATAAGTCACTAGTTGGGATAACTTGAAGAGGTTGTTTCTGGAAAAATTCTTCCCTGCATCCAGAGTGACTTCAATCAGAAAAGAAATGTGTGGTATAAGGCAATTGGACAGAGAGAGTTTATATGAGTACTGGGAGAAAATCAAGAGGCTTTGTGCAAGCTGTCCACATCACCAGATTCATGGGCAGCTTCTTATTCAGTACTTCTAAGAGGGCTTATATCCATGGATAGATAGATGATTGATTCAGCCAGTGGAGGAGCTTTGGTGGATAAAACTCCAATTACAACAAAGCAATTAATTGAGAATATGGCTTCTAATAATCAACAGTTCAGTACTAGAAGCAATTCAGTGGCCTTGACTAGAGGAGTTCATGAGATGGAGACTACTTATGCTGCTGATCACAGAAAATTGGAGAACGAGTTAGATGATTTGGCTTCTTTGGTTAAGCAGTTGGCAGTGTTTTAGAAGGTTGCAAAATTATGTGGGATTTGTACATCTCCTGATCATCCCACTGATTTTTGTCCCACCTTGCATGAGTCTGAAGGTGATGGTGTTGTTCCTCCTCAGGCATATGCTGCAAATATTTATGGGAATGGAAGAACTCCTCAGTAGCAGCAGTACAACCAAGATCTTTCTTCTAACAGGTATAATCCGGGTTAGAGGAATCATCCAAATTTGGGATGGGGGAATGTTGAGTCTCAAAAATATTATTAAGTAATTAATAATGTTTTAAGTCTCATAATCCTAAGTTTTAATGTATAACAAATTTGGTTAAAGTATTCTAAAAAATAGTACAAATTCTCTTAAAGGTATTTTCTGCGTTTCAGCAAACCTTTGAAAGAGAAACCCTCTAAAGATATGTAACCCTCTGAAGTGGTTCAACCTTCTGAAGGAGAGGAACCTGCTGAAGTAAATCAACTCTCTGAAGAGATGTACTATCTGAAACATGAAGACCTGTTGAAGACATCCAACGTGGCATTTTGTCTGAAGTCAGAAGGCTTTCTACTTAAGACTTAAAAGCTTTCTCAACGTCTTATGCAACATGTCTTATGAAGGAAAGATTACAGAGTCCTTTTTGCTCGTATTTGAATCATCTTACCAGAAAGGGAAACCTCTGTATCATAGTACCTGTAGTGTGTTAGAACTGAAACATCCCTGCACACCAGCACTGCTCAAAGAAGAAGCTATCAGAAGATTGTTTCACAATGGTTCCTACAACATTTAATGCTATCTCCCAACAGTGTTTTTCAGCAATCTTCAACGGACTTAATTTCATCCCTATATATAGCTTCATGAAAGAGTTCAAAATAAAGAGGAAGAGAAGAAATATATCAAGCCAAAACTCTGCAAAATCTATGTTGCATACTCTCTGATAATTTGTACACAAAATTTCATTTATCCTAAGTTATACTCAGTTATCTTGTACAAGCTTATTTCTGTTTAAGTTAGGAACTTGTTTAGTTCAGTAACTTAAACCAATTTCTTTGTAAACACTATTAAGTGTCTGAGAGCCTGGAGAGGCTTGGTGAAAGAAAGAATCGTTGTTGAGCCTGGAGAGGCTTGCGGTTAAACAATACTTGTTGTAGAGCCTGGAGAGGCTTGGTAGGAAAAAATTCTTGTTGTTGTAGAGCCCGAAGAGGCTTGATAGAAAAGAATACTTGTAATCTTTGAGATTAGTAGAAATCCTTAGTTGTTTGGCTTTGGGACTAGATGTAGCTCGTAGTGGAAGTGGGTGAACTAGTATAAATTCTTTGGCTAAGTCTTCTCTTACCCTTAACTCTTTTATATTTGGTTTATACTAACTTAGAGGGTTCGAAAATTGTTGTTTTATAACTTAAAGCTGAAAACTATCTTAAAAAGATTGAAAACAAGTTTTCCAAACTATTTTATTGAACCTACTGAAGTAACTTAAGCAAGTATACAACTCTCAGTTTCAGCAAATTATAGAAACTTCTTTGTGAAAAGTGATGCTTGTGAAAAGGTTTTCCAAAATCAATTAAGAATTATAAAACACTATTCAACCCCCTTCTAGTGTTTCCTGTGGTTTTTACAAGGAAGTCTTCACAGCAGCATCAACAGTAGCCTTATGTGCCTTATTGGTCTCATGTTGCTGGACCTAGCAGACCATACCTGCCTACACACTTACAGCAGCAGCAACAACGGTCTACACCACAAGCTGCTGCACCTTCCAAGAGTGAGCATTCCTTGGAAGAATTGATTAGGGAGATGGCGGTTAATAATCTGTATTTCTAGCAGAGGATAGAGGCAACTATTCAGAACCTGGAGAATCAGATGGCTACCACTTTGAATCAGCTGCAGTCATAGGGTTCAAATAAGCTCCCTGCTCCGACAGTTTTCAACCCAAAAAATGTTAGTGCTATAACTTTGAGGTCAGGTAAGAGTGTGAAAGAACCTGAGAGGCAACAGTCTGTGCAAGAAGATGAGATTAATAAAATTATAGAAAACCCTGTGCAGGAGAATAGTAGCAGAACTAGTCCTAGTTCTTCGAGCAACCCCAGTTCTTCAAGCAATGAGAAGCCTTCTATCCCTCTTCCATTTTCCACAGAGAGTTGTGAATCAGAGTAAAAAATGGAAGAGGCTGACAAATAAATCTTGGAGACTTTCAGAAAAGTAGAGGTCAATATACCTTTGCTTGAGGCCATAAAGCAAATTCCGAGATATGCCAAGTTTCTGAAGGATTTGTGCACTCATAGGGGGCGACTCAAGGGCAATAAGAGGATTAGCATGGGAAGGAATGTGCCTGCACTCATTGAGAGACCTAGACAACCAATCTTGAGAAATGCAAAGACCCAAGGACATTCACCATTCCTTGTATTATAGGCAGTAACAAGTTTGATAGTGCTATGCTTGACTTAGGAGCATCTATTAATGTTATGCCTTTATCTGTTTTCACCTCTTTGTTTCTTGGTCCTTTGCATCCTACAGGTGTTTTCATTCAGTTGGCAAAGAGGAGCACTTCCCACCCTGCAGGCCTTATTGAGGATGTGCTAGTTCGAGTGAATACCTCATTTTCCCTACAGATTTCTACATACTGGATATGGAGGGAGGAGATTCACTCAACGATACAACCCCCATCATCTTGGGCAGACCCTTCATGAAGACAGCTCGGACAAGGATAGATGTTCATGCGGGCACACTTACAATGGAGTTTGGAGACAATGTGGTTCGGTTTAATATTTTAGATGCTATGAGGCATCCTATTGAGGACCATTCTGTATTTCATATAGATTTTCTTGCTGAACTTGTTGATGATAATTTTTTGAGTTTGTAGGAGACTTAGATTTTCCAAACTTGTGTGATTTCAGTGATGTCTACACTTGTGATTTGTGTACTGATTCTTCTATGTGTAGCATGTGCACTGAGATAAATGAGTTTGTATCTACTGATTGTGCAAATTGTGTTTCATGTTCTGCAGGTTCTGGTATTGATGCACCAATAGATTCAATAAAGCTAGAATGCACCAGCTTGATTACAACAATTACAGATACATCTGACTTGGTTGATTTGCAGGTTGCAGAGATTTCTACCAGTACCAGATTGCTTCCTTCCATTGTCCAACCACCATCATTGGAGCTGAAGCCACTTCCCTCTCACCTCAAGTATGCTTATTGGAAGGATGAGCAGAAGCTTCCAGTGATTATTTCTACTGCCCTATCTGCTGATCAGGAGGAGAGATTATTGCATGTGATTAGGGAGCATAAGGAGGGCACTTGGCTGGACTTTGGCAGATATTTTGGGTATTAGCCCCTCCATGTGTATGCACCAAATTTTATTGGAGGATGGGATTAAACCTGTGAGGCAGCCTTAGAGAAGGCCGAATCCCCAGATTCTTGACGTGGTCAAGAAGGAGGTCACTAAGCTGCTACAGGCTGGTATTATATATCCTATATCAGATATCACTTGGGTGAGCCCGGTACAAGTGGTACCGAAGAAATCTGGGATCACAGTGTTGAAGAATGAGAAGGATGAACTGATTCCTACTAGGGTGCAGAACAACTGAAGAGTCTGCATCGATTACAGACGGTTCAACCAGGCGACCAGGAAAGATAACTTCCCACTTCCTTTCATTGATCAGATGCTGGAGTTCCTGATAGGTAAATCACATTATTGTTTCTTAGATGGTTTCTCTGGTTATTTTCAGATATGTATTGCACTAGAATACCAACATAAAACCACATTTACCTGTCCTTTTGGTACCTTTGCTTATAGGAGGATGCCTTCTGGTCTATGCAATGCTCTTGGGACTTTGCAGAGATTAATGATGAGTATATCTGCTTATTTACTTGAGCACTGTGTTAGAGCCGGAGGTTGATGAGGGTGGGGAGTGATCGCTGGTGCAAAGAGGCACGAACAAGGAGCGGCTCCTGGCAGGCTTCTAAGCAAGAAGGGACACATGGATGAACCGAGCCCACACCCGAATGAGAGGGATCTAGATGCTGTGCAGGTATGGGACTGTACAGTTGAGAATAGCTTAAAGGAAATTGTTGGGGAGAACTATACCAACAAGATGCATCTTCTTTTCGTAAGCCCATAACATAAGAACTCCATAGTTAAGCGTGCTTGGCTTAGAACAATTCTGGGATGGGTGACCTTCTGGGAAGTTTCCCGGAAAGTGTGCAAGTGAGGACAAAGCATACTGGAAAAGACTCGTGTTGGTTTGTGGGGACCTTCATCAGTCCTACAAGCGGCTCGAGGGCGTTACAAATGGTATCAGAGCCGAGCCTCTCCCAATACGGCATGGTTCGGGGACAAACTAGGCGGAAGCTGATGGGCATGTGAGAGCCAGAGGCTGATGAGGGCGGGGAGTGATCGCCGGTGCAAAGAGGCACGGACAAGGAGCGGCTCCTGGCAGGCTTCTAAGCAAGAATGGACACATAGATGAACCGAGCCCACACCCGAATGAGAGGGATTTAGATGCTGTGCAGGTATGGGACTGTACAGTTGAGAATAGCTTAAAGGAAATTGTTGGGGAGAACTATACCGACAAGATGCATCTTCTTTTCGGAAGCCCATAACATAAGAACGCAATAGTTAAGCGTGCTTGTCTTGGAGCAATTCTGGGATGGGTGACCTTCTGGGAAGTTTCCCGAAAAGTGTGCAAGTGAGGACAAAGCATACTGGAAAGACTCGTGTTGGTTTGTGGGGACCTTCATCAGTCCTGCAAGCGGCTCGGGGGCGTTACAAATGGTATCAGATCCGAGCCTCTCCCAGTACGGTGTGGTTCGGGGACGATCCAGGCGGAAGCTGATGGGCATGTGAGAGCCGGATGCTGATGAGGGCGGGGAGTGATTGCCAGTGCAAAGAGGCACGGACAAGGAGCGGATCATGGCAATATTCTAAGCAAGAAGGGACACATGGATGAACCGAGCCCACACCCGAATGAGCGGGATCTAGATGTTGTGCAGGAATGGGACTGTACAGTTGAGAATAACATAAAGGAAATTGTTGGGGAGAACTATACCAACAAGACGCATCTTCTTTTCGGAAATCCATAACATAAAAACTCCATAGTTAGGCCTGCTTGGTTTGGAGCAATTCTGGGATGGGTGACCTTCTGGGAAGTTTCCCGGAAAGTGTGCAAGTGAGGACAAAGCATACTGGAAAGACTCGTGTTGGTATGTGGGGACCTTCATCAGTCCTGCAAGCGGTTGGTTTGTGGGGATCTTCATCAGTTCTTCAAATGGCTCGGGGTCGTTACAAATGGTATCCGAGCCGAGACTCTCCAATAAGGTGTGGTTCGGGGATGAACCAGGCGGAAGCTGATGGGCATGTGAAAGCCGGAGGCTGATGAGGCGGGGAGTGATCGCCGGTGCAAAGAGGCACAGACAAGGAGCGGCTCCTAGCAGGCTTCTAAGCAAGAAGGGACACATGGATGAACCGAGCCCACACCCGAATGAGAGGGATCTAGATGCTGTGCAGGTATGGGACTATACAGTTGAGAATAGCTTAAAGGAAATTGTTGGGGAGAACTATACCAACACGATACATCTTCTTTTCGGAAGCCCATAACATAAGAACGCCATAGTTAAGCGTGCTTGTCTTGGAGCAATTCTGGGATGGGTGACCTTCTGGGAAGTTTCCCGAAAAGTGTGCAAGTGAGGACAAAGCATACTGGAAAGACTCGTGTTGGTATGTGGGGACCTTCATCAGTCATGCAAGCGGTTGGTTTGTGGGGACCTTCATCAGTTTTGAAAACGGCTCGGGGGCGTTACAAATGGTATCCGAGCCGAGACTCTCCAATAAGGTGTGGTTCGGGGATGAACCAGGCGGAAGCTAATGGGCATGTGAGAGCCGGAGGCTGATGAGGCGGGGAGTGATCGCCGGTGCAAAGAGGCACAGACAAGGAGTGGCTCCTGGCAGGCTTCTAATCAAGAAGGGACACATGGATGAACCGAGCCCACACCCGAATGAGAGGGATCTAGATGCTGTGCAGGTATGGGACTGTACAGTTGAGAATAGCTTAAAGGAAATTGTTGGGGAGAACTATACCAACACGATGCATCTTCTTTTCGGAAGCCCATAACAGAAGAACTCCATAGTAAAGCCTGCTTGGCTTAGAGCAATTCTGGGATGGGTGACCTTCTGGGAAGTTTCTCGGAAAGTGTGCAAGTGAGGACAAAGCATACTAGAAAAGACTCGTGTTGGTTTGTGGGTACCTTCATCAGTCCTGCAAGCGGCTCGGGGGCATTACAAATGGTATCAGAGCCGAGCCTCTCCCAGTACGGTGTCGTTCAGGGACGAACCAGGCGGAAGCTGATGGGCATGTGAGAGCCGGAGGCTGATGAGTGCGGGGAGTGATCGCCGGTGCAAAGAGGCACAAACAAGGAGCGGCTCCTGGCAAACTTCTAAGCAAGAAGGGACACATGGATGAACCGATCCCACACCCGAGTGAGAGGGATCTAGGTGTTGTGCAGGTGTGGGACTGTACAATTGAGAATAGCTTAAAGGAAATTGTTGGGGAGAACTATACCAACAAGATGCATCTTCTTCTCGGAAGCCCATAACATAAGAACTCCATAGTTAAGCGTGCTTGGCTTGGAGCAATTCTGGGATGGGTGACCTTCTTGGAAGTTTCCCGGAAAGTGTGCAAGTGAGGACAAAGCATACTGGAAAGACTCGTGTTGGTTTGTGGGGACCTTCATCAGTCCTGCAAGCGGCTCGGGGGCGTTACAAATTGCATAGAGTTTTTTTTTTTGGATGATTTTAGTGTCTATGGCTCCTTCTTTTATGCATGCTTGGAAAGCTTGAGTAGAGTGCTTGATACGTGTATTGAGACTAACCTTGTTCTAAATTATGAAAAGTGTCATTTTATGGTAGAGCATGGTACAGTCTTAGGTCATATTATCTCTAGGAAGGGCATAGAGGTAGATTCTGCAAAGTTAGATGTTATTTCATACTTGCGTTACCCCTCTTGGTGCGAGTGGTTCGATCTTTTCATGGACATGCAGGTTTCTATCGTAGGTCCATTCAGGACTTTAGCCAGATAGCCCTTTCGCTGTCCAACTTGCTGCAGAAGTATGCCACATTTGAGTTTGGAGAGCAGTGCAGAGAGTCATTTGATTACCTTAAGAGAGCTCTCACCACCACTCCCATCATTCAGCCACCGGATTGGACGCTTCCGTTCGAGTTGATGTATGATGCATCAAACTATGCATTGGGAGCTTTCTTGGCACAGCGGGTTGGTAAGCTGTCTCATGTTATTTATTTTGCATCTAAGACTTTGGATGCAACACAGGTAAATTACACTACCACTGAGAAAGAGCTATTAGCAATAGTTTTTGCATCGGATAAGTTTAGATCTTATTTGCTATGCTCTAGGGTAGTTGTTTTTACTGATCATGCTACTTTGGAGATTCTTTTGAAAAAGACAGATTCCAAACCCAGGTTGATCAGGTGGATGCTACTGCTCCACAAGTTTGACTTGGACATTCAGGATAGGAGCGGTGCTCATAAGCTTGTAGCAGACCATTTGAGCCACATTGAGAGAGCAGAGGATGCATTTCCTATCCGGGATGACTTCCCGGATGAGCAGCTTTTGGTTTTACATGATTCTGATCCCTCTCCCCTTACCCATTGGTTTGCTGATATTGTTAATTATATTGTTGCATCTGTTTTTCCACCCTTGGCATCTAGGGCTCAGAGAGATAGACTTTGGAGTGATGACAAGTATTATGTATTATGGCATTTTTGCAGTGACCAGATTATTCGTAGGTGCATTCTAGACCATCAGATCCAGTCTGTACTTCAGTTTTGTCATGCCTCACCTTTTGGAGGAAATCTTGGACCCCAGAGGTTAGGACAAAAGGTGTTGGATTGTGGATTCTATTGGCCTACGATTTTCAGAGACGCCTGGAGAGTCTCCTCTTCATGTGAGTAGTGTTAGAGAGCAGGAGCGGCCACTACTAGCAGGTAGTAGATGCCCTAGCAGCCTATGTTATTTTGTGAGATTTTTATGTGTGGGGTATCGATTTTATGGGCCCATTTCCTGTTTCATTTGGTTTTATATATACTGCTTGATGTTGACTATGTCTCCAAGTGGGTGGAGGCTATAGCCATAAGGACTAACGATGCTTGAGGTGTTATGGATTTTGTCAAGTCTCATATCTTTTGTAGGTTTAGAGTGCCTCGATCCATCATTAGTGATCAGGGGACCCATTTCTATAACCGCTCCATGGAGGCTTTGTTGAAGAAGTATGGGCTGGGACATAAAGTTTCTACACCAAACCACCCCCAGACTAATGGGCAAGCAGGGAACTCCAACAAAGAGATGAAGAGGATTCTAGAAAAGATGGTGCAGCCTAAGAGGAAGGAATGGAGCCACCGCCTTGATGATGCCTACAAAGCACCTCTTGGGATGTCTCCCTTTAGAGTTGTTTTTGGTAAGGCGTGTTACTTACCTGTGGAGATTAAGCATAGGGAATATTTGGAAGTTAGAGCTTGCAACATGGATTGTGACCAGGCAGGAGAGCAGAGAAAGCTTCAGCTGTAGGAGCTTGATGAGATCTTCCTAGAGGCCTATGAGAACTCTAAGTTCTACAAGGAGAAGACAAAAATCCTTTCATGATCAATGTATTGCTAGAAAAGAGTTTGTTGTAGGCCAAAAGGTTTTATTGTTTAATTCTAGGCTTAAGCTCATGCCCGGTAAGCTACGTTCTCGTTGGATTGGTCCTTTTCTTGTTATTAACGTTTATCCTTATGGTGTTGTAGAGTTGAAAATTGAATCCACCAACAAGACCTTCAAGGTCAATGGCCACCGTCTCAAGCTATTTCATGAGAGTCCCTTTTTGGTTGAGGAGACGGTTGAGGAGATTAGTTTGGAGCTTCCCACATTCCCTCAAGTGCAAATTTTTCCACTTTGATGAGGGAGTCTCTTTCCCCACATTTTCATTGCATTATGTCTTTTGTTCTCTAATTTGTTTATTTTTACATTGAGGACAATGTGTGATTTAAGTGTGGGGGAGGAGATATGTAGTTTTAGGACTTTAGGATTGTTTTTAGGATTTAGTATATTGTTAGGATTATATTGATTAGGATTTTTAGTATTTTTTAGGATTCTTTTAAAAAAACTGTTATTTTTACTGTATATTTGCTGTTTTTGCTATTTTCTGTAAGATATTTTGATGTGTTTCATTTGTTGTTGCGATTTTGTGCTATCTGTAATTACTGTAAACTGTCTGTTTTACTATTGCTGTTTATGCGTTACTGTAACTGCTGTTACGTTTTTACTGTTGTTGTTTATAGCATAATTTTATACAACAGTATTTTGACAGCAGAATGTTTCCCTACAGTAGAATTTATAAATTAATCTTATTTTTACAGCAAAAACAGATTTTTGACAGTAGAAAAAAAATACATTTGGCATGTTTTTCATTGGATTCTTAAGATTACCATTGTAGTTGGCATTTTCATCATTCTTGGATAATTGGTTTCATGATTTGTGTTGATTGGATTGCTTATATTTTGGTGAATAAGTTGGTTTTGAGAATTATTGGGTTGAATCTTTTGTGATAGAGTTGTCATTGGTGAGATTTTGAGCCTTATTGTTGGATGGACCATTCTATGCCATTCTCTTTTTTTGTGTGATTTCACTCATGTTTGCTTGTGCTCTAGAACTTGGCTTGACTCTTTATTTTGCAACTTGTTTCACATGCATGTATTGAGATGATTGAGGCATTCTTTGTTGATATTGAGCTACTAGCCATATTAGACTACCCTGGTGTTAATCCGCTTGTTAGCCCCTTTGAGCCTATGGATGCCGTTTCTTGTTTTTAAAAGCCCATTACAAGCCTTAAAGAGAAAAACCATGATTTGTCCTTACCTTAGAGGATAAAGGAGCTTTGGAATTGTTTTGGGAATAGGTTCTTAAATAAGTGTAGGGGTGTATTTCATATTCCTATCTCCTCATGTGGATAATTCATTGTTGACCTTTGGCTAGCTACGAAAGAAAAAGAAAAAGAATTGGAAAAGGAATAAAGAATAAAGAAAAGTGTTAAAAAAAAGTAAAGAAATAAAGTGTTTGAAATAAAAAATTGGGTCAAAAGGTAGAAAAGAGGAGTATAATTTTGATCTTGAGATGTATGCTACTTGCATTTATTTTTGGATTTATTCCACATTGGTCCTCTATTCTCTTTGGTTCATAGCTTCCTATCTTTGATTTTTCCTACCTTTACCTTGGCCCCATTACATCCTATATGAAGTCCTCTTAATCTTTGCTTGCATGTGTTTCAATTGTGGATATTAGAGTCTTGCTAAGCTTATGGTAGTGTTTGCTTACATGAGTGCTTTGAGTGTATATATACAAGCCTAAACACTTGAGAGTTGGAGAGTATGTCTTGTGAGGATTCTATCACCTTTGATTCACCATTTGATTTGATTGATTCTCTTGTTTGCTAAATTGTAGGAAATTTCATTCACATTTTTCTTGATTCCTTGATTCCTTGGATGTTGTATTTTGCCTACTCCTATGCATTTCTAGGATCTTTTGATGATTATGCCATTTGTATTTGCATTGTGCTCCCTAGTTGATTTTTGAGTTCATGTAGTATTTTGCTCGGAGTTCAAAAGGGCAAGTGTGGGGGAATTTGATGAGCAAATTTTTATTCACACTTAGCACATCTAATCTTAGCTTTATTGGACTGTAATTGTGATTAAATCCACTGTTTTAATTAGAATTTACCTAATTGGGCTTCTTTGGGCTTTAACTATAAATGTTGTTTAATTTCGAATTTTAAGCCTACTGACCTACCTGTCTTGTTTTGATGATATATGGAGCTATAGGTGGACATTTTTGGTGATTCCATTGGCATTGGAAAGCTAAGATCCAGGGCTTTAATTTGATATATAACATGGTGGTATTCCCATGAGGGAATTAGGAGCAGTTGCAATTTGATAATTGTCTACTATTGCTATCTGATGGAAATACGAGTTGCTTAATTTTGTAATTTGGTTTTGGGCCTGTGCTAATTATTTTCGGCCTAATCTAGGCCTATTCAGATTGTTAATGATGTAGTTAGTATAAATAGGTCCCTTGCTGAATGGTTTTAACACTTTTACCTCATTTTTCATATTTTAGAAATTGAGACTCTTCATTTTCCCTTTCTTTTATCTCTTCCTTGCCTCACACGTTTTTGACTCTTCTTCCTTTTCTTGCAATTTCGGATGCTATCTCCATGGAAATGGAAGGCTAAGCACTAAGGATTACTTTTCTATTGAATTTGTATTGGATGATAAGGTTTTGCAATCTGTTTTATACTTCTATTTTCTTGACAGATTCATAAATACCTTTTCTAATCTCTTGAGTTTTAGGTTTGAATCTGAAAATTGAATTACATGCTTAGTGAAATTCGAATTCTATCTTGAATCGAAACTCACATTTTATGTTGCTTAATCTGAAATGAATTCGTAGTTTGCTTAATTATAAGGGTTAGAGATTAGATATCATGCAAGTTTGCTTAATTCTTGTGTGAAAATTATCAAGGATTGCTTAATCCGAATTTGAATATGTTAAGGACATGAGGATTTTCGTATGAACCAATGATAGATCCAATTGTGAATAAGGCAGAGGAATAATCCGTTTTCTTGAATTGATTTATAAATTTTGAATTTCATCTTTGATATTGAATAATCAACAAACCCCCTTGCTACTGTTTTGATAATTGTTGTGAAGGAAATTCAGAATTTGTAATTGAATTCTTTGGGAGACGACTTTGGGTTAAACTAACCCTTACTACACTGTAATTCTTTTATTTGATTGAGTACGACCTCGATCAATATTCTTTTAAGGGATATGATTGTACATGTGCATCCTTCGGGCCCTCTCTATTTTGTCAAGAGCATATGTATGGTGGTATCCCAGTCATGGTTATGTATTTGGATATTGTATTTGAGCCATTGATGGCATGTGTATGCAGTGACATAGTTTATGTTTTCACATCAATTTGAAGTAACATTGGAATGCTTAAGCGCCATATGAATAATGTTGTGACAATATCAATAATGCGCGAAATAATTTGGAAAACTTGGGAATATGCCTCCAACGAGCATTATTCCTAGGTTCACGAAATTAGGAAGTTACATGCCGCCACATCATTTAATGAATATGACACCTCATGTCTTATTAAATTCAATAATTATTTGGCAGCACATCATGGAATGTCTGTGTAAAACTTCTTTACAGTAACATTGCATATATATTAATCTCTCTCTCTCTCTCTATATATATATA
Source organism: Sesbania bispinosa (assembly GCA_026901365.1). Lineage (NCBI taxonomy): Eukaryota > Viridiplantae > Streptophyta > Magnoliopsida > Fabales > Fabaceae > Sesbania > Sesbania bispinosa. The sequence goes on from QLOH01000035.1 coordinate 709,031, forward strand.
TATCCGGCCCCACCAAAGTATTCCCTCAGTCTTAATAAATTATATACAATTGTTCTTATTAATTTTAGCATTTAATGTTACTTCTCTAACCGTAGTGATATTAACTACCCCTTCATTTTGCTTATAGTTTAGTTCAATAACGCCCGTAGCCATTTACGAAGTGAAAAAAATTGGTTGACAAAAAACAAAAGAAAAGGAAATTTTTAGTTGGAACGTTTCTAGTCTTTGACAAACTATACTTGAGTCCTCTCTCAAACGTATTTTATGACTTGGATTTCCATAAATAATCTTTGTCATGGACCCCAATTTTTTAGATAATGTAATTGATCTTTCAATGCATGGATCTTTAGAGTGTGTTTGGTAAGCCATTTCAGCTAGCTGAAAGCTAAAATTAGTAGCTGAAATCATTTCAGTTGTGTTTGGCACGGTAGCATTTTTGGGTAGCTACTAGCTTTTTTTGAAAAGTTTCGTGGATGTTCTTTGACCTAGCATCCACTACTGGATGAGTTCTTTAATTTTTTAAGGAGGTAAAATATGTTTATGGTTTTTATAAAGTAAGCGAGTTTTGGTTTTCATCCTTATAAAATATTTTTTCATTTTCTTCCTTTTAAAGTCTAAAACTTTGAAAAATGTCTTTGTTGATGATGTGACAAGTTAAAAAATTGCCTCACCCCAGGGTGATTTTCAATTTTTTTGGCAATTTTTTGGCTTGTCATGTCACCCAAGTTAAAAAATTGACTAATACATACTTGGCAATTTTTTGGCTTACCATGTCACCCAAGCGTGTTTTTCAAATTAAATTTTTAGATACTAGAGGGATGTAAATAAAAAATATATTTTATAAGGACCAAAATCAAAACTCGCTTAGTAGTAGTAGCAAGGTTTTAACCGATAATATCATGTAAATTACCCAAGTCTCTTTTTTTCACAAAGTGACTTAGATAAATTCTTATCATATAGTAGTATTACAATCTAATGAAAATATAATACATACCACAAAACTTGAATATACCATACCAATTAAGAATAATCTCAAAGTCCATAAGTATTTCTCTTCTCATATATGGTACTTTAAGCTAGCTACAATAATTAGAGATATGTTTCACACTGCTTGATACTTGAAATTTGACTTATCATGGACAATTATACCAAATTTATTCATACGAAATGGTTTTCTAAGTATTTTCTAACCACCTAATTAAGTGGAATAAATATAATAAATGGGGGTGACGTGATTAACATTCAATGACATTTATGTTTTTTTGACTCGTCAATATGAGATCATTTCGGTGGACCATCTTCAATGGAAATATGACCATATGTCCATTCTGTTAGAGTATAGAGAAAAAATGAGAATAAACATTAAATATTATTTAATTAATTTGATTGTTACATGAAGTTCAATTATCCATTAAGGTTTCATGGACTATTGTGCTAAAACACTTAGCAATGGCTTAATAATAAAATTATTCAAATTTTGAATTATAGGAGGATAGGGGAAGAAAATAGCACGGATATGTTAGCCTTTTGCATTTATGTTATTGATGAACTTAGACTTCTTTCGTATAGGCATTAGTGATGTATTCTTTTGACGGGATATCCTGGTACATGTGATACCCAGGGGGATGTTTTAGTATTCCAGGACACATGTACAAGGGTATCCCATCATGCCTATAGAGATTGATTATTTTTGTATTTGAGCTACTAAGGATGTACTCATTAACTGTATGCATGTAATTACATTATGCTTAAGTAATTGTTGGACTACCTAAGTGATCGTCATTTTGATGTATCTAACTCCTTTATCTTCAAACATGTACATGATATTAGCTAGTATATTCTTTTGTCGGATATGATTGTACACATGCAGTCTTCGAGCCCTCTCTGTTTTGTCAAGAGCATATGTATGGTGGTATCCCAGTCATGGTTATGTATTTGGATATTGTATTTGAGTCATTGATGGCATGCGTATACAGTGACATAGTTTATGTTTTCATATCAAGTTCAAGTAACATTGGAATGCTTAAGTGCCATAAGAATAATGTTGTGACGATATCAATAATGCGCGAAATAATTTGGTAAACTTGGGAATATGCCTCCAACGGGCATTATACCTAGGTTCACGGAATTAGGAAGTTACATGCCGCCACATCATTTAATGAATATGACACCTCATGTGTTATTAAATTCAATAAATTATTTGGCAACACATCATTGAATGTCTATGCAAAACTTCTTTACACTGACATTGCATATATATTAAACTATACACACATACACACACACCCGGACCCACCAAAGTATTCCTTTAATCTTAATAAATTTTATACAATTGTTCTTATTAATTTTAGCATTTAATGTTACTTTTCTAACCGTAGTGATATTAACTACCCTTTCATTTTGCTTCTAGTTTAGTTTAATAGCGCCCATAACCATTTATGAAATGAAAAAATTGGTTGACGAAAAACAAAAGAAATGGAAATTTTGAGTTGGAACGTTTCTAGTCTTTGACAATACTTGAGTCCTCTCTCAAACGTATTTTATGACTCAGATTTCCATAAATAATCTTTGCCATAAACTCAATTTTCTAGATAATGTAATTGATATTTCAATGCTTGGAGATTTAGAGTGTGATTGGTAAGCCATTTCAGCTAGCTGAAAGCTAAAATTAGTAGCTGAAATAATTTCAGTTGTATTTAGCAAGGTAGATTTTTTGGGTAGCTACTAGCTTTTTTTGAAAAGCTTCATGGATGTTAGTTGACCTAGCATCCACTATTAGATGAGTTCTTATATTTTTTAGGGGGTAAAATATTGTTATGGTTTTTGTAAAGTAAACGAGTTTTGGTTTTCATCCTTATAAAATATTTTTTTCATTTGCTTCCTTTTAAAGTCTAAACTTTGAAAAATGTCTTTGTTGATGATTCGACAAGTTAAAAATTCCCTCACCCAATTGTGTTTTTCAATTTTTTGCCAATTTTTTCGCTTGTCATGTCACCCAAGTTTAAAAAAATGACTGATACATACTTGGAAATGTTTTGGCTTGCCATGTCACCCAAACGTGTTTTTCAAATTTTTAGATTTAGAGGGATGTAAATAAAAAATATATTTTATATGGACCAAAATCAAAACTCGCTTAGTAGTAGTAGCAAGCTTTGAACCAATAATATCATGTAAATTACCCAAGTCTCTTGTTTTCACAAAGTGACTTAGATAAATTCTTATCATATAGTAGTATCACAATCTAATGAAAATATAATACATGCCAAAGAACTTGAATATACCATACCAATTGAGAGTAATCTCAAAGTCCATAAGTATTTCTCTTCTCATATATGGTACTTTAAGCTACCTACAATAATTAGAGATTTGTTTAACACTTCTTGGTGCTTGAAACTTGAGTTATCGTGGACAATTTTACCAAATTTATTCCTGGGAAATGGCTTTCTAAATATTTTCTAGCCACCTAATTAAGGGGAATAAATATAATAAATGGGGTGACATGGTTAATATTCAATGACATTTACGTTTTTTATACTCTTCAACGTGAGTTCATTTCGGTGGACCTTCTTCAATGGAAATATGACCATATGTCCATTTTGTTAGAGTATAGAGGAAAAAATGAGACTAAACATTAAATAATATATAATTAATTTGATTGTTACATGAAGTTCAATTATCCATTAAGGTTTCATGAACTATTGTGCTAAAACACTTAGCAATGACTCAATAATAAAATTTATTCAAATTTTGAATCATAAGAGGATGGGGGAAGAAAATAGCACATATATGTTATCCTTTTGGAATAATGATTATTATTTAAGAAAATACATTCAAAAGAAACATTTCCAACAAGAGATGAATATATTTGCAAACATAAGATAATTTTATTAGATGGAAGGAAGAAACATTTACAAGACAACAAACACTAACCTTGATAACATAAAGAAACACAGACACCACTTCTTTTCAAATTAAAAAAAAAAGTTTCAAAGGAAAAGGCACACATAATGGAAGACTCTGTCATGACTAGCTAGTTAAGCTTCATTTGTCTATGAGTGCATGACACACACATTTGGTCTCACTAATATCTTCCCAAGCACAGTTCCAAATCAACTTCTCCATTAGCACTAGTTGTCATGGAAGTGCTTGCACCACCTGTCAGCATCTGGAACCCGTGGATATGGTTGATGCTACTGCTACCTTCTCCGAATGGTGAAACCTGAGAAAAATGAGTTTTTTCTGGGAAGAGAGTGAGGGTTTGTTGTGGTTTGTTAAGAACCATTTGCATGGAATGGGAGGCAGGTGCATTCATGAGGTTCCTGTTTCTGGCCATAAGTCTACCAGCGGAATGGTTGGCGGGTTTCCTTCTCCTATAGTTGAAAAAGTGTGTGGCTGGTAGGTTCCTGAAGAAGCCAGTAGCATAGCTTTGAACTTGTTGTGGTGTCTTGTTCCCTAGAAAATGTCTAGCAATTTTTGTCCAATGTCCTTTTCCATACTTGATTAGCCCCGCCAAAAATAACCTAAGATAAAAAATGCAGGCAAAATGAAGGAAAGTAATAGTAAAATTAAGGAAAAATAATAATGATTATGAAACCTTGATTATTTTTCCTTTTCCATTATTCTTTTTATCTAAAAGGTTGAAAGAGTGAATGGAATGGCGATGCTAGTAAATAATGTATAAAAAAAATGAAAGAAAGCCAATATAAAATTAATTAGTTTAAGGTTGAAAGGCACAAACTCATGCTCTATTTCAGTCCAAGGCTCCTCAGGCCTAACACCATGAGGAAGCAAGAATGTGCTTGATTCAGGTACTGGTTGAAGAATCGTAGCAACCTGATAACAATTCATGTTGGATTGGATCCAGGTAATATTCTAAGAGGGCTCATGGGTGAGTCCTGGAGCCAATGACTGAGTAGTTTGGTGCTGGTTGGTGTGGTGAAGAATAGGATTCAAGTAAGCCCATGGAGGCATAAGAGCATTTTCGAATTGAACATTTTCTGTAGAAACAACACCAAAATTAAGGATCATTTGTGCCTCAGATGGGGACTTGGGTGGTGATGGGGGCGAGTTTGTAAGATCAATCATTTCAATAGCCATTGTTGAACAAAGGTTTGGAGTTATTGAGAGAGAGAGAGAGAGGGAGAAAGAGAAAGACAACTAGCTAGGGTGAAAAGGAGTATAATATGAATATGTTACTAAAATTGCACTTGGACTATAGAAAGTTGAAAAGCTTACTCCTTGATTTATAGGATTGAGGGTACACAATATTTACCAAAATGTCCATGAAAAATCTTATTATTTATATCTCTAGCAAATTAGTCATGCCTCCTTTATATTAATTACATAAATAAAAGTTGGCAATTTATTAAATATAACAACACATAGTTTGAGTTCATTTTTTTATTGGAGACAAAAAAAAATACTAACTAAAATGACAGTGAAATAACGTAATCATGCAATTTTTTTAAACATAAAGATAATTATAACAACTTTAATCTATGTCGTCTAATATTTAAATTTGTCACCTTTCTTGTCCCACTTTTTTGTTTATAGATTTTTTAACATTACAATATAAGTCCTTCTAGTAGTTTTTTATTTTTTTGTAAATATTGTCTTCTTTTTATTAAATAAATCTTATGATTGATAATCATTATACAAGTCATTACCTGAATGCCTAAAAAAGTTGAAATATGTCCATCAAACCTCTAAGTTACCATCAATAATATGGTCCATTCATGATCCATAGTTTAAAACCATTAGATTCAATATAAAATAAAGTGATAAATTAATCAATTACAACTACATATGGTAACATGTATAGCACAAATAAATTGATTCGGATGCAAAGCACAAATAACTCACCAATAACAAACACGAGAATCATAAAATAGATGGAATTTTGAGGTAGAGCTTTGAGTAACCATGGGGGAATCCATGCTTAATGGAAGATTCGAGGATGATGGAAAATGAAAGACTACACAATGCGTTGAAAAGGTGGGAGTTTTAATTTTAAAGACCTTTTAGCAATTTCATAACTTTAAATTAATGTCTCATTGTAAAATTATATAAGGACTTATAATTAATTTCACAACATATCATACATACAATCACTAGTTAATTTTTATGGTTAACTTGGACCACCTAATTTAGCAGTCCATCCTTTGAGCTGCCTTGGTTTTGGTAAGCTTAGAATTTCCTACTTGACCTTTTACTAGAAAGTTAATAACAACTTGTCATTTGCTAAAAAATGACAGACTACACAATACCATATACATGTTCCTTGTTTCTTCTAACGTGATCATGGGACGTAACAATGTTGAGGATAAAGCCCAGAAGAAAAGTTTTAACTTAATAATTTAATCAATGACCAAAATCGTTTGTTAATCACCTTAATTGTTTTCCCATTTTTAATTTATTCAGAACTCTAAATCAATGTTCACATATATTAATATTAAAATATATTTTACTACTTAATACTTTTATAAAAGCCAGTATATTTGAATCCTAAATTTTTTATTCCCTAATAAAAATATTATTTATTCTTTAGATAGATTTTAACAGACTAAAAAACGTTACAAATAAATTAACTAATACTTTAATAATTTTTTATTAGCATGAAATAAATATTTTATAGTTTGCTAACTACGTATTAAAAATTAATTTATTTAAAATCATATATTTTTGTGTGGGAATAATATTTCATTCTATTTTCATTAGATGTCTCAAAATATTATTATCTTTGATTCTTTTTATAAGATTATTTTAAAAATATTATTTGGTCCTTTTTATAAAAATCTTTTTTAAATTCAATATAATATAATTAAAACTTTTTTTAATATGTGTGACTAGAGATATTATTAAAAAAAGGAATGAAAGGGGCTCAATCTCAATTTCTCAATAAATGTTGTATATATCATCATTGTAGTTTAAAGTTTTTAATGTTCAAGTTTAAGTACTCCTTCTTTAACTGTCTTGACCTTAACATCCCTCAATACTTAACATCCCTCAATAAATGTTATCAATATCATCATGGTAGTTTAAAGAATTTTGATGTTGTTCAAATTTAAATACTGCTGCTTTAACTGTCTTGACCTTAACACCCCTTATATTTTTCAACATGTACGGTTCAGTATCCTAAACAAATAATTTATTCATTCATATAATTTGAATGATTCATCATTTACCTAAGTTTTTAACGAACATTAAAATCTTATCCTTATTTAATATAAAAAATGAGGTCCCTCATATTAAAACTCTTTAAATTTTGTATTAACCATAGGTATTCTCTATTACCATGGACAATCCTATTCGGGGCTTAGTCACAGTTAAGCCTCCTCACCCCTCCTTAAGAGTATGTTTAGTGGGAATCGAACCCAGAAGCTCTTCTCACAATCTCAGCCTGCGTTGCCAATTGAGCTACAACTCTTTGGTAACTCTCTCTAAATTTATAAATACTTTATTAATTTTTTTTATATTTCACGTTTTATTAATTATTATTAAAAATCATATTTCATCTATGATCTTAAATTATGTCATTTTTATACTTAATATTTTTTCTTATCTTAAAAGTATAAATAAAATAGGAATATAAGAACATTACCTTGTGTATTGGATAAGTGATTTAAATACTAGTTTTTTTGTTGTAAACCATAGGTATCCCCTATTATCAGGGGCAATCTTATTCGGGGCTTAGTCACAAAATACTAGTTAATTATTATTTAATTTTATAAACCTTGAAACATAATAAAGTAAAAAAACCATAAATATTAATTAATAGTAACAAAAAAAATAAAGATCAATGACGTCTCAACAAATATTAAGTGAATTGATTTAATTATTTAATAAGAATAATTAGGATAATTTATTAAATAAAAATTTCAAAAAGATAAATATTATATGAAATCATAAAATTGTGATAAATTATTTTAATTAATTTAAAAAGGCTCAATATTTTAACTCATTTTAAGCCTAAATAGATATTGGGATGACCTTGATTTTCGACATACTTTTTTTGTGTACAAGCTATGTAGAAATTTATTGAAGAAATATTTAATTCTTATCAATAATTATTAGTTTTAACAAAGATACTTTTTCATTAAAGGAAAAATAAAACGCTGTTTGTACTTGCTATTGTCATTTTATAGGAAAAAAATTGTTCGTTTTAGTTATCATTTATAAGTTCTATGATTAAATTAATTTTTAAAATGTCAAGTGTATCTATTTGCTTCATATAAATAATTAATTATAGAGGTAATTATAAGCATATGATGCATTGAAAGGATAAAGGATACTAAACATATTTTCTTTAAACCATGTGTCATGTGTAACATCGCGATAATTGAAACTAATTACATATATAAGGTTGTAGAATAATAATTTCTAAGAAAAACGATAAGAAAAGGGGTAAGGAAATAGTAGGAGGGGAGTTTAAAAGTGGAAGCTAAGAAATCAAGTTTAAGCATTCTCGCTCAAGCGAGAATGAGCTTGCTTGAGCAAGTTATACAACAAAATGGGAAAATGAGTTTCTGTCAAACTCGCTTGAGCGAGATGATTCTCGCTCAAGCGAGAAACAAGGGAGAATTAGGGTGCTCTCTGGAAGAATTTCGCCTGGGCGAGAATGGTCTCGCTCAAGCGAGATTCAACCAGATTTTAGGGGTTTTCTAAACGTTTTTCGCTTGAGCAAGAATGGTATCGCCCAAGCAAGAATCTTCCAGAGAAGGGATGGTCTCTGGAGTATTCTCGCTCAAGCGAGAATGCGAAGGATGGCTTTTTCCCAACCCTCTCGCTCAAGCGAGAAATTCTCGCTTGAGCAAGAATGCGTGTGCATATTTAAAACCATTAATTAGGGCACTGAATTCATTTTATTTCATTTCGTCCCTTCTTCTTCCTAGAGAGAGAGTGATTCCTAGAGAGAGAAGTTTTCTTGGAGTCTCAAAGGAGGTCCCTCATCCCTCAAGTTCATCACCAAGCTCTTGGATTCACCCTCCTCACTATTCATTCCCCTTCTCTTTCCCCTTGCTTTATGCTTGATTGTGGTTGATTAGATGTAGATTGCATGATAGTTAGGTTGAAGTATGCCTTATAATGCTTGTATTTTGCCCTAGGTGGTATGTTAGGGTTTTGGAGAATGATTCTAATGTCACTGATGTTTTGGCTTTCGGGAATTGTATGCTCATGTTAACTCTCATGCTCATGTGATTATTGATGATTATTCATGTTCCTAACCCTAATCATGTTTAAAGAGGAGTATTTGGGTCTTAGGACCTCATGTAAATTCTTGGGTCTTCAGACCTCATGTTAAATAATCAGATTTTGGTCCCTAGACTTCATGTTCCAAGACAATATCTTTGGTCCTTGGACTTCATGTTTAAAGAGAAAATCATGTATGAATCTATCATGTTTAAGGGTAAGGTCTTATGGCCTTCAGGAACGATGGTTCCTGTTAGTTTGAGCTCAGTCTAGCCTCATATTAAGTTGAAAGACCCCTTGGGTGTTGGGTAAAACACTTCATGGCTAACATTGCATATATGATTGTCATGGTGAATGTATTATGAATTGATTGAGTTATGCTATACTTGTTGCATATCATATGCTTGTTTCCCTACACTGCATGTTTTATCACTCTCACTGGGACGTTAGTCTCACCCCACTCTGTGGGAATTACTGAAGGGAATTAAGCATGTGGTCAGGGTGCAGCGGAATAATTGGATTCCCCCTTGTTAGGATCGTTAATTCAAAAACACGAATTAAGGCATAAAAGGCATGAAACACAATGACATACCTTTTACGAACTGCGAACGAGGCAATAACAGCCACGTCTCTAGAGGTGTCCACGCCAACAGCCGAACTAGGAAACCCTCCTCAACTTTGCTAGTAGTGTTTAGAGAGTAAGAGCGACTGCTCGTGTGTCTAGGGTAATGCATCTTATGCTATATTTATAGAGTGATGGCTAGGGTTTTACCATCACTCAATTAACCCTAACACATATGGGCCTGGCCCATTATGTTATAATTCTAATCAAATTAGAATTATTATCTTTCCTAAAGGCATGTTGTATGTGTGTGACCCAATAGGCTTTTAATATCTAGTTATGATATTAAAATAAAATCATTTTTTATATTTAATATCATAAATAGTGAGCGGTATCTAGCAATACATCACTACTACCAAAATATTGAGATTGTCAATAACTTTGACGAATCCTATTTTATGATAATAATTTATATGATCTATCCCTTTGTCCAAATATCTATTTGAACACAAGGGCATGGAATGTGTCATCTTTACATAGTTCAATTTATGTTTTTCTTGATGCTCAAGTAGACTATATAGAAAATAAACATCTCACGTTTATCCTCCTGAGCATGGCCATGCATTTTGTAGTTTAACTTTATCAAGAGGCCTACAGATATAACTCCTGTTACATAGGAGGGACAAATCCCATCTAGGTCACTCACATTCCACCACATAATTTATTATATGTCCAAATACCAACTTTGTGATCACCTTGTTACAGGCAACGTTTGATGATATTTAAAACACATAATTCCTTATGTTGGATTCATAGTGATTTCAGGTCAAAGGACTTCATATAACATTTATCAATATAAGAAACGTTCAAGACACTTATGTAAAAATCCATGCAACGTTCTTAAGGTGGGTCAGTCCAGTACACCATTACTCTTAATATGTACTTATGTGAGCACATAATATCTCATATCCATGATTTGTGAGATGTGATCATCAACGAACTCACATACTAGTCTAAATGCATCTTTTGTCCTAAGATGATGCTTGACCAGGGACTATTTTAAGAATAGATCTTCATAAGATCTCACGATCAAGTCATCTACTTGATTTCTTATGAAGTTTAAGCTTACTATTCTAAGGACATTAATTATATTCTAAAAGAATTAATAAAATGAATTGCCTTTATAAAATAGTATGATACAAGTGATGGATGTTCAAAATAAAACATATAAGTCTCTAGCGCATATACTAACAATTACCTTCAGCTGTGTAGGGTCCTCGTTTAGAACAATGATGGAGGGTAGTAGCTGTTATGGGCTTTGTGATGGCCCACTTTTGACTAATAGAAGTTTATTTTATATAGGCATAGGTTACATTATTTTGATGGGATAGAACTGTACATGTGGGGCCTCAGGGATTCATTTTATATTCAGGACATATGTATGATTATATCCTATTGTGCCTATTGATTGATATTGTACATTGAGCCATTGATGGCAACTATGATGATGTTATTTGATGTATTAGGAATTCTTGCTTAAGTAATTCTTGGGTTACCTAAGTCTTACCGTATTGTGTTGTATGCCGATACTATTAATGCGCGAAATAATTTCACGAATTTGGAAATGGTGCTCCCAACAGGCATTATTTTCGAATTAAGAAATTAGGATGTTACATTATGGTATCAGAGCATTTCAATCCAATTGGACTGTGGAGTTGAGTTGTTCCTAAAGTTAGTTGTTGTCTTATATACATTGTTATGAAATTGAGAGACTGATCACCTCGATGTTTTATTAATGATGTGTAGAGGACTATGGCCGGCGGCAGGAGAGGTCGTCCCTGAACCAACCCACCTTCTCCTTCACGGGCTTGTGAAGGAGACTCTTCGGATTCTCACTCGGATCGTGGGGGAACAAACTGCTTCAAACGCCGCCATGTTACAGGCCTTGCATAGGAAATCGGCTTGGTCTCCCCCACTGGTTGTGATGGCGGATCCCTTCATCCAAGGTCTGGCAGAGTTTAGAAAACACCATCCCCCATCTTTTACCGGAGCTTATGACCCAGCAGCAGCAGATGCATGGCTCAACGCCATGAACAAGATCTTCGAGGTGATGGTGTGCATCAATAAGTTCAAGATGAGGTTTGTCGCATACATGTTGCAGGGGGAGGCAAAGAATTGGTGGAAGGGAGCTAGGGCTGGTCTAGCTTCCCAGGAGCCACACTCACTTGGGAGATGTTCCAAGTGGCTTTCTTGGAGAAGCACTTCCCCGACACGGCAAGGAAGCTCAAGGAGCTGGAGTTCCTTCAACTGAGGCAGGGCAACATGACTGTGGGCCAGTATGTGGCCAAATTTGAGGAGCGCACCAAGTATCACACGTTGCTCGAAGACAATCTTAATAAGGGTTGGAAGTGCTCCCATCTAGAGGTAGGTCTCAAGCCCGAAATCAAGAAGAGTGTAGCCGCTTTCCAATTGATGGAATTCTCAGCCCTGGTGACCATGTGTTTGGTCGTTCAGCAGAGTCTGGTGGAAAAGGGGCTCAAGCCAGCTGTGAAGGCTTGGGTAGACGACAAGAGGAAAAGGGAGGACGCGCCAGCTGGGAGGAACACCCGACCTCAGTTTCATGGGGGAAAGGGTAAGCTGGTTGTCCTTCCCAACATTCCGGTTTCTCCTACTTTCCCCAAGTGTGGCAAGGGCCATAGGGGTGAGTGTCTGGTGGGTCAGAGGAAGTGCTTTCATTATTTTGAGGTAGGTCACATGTCAGGAGAGTGCCCGAAGAAGAAAAAGGACTAAGCCAAACCCTAAGCTACAGGGAGGGTCTTCACGCTCAGTGGTGAGGTGGTGGCCAAGGTCGATAACCTGATGCAAAGTATGTGTACCCTGAATGAAACTTCCTTAATTGTGATGTATGATTCTGAGGCAACCCATTCTTTTATCGCTTATGATTGTGTTGAAAGGTCGAACTTGCATGCTACTCCCTTACCCTTTCATTTGAATGTTCTCACCCCGGCGAAAGAGGCAATCTCCACTTCTCTTGTATGTCTTATGTGTCCTATCATAATTTAGGGGAAGGCCTTTGAAGTCGACTTGATCTGTTTGCCACTCAGTGGTATTGATATTATTCTTGGCATGAACTGGTTATCCCGTAATCAGGTCATGCTTGATTGTTTCAACAAGGAAATTGTTTTCCCAACTCTTCCTCTTCCTTCGGGGGAGAAACCACCATGTTTGTTCTCCAATTATACAAAAATTTCTAAATGTCTGACTGATAGAAGTCATTGCTTTATTTTATTGCTTTCCTCAACTGTAGAGTCGAAATTCGACTTGAGTAGCATAGTCACGGTCAAGGAGTTCCAAGATGTTTTCCCTAGTGAGGTAATGACAATTGTCGATCCTGTACAAAATTATACTTATAATTCTCCAATCTGCAAACTACTTGTAGTAGAATGGTATAAACCGGGTCGAACCCTGAAGATCCACTCAATTAATCCTTCTTTGGGGGGGTTTGATTGATTGGAATAAACTGAAGAAAATAAAAGATCAAGTTAAAAGCAAAGGTTGAATCAATTCAAGACAATATCAATCCAAGGAATTCAGAGGCTATTTTCATGGTAAATCATTGGTTATTAATAACATGCATTCAAGAGATTAAATCTATCAACTTAGAATCATATGGAACCCCTACAATGATCCCGAATTCACTACTGAAATAATTTCCAGAATTCAATTGATTAAGATTAACAAGATCAAATAACCATAAAATCTTATGTTAGATCCAAATCAATTTTATAAACGAAACCCAATTGAAGTAAATAATTAAATGAACACCTTCAATTTAATTGCTTACTCTATGCTTTTCAATCATTGTATGATGATTAACCAATCAAGAGTACAACATATATTAATAACAAATTTCATAACCAAAACATGTTAACCAATCATGCTTTGATAAAAGAAATATGGAATTGAAGCAAGTGGAGTGGAAAAGCATGGTAGATGTAATTCAATCAGCATGTAAATGAAGATCAAACCTCAAAACCAAGATAAAAATAAGCTTGACTCCTTGAATTGAATAAAAACTTAGCCTTCCATGAAGACTTTACAAAAAGATGAACAAAAGTAAATGAAACTCTTAGTAATTTCTACTACAACTTGGATGATCTTCTCCCTAGCAAGCCGTCCTATTTATAGGAGGGGAAAAGATGCCATTTCAAACATGATCACTCAGCCATGACTAAGCATGTTTTGTCCACAAATGGACTTATTGATCAATTACCTAATGCATTTGTCCATTACTTTGAATTATTCACCTACTCTAGCTATCATTCACCTACTTGTCTCCCACTTGCACCGAGCATATCATCCTCAATCTGGCAGAATCCAAGAGAGTTGTCTTCATATGAAATCAAGCTCTGGATCTTAGCTTTCAAATGCCGCTAGGTTGAGCCCAAAAGGAGTTTTCTAGCCCAAGTTATGGCCCAATCATTGAGTGCTGATCAGGTTTTCATATGATGCTGACTATTCGGTCTTCCAAGCCCATGTCGACTTACTAGCCATCTGATTTAGCTTTTGGGTTCTTCATCAAATTTGTAGTTCTTTCTTTTATCTTTCCTACAATGTAAAGAACATAGTTTTTAGATGGATATAACTCAAGTTATGCTTGAAATACGAAAATAGTGTAATGCTGAAAAATGTAATTGAGCCCAATATGAACCTGAATTGACATAATATGCTTATGACTTGTTAATTAAGCATAAAAAATGCATTAAAAGGTTAAATTTGAGGGATGATTAATGTGTATAATTTGTATTTATCAAATTCCCCCACACTTACCTTTTGCACGTCCTGGGCAAAATTGGAAACAAGCATAAATTATTGACTCAAAGAGGTGCTTTCCAATGAAATTAGTGAAATGTAAAGAAAACATGAGCTAGAGGTAATTACAAGACATCATAACATTCATGAATTCTTATCTTTATGCATCTCAAAAATAGAAAGGCAACTTCAATTGAAAATAGTGGATTCAAATTGATAGAACCTCGCAGGAAGTACTCTCAATCTCTCAAGTGTTTAAAAGGTCTGTGTTTCTCTCAAATTCGACCCATGAAAATTGCACTATCATAAGCTTGCTTATCTTCTACTTATCCACTGCAAATTACACATACATCCACAAATTAAGAGGTCTTTATTAGGGTACTAATGGAGTGACAATTATGGAGAGGTACAAACAAATATGACAAGTTAAACCAAAGAGAGTAAAAGAGGTTTGGAGAACGAATCCAAGTAACAAGTGTGATAGATACATATGAAATCAAACATTGAAGTTTAAGTACATCATTCAATCATTTGGATTCTTCATTCCTTTGCATATCTTCTTTTTTTTCTTTTTTTTTAGTTTTTTTTACATAACAAAGAAGCACTAAGTATGTAGCAACCCACATAATTAACATTCCCCACACTTGTTCAAGAATCCATTCTTATGATAAATCCAATACTCTTCTATTCTATAAGGTTAGGTAAAAGTTTGGTTTTATACTTAAGTATGGAATGAGAGACAACAAATAAGGCTTAAAAGGGTGATTCAAAGGAAAATAATGTAAGGTTGGCTATTTAACTGGGTAATTTATTCAAGTGAAAGAAAAATTTGCCTCAATCATTTTTGTTCATGCATGTGCAAGAGTAGTTTCAAAAAGAATCAAAGCAAGTTCTGAAGTAACAAATTCCATGGGTGAAAATCACACAAGAAAGAAAGTTTAATTTGTCAACAAGGCTCAAATCCTCACGGCTAATAACTATCAAAATTGATCCATTCAATTCAAATCTCTGTTGCCAAACCAATTAATTTCAAGATGTTAGGAATCAATTCAATCATGTTATAAAAATCTTAAAATCACCTTTTTTTCTATGTTTTGTTTTACACCTGTTAACTTTACTGGAAAGCTTAAAACAAAAACACAAATTCTTTTTTTTTTTAAACTAACTGGATGCGTATCAAGAGTTAAACATAACTCCTTACTCTGCCATCCTATTAATTTTTTTTTTAAAAAAAAACGGACCATCTTTTCCCTCCCCCAAACCTAATCAAGACATTGTCCCTAATGTCTTTATAGATTGGTGATTTTTTTTTTTGAAAATTGATATTTAAATGAAAAACTATACAAGTACAACTTTAAGAGGAAGGAAAGTTACAACCGGAGAGTGGTATCAGGATCTTCCTTCCTTCCATCATCTTTGTTATTCTTGTCCACCTGCTTTCCTGATGCATAAGGTCCAAGTGAAAGGTTCTGCATTTGTTCAAGAAGTTCGTTAGCATTTGAAGAGCATGTCATGATTCTTTGCAGTCCTTGAGGTATGAATCCTTGATGCATAGCCTGTTCCAGAAAACTTAACAAACCATTATAAAAACCATTAACATTTAAGAACCCTAATGGCTTTTGGTGGAAGTTAAGATTGGCCCAAGACACAACGGTGAAGATATCTTCTAAGGTTCCGAGACCACCAGGTAATGCAATAAAGGCATCAGATTTGTATAGCATTTGTGCCATACGTTCCTGCATTATTGAAACTCTCAGTACGGTGCCTAGGGTAAGGTTTGCGGTCTTCTTGTTATTACCATCCATTAGAGCAATACCCAAAACTTGGCTCCCTCTTGTGATTGCAGTTCCTGCTGTACAACCCTTCAGGCCTTGTACTCCCCTTCCATACACAACATTGATCTTTCTAGCAGCCAATGCTTTACCAAGGTCATAAGCTACATGCCGAAATGCTTCATCCTTTCCGAGATTGGTTCCACCAAAGACACAGATACTGTGGAATCCGTGTGTAGATGGTCCTGCAGTTTCTTTAAAGGAAGACATTTTGTTGTACCAATCATTTGTGATAGTGGGAATTTATAAAGATGAAATAACCGGTACAAAGATCAAATTGTTAGATTTTTTTCTTTTTTTTCTATTTTTTTGATTAAGTGTTAATCAATGAAAAGACAAGTAAGGATAAACAAAGATACGCATGAATTATAAAGTCAAAAAGAATCAGCTGAAAAGAAAACTCAAAACAAATTAAAGACAGGCGTGAATTATAAAGTCAAAAAGATACAACTGAAAAGAATTCAAAGATGCACATGCATATGAAAGTAGTTGTGATTTTGGCTCACATCTTCCTCTGGTTTTACGTCCAGTAACGACTTGAACGCCTTCTATGAGTCGGGGAGTTGCTTCCCATCCAATTTTCTTATAAACTGGCAAACAGGGTCTTTTAGAGTCAGATTTCCAAGACTATATTGTTCCTTCTCCCTTCGGAATAATTCAACTAAATCAAGAAGAACCATTTGAACCTGTCCACTAAGATGCGTCTCAAGAGCCTGGCTAATGTTATCCAAAGACTCCTTACTCAGTCCATCCTTAATGAATTTAATTTTATCTTCTCGATTTATAGAAGTCATTCCGACATTCTTACATCTCGAGTTACAATTCCATCTTGCACACTTATAACAAACTTGCATTCTTTTTGCTCTTCTTTTTTTAGAAAAAGAACTCCTACCCATTCCTGACAAATGTCTAGCAAATGAATCTTGAAATTCACCTGCTAAGCGTACCTTGGCCTCGATGATCCAACGTACATCCTCAGGAAGGCCTAAGCGCATCAGTACTCTTAGCCTTTCAAGTCTACATCTGTAAATTTTCCTGAGATCGTCTTAAGGGAGAGTAGGGAACCGAACTCTGAGCTTGGCGAGGGTTTCCTCCATTCTTTCTCTCTAGCAAAGTTGTTCAATGCAAGGGTGGATTGTTCTGTATATATAATAGTTAAGGAGAACAAATCGAAGCATTGAACAACAAACACAATAATAATAAGATAAAAATAATGAAAATTCTAGAAAACTCTCCACACATAATCAACAAAATGAAAAACACATATCATTAACAACAATAACTGAAGAAAAAATAGAAGAAAAAAAAATTGGAAGAGAAATTTCTACTTTAAGTCAAGCCAAGTAGGTGGAATTGTGCAGGTGCACCTCTTCCACCGTATGCTCTTGAAAACCCTCATAGAAGGGCTTAAGACGATGCCCATTTACCTTGAATATTTTTTTGGTTGTCTCATCTGTGATCTCTACTGCACCATAAGGAAAAACATTAGTAACCACAAATGGACCTAACCATCTAGAACGTAACTTACCAGGCATCAGCTTAAGACGAGAATTATATAAGAGCACTTTTTGTCCAACAATGAACTCTTTTCTTATTATCATCTTGTCATGGAATGCTTTAGTCTTTTCCTTGTAAATTCTGGAATTCTCATATGCTTCTAACCGAATTTCTTCAAGTTCTTGCAATTGAAGCTTTCTATGCATTCCAGCTTTATCCAAGTTCAAATTGCATTGCTTAATAGCCCAATATGCTTTGTGCTCAATCTCTACCGGTAGATGGCATGTTTTGCCAAAGACTATCCGGTAAGGGGACATCCCTATAGGAGTTTTATAAGCTGTTCTGTAAGCCCATAAAGCATCATCAAGCCTTTTGCTCCAGTCTTTCCTATTCGGTTGGACTGTTTTCTCCAGAATTTGTTTGAGTTCCCTGTTGGATACCTCGGCTTGACCATTTGTTTGAGGATGATATGGTGTAGACATCTTGTGCATCACCCCATATTTCTTCAACAAGGATGCCATGTTCCTATTGCAGAAATGAGATCCTTGATCACTGATGATTGCCCTTGGAATTCCAAACCTGCTAAAAATGTTAGACCTGACAAAGTCAATCACAACATGAGAGTCATCAGTGCGAGTGGCTTTTGCTTCTACCCATTTAGAAACATAATCCACAGCCAGTAAAATAAAATTGAAACCAAAAGAGTTAGGGAAAGGTCCCATGAAGTTAATGCCCCAAACATCAAACACCTCACAGAACAACAATGGTTGTTGAGGCATCTCATTTCTACGTGATATGTTGCCCATTCTTTGGCATTGTTCACAATTCTTACAATACCTGTAAGCATCACGAAACAAGGTAGGCCAATACAAACCAGAGTCCAAAACCTTTCTAGCAGTACGTTGAGGTCCAAAGTGCCCACCACATGCAAATGTATGGCAAAAATCTAGAATGGAATTAAACTCATGATTTGGCACACAACGCCTAATGACTTGATCGCTGCAAAATTTCCACAGGTAGGGATCTTCCCATACATAATATTTAGAATTGCTTTTAAGTTTATCTATTTGTGCCCTAGATGCATGTGCAGGCAAAACAGATGCAACCAAGTAATTAACTAAATCAGCAAACCAGGGGGTGGTGTCACGCAGTTCCAAAAGCTGTTCATCAGGAAAAGAATCATGAATAGGGAGGGAGTCAGATGCTCTCTCAATTCTGCTTAAATGATCAGCTACCATGTTTTCTGCACCGCTCTTGTCCCTAATCTCCAAATCAAACTCTTGAAGTAGCAATATCCATCTAATTAACCTTGGTTTTGCATCTGGCTTCTTCAATAGGAACTTTAATGCTGCATGGTCAGTAAAAACAACCACTTTAGAATTAAGCAAATATGATCTGAATTTATCAAGTGCAAAAACAATTGCTAATAATTCTTTCTCAGTGGTAGTATAGTTAGCTTGTGCAGCATCTAAAGTTCTAGAAGCATAATATATGACATGAGGAAATTTTCCAACTCTTTGTGCAAGGACAACTCCCACAACATAATTGGATGCATCACACATGATCTCAAAAGGGAGTGTCCAATTTGGTGGCTTGATAATTGGAGTTGTGGTCAGTGATTTCTTGAGTTGATCAAAAGCCTCCTTGCACCTGTCATCAAAGTTAAAATCAACATCTTTTTGTAGCAAGTTAGAAAGTGGAAGGGCTATCTTGCTGAAATCTTTGATGAAGCGTCTGTAGAAACCTGCATGACCAAGAAATGATCTAATCTCGCGAATGCAAGATGGGTAAGGTAAACTAGAAATTACATCAATCTTGGCAGGATCCACTTCTATACCCTTCTTTGAAATTACATGTCCTAACACTATACCCTGGTCAACCATAAAATGACATTTCTCAAAATTAAGAACAAGGTTAGTTTCAATGCATCTATGTAAAACCTTATCTAAACTATCTAAACAAGTTTCAAACGAAGAACCATACACAGTGAAATCATCCATGAACACCTCTATGCACTTTTCAAGGAAGTCAGCAAAGATACTGACCATGCACCGCTGGAAGGTACCAGGGGCATTGCATAGGCCGAATGACATCCTCCTATAGGCAAAAGTTCCAAAGGGGCAGGTGAATGTGGTCTTTTCCTGGTCCTCTGGTGCAATGTGAATCTGGAAATAACCTGAAAAGCCATCAAGAAAACAGTAATGAGATTTCCAGGCTAAACGCTCAAGCATTTGATCAATAAAAGGCAAAGGGAAATGATCCTTTCTAGTTGCTTGGTTAAGTTTCCTATAATCAATACAAACTCTCCAACTGTTTTGCACTCTGGTAGGAATAAGCTCATTCTTATCATTCTTCACTACTGTGAGGCCAGACTTCTTCGGGACCACTTGGACTGAACTTACCCAATAACTGTCAGATATAGGATAAATGATGCCAGCTTGTAAAAGCTTGGTCACCTCCTTCTTCACGACATCCAAAATTAGAGGATTTAGACGTCTTTGTGGCTGCCTTATTGGTTTAGCTCCATCTTCAAGTAAGATCCTATGCATGCACATAAAAGGGCTAATACCAGGAATGTCATCTAAGGTCCATCCAATTGCCCTTTTATGCTTCCTTAAGACTTGCAACAACCTTTCTTCTTGCTCAGCCTGAAGACTTGTTGAAATAATCACAGGTAACTTTTCATTCTCCTCTAAATAAGCATATTTCAAATGCTTTAGGAGTTGTTTGAGCTCCAATGTAGGTGGTTGCTCAATTGAGGGAAGTGTCTTGGTGGATGGAATTGCATCTGCAACCTGTAACTCAACAACATCCAATTCAATCAAATCATTACCTTCTAGCTTTGTTGAATCATCAGGTACACCATCATCATGATGTATACTACCTGCATCATGAAAATCCTCCTGCAAGTAAGTATTAATCTCAGTAGAAACAGGGCATAATATAGAATCTACACAATTGTTATAGGTGTAAACATCATGTAAATCAGCAAAAGAAGGGAAATCTTCATTAAACAGCTCAGAATAGGTATCATCAACCAGATCATCTAGTAACTCAATATGAAAAATAGAGTGCTCCTCCATGGGATGCTTCATAGCATCAAATATATTAAATCTGACAATATCATCTCCAAACTCCATGGAAAGAGTTCCTGCATGGACATCAATCTTTGTTCTAGCTGTCTTAAGGAATGGTCTCCCTAGAATAATCGGAGCCTTATTGGATTTAGACTCTCCCTCCATATCTAAAATGTAGAAATCTGCAGGGAAAATCAAATCATTAACTTTAACAAGGACATCCTCAATAAGTCTAGCAGGGTATGCATTACTCCTATTAGTTAGTTGGATAACAACACCTTTACTCTGCAAAGGTCCAATGGCAAGAGAGTTAAAGATAGACATAGGCATAACATTAATTGAAGCACCTAAATCTAACAAAGCATTTTCAAATTTACAATTGCCAATTATGCAAGGGATAGTAAACGTCCCTGGATCTTTGCACTTTGTGGGCATTTGTTGAATGATGGCTGAAACGTTTTGCCCCATACTAATCTTTTCATCTCCCTTCAGCCTTCTTTTGTGTGTGCACAAGTCTTTGAGAAACTTAACATATCTTGGAATTTGCTTGATTGCCTCCAGAAGTGGAATATTGACTTCCACTTTCCTAAAGGTTTCCAAGATCTCCTTCTCCATCTCGTCTACCTTCCTGGATTTTGCAGCTCTTTGAGGAAATGGTAGTGGTACATTCTGCTGCATACTTTTCTCAGAATTTCGAAAAGATGCATCATAATCTGATGGCTTTGCTCCTTCTGCGTGATCCAATGGTTGTACTTTTGTATCATCCGGTGCATTGTTTGAATGAAGTCTTGGTTTTTTAGCAGCTTTCTGTATGTTTGACTCATCCATCACCCTTCCAGATCGAAGGGAAATTGCATTGACATTGGGGTTCACCACTGGTTGAGCAGGGCAACTTATCGGAACCTTTAGATTGCATCTCATTTAGTGAAGAGGTAAGTTGTCCAATTTGAATTTCTAAATTCTGAATGGTAGCCTCCGTCCTTTGCTGGAATTGCAGATTTGTTGCAGCCATTTGCTTCACAAGATCTTCTAGTGAAGGTTCAGAGTTAGGTTGTGAAGGCTGTTGAGCTGCAACATTTTGTTGATGCATTTGATGTCTCACAGGTTACTGGTAAGATGGTCTACTAGTACCTGCATTATGCTGAAACTATTATTGAGGTTGTGGTATTGTATTGTTACCCCACCTCAAATTGGGATGATCTCTCCATCCAGGATTATATGTATTTGAGAAAGGATCATAACGTTGTTGTTGTTGTGATCTCCCATGGAAAGCTCCAGTTACAGCAACAGATTCACCTGCTTGAATGGTAGGGCAAACATCAGTTGGATGAGATGAGCAATTACAGATACCACATACCTTTTCCGGTGCTTGCAAAAGTACTTGTTGTGTTTGAGAAGGTTGTTGCTGAGCTACTGCCACTTGTCTCACTAAGGATGTTAGCTCATCAAGTCTATTCTGCAACCTTTGTTGTTCTTCCTGTGACACTTGAATTTCGTTCACTACCCGAGTTGGCGTGATTCTGGTCCCAAATTGTTGGGTGTTGGAAGCCATGGTAGAGATAAGGCTTCTTGCTTCATGGATGCTTTTGTTCATTAATGCACCACCACTTGCTGCATCGATCATGGTTCTTTCCATAGGCAATAATCCTTCATAAAAGTATTGGATTAAAAGTTGATCACTTATTTGGTGGTGTGGGCAGCTGGCACACAACTTTAAAAATCTCTCCCAGTACTCGTACAGAGTCTCTCCAGTCATTTGCCTAATTCCGCAAATTTCCTTTCTGATAGCACCAGTTCTTGAAGCAGGGAAGTATTTCTCCAAGAATACCTTCTTCATGTCATTCCAACATGTTACAGAACCTGTAGGAAGATAAAACAACCAATCTTTAGCAACATCAGTAAGTGAGAAAGGAAAAGCTCTCAATTTGATGTGCTCCTCAGCAACTCCTTGAGGTTTCATGGACGAGCAAACCACTTCAAACTCTTTTAGATGTTTGTGTGGATCTTCTCCTGCAAGACCATGAAATTTAGGAAGAAAGTGAATTAAACCAGATTTAAGTTCAAAATCAACATCCAAGTTTGGATATTCAATGCACAAAGGTTGGTATGTAACATCAGGAGCAGCCAACTCCCTCAAAGTTCTATCCTGCACATTGTTAGCCATTTGTTCAAATTGATTTATATCAACAGGTTGTTTAACTTGAGCAAACAATTTTCTCTTAGATCTGTGTAAAGTTCTTTCAATTTCTGGATCAAATTCAATTAATTTTGAAGTAGAAGATCTAGTCATAAACTAGGAAAAAAAAAGAAGGAAACAAAAGAACTAAAAAAAAAATCACAATAAAAAAAAATAAATAAAAGGATACTATCAAGTGGATCCCCGGCAACGGCGCCAAAATTTTGACAGTTGTCGATCCTGTACAAAATTATACTTATAATTCTCCGATCTACAAACTACTTGTAGTAGAATGGTATAAACCGGGTCGAACCCTGAAGATCCACTCAAATTAATCCTTCTTTAGGAGGGTTTGATTGATTGGAATAAACTGAAGAAAATAAAAGATCAAGTTAAAAGCAAAGGTTGAATCAATTCAAGACAATATCAATCCAAGGAATTCAGAGGCTATTTTCATGGTAAATCATTGGTTATTAATAACATGCATTCAAGAGATTAAATCTATCAACTTAGAATCGTATGGAACCCCTACAATGATCCCGGATTCACTACTGAAATAATTTCCAGAATTCAATTGATTAAGATTAACAAGATCAAATAACCATAAAATCTTATGTTAGATCCAAATCAATTTTATAAACGAAACCCAATTGAAGTAAATAATTAAATGAACACCTTCAATTTAATTGCTTACTCTATGCTTTTCAATCATTGTATGATGATTAACCAATCAAGAGTACAACATATATCAATAACAAATTTCATAACCAAAACATGTTAACCAATCATGCTTTAATAAAGGAAATATGGAATTGAAGCAAGTGGAGTGGAAAAGCATGGTAGATGTAATTCAATCAGCATGTAAATGAAGATCAAACCTCAAAACCAAGATGAAAATAAGCTTGACTCCTTGAATTGAATAAAAACTTAGCCTTCCATGAAGACTTTACAAAAAGATGAACAAAAGTAAATGAAACTCTTAGTAATTTCTACTACAACTTGGATGATCTTCTCCCTAGCAAGCCCTCCTATTTATAGGAGGGGAAAAGATGCCATTCCAAACATGATCACTCAGCTATGACTAAGCATGTTTTGTCCACAAATGGACTTATTGATCAATTACCTAATGCATTTGTCCATTACTTTGAATTATTCACCTACTCTAGCTATCATTCACCTACTTGTCTCCCACTTGCATCGAGCATATCATCCTCAATCTGGCAGACTCCAAGAGCGTTGTCTGCATATGAAATCAAGCTCTAGATCTTAGCTTTCAAATGCCGCTAGGTTGAGCCCAAAAGGAGTTTTCTAGCCCAAGTTATGGCCCAATCATTGAGTGCTGGTCAGGTTTTCATATGATGCTGACTATTCGGTCTTCCAAGCCCATGTCGACTTACTAGCCATCTGATTTAGCTTTTGGGTTCTTCATCAAATTTGTAGTGCTTTCTTTTATCTTTCCTACAATGTAAAGAACATAATTTTTAGATGGCTATAACTCAAGTTATGCTTGAAATACGAAAATAGTGTAATGCTGAAAAATGTAATTGAGCCCAATATGAACCTGAATTGACATAATATGCTTATGACTTGTTAATTAAGTATAAAAAATGCATTAAAAGGTTAAATTTGAGGGATGATTAATGTGTATAATTTGTATTTATCAGGTAACCACCTTACCTCCGGACCGAGAGATTGAGTTTTCCATAGACCTTGTGTAACACACACAGGGAAACACTAGAAGGGTGTTGAATAGTGTTTCTATAGATAACTTAACGTATTATGGAAACCTTTTCACAAAGAGAGCTTTTCAGATAAAGTTCTAGACACTGGAGTGTTTATCTGAAATTTTTGTCTTTTGTCTGAAACGTTTTCAGATGAAGTACAATCTGAAGATTCACTTTCAGTTCAGGCAATGCTTTGTCTGAAGTTCATCTTCTTCCTGAAAGGTTTCAGATAGTATGAAAACTTATTTTCTTGAAGATGTTTAAACGTTCAGTTTATATAAATACAAGTCCAATCCCCTTAAAGTTAGTACATAAAATGAATTGAAAGAGATAAGGGATAGAGATACTTAGACAAGGAATTTATCCTTTTCACCCACTCAACCATGAGCTACGTCCAGTCCCAATGCAAACACGCTACTGGATTTTCACTAATCTCGCAAGATTACAAGTATTCTTTTCTGTCAAGCCTCTCCAGGCTCTACCACAAGTATTCTTTTCTGTCAAGCCTCTTCAGGCTCTACACCAAGTATTCTTTTCTGTCAAGCCTCTTCAGGCTCTACCACAAGTATTCTTTTCTGTCACGCCTCTTTAGGCTCTACCACAAGTATTCTTTCTTCTACCAAGTCTCTTTAGGCTCTCAGACACTTATCCAAGTGTAACCCAAGTATTCTTTAACAAGCAAGCCTTTCCAGGCTTAATCCCAAATGTTTACAAGGAATGAGTTTAAGCTAAGCAACTATGAACAAGTTCAGAGCTTAAACTCTGAATTGTACAAGATAACTGAGTAGAACTCAGGATATGAAAATGAGTACAATTACAATGAAAACAGAGTAAGTTTTTCAGAGAAAAACTGATGCAGCGATTCAACTCAATTTCAATCCTCGGACTGACGGACAGTCTGAGCAAACCATCCAGGCCTTAGAGGACATGCTTAGGTCTTGTGTTTTAGAGGAGAAAGGCAATTGGGATAGGTACCTGCCACTCATAGACTTTGCCTACAACAATAGTTTCCATAGCAGTATAGGTATGGCACCCTATGAGGCACTTTATGGTAGGAGGTGTAGGTTACCACTATGCTGGTGTGAGGTAGGGGAGACTGGTTTGTTGGGTCTGGAGTTGATTATGGAAACCATGGATAAGATCAAGAGGATTAGGGAGAAACTGGTAACTGCCCAAAGCCGACAGAAGAGTTATGCTGATAGGAGGAGGAGAGAACTAGAGTTTGAGGAAGAAGATGATGTGTTTTTGAAGTTTACTCCCGTCACAGGCATTGGTAGGGCTATCAAGGCCAAAAAGTTGAATCCTCGTTTTGCCGGTCGTTTCCAAATCCAGCACAGCATTGCTCCTCTTGCATACAGAATAGCTCTCCCACCCCACTTGTCCAACATCCATGATGTATTTCATATGTCACAACTCAGAAAGTATGTCTATGACCCTTTCCACATCATAAGTTCAAAATCAGTACAGTTATGGGAGGATTTGATGATTTCCACAAGACCTGCACAGATTATCGACCGAAGCGTCAAAACCTTGAGGAACAAGACCATTCCGTTAGTGAAGGTGATTTGGGCAGGTCGTCACCTGAGGAGGCTACCTGGGAGAAGGAGGATGGCATCAGTTCTCAATTTCCAGAATTATTCGGTTGAAGCAAAATTCCAATCTTTAATCCTAGCCAATTTTGAGGGCAAAATTGTTTTAAGGGGGGGTAAAATTGTAACATCCTGATAATTGAAACTAATTACATATATAAGGTTGTAGAATAATGATTTCTAATAGAAACAATAAGAAAAAGGGTAAGGAAATAGTAGGAGAGGAGTTTAAGAGTGGAAGCTAAGAAATCAAGTCCCAACAGGCTTTGATGCCATTTGGGTCATAGTGGACCGGTTGAATAAGTCGGCCCATTTCCTGCCAATCAGGGAAACCTATCCTCTAAGTAAGCTAGCAGACCTATACATTAAGGAGATTATGAAACTCCATGGTGTACCCACCAATATTGTGTCAGATAGGGATCCTAGGTTTACCTCTAGGTTTTGGAATGATTTGCATCAAGCTTTCGGTACTGAATTGAAGTTTAGTACTACTTACCATCCTCGGACTGACGGACAGTCTGAGCAAACCATCCAGGCCTTAGAGGACATGCTTAGGTCTTGTCTTTTAGAGGAGAAAGGCAATTGGGATAGGTACCTGCCACTCATAGACTTTGCCTGCAACAATAGTTTCCATAGCAGTATATGTATGGCACCCTATGAGGCACTTTATGGTAGGAGGTGTAAGTCACCACTATGCTGGTGTGAGGTAGGGGAGACTGGTTTGTTGGGTCTGGAGTTGATTCAGGAAACCACGGATAAGATCAAGAGGATTAGGGAGAAACTGGTAACTGCCCAAAACCGACAGAAGAGTTATGCTGATAGGAGGAGGAGATACCTATAGTTTGAGGAAGAAGATGATGTGTTTTTGAAGTTTACTCCCGTCACAGGCATCGGTAGGGCTATCAAGGCCAAAAAGTTGAATCCTCGTATTGCCGATCCTTTCCAAATCCTGCAGAGCATTACTCCTCTTGCATACAGAATAGCTCTCCCACCCCACTTGTCCAACATTCATGATGTATTTCACGTGTCACAACTCAGAAAGTATGTATATGACCCTTTCCACATCATAAGTTCAGAATCAGTACAGTTATGGGAGGATATGATGATTCTCACAAGACCTGCACAGATTATCGACCGAAGCGTCAAAACCTTGAGGAACAAGACCATTCCGTTAGTGAAGGTGATTTGGGAAGGTCGGTCACCTGAGGAGGCTACCTGGGAGAAGGAGGATGGCATCAGTTCTCAATTTCCAAAATTATTCGGTTGAGGCAAAATTCCAATCTTTAATCCTAGCCAATTTTGAGGGAAAAATTGTTTTAAGGGGGTAGAATTGTAACATCCCGATAATTAAAACTAATTACATATATAAGGTTGTAGAATAATGATTTCTAAGAGAAACAATAAGAAAAAGGGTAAGGAAATAGTAGGAGAGGAGTTTAAGTGTGGAAGCTAAGAAATCAAGTCCCAACAGGCTTTGATGCCATTTGGGTTATAGTGGACCGACTGACTAAGTCGGCCCATTTCCTGCCAATCAGGGAAACCTATCCTCTAAGTAAGCTGGCAGACTATACACCAAGGAGATTATGAAACTCCATGGTGTACCCACCAATATTGTGTCAGATAGAGATCCTAGGTTTACCTCTAGGTTTGGAATGATTTGCTTCAGGCTTTCAGTACTAAATTGAAGTTTAGTACTACTTACCATCCTCGGACTGACGGATAGTCTGTGCAAACCATCCAGGCCTTAGAGGACATGCTTAGGTCTTGTGTTTTAGAGGAGAAAGGAAATTAGGATAGGTACTTGCCACTCATAGACTTTTCCTACAACAATAGTTTCCATAGCAGTATAGGTATGGCACCCTATGAGGCACTTTATGGTAGGAGGTGTAGGTCACCACTATGCTGGTGTGAGGTAGGGGAGACTGGTTTGTTGGGTCTGGAGTTGATTCAGGAAACCACGGATAAGATCAAGAGGATTAGGGAGAAACTGGTAACTGCCCAAAGCCGACAGAAGAGTTATGTCGATAGGAGGAGGAGAGACCTAGAGTTTGAGGAAGAAGATGATGTGTTTTTGAAGTTTACTCCCGTCACAGGCATCGATAGGGCTATCAAGACCAAAAAGTTGAATCCTCATTTTGCCGGTCCTTTCCAAATCCTGCAGAGCATTGGTCCTCTTGCATACAGAATAGCTCTCCCACCCCACTTGTCCAACATTCATGATGTATTTCATGTGTCACCACTCAGAAAGTATGTCTATGACCCTTTCCACATCATAAGTTTAGAATCTATACAGTTATGGGAGGATCTGATGATTCGCACAATACCTGCACAGATTTATCGACCGAAGCATCAAAACCTTGAGTAACAAGACCATTCCGTTCGTGAAGGTGATTTGGGCAGGTCGGTCACTTGAGGAGGGCTACCTGGGAGAAGGAGGATGGCATCAGTTCTCAATTTCCAGAATTATTCGGTTGAGGTAAAATTCCAATCTTTAATCCTAGCTAATTTTGAGGGCAAAATATTTTAAGGGGGGTAGAATTGTAACATCCCGATAATTGAAACTAATTACATATATAAGGTTGTAGAATAATGATTTCTAAGAGAAACAATAAGAAAAAGGGTGAGGAAATAGTAGGAGAGGAGTTTAAGAGTGGAAGCTAAGAAATCAAGTTTTAGCATTCTCGCTCAAGCGAGAATGAGCTCGCTTAAGCGAGTTATGCAGCAAAATTGGAAAATTAGTTTCTGTCAAACTCGCTTGAGGGAGACGCTTCTTGCTCAAGCGAGAAACAAGGTAGAATTAGGGTGTTCTCTGGAAGAATTTCGCCTCGGCGAGAATGGTCTCGCTCAAGCGAGATTCAACCAGATTTTAGGAGTTCTCTGGATTGTTTTTCGCTTGGGCGAGACGAGAATCTTCCAGAGAAGGGATGCTCTCTGGAGTATTCTCGCTCAAGCGAGAATGCAGAGGAGGGGTTTTTTCCCGACCCTCTCGCTCAAGCGAGAAATTCTCGCTTGAGCAAGAATGCGTGTGCATTTTTAAAACCATTAATTAGGGCACTGAATTCATTTATTTCATTTCGTCGCTTCTTCTTCCTAGAGAGAGTGATTCCTACAGAGAGAATTTTTCTTGGAGGCTCAAAGGAGGTCCCTCAGCCCTCAAGTTCATCACCAAGCTCTTGGATTCACCCTCCTCACCATTCCTTCTTCCTTGTTTTCTCTCCTATTAAGTTGAGTGTGATCACTCACTCTCATGATGAATGTGTCTATAAATGTTCCCCCTTCTCTTTTCCCATGCTTTATGCTTGATTGTGGTTAATTAGATGTAGAATGCTTGATAGTTAGTGTAAATGTTGAGAATAGGATTGTTGAATTGCTTGAGGAAAATACCTCAACAGCTGAATATTTATATACATGGTGTACACCCACTATAAAGGAAATATAAGAAATACAATCTGTACAAAATAAGGAAACATAGACCTATGCAAAATAAGGAAATACAACTATACAAATCAACACCTAATGTAGTTTCCTAGTTACCTTGAATACAATTTTCTATTCTAATTTCCCTAAATAGGAGATATTTTCTACCACTCCCCCTCAAGCTGGAGCATACAAATCATATGCGCCAAGCTTGCCACAAAGAAATTGTATTCAAGGACCTTGAAGGGACTTTGTCAGAATGTCTGCTAGTTGATCTTTAGATTTAACAAACTCAATGACAATTTCCTTGGAGAGAACCTTTTCCTTGATAAAGTGACAATCAATCTCTATATGCTTGGTTCTTTCATGAAGACTGGGTTGGACGCAATATGGAGTGCAGCTTGGTTATCACAATATAACTTCATCTCGTTAATGATACCAAACTTCAACACTAAGCAACTGTTTTACCCAAATGAGTTCACAAGTAACCAATGCCAAAGCATGATATTCAACCTCAGCATTTGATCGAGCAACTACTTGTTGTTTCTTACTCTTCCAGATATGAGGTTTCCACCTACAAAGACACACTAAATTGAAGTGGAGCGTCTATCAAAGGGAGAACCAGCCCACTCTGCATCTGAATATCCGACATTATGAGTGTTTCATTTGTCTTCATAAACCAACCCTTGACCAGGAGCATTTTTAATGTATCTCAGAATTCGAGTCACTGCATTCCAGTGATCAACACAAGGGGATTGTATGAACTGACTTACTACACTGACTACAAAAGAGATATCTGGTCTGCTTATAGTAAGATAGTTTAGTTTCCCAATTACCTTACTATACCTGCCAGGATCTTGATAGAGCTCCCCCTGATCTGGTAACAACTTTCTATTTGGATCCATGGGAGTGTCAACAAGGTTTCAATTATCATTCCTGTTTCCTCCTCCAATATATCTAAAGCATACTTCCTTTGTGAAATTGTAATACCACTTCTAGACTGAGCAACCTCCAAACCAAGAAAGTACTTTAGTTTACCCAAATCTTTGGTTTGAAAATGATCAAATAAATGTTTCTTTAACCGAGATATTCCCTCATGATCATCACCTGTAATGACTATATCATCCATATAAACCACTAAATAAATACACCGACCAACTGAATTATGTTGATAAAAAAATTGAATGATCAACTTCATTGCGAGACATACCAAACTTTTGTACCACTATGCTAAACTTCCCAAACCAAGCTCGGGGAGACTGTTTCAAACCATAAAGAGATCTCTTCAACTTACACACCAAGCCAGACTCCCCCTGAGAAAACAAACCCAAGTGGTTGCTCCATATAGATTTCTTCTGCAAGGTCTCCATGAAGGAATGAATTCTTGATGTCAAGTTGAAGTAACGACCAATGGCGAATGGCTGCCATGGCAAGAAGAAGTCGAACAGAAGCCATCTTAGCGACAGGAGAGAATGTGTCGCTATAATCAAGGCCATATGTTTGAGTGTATCCCTTAGCAACCAAGCGAGCTTTAAGACGATCAGTACGGCCATTTGAATTAACTTTCACAGCATATACCCATCTGCATCGTACAACTTTCTTCCCTGCAGGAAGGTGAATGAGATCCCATGTGCCACTATGCTCAAGAGCAGTCATTTCATCAATCATAGCTTGCCTCCATCCCGAATGAGAAAATGCCTCACTGTCACTTTTAGGAATAGGAACAGAGGACAAAGAAGATACAAAGGCATAATATGATGGTGATAAACGATGAAACTTAGAAAGTTGTAGATGGGATGAGGATTTCGAATGGATCGAGTACCTTTCCAGATATCAATGAGAAGATCATCACTTGATTGTGATGACTTTGGCAGGTTCGTGATAGGAGAAGCCGTTGGAGTTGGACATGAATCACACCTTCTATTATGTCTTCTGTTGATGGAAGAACTTGTTATGTTCTTTGTTGATATGTGATGAGAGGGTGCTGTGAAGGAACTGACTGAGTCTCTCCGGGCTGGACAGGTGAAGAACCAGGTGACAAAACCTGCAAAGGAGACAGAGGTGGACCAAAATAGGGAATCAGTAATACATCAGAGATTGTATTAGGCTTAACGGAAGAGGTGAAGTATGGTGTTTCCTTCAAAGAATGTTACAATCTACAGAATATATCAACGACGGAAGGAAGGACAATAACACCGATATTCTTTTTGTAGCCCTGGAATAACCTACAAATACACATTTGATAGCATGAGGAGACAATTTATATGTACTAGGAGAGAGGTTATGAACAAAAATAAGTAAAAAACCAAACACACGAGGAGGGACAACATATAGAGACTTTGTAGGAACAATAATTTGTGAGGTACTTGGTTATTAATAACAGAAGAAGGCATACGATTAATGAGATAACAAGTTGTTAAAACAACATCCCCCCAAAAATGTAAGAGGCATCTTTGTATGTAATAACAAAGTTCTGGCAGTCTCAATAAGATGACGATTTTTTCTTTCATCAGCAACACCATTTTGTTGAGGTGTGTGGGGACATGTAGACTGATGTAGAATACCATGAGATGACATAAATGATGAAAATTCATGAGAGAAATATTCTTTGCATTGTCACTTCTTAAGATCTTAATTGATTTTCCAAATTGATTTTGTATTTCAATATAGAATGACTTGAAGATAGAAATAATTCAGACCGTTCTAATCATAAAAAACAACCAAGTAAACCTATAAAAGTCATCTATAAGGTGACAAAATACTTGAATCCTAATGAATTAGAGACACGACTTGGACCCAATATATCAGAATGAATAACAGCAAAAGGTTCTACTTGATTCTGAACCTGAGTAGGAAAAGGAAGAACGAGTATGCTTCCCGTGTTGACATGACTCACAATTTTGGGACTTCAATTTTGCAAGACATGGAACCATTAGTTGAAGTTTCTGCAGAC
Source organism: Sesbania bispinosa (assembly GCA_026901365.1). Taxonomy (NCBI): domain Eukaryota; kingdom Viridiplantae; phylum Streptophyta; class Magnoliopsida; order Fabales; family Fabaceae; genus Sesbania; species Sesbania bispinosa. The sequence goes on from QLOH01000035.1 coordinate 741,859, forward strand.
TGGGATGACCTAGACGTTGATGAAGAAGGTGGGGAGACTCAGTAGCAACACATTTTTGGAGACGTGGTCTTCAAATAGTAGTGTCCTTGTGATTCACGTCCTACACCAATCGTCTTCCCCGTACCACGATCCTGAATAATGAAAGAGTCAGAATCCAAAGGTGACTGAATAATTAAGTGAATGGGTGAGTTTGACTCAAGGAAATCAAATTAAAGGGACATCCAGGCATGAATAGGATAGATTTTATGAGATAGATTCAGTGGGAGAAAATGACCAATGCCTTGGAATGGTACTTTAGAACCGTTAGCAGAGTAATAGAGACGAGAAATCTCAAGTAAAGGAGAAGAAAATAGTGACCGATTACCAGACACATAGTCGGAAGCACCGGAATCAATAACCCAAGATGTCGAAATTATGATTGGTATGGGATAAACAACTGTAGGATTATCGGTATGAGCAATTGTAGTTGTGGCTAACTGATTTGGTTTGGCTTGCCTTCCACTGCATATACTCTTGGATTCAGCTTTAGACAAAAAGATAGGTTGCTTTCCTCTCACAACTTCAAGAAAGGATGTGGGATGATGCCATTATAGCAACTGCAAAGAGGAAGACCGACAAACTGAGTTCTGAGGAAGACCGACGGACTGTGGTCGGCGGAATGAGTTCTGACTTTTAGGGTATTTGACCCCCAAAATGGACAGAGGAGGCCTAGACCGAACCTGACGGGACCGGCGGCAAAGCAAACAGAGGTCTGGAAGGTGGCATGTGAGGGCGCGTGCGGAAGCGGACGACGGCGCTGTTTTCGGGGATCAATAGATCGACACCTTCTGTGTCTATTGGTGATGTTACAGTGGTCGGACGATGCTGGAACGGTGGTCGGACGGTTGCTGGACGGTGGCCGGACAGTGACTGATGGCCAGATGGTGGCTGGACAACAGGACTGTGAGAGTGGGACTGTGGACAGCGGACAGGATTCAGACTTTTATCAGGCCCACAGGAAGTGAGCTCTCGATACCATGTAAAAGTGGAGAATAGGATTGTTGAATTGCTTGAGGAAAATACCTCAACAACTGAATATTTATATGCATGGTGTACACCCACTAATAAAGGAGACATAGGAAATACAATCTGTATAAAATAAGGAAACATAGACCTATACAAAATAAAGAAATACAACTATACAAATCAACACCTAATGTAGTTTCCTAGTTACCTTAAATACAATTTTCTATTATAATTTCCCTAAATAGGAGATATTCTCTAACAGTTAGGTTGAGGTATGCCTTGTAATGCTTGAAGTATTTTAACCTAGGTAGTATGCTAGGGGTTTTGGAGAATGATTCTCATGTCATTGATGTTTTGGCTTTAGGGAATTGTATGCTCATGTTAACTCTCATGCTCAAGTGATTATTGATGATTAGTCATGTTCCTAACACTAATCATGTTTAAAGAGGATTTGGGTCTTAGGACCTCATGTAAATACTTGGGTCTTCAAACCTCATGTTAAATAATCAGATTTTGGTCCCTGTACTTCATGTTCCAAGACATGTCTTTGGTCCCTGGACCTTTATGTTTAAAGAGGAAATCATGTATGAATCTATCATGTTTAAGGGTAAGGTCTTATAGCCTTCAGGAACGATGGTTCCTGTTAGTCTGAGCTCAGTCTAATCCTCATGTTATGTGGAAAGACCCCTTAGGTGTTGGGTAAACACTTCATGGCTAACATTGCATATATGAATTGTCATGGTGAATGTCTTATGAATTGATTGAGTTATGCTATACTTGTTGCATATCATATGCTTGTTTCCCTACACTGCATGTTTTATAACTCTCACTGGGACATTAGTCTAACTCCACTCCGTGGAAATTACCTTCAGATGTGCAGGGTCCTCATTCAGAGCACGATGGAGGGTAATAGCTATTATGGGCTTTGTGATGGCCCACTTTTGACTGATAGAAGTTTATTTGTATAGGCATATGTTACATTATTTTGATGGATAAAACTATACATGTGGGGCCTCAGGGATTCATTTTATATTCCAGGACATATGTATAATTATATCCTATTATGCCTATTGATTGATATTATACATTGAGCTATTGATGGCAACTATGATGATGATATTTGATGTATTAGGAATTCTTGCTTAGTAAATGTTGGGTTACCTAAGCCTTAACCGTATTGTGTTGAATGTCGATACTATTAATGCACGAAATAATTTCATGAATTTTGAAATAGTGCTCCCAACAGGCATTATTTTCGAAATAAGAAATTAGGACGTTACATCATGACTACAAGTAAGATTGGTTTGGATTGACGAAAAAGGATAAACTAGAGTGGAATGAGAAGAGAAGATTTTTATTTTCATTGTGTGGATTATTAATTAGAGAATGGAATGCGATGAAACCTAATAAAAATTCATTCAATTCCATTCCATCTGATATCCACGGTCTTTTTCCACAATAATTTTAGGAGTATTTTATAGAGCCATAATTTTACCATTTTATCATAAAATTGATTTGAGAATAGAAAGTAATACTACCTCTGGTCCTTTTTATAAGAAACATATTACTAAATTATCAAGACCTAGAAAAATCCTTGAAACCCGTTAATTATAATAAATATGTTATAATTTAACATTTTATTCCACTAATACGCTTAATATTAAATAATTAAAATTTGGAAAAGTTACTCCTAATTAAAGCCATTATTAGAGTAAGTAACCCATGGTCCCAATGGTTGGTCATTGAAAATAGCATTGTGCAATCACTATCATAGAAAAATCGGTGAGTAGTGGATAATATATTAAGGTGTTAGAACCACAGGAAACACTAGAAGTGGGGTTGACTAGTATTTTATAATTCTTTATAGATTTTATGAAAACCTTTTATAACAAGCAAAAAGTTTGTGAAAAGATTGAATAACCTTCCGAAACTGGAGTATTCAGCAACATGCTGATATGACTCAGCAGGTTGAGTACATGCTTTTGAAATATTTTATGTGAAAAACAAGATTGCTCTCGCTGCGTGGATTTATAAAATCACTTTTCAGACCCTTCTTGAAGGGTTCTGAAAAGTACTGTGAGCATATAGACTTTCTAAACTTGGCAATTTAAAAATGGTTGGTTCTCTTGAGCTTAGGCTTGGGATCTACATTCTGAGTGCGAAGAGAAACAACATTCAAATGCCTCATCATACTTTGCAGTCTATTGTTCTTCCTTCTCAGCCTTCTGATGTCTTCCTATTTCATAGCAAGCACTTCAACAAGATCAGCTTCTTTGAAAATGATCTACACATGCTTCCAGTGAAAGATGATCTCCACAAAACCAATAGGAAAACCATAATCTGCAGGATTAGCCAACAAGCAGGTATAAACAAAGGAGAATATGGCATAATAGCCCAATCTTTTTCACTGTTCTCCTTCAGCAGATGGTCACAACTAGGAAATTCCAAGGGAACCAAGTCTTAACTCTTGAGTAGAAAGGGAGCTCTAGGTCATCATTCAACAAAGTCATATCTGGTACCAAAGCAAGACCCTTCCTTTTCTCTTTCGGTCCAGTAGGAATCCCAGATCCTGTCTGTATAGGTGTGTTCAAAACCCTCATAAGCTTCAAGGACTTCAGGGAGTCTTTACCATTCTTCATTTTGAGAGGTTCAGGATGTTCTATGTAAGCAGTATAGAATTTTGGTTGCTTGCCCTTATCTTTAGGACATTCTGCAAAGGATAGCCTTGGCACAATCCTGTCTGGTTGCCAAAAGATCTTAGTTGTTGGTTTCATGGTGAGGTGTGTTGGAGGCTTGAATCCTCTGTAGCCAGCCTTTTCAGCAACATACTTAGAATAAACTTCAGCTTTTGTGTGCAGCTTTCTGATAAGAAGTCAGTCCTCAGCAGGTATAGCCATAGCCTCTGGTGATTCTACATCAATTCTCTCCCAGTAGTGGTTAGGAGGTTGTACACCTTGTCTGATCTTTTCTAGTTGATCAGACCCTCCCCCTGAGCTTCTGATCATCCTCCTCATCCTTGCAGCAGCTTCAACTGAATCTACTGCAGACCAACTTGCATGGGAGGCTTAAGTGGCAGATGATTTTTGAAATGTAGAAGCTCCTCATATAGGTTTGGAAACCTGGGTAACCTCTTTCTTTCAAATTGAGTATTCAGATAGTATTTGTGAGGGAATTCAGCAGCTTTCAGATAGATCTTCAAAGCACAGAATGGGTGCAACTCTGTCATAAGAGGACCTCCTGGAAATATCCCTAGTTTGGGTTTCCACATCTTTTCCTTAGTCAGATCCTCTTCAAAGACAAATACACCATTCTCCTTCCACACAAATCTACCTTTTGAATGTCAATCAATGGATTCAAAGAGAATCGGTCCTTCATATAAGATCATGGCAAGAGGATTTTCAGTTTCCTCATTACTTCCACCACAAACAGTTCTTGTGGGATCAGCAAGTATGGGACTCATCTCATCAACAACTGGTTCAGTCTCCATAGGTTCAACAACAAGTTCCACAACCTCTTCCCTTTCAGTAGCTGCAACAACCTTGTCAACACTTGACTCTTCATTGGAAAAAACCACAGTAGGTTCTTCCAGGTTGATGTAAGCAGGTGTATCTTCATTATCAGCACATGGAGCAAAAGTCTTTGCAGGTTCACCTTTGTTGTTATCAGTAGGTGCAACCTCAATACCATCAGTCTTCTCAACAGGTTCACCAAGATGTGTAACCTCTTCAACCTTATCATCAGTAGCAGGCTGGTTTATTTCTATATGAATGGTAGTAGATTCTACCATTTTGATGGGAACAATAATAGGATCCTCCAGATCTTCCATATCTTCTTCATCAAGGTTGTCAAATAGTACCTTGGTTTTCTTGTAGGGTTTTCAGCAGGAATAGACTTCATAGCAGCTTCCTGAAGTTTTTTCTGGTGCAGTTTTCTCTTAGTGAAGTCATAAGCAACGAAGGATGAGGGAGGTTTAACTTGCCTTCTAACAATCCTTTCTCCTCTAGGGTTCAGCACCTCCTGAGACTCAACATTTTTCAAAGCTTCTTGAAAGATGCTTGAATCATCTTTAGGAATGGACTTGCTCCTAGTGATCATGGGAGCAGGAACAGAAGCTTGAGCCCTTTTCTGACAGGTGAAAGCAATCTCCTATGTTTTGACCTAGCAGCCTTGGAAGGTTTTTTCCTCTTTTCCAGCAACTTTCTATGTTCTTCATTTTCCAGCATGGCCTTTTGAGCAGCTTCAGCCAAGGCCCTATCATTGTCTTCTTGTTCTTTTCTTTTTCTTTCTTCTTCCTTATCAATGGCAGCAACAGATACTACCACCTTTTGGATTTCTGGGTCTGGATGCAAAGAAGCGAGAGGTTTAATGATGAGTGGTTCTGAAGAACTTCCACCCTCAGCTTCATCCATCTGAGCCTGTCCCTCTGGAGTTAAGGTAGGCTTAGCAACTTTAGCAGGAATTCTAGTTGCCTGACCCATAATTTCAGAGGGTTCATTGTGAACCTTCTGAACAAGTTCAGGTTCCTGTTGAATGAAAGCTTCAGCTACTCTCTCAGATGAAGTAGCCCTTTGGTAGGATTCCTCTACTTCTCTCACCCTTTCCAGATCAGCATGAGAGAGGATCTTCTGAGAGACCTTTACCCTTGGCCTTTTTATCATCTTCTTCTCCGGAGTAACCTCAGCAGGTTTGAACTCCTCTTTGTGAACATCACCCTGTAGCTCCTCTTCCAGAATTTGCAGCATCCCCTTCTGGAAGGCAGCAACTTGAGCCTTTTTGTCTGGCCCAGCATCACCTTCAACAGGTTTCTTCACGAGACCCATCTGCTTTAGAGTTGTTACATTGAAGTAACTAGGAGGCTTGTGGTCAAACTTGTCTTCCACAGGAATGCAGTGATGCTTCAGAATCTTCATAATAAGAGTGTTGTGAGGGAGATTTGCTGCAGAGTCTTTGTTCCTCTTGGACATGCTGTAGAGGATGATCCAAGGAAGGTTTATTTTCTTCTTCATCATCAGCTGAATCACACAGAACCTTTCAAGTTTAGAAAAGTGGTCTTTTCCACCACCCTTGGGAATTATGCAGCACCCAAGAATATCCAATAGCACCCTGGGTATCGGTAGCAACCCAGTTCCCTTAGGGTTTGCAGGATGCTCAGCATCAAACAACATTTTGTTGTATTTAGCTACTCCTCCATGATGAGCTTCCCAGTCTGGGCAAAATGAAGCTCCTTCAGCCTTGACTCCTGTAGCTTCAGCATTGGTGGATGTTTTCACAGTGAAATCTATATTCATCACCGTGCTTGCCAGCCAAGTCTTGTTTTCGTGTTCCACCACTCTGAGGTTCTTCTAGTACTCAAGAACACTTTCCTCATGCCATCCACAGTCAATGGCTTCAAAGAAGGGAAGCCAGCCAACACACTTTAAATGGTCGATGAGATCGAACCCATTTTCAGCTAAACTCTTGAAGTTCACACATCTGGATGGGACAATCTTCCCTCTAGCTCTGGAAGTCGCACTCACATTCTTCTTGGTTGCCATTTCTGATTAGAAGAAGATGGAGAAAAGTTTCTGAAAGCTTGGGAATTCTGAGAGCTTTTTTTCAGAGCACTGATACAACAGAGGAGCACAAGACAGTAAAAGGAAGCAAGAGAGAGAGGGTAACCGTACTATCTTCTCTCAACTCCTATAAATAGCCCCGAGAATAGCATTAATGATGACAGTTACTGGCTGCGCAGACTTGGGGAGAAGTGCAATTGTGCACTTTCAGAGAGTAGGTGAAAGATCAACCATCTCAGAGTGTCACGTCATTAAGTGCCAATTTCAGAAAGTATGTGTTTAAGCAAGTTCATAAATTTCAAGAAGTAGAAACTTCAGAAGACACACATATAAGAGAATTCATGCAATTCAGAGAATTATATGTATATGTATATAAATTTTCACACATTTTCAAATGATTTCAGATAGTCACAGATATTAAAGCTGTAATATTAAATAATGTTACCAGCAGGGATACTTATGGATTTGAGTTGATAACGTGTAACTCCATGAATAGCTTCATATGTTATTTCCGAAAAGAGTAATTTTTTCTGTTGAACAAAGGAGGTCTGGTGACAGATGCTCCTTCAGAGATATAGACACCATAGCTTGTTGAGGTTTCCATCTGGATCTTCTTCCCTCAGCACTTGTTAGATGCTCAACCCGAGGTTGAGCTCTGATACCAACTGTTAGAACCACAGGAAACGCTAGAAGGGGTTGAATAGTGTTTTATAATTCTTTACAGATTTTATGGAAACCTTTTATAACAGGTAAAGAGTTTATGAAAAGATTTGAATAACCTTCCAAAACTGGAGTTTTTAGCAACTTGCTGATATGACTCAGCAGGTTGAGTAAAATGCTTTTGAAATATTTTTATGTGAAAAACAAGATTGTTTTGCTGCGTGGATTTATAAAATCACTTTTCAGAACCCTCCTTTGTTAGTTAAAATGGAAAGTAAAGAGATAAGGATTAAGAAAACTTAGCCAAAGAATTTATCTTGGTTCACCCACTAACACAGTGATCTACGTCCAGTCCCAGGGCAAACACACCACTGGATTTTCCACTAATCAGATCTTATACAAGTAATATTTTCACACAGCCTCTTCAGGCTGAAACACCAAGTATTCTTTGGACGCAGCCTCTCCAAGCTAAACACCAAGTATTCTTTGTTTCTCCAAGCCTCTTCAGGCTCTCAGACACTTTACAATGTTTACAATAAAGATGAGTTTAAGTCTCTGAGAAACTTAAACACAATAGTTCTTGTACAAAGGTTAACTGAGTATAACTCAGGATAAAAATGGGAAATTCTAAGTACAAGGAAATTCAAAGTAATTTCAACAGTGTTGGCTTCATAGATTTTCATATAGAGCTTGACCGACTCTCTCTTGGGCTTCGCCACCTTTAAAGTCTTTTGAGAAGCTATATATAGAGTCTTGAAATGAATCCATTGAAGAGTGCTTCATCTACCATTGAGAGATAACATTAAATTCTCTTTGAGACGTTGTGAAACAATCTTCTTTAAAGCTTCTGACTTTTGAGATTTGCAGGTGTTGGAGTCTGCAACACCACTCTGACGCGTACAACAGGTTCCTTTTAAGGTAAGATGACTTTGACAGCAAAAGGAACTTTGAAAATATAACTTAAATGGATCAAACTTACTTCAGACGTTAATGATGTATGAACTCTTGAGGAGGCAGCTTTCAGACTTTAGTCAACATCTGTAGCGCGGTCTTCAGCAGTTATTCTATAATAAATGATTCTGTAACACTTCAGAAGGTAGATATGAGTTCAGAAGGTCTTGGCTCTTGAGAAGGTTCCTCACATCAGCAGGTTCAGTTTGAGGCTTTCTTCGTTATAGTACTTGCTGAAACAGTAAAGCAAAATACCTTCAAGTGATACTGTTCTCATAATAATTAATCTCTTTTTAAACCAAATTTGTTGTCTATTAAAACTTAGGATATGTGAGTTCTTAAAACATTATTAATTTCTTTAATAACATTTTGAGACTCAACATAAGGGTATTCAAGGAACTCCATAATTAATATAACCCAATACTAAACTATGTTTCTTATATTTAGGACCAAGCCAAAATACCTTTTTGTTTCATATAAATAGGACCGAAAATCTATTGTACGACTTCATTCCATTTCACCCTTCCTTTGAAATCCCAAAATCATTAAAAAGGAAAGAAGGTGTAGAAACCACAGGAAACACTAGAAGGTGGGTTGAATTGTGTTTTATAATTTCAAATAGATTTTATAGGAAACCTATTCACAAACAGAGTTTAACAAAATGTTTGAGTAACTTGCTGAAACTGATGTTTTCAGAGACTTGCTGAAGTGCTTCAGCAGGTCCAAATCACAGTATTTAAAACTTGTTTTATAAAGCTTTTGAGATAGATTTACGTTCAAACTTATAAAACTGATTATTTTGAACCCTCCTGTTAGTTCGAACAATTAATATAAAGAGATAAGGGTTAAGAAAACTTAGCCAAGAAATTTATCTTGGTTCACTCACAACCACCGTGAGCTACGCCAGCCCATCCCAAAGCTAACTAGCAATGGGTTTTCCACTATCTGATCACAGATACAAGTATTGTTTTATCCACAGCCTCTTCAGGCTAAAAACCCAAGTATTGTTTTACAGACAAGCCTCTCCAGGCTCAAACCTAAGTATTGTTTAAACACCAAGCCTCTTCAAGCTCACACACCACCAGTGTATAAAAAAAGATGTTTAAGCTTTTAAACTATAGAAGTTCAAAGCCTAAACTTTGTAAGATGTACAAATAACTGAGTAGAACTCAGGATAAGAAAGATGTTCTACAAATGGAACAAAAGAGTAAATAACAGGGAGTACTTTTGAGCAGCGTTTCAACAAGTATGTTTGTTCTCTTCTCTATGTTCTTCTGCATGAGACTTCATATTTATAGGGTTGGGAGAGAGATTCGTTTAGCTTCAGGATGTTTCCCGTTGAGAGATAGCATTTAATGCAAATGCTCCCACTGAGACACATAGCTTTGGTAGCTTGCATAGCAGGTGCAACAGGTAGTAGGTGTCAGCAGCGCAAACTCCACTTTTTCTGAGCACATTGTACTTCACAGCAGACTTTGCCTCTTAGGTAAATGAAAATTTGAAATATGTCAAAAGGTAACTGATCTGACTTTCTGGAAGAGGTTCAGCAACTGAGAAAGGCTACGAATGTCTCTAAGTCTTCAAAGGGAATTAGCAGAGACAGACTTTCCCAAAAAGATATAAGCTTCAGTACGATGTCTCTCTCTTTCAGCAGGTTCCTTTGCTTCAGTAGGTCTTGATCATTCAGCAGGTTCCTCTTCTTCAGCAGGTTGCACCACATCAGAGGGTTGCATATTTTCAGCGGGTTGCAGTATCAGATACCTTCTGAAACACAGAAACTACCTTAGCAGAAAAATTGTTCTTTCTTAAAGACTGTTTACCAAATTTGTTGTTCATTAAAACTCAGGATTGTGAGACTTAAACATTATTAACCATTTAATAATATTTTGAGACTCAACAGAAGGGATCGGAGGTAAATCTCAATAAATTTTGTATATTTCATCATGGTAGTTTAAACTTTTATGATGTTGTCCAAAATTAAATACTTATTCTTTAACAATCTTGACTTTAAAAATGGTTCAGACGATGATTCTCAACTGAAGACGAAGTCTGTCTGAAGTACTAGGACACATGATGTGGCAAGTCATAGCTAGTACCAAAACTACACGCAGCCTCAGAACACTAGAAAGGCAAGCCTAAAGATAACCTTTTTGGTTAGGACTTCAACGTCAAGCAAAACAAGGAAAGTTTGTTGTGGTCAAACTGCAAAAGTCAGGAAGAGAGCTGCAATCTCGTACCTTTGTCAGAAAAGATTCACAACGGGAAAATCCTATCTCTCAACGTCTTTTTTGACGGATTTATCTAACTCAACTATAAATACTTTTGGATGATTCAACAAGAGAGACCTTTTTTTTGTTGGGCTCCAAGGACAAGTGGTTTTCAAAATCATTGAGCTCTCAAGAAAGTCCTTCTTCAAGTTAGAGCTATGTGCTCTCAGAAAGAAAAAGATCAATAATGAAGGAAGTGAAGAAAGGAGATCATGTGCTCAAGAATGAATATTTAAAAGAAAGTAAGCACAAGGATGCATGATGATATGCAGTGTAGCAGATCTACAACATATGCATCAGTGAAGCACCAAGCTTGATCTCAAGTTGAAATAATGAAACATAAAAAAGAAGGATGCAAGCAAAAAGTTAAAAAGGAGTGCAACAAGATAAAGATAATGAAGAACTGCTGAGAAGCATGTTGCAAAACTGCTATGCTTAGGAACTGAGAAGTTGATTCAAGTCACACTACAAGAATGCGCGCATTTGGATGGGATAGTGTAGCTACGATCGAAAGCCGTCACTATTAGCGATGACCTGGCCGTCGCTACGATGTTTTATAATTAAAATTTATTTTTATTACGTAGAAAACCATAATGACCGCTTGGCCGTCGCTAGATGTGAATAAATTAGCGATGACTAGACCATCACTAAGTACAAAATAGGCATTACCGACGGTCATCATGGATAGTCGCCGCTACAGCCATCGCTAGTTTGAAAATTTAAACGCGGGTTATCATTAGAAATTAAATTGTAGCGACAGGTTTATTGGCTTTAGCGACAGCCTGGCCATCACTAGTTAAGAATAAAATTAGCGACGACCTGGCCGTCGCTATGTCTGAAACTTAGGAACCACCGTCTCCTCTTCTTCTTTCTCTTTTTCCTTCCTTTCTTTCTTCTCCTCCGCCGCGGTTTTCTACTCCTTCTCAGGATAAGAAAGATGTTCTACAAATGGAACAAAAGAGTAAATAACAGGGAGTACTTTTGAGCAGCGTTTCAACAAGTATGTTTGTTCTCTTCTCTATGTTCTTCTGCATGAGACTTCATATTTATAGGGTTGGGAGAGAGATCCGTTTAGCTTCAGGATGTTTCCCGTTGAGAGATAGCATTTAATGCAAATCATCCCACTGAGACACATAGCTTTGGTACCTTGCATAGCAGGTGCAACAGGTAGTAGGTGTCAGCAGCGCAAACTCCACTTTTTCTGAGCACATTGTACTTCACAGCAGACTTTGCCTCTTAGGTAAATGAAAATTTGAAATATGTCAAAAGGTAACTGATCTGACTTTCTGGAAGAGGTTCAGCAACTGAGAAAGGCTACGAATGTCTCTAAGTCTTCAAGGGGAATTAGCAGAGACAGACTTTCCCAAAAAGATATAAGCTTCAGTACGATGTCTCTCTCTTTCAGCAGGTTCCTTTGCTTCAGTAGGTCTTGATCATTCAGCAGGTTCCTCTTCTTCAGCAGGTTGCACCACATCAGAGGGTTGCATATTTTCAGCGGGTTGCAGTATCAGATACCTTCTGAAACACAGAAACTACCTTAGCAGAAAAATTGTTCTTTCTTAAAGACTGTTTACCAAATTTGTTGTTCATTAAAACTCAGGATTGTGAGACTTAAACATTATTAACCATTTAATAATATTTTGAGACTCAACAGAAGGGATCGGAGGTAAATCTCAATAAATTTTGTATATTTCATCATGGTAGTTTAAACTTTTATGATGTTGTCCAAAATTAAATACTTATTCTTTAACAATCTTGACTTTAAAAATGGTTCAGACGATGATTCTCAACTGAAGACGAAGTCTGTCTGAAGTACTAGGACACATGATGTGGCAAGTCATAGCTAGTACCAAAACTACACGCAGCCTCAGAACACCAGAAAGGCAAGCCTAAAGATAACCTTTTTGGTTAAGACTTCAACCTCAAGCAAAACAAGGAAAGTTTGTTGTGGTCAAACTACAAAAGTCAAGAAGAGAGCTGCAATCTCGTACCTTTGTCAGAAAAGATTCACAACGGGAAAATCCTATCTCTCAACGTCTTTTTGACGGATTTATCTAACTCAACTATAAATACTTTTGGATGATTCAACAAGAGAGACCTTTTTTTTTGTTGGGCTCCAAGGACAAGTGGTTTTCAAAATCATTGAGCTCTCAAGAAAGTCCTTCTTCAAGTTAGAGCTATGTGCTCTCAGAAAGAAAAGATCAATAATGAAGGAAGTGAAGAAAGGAGATCATGTGCTCAAGAATGAATATTTAAAAGAAAGTAAGCACAAGGATGCATGATGATGTGCAGTGTAGCAGATCTACAACATATGCATCAGTGAAGCACCAAGCTTGATCTCAAGTTGAAATAATGAAACATAAAAAAGAAGGATGCAAGCAAAAAGTTAAAAAGGAGTGCAGCAAGATAAAGATAATGAAGAACTGCTGAGAAGCATGTTGCAAAACTGCTATGCTTAGGAACTGAGAAGTTGATTGATTCAAGTCACACTACAAGAATGCGCGCATTTGGATGGGATAGTGTAGCTACGATCGAAAGCCGTCACTATTAGCGATGACCTGGCCGTCGCTACGATGTTTTATAATTAAAATTTATTTTTATTACGTAGAAAACCATAATGACCGCTTGGCCGTCGCTAGATGTGAATAAATTAGCGATGACTAGACCATCACTAAGTACAAAATAGGCATTACCGACGGTCATCATGGATAGTCGCCGCTACAGCCATCGCTAGTTTGAAAATTTAAACGCGGGTTATCATTAGAAATTAAATTGTAGCGACAGGTTTATTGGCTTTAGCGACAGCCTGGCCATCACTAGTTAAGAATAAAATTAGCGACGACCTGGCCGTCGCTATGTCTGAAACTTAGGCACCACCGTCTCCCTTTCTTCTTTCTCTTTTTCCTTCCTTTCTTTCTTCTCCTCCCCCGCGGTTTTCTACTCCTTCTCAGGATAAGAAAGATGTTCTACAAATGGAACAAAAGAGTAAATAACAGGGAGTACTTTTGAGCAGCGTTTCAACAAGTATGTTTGTTCTCTTCTCTATGTTCTTCTGCATGAGACTTCATATTTATAGGGTTGGGAGAGAGATCCGTTTAGCTTCAGGATGTTTCCCGTTGAGAGATAGCATTTAATGCAAATGCTCCCACTGAGACACATAGCTTTGGTAGCTTGCATAGCAGGTGCAACAGGTAGTAGGTGTCAAAGAGTACGGAGCCGTTGAGCAGCTACGGAGTTAGGAGAAAAGTGTGACAGTCTCTGGAGTGTAATGGCTACCATGAGTAGCTAAATCCCTTTTTAGGATTGAATGTAGTTGATTCAATCCCCAATTGTATTTTGGATATTTCTTTGTTATTTAGGAATCCCTGTTTTTATAATATTGGTGTTTTATTCTGTTCTTAATGCTTAGCTTCCGTCTTTGTACCGGAGTTATGATATGATTTATTGAATTAGCTGGGAAGCAGTTTTCTAAGTCTGATTTGGGTAAAACACTCAATAGGTTGAATACGCTAGGAATAAGGTTCAATTTATTGATAGCTTTAACAACTGATTTTCAATCTGGGGCAATTTTTGACTGTGGGAACCAGCATGAATTGTTCTGAGTATTTCATAGTTATGGTAACCTTTATGAAATAATATTTATTTGTGCTTCAATATTTATAATTATATATTCCTAAATATCATTGATTTCCAAAATACAAGAGGGGTGCGATAGACGAAGTTCAATCCTAGTTTCTCTCAATTGCTCAATCTCTTTATCTCTTTGTCTCATCTTTTATTTTCATTTACTATTATAATCTTCACAAACAACCATTCAAAATTTCTCTTACTCAATAAGTGTGAGCATTAAGGATCTGAGTTGTACCATTCCTCGTGGGTACGACAACCCTTACTTTTAACTATTATACTGCTGCGATATTGCTACGTTTGCCAAGATCTCAACAATTGTGCATGTGTTTGTGTTGTTTGTTGTTTGTTAGTAGAGAGCTGAGCTCAATAGGTGAGAGCTTATGAAGGGTGCTGGTTGTGTGCTGGTAATATAGAATTTTGCATGTGTTTATGTTGTGATATGTGAAACTGTTATGCTGAAATTATATAATTGTTGAATTGTAGACAAATGGATCGCAGATGGATGTATAATAGGATTGATTGTTCTAGGAGAATGAATTATGAGTTTATCGATGGGTTTTCGAAATTTGTTAACAAGACTATGGAACAACCTTCGTTCATGTCTGAAGGAGGGATTAGGTGTCCTTATGTTAATTATAATTGTGAGAAGATTCTAAGACCACCTTTAGTTAGAGCTCATTTAATGAAGTCTGGATTTAAACCAAACTATTGGGTATGGACTAAAAACGGAGAAAAAAGGTCTAATAATATTGAGTTGGGGGATGATGATAATAATAGTGTTGAATATATGAGTTATGAACCTCAGTTTGCCTCAGTGACTCAAATGGTGTATGACACATTTAGGCCTATACATGATGAAACAAATGATAATGAGAATGAGCCACCTAACTCAGATGCCCAACGGTTTTATGATATGTTACTATCTACAAATCAGCCAATCTATGATGCAGCAAATGAATCTATGTATCAATAGTTGTGTGGTTATTAGCATCTAGAACTAACTGCATGTTACTAAAAAGTGTTTGGATTATTTCATGCAAATGCTAGTTGATGTAGCTCCAAAACCCAATGGCATTCCAAAAAAAATTTATCAAGCGACGAAATTGGTGTCTAAGTTAAGTTTGAAGGCTGAAAAAATTGATTGTTGTAAGAATGGGTGCATGTTGTATTACAAGGTTGATAAACTTTTAACTGAATATGCAAGTTTTGTAATGCTCCGAGGTTTGTTCCTCGTAAGGTTAGGAAGGGAAGATATAAAGATGTTCCAATGAAGAGAATGTTTTATTTTCCAATTATTCCAAGGTTGCAGCGATTGTATGTGTCAGTAGAGTCTGCTGCACAGATGTGATGGCATCATGAGAACAAGAATGATTCTGGTTTATTGTGTCATCCATCGGACGGGGAAGCATGGAAACACTTTGATAATGTGTATCTTGGTTTTGCAAATGAGCCAACAAATGTAAGATTGGGGTTATGTGCTGATGGGTTTACTCCCTACATTCAACCTTCGACTTCACCATATTCATGTTGGCCTGTTATTATTACACCATATAATCTCCCCCTGAATTGTGCATGACAAAGTCATATATGTTTTTGACTTGTCTAGTACTTGGTCCAACTAATCCAAAATAAAAAAATTGACATGTTTCTGCAACCTTTAATAGATGATCTCCAACAGTTGTGGAGGTATGGTGTTCTGACTTATAACATTTCCATGAAACAAAACATTGTCATGCGTGCATGTTTGATGTGGACTATCATTGATTTTCCAGCATATGGAATATTATCAGGTTGGAAAAAAGGGTAAATTAGCATGTCCATACTGTATGGAAGATACCAAAGCTTTCACGTTGCAGCATGGTGGAAAAAACTCATCGTTTGATTGTCATCGTAGATTCTTGCAAAGTGATCACCCTTTCAGAAGGTGTAAAAGAAGGTTTATGAGAAAGGGCTGAGCATGATGGACCACCTTGTATGTTGACAGGGCCTCAAATTTGAGAATTTGTGCAAGACTTCCCAAAGGTGACAGATGGTAATTGTTCCAAACTACCAGGGTATGGACAGTTTCATAATTAGGTTAAACAAGGTATATTTTGGTATCTTCCATATTTGAAGGATAACTTGTTTAGGCATAATCTTGATGTCATGCATATAGAGAAAAATTTCTTTGATAATATCTTTAACACTGTCTTGAATGTTACGGGTAAAACCAAGGACAATGTAAAGGCAAGGATGGATGTGTTTGTGTTCTGTGTGCGCGAGGTGACTTGGAGTTGGTTTACCTGGTAATGGAAAGTTGAGAAAACCAAAGGCAAACTACACTTTAGAACCAAAGGATGCAAAACTGGTTTGTAAATAGATTTCAGAATTGAAATTTCCATATGGTTATGCCTCAAATCTTGCAAAATGTGTAGATATCAGTAGGGGTACAATGCATGGGATGAAAAGTTATGATTGTCATGTATTCATGGAATTATTACTCTGCATTTTGATCCTTGCCAGATTGTGTGTGGAAACCAGTTTCTGAATTAAGTCGATTCTTCAAAGAATTATGTTGTAATACTTTGAGGATGGATGATGTTGTTAGATTGGAACAAAATATACCAATCATTCTTTGGAAATTGGAAAGGATATTTTCACCGGGATTCTTTGATTCAATGGAGCACCTACCTATTCATCTTCCTATGGAAGCAAGACTTGGGGTCTAGTTCAGTATCGGTGGATGTACCCATTTGAAAGGTTCGTTAATAGACTATATTGTTTATTTTAATTTATTTTTAATGAAAGTCAAATAACAATCTATTGTTTTTTTAGAATGATGGGAGATGTGAAACGATTAGTGGGTAACTTGGCTAGGGTGGAAGGCTCAATATGCTCATTCCACTTACACCACGAAACAACATATTTTTGTTCGCATTATTTTCAGAACGCAAGTTTGTTTTCGAACACGACATTGAGGAATGAGCCTCAAACTGGACTTCAATGCGGCAATTCCACATTGTCAATGTCGAACAAGCCAGGACGCCCTGTAGGAATGTCTAGTGAGCACTAGTTAAGTGACGATGAATGGAAATCAGCTCATGTACATATACTAATCAATTGCAATAAAATTAAACCATACCTTGAGTAAGTGGAAATGATTTAATTATTTTTAGGGTTTATTGTTTAAGAATGAATGAGTTATTAACTATTTGTTCCATTTCAGCTTATTCTTACAATTTCCCTCGATCGATGATCGGGATTCTTCAGCTTGAAACATGCAGACTTTCCAACATGGTTTAGAAACTATGTAAGTTTGATCATCCACTTTTCTTGGGAACCGAACTCTAAAGCAACATCATGGAGCACATACCTTGTAAATGGATACTGATTTAAGACAAAGGATTGGTGTCAGGGTAAAAAACCACAAATTGTTGGCTGCATGTAAAAGGACTTACCGATGGCGGTGAAGATGACTTTTACGACATCATCCACCATATCTATGAATTAGAATATATTGGTTTGAGTAACTTGATTCCTATTTTATATTATGAATGGTTTTATCCAACCACAAATAGTGGCATATGAGTTCAACCACAATACAATATCGTAGAATTAAGAAAAAGTATAAGGTATAATTGGTATGATCCATTCATTCTTGCACAAAAAGAAAGGCAAGTCTATTATGCCCCTTATCCAGAATTATGTAAGGACTTACGAGGTTGGATTGTGGCAATCACAACAAAACCAAGGGGTCATGTTGAAGTTGATGGGGTTAAAGAAGAAGTGCCTTATCAGGCCGATGGCACTTCAACTGTTTTACCAGTTGTAGACATTGAACAATTGTCAAGCTTAGCTGAGAATCGATATAAACCAATTATTCAGCCTATCCCCGAGACAATGGTGGAAGATGATGAATCTGAGAATAAAGACATCCCATCAAATGAGGATGAAGATGGGTGGGATGACAATGAAGATCAAGAAGATGAAAATTATGTATATTTAGATTAATACTAATGTGTACTAATATTATTTATTTTTCACCGTGATTTTTATGTCATTTTATAATCATAATTAACCAAATTATTATTTAAAAAAATACAAATCTGATGACTAGTGATGGCCTGGCCGTCGCTAGGTCTTCCGACGGCTTAGGCCGTCACTAACTTGTGACGACTAGTGACGGCTAAAATCGTCGTTAGGTTGTGATGGCCATGATGTTAGTGACAACCCTTTACGACGACCAGGTCGTCCCTACAAAGCGTCGGTCGTAAATCGTCATTGCTACTGCAGTAACGACGAGCATTTTAGCAATAGCCGGTGAGCCGTCGCTCAGCTGTCGCTATAGCAGACGCAGCGACGGTTTTTTGTAGCTAGCGACGGCTTCTAGCAAGCCGTTGCTAAATCATGAATTTTGTGTAGTGTCAGCAATATGAGCAATATGAAATAGCTAGAAGCTATCGGAAGTCTGCTTATGTTTGATCACTTTTTACAAGCATTAATTCTCATATCCAGTGTTAAATCACTGATATTTTATATTATACACCCAGAACAAAGAACTCATGTTCTGAGTTCAAATCACTTGTATTCATTTTGTTGTAAGAGCCTGGAGAGGCTTGATAGAAAAAGAATACTTGTTGTAAGGCCCAGAACCTTTGGCTTCAGTCCAGCTAAAATATGGAAAACGTGACTTCGGTCTAGTTAAAGGCTGTGTTTAGTACCCTTGTAGTCTGAGCTCAGGTCTAGCCTTAGAATCAATGAAAAGACCTCATCTGTTGGGTAATGCAGGTCATGCACATCACGTGTTGTTAATGTCTTAGATATAGCATGTTTATGAATGTTTTTTATATTCTTCTGTTGCATAGCATCTGCATGTTTCCCCTACACTGCCTATTGCATGTCATACTCACTGAGACATTAATCTCACCACATGTTTTGTGGTTATCTCTTAGCACAGGTTTCTCCCCAAACCAGTTAGTGATGTGGGAGAAGCTCGAGAGCTTTATTGTCATTTTGATGTATCTAACTCCTTTATTTTTAGATATGTACATGGCATTAGCTAGTATATTCTTTTGTGGGATATGATTGTACACATGGAGCCTTCGGGCCCTCTCTGTTTTGTCAAGAGCGTATGTATGGTGGTATCCTAGTCATGGTTATGTATTTGGATATTGTATTTGAGCCATCGATGGCTTGTGTATGCAGTGACATAGTTTATATTTTCATATCAAGTTGAAGTAAAGTTGGAATGCTTAAGCGCCATATGAATAATGTTGTGACGATATCAATATTGCGCGAAATAATTTGGTAAACTTGGGAATATGCCTCCAACGGGCATTATTCCTAGGTTAACGGAATTAGGAAGTTACATGTCGCCACATCATTTAATGAATATGACACCTCATGTGTTATTAAATTCAATAAATTATTTGACAGCACATCATTGAATGTCTGTGTAAAACTTCTTTACACTAACATTGCATATATATTAAACTCTATATAAACTCTCTCTCTATATATATATATATATATATATCCGACCCCACCAAAGTATTTCATCAGTCTTAATAATCTTTATATAGTTGTTCTTATTAATTTTAGAATTTAATGTTACTTCTCTAGCCGTAGTGATATTAACTACCCCTTCATTTTGCTTCTAGTTTAGTTCAATAAGCCTGTAGCCATTTAAGAAATGAAAAAATTGGTTGACGAAAAATAAAAGAAATGGAAAATTTGAGTTGGAACGTTTCTAGTCTTTGACAAACTATACTTGAGTCCTCTCTCAAACGTATTTTATGACTCAGATTTCCATAAATAATCTCTGTCATCGACCCCAATTTTCTAGATAATGTAATTGATCTTTCAATGCTTGGAGCTTTAGAGTGTGTTTGGTAAGCCATTTCAGCTAGCAGAACGCTAAAATTAGTAGCTGAAATCATTTCAGTTGTGTTTGGCAAGGTAGCTTTTTTGGGTAGCTACTAGGTTTTCTTAAAAGGCTTCATGGATGTTGTTTGACCTAGCATCCACAATTGGATGAGTTCTTATATTATTTTAGGGGGTAAAATATGTTTCTGGTTTTCATAAAGTTAGCGAGTTTTGGTTTTCATCCTTATAATATATTTTTTTCATTTGCTTCCTTTTAAAGTCTAAAACTTTGAAAAATCTCTTTTTGATGATGCGACAAGTTAAAAAATTTCCTCACCCAAGGGTGTTTTTCAATTTTTTTTGCCAATTTTTTGGCTTGTCATGTCACCCAAGTTAAAAAATTGAATTCATACTTGGAAATTTTTTGGCTTGCCATGTCACCCAAATGTGTTTTTCAAATTTTTAGATTTAGAGGGATGTAAATAAAAATATATTTTATAAGGACAAAAATCAAAACTCGCTTAGTAGTAGTAGCAATGTTTGAACTAATAATATCATGTAAATTAACCAATTCTCTTGTTTTCACAAAGTGACTTAGATAAATTATTATCATATAGTAGTATCACAATCTAATGAAAACATAATACATGCCACATAACTTGAATATACCATACCAAATAAGAGTAATCTCAAAGTCCATAAATATTTCTCTTCTCATATATGGTACTTTAAGCTAGCTACAATAATTAGAGATTTGTTTCACACTTCTTGATACTTGAAACCTGAGTTATCATAGACAATTATACCAAATTTATTCATGGGAATTGGTTTTCTAAATATTTTCTAGCCACCTAATTAAGTGGAATAAATATAATAAATGGGGTGACGTGATTAATATTCAATCACATTTACTTTTTTTTTACTCTTCAATATGAGATCATTTCGGAGGACCTTCTTCAATGGAAATATGACCATATGTCCATTCCGTTAGAGTATAGAGGAAAAAATGAGACTAAACATTAAATTTTATTTAATTAATTTGATTGTTACACGAAGTTCAATTATCCATTACGGTTTCATGAACTATTGTGCTAAAACACTTAGCAATGGCTCAATAATAAAATTATTCAAATTTTGAATCATAAGAGGATGGGGGAAGAAAATAGCACGAATATGTTATCCTTTTGGAATAAATGATTATTATTTAAGAAAATACATTCAAAAAACATTTCCAACAGGAGATGAATATATTCACAACATAAGATAATTTTATTAGATGGAAGGAAGAAACATTTACAAGACAACACACATAACCTTGATAACATAAAGAATCACAAACACCACTTCTTCTCCAAATTAAAAAAAAAAGAGTTTCAAAGGAAAAGGCACACATAATGGAAGACTCTGTCATGACTAGTTAGTTAAGAGACATTTGTTCATGAGTGCATGACACACTCATTTGGTCTCACTAACATCAACCCAAGTGCAGTTCCAAATCAACTTCTCCATTAGCACTAGTTGTCATGGAAGTGCTTGCACCACCTATCAGCATCTGAAACCCGTGAATATGGTTGTTGCTACTGCTACCTTCTCTGAATGGTGAAACCTGAGAAAATGAGTTTTCTCTAGGAAGAGAGTAAGGGTTTATTGTGGTTTGTTAAGAACCGTTTGCATGGAATGTGAGGTAGGTGCATTCATGAGGTTCCTGTTTCTGGCCATAAGTCTACCAGCAGAATGGTTGGCGGGTTTCCTTCTCCTGAAGTTGAAAATATGTGTGGCTGGTAGGTTCCTAAAGAAACCAGCAACATAGCTTTGAACTTGTTGTGGTGTCTTGTTCCCTAGAAAGTGTCTAGCAATTTTTGTCCAATGTCCTTTTCCATACTTGATTAGCCCCGCCAAAAATAACCTAAGATAAAAAAATGCAATCAAAATGAAGGAAAGTAATAATAAATTTAGGAAAAATAATAATGATTATGAAACCTTTTTTTCCTTTTCCAATATTCTTTTTATCTGGAAGGTTGAAAGAGTAATTGGAATGGCGATGCCAGTAAATAATGTATAAGAAAAATGAAAGAATGCTAATATAAAATAATTAGTTTACGGTTGAAAGGCACAAACTCATGCTCTGTTTAAGTCCAAGGCTCCTCAAGCCTAACACCATGAGGAAGCAAGAATGTGCTTGATTCAGGTACTGGTTGAAGAATTGTAGCAACCTGATAACCATTCATGTTGGATTGGATCCAGGTAGTGATATTCTGAGAAGGCTCTTGGGTGAGTCCTGGAGCCAACCAAAGTCAAGGATCATTTATGCCTCAAATGGTGACTTGGGTGGTGGTAGGGGCGAGTCTGTAAGATCAATCATTTCAATAGCCATTGTTGAACAAAGGTTTGGAGTGAGTGAGAGAGAGAGAGAGAGGCAACTAGGTAGCGGTGAAAAGGAGTATAATATGAATATGTTACTAAAACCGTACTTGGACTATTGAAAGTTGAAAAGCTTACTCCTTGATTTATAGGATTGAGGCTACACAATATTTACCAAAATGTCCATGAAAATCTCATTATTTATCTCTTTTTTTCAAATCACTCCTACCTCCACAAAACTTAGTATATTTTTACTTGCTACCACTATTTTAAAAATTCATTCATGTGTCTCTAGCAAATTAATCATGCCTCCTTTATATTAATTACATAAATAAAAATTGGCAATTTATTAAATATAACAACACACATTAGTATTAGTTCGAGTTAATTTTTTATTGGAGACAAAAAAAAACTAACAAAAATGACAATCAAATAATGTAATCATGCAATTTTTTTAAAATAAAGATAATATAACAACTTTAATCTATGTCGTCTAATACTTAAATTTGTCACCTATCTTGTCCAATCTTTTTTTGTTTATTGATTTTTTAACATTACAATATAAGTCCTTCTAGTAGCTTTTTTTTTTTTTTGAGAAAATATTTTCTTCTTTTTATTAAGTAAACAAGTCATTACCTGATTGCCTAAAAAAGTTGAAATATGTCCATCAAACCTCAAAGTTACCATCAATAATATGGTCCACTCATGAACCATAGTTTAAAACCATTAGATTCAATATAAAATAAAGTAATAATTGATCAATTACAACTCCATATGGTAACATGTAAAGCACAAATAAATTGAGTGAGATCCAAAGCACAAATAACCCACCAATAACAAACACGAGAATCATAAAAGAGATGGAATTTTGAGGTAGATCTTAGAGTACCTTGGGGGAAGCCATGCTTAATGGAAGATTTGAGGATGATGGAAAATGAAAGACTACACAATGTTTGAAAAGCTGGGAGTTTTAATTTTAAAGACCTTTTTGCAATTTCATAACTTTAAATTAGTGTATCATGGTAAAATTATGTAAGGACTTATAATTAATTTCACAACATGTCATACCTACAATCACCAGTTAATTTTTATGGTTAACCTGGACCACTTAATTTAGCAGTCCATCCTTTCAGCTGTAACATCCAAATTTTTATAAACCATTTCATAAACAAAATAGGCTTAGAAAGGTGTTTTATAAAAAGGAATTAAGAAAAGGAGAAGAGAAACTAAGTTAGAAACAAGGAAAAAGGGAAATTAAGGTGATTTTGTTTGGTAGTTTCGCCCACACTCGCTTGCGCACGCCTGAGCGAGAGTACCAGGCAGAAGAGGGGAGTTTCTATCTGGAAATTTCGCCTAGGCTTGCTTGAGCGCACCTTGGCAAGGGCATCAGCTGAAGGGGGAAAATTTTGCTCTAGTTTCTCGCCCAGGCTCGCTCGAGCGAGACTGACCAAGAAAACAAAGTCAGAATGAGGGGTCTCTGTTTGGAAATTTCGCCCCGGTCTTGCTCAGGCTAGTCTAAGAGAGAAAGGCACTCTCACCCAGTTTCACTCAAGCGCGTTTGAGCGAGAGCGCGGACAATAAGTTTTAAAAACGTTTTAGGGTTTTTTCTAACACTTTCCTCCTTCCTCCTACTTCTTAGAGAGAAAGAGAGAAGAAGAAGAAGAGCTACCACCTTTCTTTGGATCATCCTCAAGGAGCTTGGAATCCACACCCCCACCTCTCCATCTTCCCTATTGCCTTGTTTTAAGGTGAGTTTGGTTCACCCACTCACTTCATTCTTGTGTGTATACTCTTTTTTATGCTCCCTCTTCTATCTCCCTCTTCCTTATTGCTTGTATTTGCATTAAATGATATATGTAATGATTGAATGTTTGAATGGAAGGAACATTTAGGGATTTGAAATAGTTAGGGTTTGAGGAAAAGGATAGATGTGTAAACTCTATTTTCCTTTCCCTACAGGCTAAAGGTTTGAGTAACATGTTTGATTGTGATTACTTTTTATTTCATGAACTGAATATGTATAAAAGTATGACTATATAAGAGCAAACCAAATGGGACTCCAGTCCAAAGAGGTAAATGGGTCTTGAACCCAAGAGGATTAAGAATGTTTAATTGTGAAAGTGAATGGTATTGAGCTCAGTCCAGGTCAGAGGAATAAGTGCTAAGACCCCACCTGTATTGGGTAATACACCAAGAGGTTGAATGGAATGTTTGATGATTAAATTGTTATGATTTAAGTTTATGGACTTCTGATGTGCATATGTTGCCTGTACACCTACTACTTGCATGATCACACTCACTGAGACTTTAGTCTCACCACACGTTTTGTGGATTCTTTAGATGTGCAGGGTTCTCAGCCCGGAGCATGATTGGATTATGGCAGGACTTCTGTTGGGTCATGTTGACCCCTTTTTTTATGTATTTAGACTTTCTTTTTGTATAGGCATTATCCTTGTATTCTTTTGATGGGATATCCTAGTACATGTGGTGCCAAGGGGGATATTTTTAGTTATTCCAGGACACATGTACAAGGATATCCAATCATGCCTATGTGAAGCTTAAGTAATTGTTGGACTACCTAAGCTATTTTGTATTGTTTATCGATGTTCATAATGCGTGAAAAAATTTCTTAAATTCGGGAATATACTTCCAATAGGCATTATTCTTGGAATTAGGAATTAGGACGTTACATGAGCTAGCATGGTTTTGGTAGAGCTTAGGATTTCCTACTTGACCTTTTACTAGAAAGTTAATAACAACTTGTCATTTGGTAAAAAAATGATCGACTACACAATACCAAATACATGTTCCTTGTCTTCTTTGTAACTTCCTAATTTCTAAAATTCGGAAATAATGCTTGTTGGAAGCACTAATCCCAAATCCGTGAAATTATTTTGCTCATTACTGATATCGGCATACATACATATAATGCTTAGGTAATTCCAACACTTACTTAAGCGGAAAATCAACCATCCGTAATAACATCAATACTGCCTATGTAGGATCATAGTACATGCCTCAAGTAAATAGGCGAGAGGGGATGGGGATATACATATGTCCTGGAAATATAAGAACATCCCTGAAGCCCCACATGTACATCCCTACCCCATCAAGGTAATAAAATCCTAAATCCAGACAAAAATATTACACTTAAAGAATAATAATAACAACAGTCAGGAGGATTGGGCACGGGACCCAACCTACAGCTCCCACTCCCGATCAAGCCTCCGAAGGAATTCCTGCACATCTGAACATAATTCTCATAACATGGGATGAGACTACGTCCAGTGAGCATGATCATGCATAGAGTGGGAGAAGCAGGCAAATGTGGATGCAACATAAGTATACATAAATTCACATTGTTCTATATCATAATCTACCAAGCAGTCAGGAAATGGACATTACAATTCCTCTAGTGGAAAACCACCCATGCATTCATGCAGTCAAACATCAAACTGAACCTCAGGTGTCAAACCCACACCAAGGGTGTCTTTTCACTATAAACCTCATTGAGCACTTGGCCATGTGACCAAGGACCGTCGTCCAGGGCCACCCTCATTAAGTTTTATCATTAAAATACATGTGGTTCACTTTTAGTTGAGGAACCCTATTTACCCCTTAGCCTTGGGGTAAATGTGATTACCTCTCTTATACCTCATTGATCTGAAGACCCCCTCATTGGTCCGAAGACCCCTCTTTGGTCCGTAGACCCATGAATTTCCTCTTGGGCAAAGGCCCACGAAAACATGATACATGATTAGGGTTTCATAATATGAGAGTATGATTCATGACATGAAAAAAATGTTATATATTGTGCAGTTAGAATTCCATGACCTTCAAATCTCATAATCAACACTTATCATGAAACCCTAACCTCCTCAATCTGGGGCTAAACCACAACTCAAGCAATCAAAGCAAAAACACGCATAAACCCTAGATTAACCACAATCAACCACAAGAAAGTAAAATAGCAAGGGGAAAGGAGAAGAGGGATCATTAAGGGACTTCACACATGATGGAAAGTGAGTGGGTGGATCACACTCACCTCAAGGCAAGAAATAGAGAAGACTAGGGTTGAAGATGATGATCCAAGCTCCTTGATTGGTATGGGGATTTAATCCAAGCTTCTCCCTTTCGATCTCCTCTCTCTCTAGTTCCTCTCTCTAGAAGTAGAGAAATGGAAGAGAATGAGGGTAAAGCCCTCACGGATCTATTTTTAAAATCCGGATCTGAGTGTTCTCGCTCAAGCGAGAGTTTCTCGCTTGAGCAAGCGAAACTAATCCTTGTTGGAAATGCGTTCTCGCTCAAGCGAGAGTCTTCTCGCTTGAGCAAGAACACTCCAGAGAGCATCCCCTCTCTAGTTGATTCTCGCTTGAGCGAGCCCCTTCTCGCTCAAGCGAAAATCGTCCAGAGAGCACAATTTCCTCCCTGTTTCTCGCTCAAGATAGAATATCAGAAAACAACTTTCCCATTTTTTCTGATAATCTCGCTCAAGCGAGCCCTTCTCGCTTGAGCGAGAATACTGAGTCCTAAAATCCTGATTTCTCACCCTTAACTTTCCTCTTCCAATCTCCTCACCCTTTTATTATAACTCATTACCCCACTGACCCAGTTTCTCTAATTCTAACCTTTTCCTTTCAATCCAATCAACTTTCTAAACTTGATCCCATCTATCCCAATCTAAAGAATTCAAAAGAAATTTTTAGCCAAAAAGACAAAAAGAGTGTGAAAAAACAAAAAGGGTGCAAAAGTCAAAGAAAAAGGAGGAAAAGTCAAAAAAGACACCCGGAAGTCAAAAAGACAAAAAAAATATATAGAAAAACAAAAAGAAAAATAGTAAAAAGTAGCCCAACAATACAATCTTCAATTTGTTGTAATTTTTCCTTTCATTTTCCTTGTATACAGTTATTTTTTGTAAACTGTTGTTTTCCCAAAAATAACTGTTTTGGCAACTTTTTCTTAGAATCAAAACTTAAACCAAAAAATTCTCTTTGCAATTCTTGTGTGTGTTTGTTGTCTGTTTGACCATTCAATCTTGTGTATAAGCCTTCTTCATAACTAGCTTTTCTTGCTTGTCTTGTCTATTCTTGTTTTGTCTTAGGCAACTTCTAGTTTTCACTTAGATAATTTTTGTGCTCGTGCGCTTCCAAAATTTGGGTAGAGTTAGCTTGAGTCTTGTTGTTGGTCTTTGCAAGATCAAACCAACCTTACCCGAGTAGAAGAGGCAAGAGTGCTCCATCTTAGAAAAAGCAAAAAAGAGTGACAAACACAAGTGGATACATTCTTTGAGTGTAAACACTTAGATTGTGTGGAAAGATCCTTTAAAACTTAAAACTTAAAAATGAAAAGTAGACACTTATCTCCCTTCAACGCCTCGAACTTTGAGGCATAGGGTCGAGATAGAGGAGTTGACCCAAAGGTTTACAAGGGTCATGGAGGAAAGGTTAGTTGTTATAAGGAGGGAAATCAATCATAGTAGGGGGAAAGAAGACATTCTTCTCGTGATGAGGAAGAGTGATGGTAGGTATAGTAAGGTTAGAACAGAGGATAGATACCATAAAGAGAGAGTAGTGAGGGAGAAAGACATTGTAGTCATACCTTTAGAGGAGAGGATAATGGGGATATGAGACATAGGAGGCCTAGGAGGCGAGAAAGAAGGGAAGAGCCTAGGGTAGATAGAGAAGAGTATTATGAAGTATGACCTAGGAGACATAGAAGAGAACCTAGGTGGGAAGAGGAGCCTAGTAGAGAACAATGTTTAAGAGGATTTAAAATAGAAGTCCCAACCTTCAATGGAAGGAATTGTAGAAACCACAGGAAACACTAGAAAGGGGTTGAATAGTATTTTATATGTTCAAACAGATTTTATGAAAACCTTTTACAAGCAGAACTTTTCACAAAGAGTTTTTATCAACTTACTGAAACTGGGCGTTAAGGTACTTGCTGAAGTGACTTCAGCGGGTCCAGAAAATGATTTTGGAAACTTGTTTTTAAAGAGCGTTTGAATTTGTATTCAGTTCAAGCTTATAAAACAGATTATTCAGAACCCTCCTGTTAGCTTAAATAGCAGATATAGTGAGATAAGGGTAGAGAAGACTTAGCCAAGAGATTTATCCTGGTTCACTCACATCCACCGTGAGCTAATTCCAGTCCCAATGTCAAACCAACAAAGGATTTCCACTAACTGATCACAGTTACAAGTATTTTTATAGTCAAGCCTCTTCAGGCTCTATACAACAAGTATTCTTTTTCAGACAAGCCTCTCTAGGCTCAAACCCAAGTATTCTTTTATAGACAAGCCTCTCCAGGATCAAGGACAAGTATTCTTTCTTCCACCAAGCCTCTCTAGGCTCTCAGACACTTGAAAGTCTTTACAGTGAATGTTGGTTTAAGTTTCTGATAAACTTAAACAGAAATGATCTTGTACAAAGGATAACTGAGTATAACTCAGAATACAAATTAAATTTCTATTTACAAAATATCAGAGAGTAGTAGTGAGATTTTTGCAGCGTATTGGCTTGATAAAACGTTCTTCTCTTTTTTTTTCATACTTGAAGTTCTTCATGAAGCTTTATATAGGTGTTCAGCTTGAGTCCATTGAAGATTGCTTAAAACCACCGTTGAGTGATAGCATTAAATGTTGTTAAGACCATTGTGAATCAATCTTCTAAAAGCTTCTGACTTTGTGTGATGCAGGTGTGCAGACTTGACACAGTTCTAACACGTTGAAAGTACTATGTTGCAGCAGTTTCCCTTTATGGTAAAATGATTTGAAATGCTTCAAAAGGGGTCTCTGTAAACTTCCTTAAATGAATCAAACTTGCAGAAGACGTAGAGAATGCAATAAAGTCTTGAGCAAAAAGCCTTCTGACTTTGGTCAAATGCCACGTAGAGAGTTTTCAGCAGATCTCCTTGATTCAGATAACACATCTCTTTCGGAGGGTTGAATACTTTCAGCAGGTCTCATCAGAAGGTTACACCACTTCAGAGGGTTGCTCCTTCAGAGAGTTGCTGAAACACATGAAATACCCTTAAGAGAATTTGTACTTTTATCAGCATATTTTAACCAAATTTGTTACTCATTAAAACTTAGGATTTGTGAGACTTAAACATTATTAATCTCTTAATAATATTTTCAGACTCAACAGGAATGATGTAGAACAATACCTTGAATAGGAACTTAAAATTGAATAAATCTTTAGTTGCCATAGGTATAGGGAAGAAGAAAAGGTTAAGATAGCTTCTCTTGAATTTAAAAATTATGTTTTGGTTTGGTGGCATCAACTTCAAGCTAATAGGAGGAGATGTAATGCACCCTTTGTTTCCTCTTGGAGGAAATGAAGTCCATAATGTGTAAGAGGTTTATACCTCAACATTACACAAGGGAGTTGTACTCTAAACTCCATACACTTAAGCAAGGGTCAAAAAGTGTTGATGAATATTTTAAAGAGATGGAACTTGCACTAATAAGGGCCAATATAGTTGAAGAAAGTGAGGCTACTATGGCAAGGTTTATCAATGGCCTTAATTTTACATAACACGTAGGGTAGTGGAATTGCATCCTTATGTTGAAATGGAGGACTTGGTTCACCAAGCCATAAAAGTTGAAACCCAACTTAAAAGGAAAGGGAGCTATAGGTGTTCCACTTTCACTTACCAAAACAAACCCAACAAAGAGGTAGTAAGAAAGGAAGGGAGCAAAACCCAAGAGAAAGAGATAGTGAAGAGTTCAAAGGTGAAATCTAATCTGTCCTTCTAATGCAAATGTCAATGTTGCTTCTTCTCATACTAGAGAAATTAAATATATTAAATGTTTTGCTAAGGGTCATATTGCTCCCCAATGTCCTAACAAAAGAACAATGCTTTTAAAAGAAAGTGGGGAGTACACTGGGTGAAAGCTCACAAGAGTCATCAAATAAGAGTAGTGAAGAGGAAAGTGAGGAAAAGGAAGAGGTATATAGACCTGAGGTAAACATTCTTATGATTAAGAGGTCTTTAGGTAGTCAATCCATAAGGGAGGATGACCAAATATGTTGGCTGGATGTCTCTAGGGGGGTTGAATAGAGACTTTTCAAAAATTTGTTCCTGAAAAAATACTTTAATAAAAGATGAGACGTGTTCTCAAGTAGAATAACTTGGAAGCTCAGATGGGTTAGTTCAGATACAGTCTCAACTCAAAATAGAATTTGACTTAGTGAAAAATATATCTGCTTTAGTTAAGATGTTATTTCTTTTCACCAGATTTAATTTGGTTATAAGTATCTACGTCTCAGTTAAGAAGTGTGCAATATAAATAAAAAGATGAGGGATAGAGATGCACACAAATTTATCCTGGTTCACCCACACCTTGGGCTACGTCCAGTCCTCACAACTTGTGAGATTTTCACTATTGACAAACCCGTCAATTACAAGTATTCTTACTGCTTCTTCAGGCTCACCTTTACACCAAGCTTAGGTTCCTACCTTGGCTGTGAGACAAGTATTCTTCTTTGGCCTCTTCAGGCTTCTTACACTCACACTGAGACTAGGCCCTTTCCTATCTCAGTTGTGACTGGTTACAGGGTTTGAAGGATGATAGTGATCTAGCTTACAACATACAACATAAGGATAAATAGTGAGCTTTGCTAGGGATATTCTCTTATACAAAGATTGGAAACTTAGCAAGATAAAAGAGAATAACTGAGAATACTGGATGTTCTCAAGGTGAGATCAAATCTGAGATGAAATGTGACTTGAGATGTAGGTAAGATGCAGTAATTAATCAATGTGCAGTGTAGTATCTCATTTCTTCACTGTTGATCTTTTGCTTTTAATTCAAACAGAATTCGTCGTTATATGGCCGTTAATAGCCGTTGAGAGGAGAGGGAAAAAGCAAACTGCCAAAAGCATTGTGCCTTCTGTGCGCACTATTTTGTGTCAGCATGTACAATGTACTTTCCTTGACTCTTGTTGACTCCTTGTGTTTTGCACCTCTTAGCTGAGTCTGAGTTCTGTATTTTAGGTTGATGGCATGTATCTGCATCTAAACTCTAGTCCTAGTCTTTTATTCTCATCTGAGTTTTAAGTATCTTGAGTAAGCTTGCATCTGAGTCTCAGTCTGTATCTGAGTCTGAAGTCTGCATCTAAGTTGTGCGTCTGAGTCTGATCTTGAATTTTTTTGCTCAGCAGCTCTTAGCTTCAAACTTTCTTTTAGGCAAAACTTGATTTTTTGAATTTTTACTTTATTCTTCTAACATGACTTCAAGTTTCTTTTGTAACTTTGGCTTCTCAAGAATTTTTATACCTGTCATGCTTTAAGAGACTGGATTCAGCCAAACACTTGAGCAAAATGATTAGTAATAACAAGATGCATCTCAGTTCATGCTTTGAGCTAATTATACTTTGATGGTTTGACAATATTAAAAACCTTAGGAGTGAATTGAACTTTTGTATGAAGAATTGAAGTCTTAACTCCCCCTGAGTTTTACCATTTTCCTTTTGAAAAGATCTTATCATTTTTAAGAGCTTAGCTCCCCCTGAGTCTAAGCATCTCATCACAGATTTCTTAATTCAATATTTTAAGTTATCTTCAAACAATTTACCACATATTGCTTAAGTTATCTTCAAACAGTTTACCACAGATTGCTTACTCAATAAAAACTTTAAGATACTCATAAAGAAAATAAAGGAATGAGACTAAATAAAATACTTTCATTAATCCTTGATGATTACAAAAAGAAATTCATAAGATTCACAAGAAAAATCACAGAGAACAAGAACAAGAGAATGCCATCAACTGAAAGTCTAACTTCAGTAAAGCCAAAAGAGCTTTACACTAACCTACTCCCCCTTTTGACATCATCAAAGTACAGAAATTATTAGCCTAGCTAGATGGGAAAGAAAATAAGCCAGAAGTAGACCCATGAGGCCTTAAAACAGATTGAGGAAACTCAGGAAGAGGAGGCAAGTTTGAGAGATGCAGGTTCATCTTTCTGTGAAATTCATTTGAAGCATGCATGGCTTGAAGAACTGTGTCCAAGCCACTGAGAATTGCATCTTGCCTCTTCTTGTGCTTCTTCGGTTCCTTGATAATCTTCTTTTGAGTGCATTCCTGATTAGAGCTAAGATCTTGTCTCTGTTGCTGCTGTTCTCTTTGTAGTTGGTTCAGGAAGGTGTTAATGGAGTCAAAGAGATGGGTTGGCAGAGATGGTTCACCAGTAGCAGTAGGAGCAGGTGGAGGAGGTGCAGAGATTGATCATATTTTGAAGATGGAGAATTGAATAGAGAGTCAACAAAGAATTTACCTGGAGTAGGTAATGAAGTCTGATAGGAGTGAGAGTAGACAAGGATTTTCTCTGTGAGACTAGTATCTCCTTTTCATGTTCAGATTCATGCACCCTTTCCTTTTGTATGACCTCTGGTGTAGAAGCATCTGGTGTTTCCTTGTCAAAGCTTGTAAGAGCTTCAGCTGCAATCTTGGTAATGGGTGAAGGTGAAGCGGGTGGAGTAGTCTGATGAGGAGATGGTGGTGGAGTTTGAGTGAGATGGGGTGAGGCAGGTTGAGACTGGGTCTGATGATCTTCAGGTTCCTCATGTGCTTCAGTATCAGGTTGTGTCTCATCAACCTCAGGAGTATGTGGGGTTCAGACCTTAAAGGCATAGGGTCTGACTGCACAAGAGCTGAAGAGACTTGCTCTCTTTTGACTTCTTTTTCTTTTTTTCTTGTCTCAGTCTCAGTTGAGACTATTGGTTGAGCCT
Organism: Sesbania bispinosa; assembly: GCA_026901365.1. Classification (NCBI taxonomy): domain Eukaryota; kingdom Viridiplantae; phylum Streptophyta; class Magnoliopsida; order Fabales; family Fabaceae; genus Sesbania; species Sesbania bispinosa. Next base: position 774,866 of record QLOH01000035.1, read on the forward strand.
TTCTTTCTTTTCCTTTCTTGGGATCTCAGATCCTTCTTGAGATCCCTCAGCAGTTTCCTTCACAGTCGTTTTCTTCTTCTTGGTTGTGGTTTTTGACATTTTTTATGAAGGGGAGGGATGCTTGGACAGTAGGAGGAATGTTAGCAGGAATATCAATGGGAAAGGTAGGAGGAGGGATTGACTTACCATCAAGACTAAGAGATTTGAGATTTGAGATTTGATTTCCAATATAGGTGTGTTTTTCCTGTGACTCTTCACACCCAGTGAGATCTACCTTGAAGTGCTTCAAAATCTTGGTTACCAACATCCCAAAAGGAAGAGATGTTGTCATCTTGGCGTTATTGAATGCATGCTCCATGTGTCTCAGGATGAGAAAAGGCAGATTTAAAGCAAGTCTATGCTTTAGGTGGTACATTACCATAAGATCTGTGGAATAGATCTTATCAAATGTGTCAGCCCTTGGCATGATGCACTTCACCACCAGATGATATAAGAACTTTCCAAAGAGGTTGAGGCCAGAGGAGTTGTTGCTCATTTTTGCTTCTTTGAACAGAGAGGAGGCAACATTTTCAGCAGAGATCTCCAGATGGTTCCACCCACTTTCCTCATTGTAGATTTTGTTTCCATTAGTTGGTGCATGGATTATTGCTCCTAGTACTTCCTCTATGAGTTCAATGTGAACTCCCTTGATATTTGCAATAACATGGGGCAGCCCACTAGAGGCTCCCTTTGCTGTGGAGCATGAAGTGTAGAATGCTCTTGTCATCTTTGGAAAGACGGGCTCTGTCATATTGAGATAAGCTTCCCATCCTTGCTTTCTCAAATATGGGCTTATGTCCCAGTTTTTGCTTGAGCTCCTCAATCATGACTACCCTTCCAATAACAATCTCCCTTTCTCTGAAACGAGCAGTGAACTTGTTTTCAAACTACCGCGATCTCAAAGAGATCAGCTTGGAATGAAAGCTTCTTATTCTTGCTTTCTTTCCCCATCTTTTCCTTTCCTTTCTTTGATGGTTCAGGCTGTGTGAGGTCAATATGAACTGGAGATTTAGGGGGTTGTGGAGCTGAGGTTTGAACAACATTGGAAGCAATCCTTCTAGACTTGGGTCTGGAAGGCAAAAGTGATTTGCTTTTCTTGGACGAGGCTGATTTAGAGGATGGTGAAGGTTGAGTTTGAGTGGGTGTTGCTTCAGAATCTGTATTGGGTTGTGGGGTTGGAGAATGACTAAGTCTTTGCTAGCTTGGGTTGAGACTTCCAAGGGAGTCAGAACGGGATGAAGAAAGACATGTTGAGTTCGGGTGAAGAGGAAGAAGATGAGATGTCAGAGTTAGGAAGTTTTAATGCAGTTAATTTGATACACATTGAGGAAGATGGAGTTGAGAAGAGTTTTTGCCTTTTATAGAATCAGAGATTATGAGATATGAGAGAGAAAGTGACTTAGTGGGGAGTTAATGAGTGGTTGGAGACAGTTGGGCTCTCCTTTTTATACGCAACGTCTAGTAGTGCATGTTGAGTCTCAGAATAATTTAAGTATTCAAATTAAATCAAAGACTCATTACCCTTGGTTTTAATGATTATCAAATTTGTTGATCACGTTATCTGAATAAGAAACAGTTTCTGCTCAAAGGTATTTGCTCTACATGTTGCAGGAAAATACTATCATGAATATACTAAAACTGCTTGTGTCAAACGTTCTGAAGATAGCTTACTCTGTATTGGCAAACAAGTTTGAAGCAACCTTCTGAAAGAAGCATACTTTGCACCTGCTGACCTAGAGCAACTTGATGAAGCTATGAAGAACTTCCCGAAAGATATGAAACTACTGAGAGCATGTGCGTACCCAATTTGAACCTGCTGAACACTACTCTGAATCATCATTCGATGAGGTGGAAACTTAAGTCTGCAAAAATGAAAGACTCTCTAAAGTGTTTGGACTCACTAAAGATTTTATCTAACCTTCTGAAGAGCTGCATCATCTGATGTGTTGAGAAAACTTACTGAAGTTGTTCAACATAAATTTCCCTAAAGACAGAAGACTCTCTGCTCAATGATTTAAAGGTCTCTAAACATCTTCTGCTTTCTGCAAACGTCTACAACAAGGAAGTCTACAAAAGTTCCTTTTGCTTTTCCCGAAAGATGATATATGAAAAAGAACTTTTATGCCTACAGTAAAGTACACTGTGTGCAGAAAAAGTAAGGACTGTGCTACTGTTACCTACTCTCTGCTGCACCTACAAGCTATCAAAAGCTATAGGCCATCTCTCAACGGTAACCAAGCTAACCTCAACGGTTACATTTCTAGTCTCTATAAATAGCTTCATTGAAGATTTTGAAGATTGGCGAAGCCCAAGAGATAGTTGAAAGAGCTCAAAATAATATCTTATCAAGCCAACTCTCTGAAGAAGAAAATCCTGATACAAAGAAGAAAATGAGCCAGAATTATATACTTGTATCTCTGTTTTTCCTTGTACTAAAGAAGTTCTTATTCCTTGTATCCTGAGTTATACTCAGTCATTCCTTTGTACAAGAGAAACTGTGTTTAAGCTTCTTAGAAACTTAAACCAAACACATTTGTAAACAATTTTAAGTGTCTGAGAGCCTGGAGAGGCTTGTGGAAGAAACAATACTCGTTGAGCCTGGAGAGGCTTGTCTGTAAAAGAATACTGCATGAGTTTCCTGGAGAGGCAGTTGAAAACAAAGAATACTCGTTGGGCCTGGAGAGGTCAGGTGTGCAAATAATACTCGTTGTAATCTTACGGGATTAGTGGAAAATCTAGTGGAGTTTTGCCCTGGGACTAGATGTAGCTCACTGGGTAAGTGGGTGAACCAGTATAAATTTCCGTGGTCAAGTTCTCTCTACCCTTATCTCTTTACTTTCAGTTTAAACTAACCAAGGAGGGTTTAAGAAAAGTTGTTTTACTAATCCGAGCAGAAAACAATCTTTTCTTTAAGAAAAAAAATCATGTCAAAAAGGTTTTATTCAACCTTCTGAGTTGCATCAGCAAGTTGCTAGATCTCCCAGTTTCGGAAGGTTGACGAAATATTTTCAAATCAGTTTTGCTTGTTAAAAGGTTTTCCGAAAATCTACAAAGGTTTAAAAACACTATTCAACCCCCCCTTCTAGTGTTTCCTGTGGTCCTAACAGTGCGCACGTTCCGGAGGTTACCGTTCTGTGCGTACTAGTCGTTAATAGCAGTTATGAGATGATCTTTGTAACATCTTTTTGACGTTTGAAATGTTTTACCTCAGACTCTCTGTGAGTCTCGTCTCACTTCAGATTCAGTCTCAGAGCTTGTCTCAGCTCTGGACCAAATCTTAGTCATAAACACAATATTATTTTTATTTATTTTTTATTTATTTTTTTAAAAGAATCAATCAAAGGAACGCATGTTTAGAAATTTTAAAATTTCAACAAATCATTCTTCCACTAAGGGTTGTGAAGATATCAGCAAGTTGATTTTTAGTATCAACAAAAATAATTTCAATATTTTCCCTTTTGAATATGATCTCTTATGAAATGGTGTTTTATATCAATATGCTTGGATCTTGAGTGATGAATGGGATTTTTAGCAAGATTAATAGCACTAGTATTGTCACAAAAGATTGGGATTTTGGAGTACCTGAGTGTATAATCAAGCATCTAAGATTTGACCCATAAGATCTGAGTACAGCATGCTGCAGCTGAGATGTACTCAACTTCAGTAGTGGACAAGGCTATTGTGTTTTGCTTCTTGCAAGACCATGACACAAGGCACTCCCCTAGGAATTGACAAGTTCCACTGGTGCTTTTTCTATCCATCTTATGTCCAACAAAGTCAGCATCACTATAGCCTATAAGATCAAATCTAGATCCCTTCTTATACCAAAGACCAAGATTAGTTGTTCCAATTAAATATCTAAAAATTCTCTTGATAGTTGAGAGGTGAGATTCCTTAGGATTAGATTGATATCTAGCACAGATTCCTACAACATATTGGATATCTGACCTACTAGAAGTTAGATACATAAGAAATCCAATCATATCTCTGTACAACTTGTCTGAGACTGATTTACTCTCTCATCTTTGTCAATCTGAGTTGATGGATGCATTGGAGTCTTCATAGGCTTGGCATCATTCATTTTGAACTTTGTCAATAAATCTTTTGCATATTTTCTTGGTGAATGAATATGCCATCAGATTGTTGCTTGATTTGTAAGCCCAAGAAGAATCTTAGCTCACCCATCATGCTCATCTCAAATTCTCCCTGCATGAGACTTGAAAATTCTTGACAAAGAGATTCATTAGTCGAACCAAAAATAATATCATCTACATAATTTTGAACAATTAGTAATTCTTTTTATACTCCTTTTGAACAAGGTGGTGTCAATCTATCCTCTGGAGAATCCATTCTCAATTAGAAAGAGCTCAGCCTATCATACCAAGCTCTTGGAGCTTGCCTAAGTCCATATACGGCCTTCTTCAGTCTGAGCACATATTTTGGGTGTTGTGGATCTTGAAATCCAGGGGGTTGTCTCACATAAACTTCTTCTTCAATGATGCCATTCAAGAATGCACTTTTTACATCCATTTGATAGAGTTTGAAGTCTTTGTGAGCTGCAAATGCCAGGAGAATTCTGATTGCCTCAAGTCTTGCTACTGGAGCAAAGGTCTCATCATAATCTATTCCTTCTTGATGATTGTAACTTTGTGCTACCAGTCTTGCTTTATTTCTTATGACCTTCCCTTTTTCATTCAGCTTATTACGAAACACCCATCTGGTTCCAATTAATGATTGATAAGATGGAGGGGGAACCAGATCCCAGACTTTACTTTTGTCAAACTGGTTTAGCTCTTTTTTCATAGCATTGACCTAAGATTCATCATTGAGAGCTTCATGGATATCTTTTGGCTCTATCTCAGATAGAAGAGCCATCATTCTCAGTACTTCTGAATGACGATCTTATTCTGACCCTATCTGAGGTTTCTCCAATGATCTGATCTCTTGGATGAGATCTGACCAATCTCCAGCTTCTGGGCATCTCAGATGAATGCCCACTCTGAGTCTCAGGTGTTGTCTGTTTTGTTCTTTCAGTCTCAATCTGTTCTTCATGCTTGTCTTCAACTTGAGGGTTGTTGCCCATCTCAGGGTGGAGACTTCCGTGAGACCCTATCTGAGCTGATCTCCAGGTCTCAGTCTAAGGTTCTCTTCTTAGTTCAGACTGAGGTGTTCTCACATGCTTTTGGTCTGTTGGGAGTCTTTCCTCAGCTTCTTGTGTTGAGATCCTCAATTCTCCCATCATTATTCAATTTCTTCATCTACCTTCTTCTGTGAGCTTCCCTGTACTTCATTGAAGAATACATGAACAGATTCTTCAGTAGTTTTTGTTCTTAAATTATACACACGATAGGCTTTGGAAGTGAGAGAATATCCAAGGAAAATTCCCTTGTCAGATTTTGCATTTAAATTTTCCCAACTGATCTTTTGTGTTTAGAATGTAACTGTCACATACAAACACATGAAAGTAAGATATTGAGGGCTTTCTCCCTTTTCATAATTCATATGGAGTTTTATTCAAAATATTTCTTATAGTGACTCTGTTTATAATATAGCAAGAGGTGTTCACAGCCTCTGCCCAGAAATATTTTCAACACTAGAGTCACATAATAGAGTTCTTGCCAACTCTTGGAGAGTCCTATTCTTTCTTTCAACTACACCATTTGTTGGGGTGTTCTAGGACATGAGAAGTTGTGAGTGATGCCATGTTTGTCAAAAAAAAATTGAATTTGGCATTCTCCAATTCTCCTCCATGGTCACTTCTTACAGCACCAATTCCATATCCCTTTTCAGATTGAATCTTTTTGCAAAAGATTTTAAATGTTTCATAAGATTCATCTTTCTGCGAAAGGAATAGAACCCAGGTGAATCTTGAATAATCATCCACTATTACAAAACCATATTTTTTGCCACTAAGACTGGCTGTCTTAGTTGGTCCAAACAAATCAATGTGGAGGATTTCAAGATGTCTGGAGGTACTCACATGAGACTTAGGTTTGAAACTGGACTTGGTGTGCTTGCTTTTGTGCAAAACTCACATATCATGTCCTTGTCAAATTTTATTTTGGTAAACCATTGACAAGAGATTGATTTGCAAGCTGACTTATGGTTCTCATGTTAACATGTCCAACTCTCTTGTGCCATAGTCATTTCTCATGGTTATGAGATACTAGGCAGGTGAGATCAGATAGGCTCTCAAGTGAGATTGAGTAAAGATTTTTATTTCTTTTTCCTGAGAAAATTGTTTGTCCAGTCTTAGAGTCTATGATCTCACAGAAGGTGGGTTGAAAATTAACATGATAACCATTGTCACACAGCTGACTTATACTTAGCAAGTATGTTTCAAACCTTCAACAAAATAGAAATTATCAATCTGAGTTGAGTTTGTCTTACCAATCTTACCAATGCCCTTTATCTGGGCCTTGTTGTTGTCTCCAAATGAGACAACCCCTGAAGCTTTCTCTTCAAGTGACAGGAACTTGCTTTTGTCTCCTGTTATGTGTCTTGAACACCGCTGTCCAAGACCCACATTATCCTTAACTTTTCTACTGCAAGGCACATCTGCAGCACAATGAGATTTAGCTTTAGGTACCCATTTGTATTTGGGTCCTACATGGTTAGTTACCTTTCTTTTTGGTGCTACTTGTCTCATGTAGCACTCTGAAGTCTTATGGCCAAAACTTGCTGCAACAAGAACATCTTACTTTACGTTCTTGCTGGGACAAAAAATCTTTGTACCATACTTCACTATCAGACTTCTCATAGCCTAATCCAGCCTTATCAAAAATTCCTTTTTAAGATCCAATTAATCTCTCAAGGTTTTTAGTTCCATTTACAAATTTGGAAAGATCATCTATGAGAGTTCTATTTTGAGATCTGAGCTTTTTATTTTCATCAAGAAGATTTCTTGATTCCAGCTCAGCTTGAGCTTGAGTCTGTGCCTTGATATATTTAGACAATTTCATGTGAGACAACATGAGACTTGTTTTTATGATTCAGACCTTTATTCTCTTTTTCAAGAAATTTGATTTTTTTCAAGAGCTGAGTTTAACTCGGATTTTAACAAAGAACTTTTGGAAGCAAGAAGGTTTGAATCATATAACAGATTTTCAAAAGCAGACTTAAGCTCATTGAAAGAGAGATCTGAATCAGATTCATATACCTCTTCATCTAAAGAGTCTCCATTTGCCATTAAGCACAGATTAGATGACTCATCATCTTGACTTTCATCCTCCTCTGTGTCATCCCACGTAGCCACCATGGCCTTTTTTTGGGCTCCTTTTTGCATCTTTCTTCAGCTGAGGACACTCAGATCTGATGTGCTAGGTTTCTTGCATTCATAGCAAATGAATTGTCCCTTCTTTTCTCCCTTGATCTCTTCTCTTCTGGATGGAAATTTTCGTCTTCCACTTCCTCTAGCTCTCCACATACGTCTAATCTTTCTTGAGATGAAGGCTAACTCATCATCCATCTCAGTGTCATCATCTTCTTCATCATCTTCTTCACTATCTGTGTCATGAGATGAGTTAAGTGAGATATGTTGATATATGCTTACCTATTATTTGGTATTGCTTGATGAGGCTTTTAGAACAATTGTTTTTGGACGTCTGATGAGATCCTCTTCCATCAGCTCCTGCTCATGAACTTTGAGTGATCCAAGGAGCTCATCCAATCTGAGTGTGCTGAGGTCCTTAGCTTCTTGTATTGTTGTGACCTTAGGTCTCTAAGGCTTGGGGAAGGCTTCCTTAGATCTTTCTTACCATGTCTTGATTTGAGTAGGTCCTTCCAAGGATTTAAGGTCATTGGTAATGATTGTGAACCGTCTTACTGTCTTCAATGCCTTCATCTTCATTCATCTTAAAGAGCTCATATTATCTGACCAGTATGTTGATCTTGGCTTCCTTGACTTGGTTTGTTCCCTCATTCTCAACCTCAAGTGCATCCCATATCTTCCTTGACCAGTTCCTTGACTTGGCTTCCTTGATGCACAGCCAGCCACCTTATCATACTCACTACGGCTTAGTGCACAAGTGAGTAGGTATTTGGCTCTTGAGTTGAGAACATATCTTTCCTTTTCAGCATCTGTCCATGATTCCCTAGGCTTTGCTGCTCTCAGACCTAGTTCATCTGTGATGTAGGGAACATAGGTACCCGGCTCAATGATCTCCCACAGGTCAGCATGTTGTGATTCAATAAACAATCGCATTTTGTCCTTCCAGTAATAATAATTTGTTCCATCAAAGGCAGGAGGCCTGTTGGTGGATGCTCCTTCAGGAATAAACAAACTTGTGCTTTGTCCAGCCATGGATCTTTTCCTCTTCACACGTAGGTATGCTCAACCACAAAGAGACCGAGCTCTAATACCAACTGAAGTTGGATGGATGTCTCTAGAAAGGGGGTTGAATAGAGACTTTTCAAAAATTTGTTCCTGAAAAAAATACTTTAATAAAAGCTGAAATGTGTTCTCAAGTTGAATAACTTAGAAGCTTAGATGGGTTAGTTCAGATACGGTCTCAACTCAATAGAATTTGACTTAGTGAAAAATATATCTTCTTTAGTTAAGACGTTATTTCTTTTCACCAGATTTAATTTGGTTATAAATATCTACGTCTCAGTTAAGAAGTGTGCAATATAAATAAAAAGATGAGGGATAGAGATGCACACAGATTTATCCTGGTTCACCCACACCTTGGGCTACGTCCAGTCCTCACAACTTGTGAGATTTCCACTATTGACAAACCTGTCAATTACAAGTATTCTTACTGCCTCTTTAGGCTCACCTTCACACCAAGCTTAGGCTCTCCTACCTTGGCTGTTAAACAAGTATTCTTCTCTGACCTCTTTAGGTTTCTTAGACTCACACTAAGACTAGGCTCTTTCCTATCTCAGTTGAGACTGGTTACAGGGATTGAAAGGATGATAGTGATCTAGCTTACAGCAAACAACGTATGGATAAACAGTGAGCTTAGCTAGGGATATTCTCTTTTACAAAGATTGGAAACTTAGCAAGATAAAAGAGAATAACTGAGACTACTGGATGTTCTCAAGTGAAATCAAATCTGAGATGAGATGTGACTTGAGATGTAGGTAAGATGCAGTAAGTAATCAATGTGCAGCATAGTCTCCCATTTCTTCATTGTTGATCTTTTGCTTTTAATTCAAACATAACTAGCCATTATATGGTCGTTAATAGCCGTTGAGAGGAGAGGGAAAAAGCAAAACTGCCTAAAGAACTATGCCTTCTGTGCGCACTATTTTGCATCTGAACTCTGGTCCTAGTCTTTCATTCTCATCTGAGTTTTAAGTCTCTTGAGTAAGCTTGCTTCTGAGTCTTAGTCTGTATCTGAGTCTAAAGTCGGCATCTGAGTTGTGCGTTTGAGTCTGAGTCTTAGTCTGAGTCTGATCTTGAATTTCTTTTGCTCAACAGCTCTTAGCTTCAAACTTTCTTTTAGGCAAAACTTGATTTTTGAATTTTTACTTTATGCTTCTAACATGACTTCAAGTTTCTTTTGTAACTTTGGCTTCTCAAGAATTTATATACCTGCAATGCTTTAAGAGACTTGATTCTGCCAAACACTTGAGCAAAATGATTAATAATAACAAAATGCATCTTAGTTCATGCTTTAAGCTGATTATACTTTGATGGTTTGACAATATTAAAAACCTTAAGAGTGAGTTTGTCTTAACATAGTAGAGGGACAACTTTGCTCCCTCATAATTGATAGTAGGAGTTGCACCAACATAGCTAGTGAGAGGATGATTGAAAAACTTGGATTGATTACCACACCCCACCCCAAACCATATAAACTTTCTTGGATTAGTGATGATGGGGAAAGGGAAGTAAATAAGCAAGTCCTTATAACTCTTTCCATAGGAACGTATGATGATAATATTCTATGTGATGTAGTTCCTATGGAAGCTACACATGTTCTTTTGGGTAGACCTTGGCAATTGATAAGAGAGTCATCCAAGATGGTTACTCTAATCAATTTACTTTTAAACATGGAGGAATAAAATTAACTTTGATGCCAATGTCAACTCAAGAGATATGTGAGGACCAAGCTCTTATGAGAAAGGAGCTTGAACTTGAGAAAATCAAGAAACTAAAAATAGGAGGATTGGATAAAAATAAAAAGAAGGAAGAACTTCAAAAAAAAAGTAGGGAAAGTGAAAAATAAAGAAAAACAGAAAAAAAAGGAAGCAATGCTCTTATTACATTCATTTGAAACTGCTAACCTTAATTGTTTTGAAGGTAAGCAAAAGGAGGAGCACCTACTCAAGGAAGAAGGAAGGCTCATCACTTCAAGGGAGTGCCCTTCACCACCTTCTTCTTCTTACCTCTCCTCCTCCTCCTCCTTCTGTTTCTTCTTCTTCTTCTTTTCTCTTCTTCTTCTTCTTCTTCTTCTTTCTTCTTCTCTTCTTTCTTCTTTCTTTCTTCTTCTCTTCTTCTTCTTCTTTCTTCTTCTCTTCTTCTCTTCTTCTTCTTCTTCTTCTTGTTTTACATGATTCCCAAGTATTTTTGTTATGCTATGAAGATGAATTGCCTGGGAATAATACTAATGGGTCTTCTTCTTGTTGACTAGTTCAAGGAAGATGTTCATAGCTGAGGACTCCAGCAAGGACTATCCATCTTCTAAGGGAAGTTCCTACCTTTCTACCTTTCTACCTTGTCATCCATCTCCTTCTTCTTTATTCTCTTTCCTTATGGTTTCTTTTAGAATTTTCAGATTTAAGGTCAAATCCTCTCTAAGGGGGAGGGAATGATGGCAACTGCTAATGGACTTCTGAATCTGAAATCCTACTTAAAGATTAAACTCAGTTTTGTTCAGATTTCTAAAAGTTAATCTCGTAAGTATTAACAAGGAAAATGTTTATCAAAAAGAGTCTTCAACTCTTCTTGTTGCCAAGTGGTCAAGCAGGGCTGGGCCTTGAACCAAAGACAGAGTCATGTTCTATGTTTTGCTACTCATGATACTTTTCTGGTCCTACAAAATGTGAAATGCACAAGTTATGACTTATTGTAAACTATTTCAGACATTCTGCACAAGAATATTCAACAATATAAGAATGAAGCTAACAGGCCATAGAAAACTTTTTGCGACTGCAACTTGTAGAGTACACGCATTCAGAGCGTAAGCGACAACGGCGCTAGTGGCTTCGAGAGCGATGACGCCTCCTAGCGCGACATTGTTGTTGTTGCCGAGGCGAGAACTCAACCCCTAGCTTGCGACCACTGCACCGGCAACGATGACGAAGGAGGTGGCAAGCCTGGCCGCCGGCAACAAGTTGTCGACGAGGAGCTCGATTGCGTTGAGGTCGATTGGGGCTCGTGGTGGAGGCACCGACAACGAAGGGGAAGCTCGGAGGAACAATTAGGGAGAGAAACCCTAAACCCTAACAAAGAGATAGAAGTAACAGAGAGCAAGTAACCCGAGAGAGATAGTGAAAATGAAAAATCCAAATGAAAGATATATGTAAATAAATAAATGTTTCTTTTGAAAATTAGCTAAGAAGATATTTCCAGTAACTAATCTATAATAATTAACTATTCATTGGTTATGGAAAATATGTGTAGTCAAATTTGGTAGTAAAGTTATAAAATTCTAGTAGTGTTTCATAACATATCATACCTACAATCACCAGTTAATTTTATGTTAACCTGGACCACCTAATTTAGCAGTCCATGCTTTCAGCTGCCTTGGTTTTGGTAGAGCTCAGGATTTCCTACTTGACCTTTTAATAGAAAGCTAATAACAACTTGTCATTTGCTCAAAAATGACAGACTACACAATACCGTATACATGTTCATTGTTTCTGCTAACGTGATCGTGGGACGTAACAATGCTGAGGATAAAGCCCAGAAGAAAAGTTTTAAAATTTGTTAATTAATAAATTATGAAACAATTTTTTCCCAAAAACAATATTATCTAAAAATAAAATATACTCGACTTTTTTCTTGATTTCTCTTTCTGAATTCTCTTTCGTCATTCTTTCTTTCCTTTTCTCTCCCAAAGCTATTTGTATTGTGCATCATTAAAAATAGACAAAACATGTTATATATCTCAATATGTACTAAAGAAAACAATGCTTGTTGGAAGCATTTTTTTCAAATTCGTGAAATTATTCCGCGCATTAACGATATCGGCATACATACGTTACATTGCTTAGGTAACTCCAACATTTACTTAAGCGGAAAACAACCATTCAAATAATATAGTCAAGTTTGCCACATAGGCTCATAATCCATACATCAAATAATAGGCATAACGAGATATGGAAATACATATGTCCTGGAAATATCAAACATCCCTGAGGGCCGCGCATGTACATCCCTATCCCATCAAAAGAATAATAGACAATGCCTATACAAAAATTCTAAAATTCAAAAGGAGGATTTGGGGACTAAAAGCCCAACTTCAAGCTCCAAACCTTCCATCAAGCAGCTGGACATTTACCTTTCACATCTTAACTTCCCCACATCGTTGGGTGAGACTAACGTCCCAGTGAGTGTGAAAAGCAAGCAGTGTGGGGATTCAGGCAAATGATATGCAACACACCTCAACAAGTCACAACCTCATCCAAATGTCAATATAAACATAAATACATGAAGGCAATTAAAGCATGACTATGAGTGTTGTTACCCGACACCCGAACTCTTTTCACTAACTTTGACTGTGATTGAGCGATCGACCATATGATCAAGGACTGTCATCCAAGGCCACCTATGATTAAAGCTTATTAACAGTGAATATTCATGCATGATTCATTTTTAGAGGGACCCCATCTCCCTCTTGGACATGAGTTTGATGTGGTTACCCCGTTGTTATTACAACTAATTGCCCAGAGGCCTGTGATGGTTTGTTGACCCTGTGATCACCCGAAGGCTCTGTGATAGCCTAAAGGCTCTATGATAGCCCAAGGACCCTTACAACATGTTCAATGATGGACAAAGGCCCATGAATGCTCAAGAATACAGTCAATATATCAACCAGTACAAAATTCCCAATTCTACTACCATAGGTTTTTGAATCCAAACACATACAACCAATCAATTCAACAATCCACTCTAAGTTTGTCTATAATCAATCACAATCAACAATAAAAGCAAGGGAAGTAAGAATAGGGAGCATACATAGGTTATCATTCAACGGGTTCAGACAACCAAGCAGTTCAGATAGCAATCATTTTTCAGAGAATGCATGGATGTTCATATTATCTCTTATGAACCTAAATCTATCTTCATCTAGGGGTTTTGTGAATATGTCTACCCATTGATGCTCTGTGTCAATGAACTTAATATCAAAAACACGTTTCTGAACATGGTCTCTAATGAAATGATGCTTAATCTCTATATGCTTTGCCCTAGAATGTTGGATTGGATTCTTAGACAAATTAATAACACTAGTATTATCACACATCACAGGAATAGAATTCAAAGCAATCTTCTAATTGATATTTTACCCAAAGAAGTTGTGAACAACAGCTTGTTGCTGCAATGTATTCTGCTTCTTCTGTAGACAACACAATGGTGCTTTGCCTTTTGTTGGACCAGCTGATCATGTTATTTCCAAAGAAATGACATCCTCCACTGGTGGATTTCCTTTAATCTGTCTCCAGCAAAGTCAGCATCACAATAACCTACTAACCTATAATCCTTACTCTTCTTATAGCATAGACCAAGATTAGTAGTAACCATTGAGATATCTGAAAATTCTCTTTACAGCCTTGTAATGAGTAATTCTTGGATCAGATTGAAATCTTGCACACAAACATACACTGAACATATATCAGGTCTTCTTGCAGTAAGATATAATAATGAACCAATCATTCCTCTATACATGGTTTGATCAACAGATTCTTCTCCTTTATCTTTACTTAAGATGGCAGAAGGATGCATAGGAATTGACATAGGCTTGCAGTCATTCATATTGAACTTCTTAAGCATCTATTTTGTATATTTCAATATACAATCAAATTCTTGCTTAATCTGAAGTCCTAGAAAAAATTTAACTCACCCATCATACTTATTTCAAACTCAGACTGCATAAGCTTAGAAAACTCTTTGCATAGTGAAGAATTTGTTGAACCAAAAAAGGCCATTATGGACGCTCCCGTGCACCATAAAAGGGCACTTCCGTGCGCACTAATAGAAACTGCTCTTGTTTGGTCGTTAAAGGAGGGTGTGCCTAGAAACGCTCTGACGCAAGTCAAAAGAGGGCACTTAAAAAAAACACGGAAGGGCCCTCAGCATAGTGTCTGTTTGGGAGGGCGCTTCCTTGGAATGCCCTTCTCATGCACAGGACGTGCTTAGGGAGGGCGCTCCAAGGAAGCGCCCTTGTTGTGTAAAACCAGGACGCTCCAAGGAAGCGCCCTCCTATTATTTTGTTTTTTTGCATTTTAAATGAATCTGGGAATCTGGGAACACAGTAATCGATTACAATGGTACAGTAATCAATTACCAAAGAGTTTTCTCATGATACATGAATTCTGGAAATCAAGTAATCAATTACAATAGTTTATGTAATCGATTACCAGACTTTGGCAGAGTTTCCTCTGTTTATACAAGTTTTCCCAATTTATCAAACACCTGTAAAACTCCATACCAGCAGCCAGAATTCATCATTGAAACTAATGTCAAAAGTTTTGCATAGAATATGCTTAACAACATCCTAAACCATGACTTATACGTTCATTAACTCTAGTCATCCAACCTATAAAAATTTTGGCAGAGTTTCCTCTGTTTATTCAACATTTCCCAATTTATCAAATAGTTGTAAAACTCCATACCAGTAGCCAGAATTCATCATTCAAAGAGTTATAACAAGTTAAGAATATAACATGAAAATATACACAATTTACAGAACTTTTCATTATACACAACTTTGTTCAACATTTCCACATTAAGTACATGTTTACTTGCCATCATAATGTACAAAACAATTATAAACTAGTGGTAACTACATGCTTTGCCCATTCTTCTCGAACCTCATCAAGTTGCTCCGTTGTGTAAGTCAAGCTTCGATATTGAGCAAAGTACTATAAAAGGCAAAAATTGATTTCAATAAAAAAAAGTAGTAAATGAGGATTAAAAATACTTAATTGCTATCAGAATTCATAATTACCTCTTTAGGTATTATTAGTGCGTTTTGATCAATGATCTCCTTCATAAAACGCATTACAAAGAGCCCATAGTCGTTGTTGTTTGTTTGGGTTTGACACTGTAAGTATAATTAATTTAAAATCAAAAACACTTATGCACTAAGTTATGAAGAGACACAAGATGTATTTGCAATGTATTACCTTTATGCGGTTCCATGTGGGATCAGAGATAATCCTACTCCTTGATTGCGGGAAACCGCTCAATTTTCTATATTCTTTAAAAGAACTAAACCAATATAACAAATAAAGTGTATCAGAACTCTTAACAATGTAAGTGTAATAGTATAAATTTATTTAACATGGAATACTTACTTATCAATCATAGTCTTCATGGGATGATAATGTTTTGGATCATTATGCAAGGAGTCCAAAAAGTAAACCTTGCCAAAATCCCTTAGACTCAAGGCAAGAAGAACCCAATCTGCCTACAACCACATTGTAAGTTATGTCAAATATACAAATTTTTAAAAACAATAATATTGAGACATAAACATATACTTCACATACCCGTCGTGATTGTATGGAAGTAGGAACAATTTTGTCTTACCCGCGTTTATTGTACAACTCACGTGCCACAATTACTTCTTGCTTGGTATTCACATTGAATGTTGTGGTGAATTGTGGAGATATGAAAACATATTGCTTCGTTCGGGAAGATGGAACTAAGACCGAATTGTATAAATAACTATACAATAAAAAATTAGATAATGTCAAAGCAAGTCATAAATGAGAATAACATACTATGAGATGTTTTGAATTGAAATTACCTGCCGTAGATATCTATCACAGTGGCATCTAACCATCCACGGTTCAAAAACGTATGAAGACAATTATGATTGATCCATGCAGTAAATTCATCCGGAATAACAATGCCCGCACCTATCGTGCAACCAATGGTAGCACCACTTTCTTGCATCTTTACAAAGTAGTACATATCCAATAGTTGCAAGGATGTGGTGGAAGGATTCGCGGGCATTGAGGTCACTACCTGTGCAGGGATTTCTTGAATGAGAGACTTCTGCATTGGTGATTGGTATGAATAATGAGTCTCCGTATGCGGTGCCGTTGCAGAAGATTGGGGAGTCTAGAAATTCCACAAGTTGAAGAATTATTATTTGTAATTGAAATAATATAAATGCACTTTTGACACAATTAAAAATATAAACGTACTAATGCATCATATCCAACATAAGTACATGTCCAAGCGACGAAACAGCCCAATGCATCACCAACGGTGCTCAATTCTCCATAACTGTCTGGGCATGGAAGCGCCGCATGTGGTTCAATAGCAATTTGAACCATCACCTTCATTTGGTTGGAGGGAAGTGGGGTATTGTGTAAAATCTGCCCTGGGAGAATGTTAGCTTGCCCCTTACCCACCACTCGTAAGACAGGGTCTCCCAAATACAGTATACATTGAAATAAACCCTATACAATTGATACAAGTAAAGATGTTTATGGATAACAAGTGTGTATAAAACTAACTCTTAAGAAGTAAAAAAAACATACCTTAGGCAAGACAATTCTAGAGAAGAAGTAGAATCTCTGAAGCTTCGTTCTTTCCTAACTTCTTGAAGCTCTCTTTTAGTTTCTTCAAGGTTTTCTTTCATCTCCATCCACCCAGTTTTCATTTCCCTCATTTCCGCTAGAATATTATCATATTGGTCTTGAGATACTACCTTTGGTTGGGGTTTCGGATCTTTGAAATATTGTCCGAGATATACACCAAACCCCATAGCCCGAACACGTCCCCTATACACATCTTTCTTAAGAACTTTGTCAAGTACGTGTCTCTCATCAGAGTCACCGGACTCCCCAGCTTGAGACAAAATTTCCTCCTAATAAGACAAGTGCAAAATAAACTTCATGATACAAAAATATATGAAATTTAACACACAATAACAATAATATACTTACACATTGTGTGAAGACCTCTTCGACTCTTTCATTGTTGGCATTTTTTTTCTTGTTAATCCTAGCGGCTTTCCACAACATATGTCGTGAAACTTCAGAGCTTCCATCACCCGCTTCTTTTAACTGTATAGTATTATTTACACACTATCAATCATAAAAGTACACTAAATTTGGATTTTATGTTAACGATAATAATTATCAGTTGTTGTTCAAGTCTAGCATAACCCAAACGTGAGCCTCTATATGGGTATTCAGGATTTGAAGCTCTAGCCTTATTTTTCTCACTTATTTCCTGCAATAACACATGGTTAACATATTCAAGCAGTTATTCAGCGTGTAAAGACAGTACCTTGAAATATTTAAAAAAATGAGTTACGAATGAATATAGTACCTTGAAATATTCTTGGCTTTGTTGGGCAACAAAAAAATCTCATTGCTCCTGTGATATTACATCCTCATATCTCTTAGGAGGATGCGGGATGAGTTCACCATTCTCATCAATAAGATATTGGGTGGATAATATTGACCTAAAAGCTCTATGTCTTTTACCAGCCAACATAAGAACATATCTCTTATGGCATTCTTCAACATCAAAATCGGACTACGTAGAAACAAAACATAATACAATAATTTTAGATTAGGTGCCTAGAATTTCCTACAATTTTTCTTAAAAAATATAGGGGGACATAGTATGTACCTTTATTTCCTCCCATATCATAACCTTGTATTCCTTGCAATTTTCGTCTTTCCAATGTTTAATAGTAATTGGTACCCTTTGACGAACAATGGCACCAATGTAACTACTCAGTGTCGGGCCACCAGGTTAATAGGTTGGCCCCCGGAGTTCCATGACACCTAAATAAAAGGACAAACTTTATAGTTACGTAATTCAACTTAATAAACATAAATTGATGCAAACATACAATTGGTTACCTGGATTTTATTTCCCTTGTTCCTCTCTTTGATTACATGAGCCATAGTTGTTGCCCCACGTTAGTGTTCTCTATCCATGTTTTGACCATCTTCATTGTCGGAGCCTGACATGATAGCTGCATAAAAAACATAAGAGATTAATTAGTATATTCTTTTATTAGTATACAAGACAAAAAAAATATATGTTATTTAAGTATGTATAAACATGCATACATTGACTAACTCATTTTTTTTCTTTTTCTGGTTTGTTTAAACTTGTGGGTCCATTTCTAAGACGAATTGATGGGTTGATCCAAATACCCTCATTATGGTTCGGTCTAGTGTAGCACACATCATCTGTTGTGTAGTCACCCTGTAATAGTGTGTTTCATAACACAAAGGATCATCTTCAACATCCTCCTCTTGGTCATCATCCACATTTGGGTCGTCATTGAATTTGTTACTTAACATCACTATGGAGCAGTTCATGTCTGCGGGATCAGTAACATAAAAAACTTGCTGAGCCTGGGATGCTAGGATAAATGGTTCATCTTTGTACCCTTCCTTGCTAAAATTAACTTGCATGAAGCCAAGGTTGTCAATCTGAACACCACCATTGTTGTCGACCCACTTACAACCAAACACAGGCAACCGGAAGTGAGTATAATCGAATTCCCATATGCGATCAATGACCCCAAAATAGGACATATTTGCATAAACTGGATTTCTATCTTTTGCACTTGACATATGCAATGCTTGGGCAATTAAAGTCATACCACTGTTTTGAACCGTTGTTCTATCATCATGGTCCTTTGTGTAGAAAGTGTAGCCATTAATCATGTAAGCCTTATAAGATATTACATGAAAACCTGGACCATATGCTAAAAATTTTAGTCTAGAAGAGACTGAAGAATTATTGTGGTTCATGTCATAAAAAATCCTAGACTTAAACCATGTGATAAAGCTTCGATTGTGTTCCCTTGTGATCCAATTGTCTCCTCGGTTAGGATTCGAGCGCCGAAGTATCTCTTTGTGAATTTCAACATACGGCTCTACCTCATCATCATTATGCAAGACATAAAGGTGTGCTTGAACCCATTCCTCTCTTTGGATACTTATGACATCACTTGCCCCAATCCCTCCTGATTCTAATCTTCTGTTGTGTCTAGAGGTCGTAATCCATATGGAGTTGACACCACTAAGGTATTCTGTGCAAAACTCAACAGTTTCTTCAACAATGTACCTTTCAACCATACAACCCTTAGGCCGACTGCGATTCTTAACATACCCTTTTAATATCTTCATGTATCGCTCAACCGAGTACATCCATCTCATGTAAGCTGGTCCACACAAATGAGTCTCCCGAACCAGGTGAACTGTGAGATGAATCATTATGTCAAAAAAAGAGGGTGGGAAATACATTTCAAGCTCACACAATGTGACCACTATCTGTTTGCAAAATGGGAAACTTCCCAGGGTCAATCACTTTACTACAAATAGCTCTGAAGAAATGACAAAGTTTAGTTATTGTAACACGCAATTTATTTGGAAGAATGGAGCGTATTGCAACCGGAAGCAAATGACCCATAAGAACATGACAATCATGAAACTTCATAGCTTTCAATCTTTGTTCTTTCAGTGATACTAGATTTCTAATGTTAGAGGAAAAACCCTCTGGAACTTTGACTCCTTGCAAGAACTTGCAAAATATAACTTTCTTTTTTGCTAAGAGTATAAGCCGTCGGGGGAAGATATGTACGTGAACCCCTTTTTTTGGGACCAATTCTTTCTTTATACCCATTGCCAACAAGTCACATCTCGCATTTATCCCATCCTTGGTCTTGCCTTTGACATTCAGTAACGTGCCGATAACACTCTCACACACATTTTTTTCTATATGTATCACATCAAGGAAATGTCTAACAAACAATGACTTCCAATATGGCAACTCAAAAAATAGACTTCTTTTTCCACCCTCCAGTAACAAGTTGTCCGGCAAAAGGTTTGCCAAAGTTGTTGGTCAAGTTACCCGCCTTTCCCACAACTCCTCACCCGTCAATGGAGAAGGAGGCCTACCCTCTTCGGTGTTGCCATTGAATGTTTTCTTCCATCCCCTATAACGATGGGATAAAGGCAAAAACTTATGATGACCCTAGAATACATTCTTCTTACAATGTGCCAAGCGCATCCAAGAAGTATTTTCATCACAAACAGGACATGCACACTGACCCTTTACACTATAGCCGGACAAATTACCATAGGTCGGGAAATCATTAATCGTTCCAAACAACATCGCCCTAAACTAAAAAGATTCTTCTTTGTAGGCATCATAGACCTCTACTCCAATATCCCACAATAACTTCAAGTCTTCAATCAATGGTGCCAAGTACACATCTATATCATTACCCGGTCATCTGGGCCCCGATATCAACATAGACAACATCATGTATTTGCGCTTCATACAAAGCCATGGAGGTAGATTATATATCATCAATACCACCGGCCATGTGCTATGGGTACTAGATTGGACACCATGCGGATTCATTCCATCTGTTGATAATGCAAGTCAAAGATTTCTTGCTTGCTCCCCAAAAGAGGGGTACTCATCATCTATCTTCCTCCACTGCGGAGAATTGGCTGGATGCCTCAACATGCCATCCTTGACTCGTTCATTTGCATGCCATGTTAAGTGCTTTGCATCGATGACACTACGATACATCCTTCGAAACCTTGGAATTATTGGAAAATACCAAACCACCTTTGCTGGTGTTGTCTCTTGATTATAACGAGACACATTGCATTTAGGACACACACTTAATGATGCATGCTCATTTCTGAACAAAATGCAATCATTGGGACAAGCATGTATCTTCTCATAGTTAATCCCAATGGAACATAACATCTTCTTTGCCTCATAAGTTCTGTTAGGTAGCACATTGTCCTCAGGCAACATCTCCTTCAACAATGTGAGTAACTCTGTGAAACTCTTTCAGACCATCCATTTGTTGCTTTTCAATTATACAACTTCAACACAGCGGACAACCTCGTGTACTTGGTGCACCCGTTGTACACTGGTTTTTTCAGCATCACTAACTAGGGTATCAAACATTTGGGGACAATCTTTAAGGTCCTCTTCAACCACATTTCGAATCTCATCAATTCTGTCACAATCCTCCCATGTCGTCCCAAACTCATCATCACTAGGTTGTACATTGACATTATTCCCTCATATACCACGATGTTCACTTCTAGCAGTCTCACCATGAAATGTGCAACATGTGTAACTCTGATCAATTCCAAAACAGAAAAGATGGTTCCTCAACTCTGCTACACTTACTCGCTTAGAACAAAAACATTTCATACAAGGACACACAATTCTACTAGGACTTGTTGCATGGTCAACAACAAACTTTATGAACATTTCCACTCCTTCCTCATACTCATTCGTCAAACGGTTTGCAAAAATCCAAGAACGGTCCATATTCTACAAACATAAGATCAAATCATTTCTACATTGAAATGGAAAAGGAACGCAAATTTAAAAATTTGAGCAGCATTTCCCCTAATACAACAAGCTACATCAATATGGATAATAATAGTTCTAACACAATCATTTTAACAAAAATAGGATGCAGAAAAAAAAGGGTGCAACTAGCAGAAAAAGTGGTGCAACGCAGAAATAATGGTGCAGCAGAAACAGTGGTGCAGGTAGGTAGAAGAAACAATGGTGCAATTAGCAGAAACACACATACATCAGAAACATGGTGACACATAGCAGAAACAATGGTGCAAATAGCAACTTAATTTCAGGAAAAAGGGGTGCAAGCAGTAAAAAATAAGTGTCAACAGCAACTTCAATTCAGAAAAAAAAAAAAGGAAAACTGTTGCGACCAACCTGCAGCTTTGTTGTTCCGTTCGTGAAGCAGCTCGCAAGAGGAGGAGGAGATCTATTGCAGGAGGAGTCGCGCCGGAGGGATCTGCTGCCGGAGGAGACGGACGGAGAAGCAGCTCGTTGGAGACGGACAGAGAAGCGGCGGCGGAGCGAACGGAGAAGCAGCTCGGACGGAGAAGCAGCTCGTTGAAGCGCTGTAGTGGCAGAGACGAACGGCGCTCGGCGGAAGCAGAGACGAACGGCGCGCGGCGGAAGCGGAGACGAACGGTGTGCGGCGGCACAGGACGAACGGCGCACGGCGGCATAGGGGGAGGAGCGTTTTGTTTAGAGAGAAGATTTTAGGGTTTAGACAGAGAAGAAAGAGATCCTACAACTGGGCGGAGAAAAAAAAGGGAAAATTTTATTTAAGTAACAGACGAGGGCGCTCCTCTGAGCGCCCTTAGAGGAGGGTGCTTCCTAAGCGCCCTGATAGACCTATAATAAAAAAACAGGTTCCATTGAGGCGCTTATCTGAAGCGCCCTAATATACCAAATAGGATGGCGCTCCAGTGAGCGCCCTACACAATCTATTTTTTTAAAAAAAAAAAGAAAAACGAAGTTCATTAGGGCGCCCACTTGGAGCGCCCTGATTAGAGAAATAATTACATTTACAGGGCATTCATAATGAGCGCCCTAATTTTTAATGGTAAAGGTGCTTCCGCCCAAATTTTGAAGCGCCCTAACATTAAAATGGTCATTTTGAACACTAGACAACATGGGAGCGTCCTAAAGTCAGTGCTCTTATATCCTAAAATTGGCGTAGTAATGTCATCAACATATATCTGGACAAGTATGAAGTCTTTGTTAGATATTTTTCTGAAAATAGTTGTGTCTACTTTTCCTCTTTCAAAACCATTTTTAGTAAGAAAATTGCTCAGTCCGTCATACCAAACCCTTGGAGCTTGTTTAAGACCATACAGAGCCTTTTTCAATTTAAAAACATGATCTGGAAAAGTAGTATCTTCAAAACTAGGGGGTTGTCTAACAAATACTTCTTCCTCAACGATTCCATTAAGAAAGGCACTCTTAACGTCCATTTGATATAACTTGATGCCATTATTGGTTACATAGGAAAACAAAATCCCAATGGCTTCAAGCCTAGCTACAGGAGCAAAGGTTTCAGTAAAGTCAATACCTTCTTGCTGATTGTAGCCTTGCGCAACCAATTTGGCCTTGTTTCTGACAACTTTGCCTTCTTCAGATAGCTTGTTTCTGAACACCCATTTGGTTCCAATTGTAGTTTTCCCATGAGGATTAGGAACTAAGGTCCAAACATCACTCCTCACAAATTGATTGACCTCTTCTTGCATGGCTAGGATCCACCCTTCATCACACAAAGCTTCATCAATGTTCTTTGGTTCTATTTCAGATAAAAGTGCAAGATTGTTGACTTCTATGAGTCTTGATCTTTTCTTACTCCTTCTGAAGTATCACAAACGATTTGCTCCTTGGGGTGATGAGATTTGTATCTCCACTCATTTCTATGAGGAAGTACATTCTTTGTCTAAGACTCAACATGAGTTGTTTGAAGAGGTACAGTTTCAGAAGGTCTAGCTTCAGAAGGTCCTGTTTCAGAGAGTCCTTCTTCCTTGGTTTGCATCTTTTCAGAAGATGGATTTAGCTCCACACCTGCAAAATCGTCCTCAACATCCGATAGTTCCCTATCAGTCTCTTTCTTGTCATTGAATTTAACATGAATTGATTCTTCAACAACTAAGGTTCTAGAGTTGTATACTTTGTATGCCTTTGATGTTTTAGAATATCCAATGAAATATCCTTTATCTGACTTAGCATCAAATTTTCCAAGATCATCTTTAGTGTTGAGTATAAAACACTCACATCCAAAGATATGGAAGTATGAAATGTTGGGCTTCCTTCCTCTCCACAATTCATATGGAGGCTTTTTGAGAATTGGTCTTACCAATATTCTGTTTTGAAGGTAACTGGCTGTCTGAACAGCCTCTGCCCAGAAGGATCTTGGTAGATTGCTTGAAATGAGCATGGTTCTTCCCATCTCTTACAAACTTCTGTTCTTTCTCTCAACAACCCAATTTTGCTGAGGTGTTCTTGCCACAGAGAAATTGTGAGAGATCCCATTCTCCTCATGGAACAGTCTGAAGTTTGAGTTTTCAAACTCTCCACCATGGTCACTTCTTATGGCATAAATGCATAATCCTTTTTTCATTTTACACCTTCTTACAGAATATTGTGAAATTCTCAAAAGTCTCATCCTTGCTTCTGAGGAATATCACCCATGTAAATCATGTATAGTCATCAACAATAACCAAACCATATTTCTTACCACTATGACTTTCTGTTCTAGTGGGACCAAACAAATCAATGTGAAGGAGTTCTAATGGTCTGCTGGTAGAAACAACATTCTTGCTCTTAATTGAGCTTCTTGTTTGTTTTCCCTTTAGACAATTCTCACACAAAATATCAGATTTGAAAGAAAGCTTGGGTAAACCTTTAACAAGGTTGTGTTTTATTAGCTTTAAGATTAATCTCAAGCTGGTATGCCCAAGTCTTTGATGCCAAATCTGTTTGTCATCTTCCACGGAGAGAAAACACTTCACATTTTGATTTGCAAGTTCGTCTAGATCAATTTTGTACACATTATTGTGTCTCTTAGCAGTAAAAAGGATTTGATCAGAAGAATCCTTGACTATACATCCTTCCTTGTTAAAGGAAACAACATATCCACTGTCACACAATTGACTTATGCTCAAAAGATTATGTTGGAGTCCTTCTACCAAAAAAACATTTTAATGAGGGATAGAGGAGTCATACCTATTGTCCCAATGCCAGTGATCCTCCCTTGCTGGTTTCCACCAAAGGTGACCACTCATCTCTCCTTGGGCCTAAGGTTTTGGAACAAACACCTTTCACCCGTCATGTGTCGCAAGTATCCATTGTCCAGGTACCATTTGTGGTGTTTCTTTTATCCTATTAAACACATCTCAGATTTAGAACTGTCTGAAGAAGGAAGACTGGCCATTAGACAAAGATTGGCTTCTTCAGATGATTCCTCTTCTTCCTCTAAATTTGAGTCATCCAGATCTTCCTATGTTGCCATGAGACCCTTTTTCTTCTTGAAGAACTTCTTCTTCTTGAAGGATGACTTCTTCAGCTTTGGGTAGTCTGCTTTCATATGACCTGTTTGCTTGCATTCAAAGCAAATACTTTTTTCAGAGGAAGGAGTGTCCTTACCTGACTTACCATTTTTGGACCTGGAAGGTTGGTGTTTCTTAATTTTCCCTTGTTTTGAAGCATCTTCTTGATCTTCCTACTTAGCAAGGCAAGATCCTCATCATCTTCAGAGCTTACTTCAGAATCCTCATCAGTTTCTGAAGCTTCTTCAGCTTGCATGGCTTTCATGGCTCCATGCCTAAGTTGCTTGGACTTGATGTTCAATGCTAAAGATTTCTTCTTGGACTCATCTTCACCAAGTTCTAACTCGTGGACTTTGAGAGATCCCAGGAGTTCTTCCATTCTCAAGGTGTTTAGATCCTTAGCCTCTTGAATGGCAGTAACCTTGGGTCTCCAAGCCTTTGGCAAGCTCCTTAGAATTTTTTTATTATTATCTCCACATTCATAGGTTCTGCCTATGGACTTGAGTCCATTAGTTATCGTCTGAAACCTACCATACATCTGGTCAATGGTTTCAGATTCTTGCGTCTTGAACATCTCATACTGATGAACAAGCATGTTGATCTTAGACTGCTTGACATTTTCAGTCCCTTCATGGGTCGATGCCAGCGTGTCCCAGATCTCCTTAGCTGAGTTGCATCCATGAATCTTCTCATACTCGGGTTTATTCA
This sequence comes from Sesbania bispinosa, assembly GCA_026901365.1. Taxonomy (NCBI): domain Eukaryota; kingdom Viridiplantae; phylum Streptophyta; class Magnoliopsida; order Fabales; family Fabaceae; genus Sesbania; species Sesbania bispinosa. The sequence goes on from QLOH01000035.1 coordinate 800,639, forward strand.
GGGAACAAACCAAGTAGAGCTTGGCCTTTGCATTTAGCTGAACACGTGCTTTATGCTCACCAGTCCATTAAGCTTTAGGTATGGGCACTCCACCACGCATGGGAATGTAGTCACCATCAGTAACTATATCCCATAGATCGATGTTGTTGCTCTCAATGAACAATCTCATGCGATCTTTCCAGAAATCGTAATCTACACCATTAAATGTTGTAGGCCTTGTCACAGAGACTCCTTCTATGATATAGTGATTGTTGCTTATAGAGATTTCCATCTAGGATCTTCTTCATCAACACTGTCAAGTGCTCAACCTAAGGCTGAGCTTTGATACCAACTGTAGGACAACACAGGGAAACACTAGAAAGGGGTTGAATAGTGTTTCTATAAAACTTTAACGTTTTTAGGAAACCATTTCTGAAAATTGTGTTTTCTGAAAAATTTCAGATAACTTAGGTGTTATCTAAAGTTTAGTAGTTGTCTGAACTCTGAAGTAATTTCAGACAACACAAAATGAGTTTTCAGAAAGCTATTTAAAGTTCAAATTTTACAGCAATAGATTGAATTCCCTTCTTGTTAGCTTAAAATGAAATTGAAAGAGTTAAGGGATGAGAGAACTTAGCCAAGTATTTATCCTGGTTCACTCACTACCACTGTGAGCTATGTCTAATCCTAGTGCCAAACCTTCCAACTGGATTTTCACTAATCTTAAGAGATTACAAGTATTCTTTTCTATCAAGTCTCTTCAGGCTCTACAACAACCAAGTATTCTTTACCAACAAGCCTCTTCAGGCTCAACAACCCAAGTATTGTTTAACAACCAAGCCTCTCTAGGCTCAACACCCAAGTGTTTATAGGTAAAAGATGTTTAAGCTAAGGAACTACAACCAATTCAGAGCTTAAACAAAGAATTGTACAAGTAACTGAGTATAACTCATGATATGAAAGTTTTGTACAAATTTACAATGAAAATAATCAGAGAGTTTTACAGAGTAAAACTTTTTGGTAGAGTATTGGCTCTTGCGTTCTCATAGTTCTCTATATCTTGCATGAATCTTCATGAAGCTATTTATACCAGCAGGTGAGAAGTCTGTTGATATAATCGTTTAGAGATAGCATTAAATGCTATTAATCCCGTTGTGAGACATCTCCTGATAGCTTCTGACACAGTACAAGGTTTCAGTACTGCGCTGACTCTATTCTAACTTTCTGCAAAAACTACGTAGCAGGACTTTCCTTTCTTGTGCATGTTATTTAAACATTTTGAAAAGTCTCTATTTTTTATGCCTTGTATAATATTCTGAAAGCATGTCATAGAAGGCGTTGAATAAGACTTGAGTCCTCGTCAGAAATCTTCAAAGAGCTTCACTCTTCAGACACCTTTCCACGTCAGATGGCTTCAGACAGCTTGACTCTTCAAAAGGCTTTACTTCTTCAGACAGTAGGCCACTTCAGATGGATTCACTTCTTCGGGCAGTATCCCACGTCAGAATGCTTCATGACTTAAGAAGGTCAACTTGCTGAAATTAGAATATACGTTAAAAGCATAGGCACATTTGCATAAAGTCACTTAATCAAATTTTTTATTCATTAAAACTTGGAAGGTGAGACTCAATCATTATTAATTAATTAATTATCTTTTTGAGACCCAACAGTTGTATAGTACAATAAGATTCTTTCTTAAGAAGCAGTCGTTCTTAAGAATGAAAACCACGATGCAGTATTTTCAATGGAGAAGTTATAACATGAAAATAACAGAGTGAAAGAAGGAGGGAATACACTGTAATTTATCCTGGTTCACCCAACAAACCTTGGGCTACGCCCCGTCCCCACACAAGGTGAGATTTTCCACTAAATTGTCAAAGTTACAAGTATTCTTATTATCAATTGCCTCTTAAGGCAACTCACAAAGTATTCTTCTTACAGAGCCTCTGTAGGCGTCTAAGTATTTTTTGTTCTCAACTGCCTCTCCAGGCAACTCAATAAGTATTCTTTATACAGCTACTCCCAACTTGCATCTCAACTCACAATGACTAACACAACCCGCTAGTTCATATCTTTATCTCTCAAGATCTATGTTTACAATGAGTGTGATGATGGGTAGCACTCTAAATCACTCAAAGAGTGTATATAAACCATTACACAAGAGCAATATCTACTACATGATATTAGCTAAGATAGCATAGGTAGGTAATGAGAATAGAGATGAGAAGAGGTAAGAACAGACTTTTCTGCTATATTTAAGACCGACTCTTCTCAACCTTTGATTTTTCAGTTTAGATCCTTTATGTAGGCTTAGTAAACTAGTTGTTATGATTCTGGAGTGTTATGGACACAAACTTGTCATTACTATCCGTTTCTAATCGTTACAAACACTTTTCGTATGTTTCTGCCTCGTCAGCAAAAGTAAGATCGTTTTGATGTTTTCTTCTTAAGCTACTTCTCAAGAGGTCCATTCTTAAGCGTCTTTCTGAAGTACATTATGAGCTGGTGGTCGTTCTTTCCTTAGGTTGATCACTTGATAATCTTGAGTCTACAGCATATAACAATTCGAAAATCATGGATTCAACCTTCCTTTGAATTTGCTCGACCATTCTCAATCTTAAGATGAATCTTAAGATGGATCTTAGGATTATCGTTCTTGAGGACTATCTTAAGTTTATCCTTATTATCTCAACGCTTCTCATCTTTACTCAAGGATTGCAAAAACCTTTTCATCCTTGAATTCTTCCTTGTTGCATATACTTTCTTGATTCTTTCTTTATCCAAACATGAGATGATATAGTTCAGAACCTCTCTGATTTAAGAACCTTTCTACTGTTACTTTTCTAATGAGAGTATTTTTATTATGCTAAGAAGCTTCTGATGTTAAGTGTTGTTCTGATCAAGGATGCTTCCTTAAGTCTTCTATTTTCTGATGCAAACCATTCTAGTTCTGTCATCTTTCTTATCTTAGGTCTTCTTCTGAAATTCACATCATCATGTGGAAAACAATTTGAGTTTGGACCTCTGAAGCTTGTCAATCTTAACTTTGCTTCTTAACTTTCTTCTGATTTTTCTTCTCAACTTAAGTTGCTTCTAAACTTTGCTCAAGTCTTCTCAACTTTAACTTTCTTATATTTTTTTTATGGCTTAAGACTTGATTCTGAGATGATTCTTACTTGATACGTCCTTGTGCTTTGATGAATCATGCTTCTTAACTTTGTTGAACTTCTTAGCATGATTCTTAAGATGATAAATCTTGGTGCATGATTGATCAAACTTCTTAATTTGTCTGCAAGACTTCTTAACTTGATCTTGTTACCTGTCTTGGGCGTATTTTTGCACACTCAAGTATCTCAAATCTCAGAAAACACACTAGTAACTTAAGAACAAAAAAACTTAAATTTGATCAAAAAGTTTGTTATCATTAAAACCAAATCACAAAGGGTTTTGACTCTAACATAGTTTTATCTAGTTTATCAACAAAAAAAATCCAACTTCTTAATTGACAACTCTGGAACTTTCTAGAGTAGCTTAGGAACTCACACAAAAGAATAAACTTCCTTCTCCAAGCAGTCCTCTGGCAAAATGGGCAATCAATTGACTTGGTCATCTGTTGATGACAATTGGTTGATTATTAACTTTAGAAATAACATATTGGGTTGAAAACATAAATCACTTTACTTCAAAACTTACTTTTAATGAAAACCAATTCTATAAAATCAAGCAAATTTACAAACATCCACACTAACACACTATCACTTTGCTTCACAAACATATGTATTTTTCAATCCAACCTATTCTTCCTTTTACAAAACTTGCATTGAAAAGTCAAATTTTTACTTGAAATTCATGAATGTAGGTTAGGGAATGTGTAAACAAACATACACTTACAAGTTGCATTGAAGCTCGATAAAGGGGAGTCTTCCCAACCCATCATTAATACAAACCCCGGTTAGGGACATTAGAGGGCTCATTGTAGCATCGTTGGGTGGTTGTCTATGCTTATTTACGACCTTTCAGCTAATTCTTCCATTCCATAATTCATATAGCTACCAACACCAATGGGGACTGGGGAGGCTCTCTTCCCGTCTTCCCCGCTTAATCTCTTTCATGTAGTCTTGATTTGGGCTTTGGCCCATTGAATATAACCAAAAAAAAATATTGAAGTGTAAAGTTATAGGTTACAAATTAAGAGTACCCCATTCGACCAAAAAAAAAATTAAGAGTACCCATGCTTTATTGTACTTTCTTTGACTGTTGTTTGACCTTGTTTCCTTTGGGGCCTCAGGCCCTGATATATTAATGCAGTGATCTTTTGAAAAACAATAAAAAAAAAAAGTACCCTTCGACCAAAAAAAAAAAAGTACCCATGCTATATAAAAGTAAGCAATACTAGGGATGGCAAATGTGTACCCTATGGGCAGGGTACCATAGTGCCCATCCCCGTACTCGCGTTTTCAAAAAAAGCCCGTACCCACGTCCGTACCCGCGTGGGCAGTAACTTTAGTGTCCGTCCCCGTACCCGCTGGGCACCTATATGCCCGTACCCGCGCCCGTTACCCGCACTTTTATTAAGTAAAAAATTAACAACTTATTAAAAAAATATTAATTTAAGAAAACTATATCTCAATTGAAAAAGTTACTCGAAGATCGTCCAAACATAATTTTTAAATATCAGTGATACAACAATTTAATTATATTGAAACACAATATGTTAATGATCTAAAACACAACAAATGATCTAAAGTTAAAAATTTTTATTAAATATTACAATATACTTCCACGCCACACTATTTTATAAACTTGGATATCATGTGTTAGAATTCTTCAAGATCTATAAAAAATTATTATTACACTAATTAGTCATATATTTTTGGTAAAGACTAATTAGTCATATATTATAAAGTAAAAAAAAAAACACAAATAGATAGTTATAAAATATTTTTTAATTTGTAATATATTATATATATTAATTTTAAAAAATATGTGTAAATATATTAGATATTTTAATAAAATTAATATATACCTATATATAATTATATATGGTTTTTTTTATTAAATATTATATATATGAGTGCGGGTATGGGGCGGGCTGGGCATCAAAGTGCCCGTACCCATGAAAAAATGCGGGCTTTTGCCCGTACCCGCGCCCATACCCCGCATTGCGGGTTTTTACCCCTGCCCATTGCGGGTAATTTTTGCGGGTACCCATAGGGCTTGGGCTCAATTGCCATCCCTAAGCAATACCGGTACCACAAATATTTTGAAATCCTCGTCCTTACGCTCAGTGACCAAAAAAGAAAGGACGCTCTATTTTTGTTTGCGACTACTAGCTTAGGTTGCATTTTCGAGGTAAACTTTGCTAAACTTTTTTGCTAAATTCATTCTATTAACATACAATAAGAAATAGATGTAACAGTAAAACGTTTTATATGAAAATTAAATTTTAATGTTAATGTCTGTTTTTAGACACAAACTAAGAAATAGTGGTGTTCATGGGACGAGTTTTACCTGTCCCTAACCCGACCCTATTTTTGACCGGGTCAATTCTATGGACCCGAACCCATTCAGAGACCCGATGATGTACGAGTCTAAGTAAGACCGGGTCTGAGTAGGTTAAGACCGGGTTGGCTCGATATATAAGCTAAATATAATCATGAAATGATCATATAACAACGTTCAAAAAGAAAATAGTTCATACAATTAATAAAAATGTTACATACAATAAAATATCTCTTAATGTATATGCAATATTTTTACTTTTTTTAAAAGTTTGGGACATTATTAAATCAAGAATAACATTATATCACTATATAACTTTTATGTATAGAATGTATTTTTAAAGGTAAATAGAGGAAACTTAGACTCAAAAACCCCATCTAAAATGAAAAAAAAAAATAAGGTTAGAACTTTACATAATAGAAAATCATAAGTAATAAATTTTATATTTATATATAAAGGACGGGTAGGGTAACCCGAAGGTTAACCCGAACCCGTCCTCAACCCAATGTCGGGTAAAAAAATGAGACCCGATGAAAACCCGGTTTGGTTCTATTCTTTCTTGTAGGACAGGAACAGACCCGGCCCGAGTAGGACGTGTTGGGACGGGTTAAAGGGACGGATCGGGTCTTGAACACCCCTACTAAGAAATCAAATAACATTAGTAATGTAAAAAAAAAATAACATCAATAATTCTTATTAAATTAACCATCGAAAAAAGTCGTAGTAAAAGTGGATTATGATTCCAGACGGACTTTATCGGCAAGATTAATGGTTCGAATCTTGAAGTCGCCACTATTGAGAGGGCTTTACCTAATAATCATCCCCGGTCCGAGGGTTAAACCCACAACTATGTCCGTGGGAAATTCCTAGTCAAAGGTAAAAAAAAAAATAATCATAGAATAAAGTGTTTGATAAAAAATATAATAGAAGAAAGTATTAAAATTTATTAGACTACTAAAATAGCATTTATTATTCTTTACTAAATAATATTAACATTGTCATCTAACCATTTATTGTCATGTCACTAAATAATATATCATTTCACGTCTTATTAAACTTAATAAATATTATAATAAAAAATAATTGTATATTTTTTATACATTAAATCCAATTTATGGTAAGTAAAACAAAACTTATCAAATAGCACAAATGAAAAAAATTTAATTTTCTTTTAATTTAATTTTTAAAATAGTAATTTTTTTGCTTTTCTTATAAGCAAAACAATTGAATTAAAGGAGTACAAGGATATTCAAACCTATTATAAAATTCACTAACCCAACACAAGGTATCAATTTGTGCTAAAAAATACTTAGCCCACAAAATACCAAAATAAAAAAGTAGAGCCAAAAGAATAGGGAAATACAATCCACAAGCTGAGACCAATTATTTACTTTTTATTTTATAATTTTTTATTTCTTTATTGATGTTTTAAAGGAACATGTTAACAAAACTCTTATTAATATCATTTAAACTATAAATTTCATTCATGTTACTTATCTCTTCAAATCATTTATGTGCTTTTAAAAATAATAAAGTATTAGATAATTTTTTACTTTAATCATAACAATAATAAGTGAAAAAACAATAAATGAATAGTAACATCTTAATAAACTAATTTAATTATTTTTAATTATTGGGAATATTATGTAGCAATGTTAAAAATCATATTATAATATAATAACATTTTTTTTTTTGGTCAATAATATAATAACATTAAATGGCGAGAAAAGGAAGTATATATGCATTGTCTGTGCTGAAAGGGTATAAAGAGTTGGGTTGGATTTTTTCCATAACAAAGACAAATTGCAGAATTGAGACATTATTAAGTTTAGGTGGTCTAGGTTGTTTGTACATGTCACGTGATGACTAGTACACGAGACTGAACAGAACAAACGCAGGTACGAATTGTGAGAAGAAAAGTTGATTACTCAACCCAAAATAAATACAAAAGAAAGAACAAAACAAAACTGTGCATGAACTACCAAAAAAAAGGAATAGCCTAGTCTGGCCCATCATTCTAATTTGACTCACTATAATGGAGCGACACTGATAGCAAAGTGTGGCGCTTTCTGACAAAACGTTTTAGTTATGAGCAACACTAGCTATATCACATTAAAATATTTTATTTGTTAAGTTTTATTATATTTTTAGAATATATCAAATGTAAAATAAAATTAATATATTATACTCTATCATGTTTTAACACCTCTTAAATATTAACTACATACTAATCATCCCTTCTTAAGTTTTTGTAAATTATATTATGTTAAGTAACGTTTACACAAATTCATTATGACTTTTATTGAATAAAAATTTACAAAATAATTTTGTGATATTTTTTTAGAAAAATCATATGTAGTAATTTTTTTAAAAAAAAAAATTCAATTGTTTACATAAAAATGTTGTAAAATCTATTTGTTTTGCTGTAAAATATCGACATGAAATTTTCCGCAAATTTTAAAATTTAAATGAATTTTTTTATGAATTTTGAAATTGCAAGAAAATTTGAAGAAAGTCTATAGGAAATGTATAAGAAAAATATTGCTACATTGGCACTTAACAGAATATAACTAACAACGAGGACTAAAATCATATATTTTTAAAAAATAGAGGACTAAAATTAAAGAAAATAAATAAATGACCAAAATCAAATATCACTATTTTTTTATGAATTAAATTAACCCTAGAATTAAAATATTTTATTTCTTAAGTTTTATTTGATTTTTAGAATATATCAAATGTAAATAAAAATTCATATATTAATTATACTCTATCATATTTTAACACCTCTTAAAAATTAACTACATACTAATCATCCCTTCTTAAGTCGTTGTAAATTATATTTTGTTAAGTCACGTTTACACAGCTCCATTATGACTTTTATCATGTAAAAATTTACATGATAATTTTGTGATTTTTTTCTAGAAAAATCATATGTATTAAATTTTTAAAGAAAAACATCAACTTTTTACATAAAAATGTTATTGTGAAATTTCTTTATATTGCTGTAAAAAATCCACATTGAAATTTTCCATAAATTTTAGAATCTAAATGAAATTTTTTATGAATTTTGAAATTGCAAGAAAATTTGAAGAAAGCCTATAGGAAAATGTATAAGAAAAATATTGCTACATCATCACTTAACATAACATAACTAACAATGTGGACTAAAATTATATTTTTTAAAAATTGATGATCAAAATCAAAGAAAAAATAAATAAGGATCCAAAATCAAATATCACTATTTTTTAGGGATTAAAACGTATTCAATCCTAGAATTAAAATATTGTGTTTCTTAAGTTTTATTTTATTTTTAGAATATATCAAATGTAAATACTCTATCAAGTTTTAGACTAGCTAACAGCCCCATCAACTCAACTTGCACTACAAGAAAAATGCCTTTTAGCGACAGCCATAGACCGTCGCTACAAGCGAAAAGTTGTCGCTACATGCTACGTAGGGACGGCCACATGGACGTCGCTACAGAGCCCGTTGTGAATGCAGTAGCGACGAGCAAAGTAAATCATCGCTACGTAGAGACGGTCAGGCCGTCGCTAAAGCCGTCTCTAAAATCATGGTCATCGCTACGTATTACTGTTTTATTTTTATTTTTTTATCTAGCGACGACCTTAGTGACGGCCAAGGCCATCGCTAAATATAATCTTTTTTTATAAAATTAAATTTATTATTATTTTAATATTTAGGGTTTAGGGTTTATTATTTATTAATTTTAAAATTATAAAAACAATACTAAATACTATATCAACACATCGAGAGAAGAATATATATATATATATAATTTGTTCAAATATAATACAATAAAAGTATAAAAAAACTTAATAAAAAAATCAATGGTGGTGGCGACGACGCTGGTGTTGTGGTGGGATAGGCTCCTCATCCTCATCCAACGGATGCTCATCCAGGGCGGCATCATAGTGGGGGTGCGGCTAAGCCAGAGCCCGAGCTGCATTTGTTGTCAGAGTCGTCCTAACTCATCCTCCAACTGTGCAGCCTTCGCTATAGCCTGGCGAGACTCCTGCCTTGCTTCAATTACTTCCTGCCGCAACACATCCTTAGTTGAATGTCGTGACCCGGACCCGTCACTCCCGCTAGTATGAGCCCGAGACTCTTGAGTGAGGCTGTCACACCTAGACGAATGTTGGTTGCCAAGTCCCCGGTGCCATAAGAGCAGCCTCGAGTCTTGCCACCCGCAACATCCCTCCAGATCTCCAGCGTGGTGGAGGCATCAGTCATGGAGGTGTCTCCCATCTGTGACCTCCCTCAGGCGGTCCTTGTAATTTATCTGTTGAGGTAAAAGTAAAATTAGTTAGTATATATATTCAATTTGCAATAGTATGAAATTATATAAAAAAACATTTATAAAAAAACACTTACATAGGTGGACCGCGCTCGGTCATCTACCCAGTCACTACCCTTTTTTATGTGGGTGGCAACGAAGAATTCGTCGGGCTCGACCTCCCACCCAAGTTGTCAATTCTATATAGAAAAATTACACAAATTAATTATTTTAACAACAAATAGAAACATAATACAAAAGAGTGTTTGTTTATACATACCATATCCAACGCTAGGGCTGTAAATGAGCCGAGCCGAGTCGAGCACTTGAAACTCAAGCTTGGCTTGTGAAAAAATGGGTGGCTCAAGCTTGGCTCATTTATATAACGAGTCAAACTTAAAGCTTGGGTTTGGCTTGTTAAAGAAAAACAAAGGTTGGGCTTGGCTTGTTTAGCTCATTTATAACTTCATTGTTTTTGCTCTTATGAAAATTTTCTATAAATCATTTTTAAAGTTTATGAATTAGGTATTTAATAAATATTTTATTATTAAATGATAATATAAAAATCAAAATAAATTCTTAATATATGATATAGTTAAACAATTCTAAAAAAATTTAATACATAACTTCTTGACTAATATAAGAAATATTTCAATACTTATTTTCATATATATAGAGTAATTATTTTACTTTATTATTTTATTATTTATTTTAAAAATAAACTTATAACTGTATGTTTTCTTTTCTAATTCCTTTTTTAGTTTAATATATATACACTGTCAGTGTAAAGAAATTTTACACAAAGTCCAATGATGTACTGCCACATCATTTATTGAATTTAATAACACATGAGGTGTCATATTCATTAAATGACGTGGCGGAACGTCATTGGATGTTTGCGTAAAACTTATTTACCCTGATAGTGTATACTAATTAAATCATTTTATTAATCTTACTTTACTTTAATTATTTATATTAATTAATTATTATATATAAACGAGCTATTCACGAGCTCTTAATGTCAAGCTTATAAGGCTTGGGTTTGGCTCATTTAAATAATCGAGCCCAACTTTAAGCTTGAGCTTGTTTGTTTAATTAAACAAACGAGCTTGGTCGAACATTTAATAAGCAGAACTCAAATATTTCATGAATAGCTCAACTCATTTACAACCCTATCCAACGCCACCTCATGGTGGGCCCTGTGACCCATGGTGTGGACTCCCCCCCCCCCCCCCCCCCCGCGTTGACAATCTCGGTTGCTCTTGTTACGAGCGAACTTCCCCTTGAATTCCTCAGAGTTCCAGTAGGCCAAAAGACCCTCCCAGACCTCCTCACCACACCACGTGGGCCTCTTCCAAGCCTTCCGGGCCTTGTTCATCATATCTCGAAGGGGACGAGCAACCCTCTGCTCGTACACCTTCTTGATTTGGGCCTCATGAGAAGGGTCCCAAGTAACTTGGCTCTGCAAAATAAAAGTAGGGTAAGTTATGACAAATTGACATAAGTTAAGGAAAAAATTTAAAGTGTTTAGGGTTTATAATTATCGTGAACTCTTCCCACCACTTGTCCCTTACACCCTTCGGGGTGACCTCCCAAAGGTAATAAGGACCCCGGAATTAAGAACGTATCACATGACCAATGGCTGCGATAGGTGGGTTATGTTGAGTCTCAAATTATTATTAAATGATTAATAATGTTTAAGTCTCACAACCCTGAGTTTTAATGATTAACAAATTTTGCTAAGTTTCCTGAAAGAAGGAACAGGCTCTGCTTAAAGGTACTTTCTGTGTTTCAGCAAACCTTCTGAAGGTAAAACTCTCTGAAGTCATGCAACCCTCTGATGTGGTGCAACCTTCCGAAGTAGAGGAACCTGCTGAAGGGTCAAGACCTGCTGAAGCCAGTAAACCTTCTGAAGACAGGAAACGTCGTACTGAGACTTGTATCTTTTTGGAAAAGAATTTCTCTGCTGATTCCGTTTGGAGACGCAAGTCTTCTATAGCTCTCTGCCAGCTGTCTGCACTTCACTTCTTCTGGAAAGGCAAAACAGGAACTTTTTGGCATATTCCAAAATACTATTCACCAAAAAACCAATACCTGCTACAAAGTACACTTTACTCAGAAAATTAGGGTCAGCGCTGCTGACACCTACTCTTGCTCTGCCTGCTGCTGCAAGCTACCCAGAGTTATGTGTCTCAGCGGGAAGAAAGCTATCTCTCAACGAGATTTAGAGAAGTCTAACCCGTATCATCTCTCTTCCTCTATAAATACGAAGTCTCATGTAGAGAAGAAAAAAGAAGAGAACGAACCAACTTGTTGAATTGCTGCTAAAATTCTCTGAGATATATTTTCATCTTATTTCATTTGTACACCATTTCTATATCCTGAGTTATACTCAGTTATCTGTACATCTTACCCAGTTTAGGCTTTAAACTTGTGTGGTTTCAAAATTTAAGCAATCTATTTTCATACACAGCTTTTTGTTTGAGCCTGGAGAGGCTTGCTGTTTAAAGAATACTTGGTTTAGAGTCGGGAGAGGCTTGACGGTAAAAGAATACTTATTGTATAGAGCCTGAAGAGGCTTGAGTGTAAAAGAATACTTGTATCTGTTCAGATAGTGGAAAATCCTTTGCTTGTTGGCATTAGGACTGGACGTAGCTCATAGTGGAAGTGAGCGAAACAGTATAAATCTGTGGCTAAGTTTTCTCTTACCCTTATCTCTTTATATTTGTTTTAATCTAACTTGGAGGGTTTTGAGTAAACGGTTTTATAAGTTAAAAACTGAAATCAAATTCAAACGTATTTAAAAAAAACAAGTTTCCAAAACTGTTTTGTTGGACCTGCTGAAGCAACTTCAACAAGTACCTAACTTCCAGTTTCAACAAGTTACTTATACTTCTTTGTGAAAAGTTGTGCTTGTTTAAAGGTTTTCCTAAAATCAGTTTGAAATTATAAAACACTATTCAACTCCCCTTCTAGTGTTTCCTGTGGTTTCTACATTTGGTATCAGAGCTCAACCTCGGGTTGAGCATCTAACAAGTGATGAGGAAGAAGATCCAGATGGAAACCTCAACAAGCAACCCTCACTACATTGCAGAAGGTGCCTCTGTCTCAAGGCCTCAAGCTTTTAATGGTTCAGATTACCATTATTGGAGAGACCGTATGAAGCTGTTTATTGAGAGCAGCAACATAGATCTCTGGAATGTAGTCACTGATGGTGATTACACTCCTACACATGGCGGTGTGCCTATACCTAAAGTAGAATGGACTGGTGAATAGAAGGCACGTGTACAACTAAATGCAAAGGCAAAACTCTATTTAGTTTGCATATTGAGTAAATCTGAATATGAGAAGGTGCATGGATGCTCATCAGCCAAGGAGATCTGGGATACATTAGCATCAGCCCATGAAGGGACTGATAATGTCAAACAATCCAAGATTAGCATGCTTGTTCATCAATGTGAGATGTTCAAGATGCAAGAGTTTGAAACCATTGATCAAATGTTTGGGAGGTTTCAAACCATAACTAATGGACTCAAGTTTTTAGGCAGAACCTTTGATTCTGGTGATAACAATCGCAAGATTCTAAGGAGTTTACCAAAGGCTTGGAGGCCCAAAGTTACTGCAATTCAAGAGGCTAAAGACCTCAATACTTTAAAAATGGAGGAACTCTTGAGATCCCTCAAGGTCCATGAGTTAGAACTTGGTGAAGATGATCCAAAGAAGAAGTCACTAGCCTTGAATGCTAAGTCCAAGCTGCTGAAGCATGGGCCACATAAAGCCATGAAAGCTGAGGAGACTTCAAAAGGTAGTGAGGACTCTGAAGGTAGCTCTGATGATGATGATGATGATCTGTCTCTTCTGAGCAGAAAGATCAAGAGGATGCTTCAGAAGAAGGGAATGTTCAGAAAGAACTCATCCTCTGAAACAAAAATAGGTAGGTCAGGTAAAGAATCTTTATCTACTGACAAGATAATTTTTTATGAATGCAAACAGCCAGGGCACATGAAGGCTGATTGTCCCAAGCTAAAGAAACCTCTTTTAAGAAAAAGAATTTCTTTGAAAAGAAAAGGGGTTTGATGGCTACCTGGGAAGATCTAAATGATTCAACCTCAGAAGAGGAAGATGAATCTGCTGAAGAAGCCAACCTCTGTTTAATGGCAAGCCTTCCTTCATCAAACAGTTCTGAATCTGAGGTAATCCCTCAAACTCTGCAAGATATGTATGATGACTTGCTGGAAAGTTCTAAAGAGCTTTTCTAAGAGTACAAAGATTTGTCTAGAGCATATACTGAAGTTGCAACTAAAAATGAAGCTCTTGATACTGAAAATCTTTTACTTAAGGACAAACTCTTGAAGAACTCTGAGGCTAGTAGTTCAGAAAGTTTAATCAAAGAAAATGAAATTCTTAAGAAGCAAGTTGTTGAACTTACTAAGGACCTTGCCAACTTTGTGAATGGAACTGAGAACCTCAACAAAATGTTGGGTGTTCAAAATAACTCCAAAAACTGTTGAGTCTCAATATAAATTAAGTATTCTATTTAATTCAAGACTCATTACCCTTGGTTTTAATGCTTAACAAATTTGATTATATAAAAACAGATTCTACTGAGGAAGGTAGTTTGTCTTTGATGTTTCAGGAACTCCGAAAAGAACATATCTTCAAGCTGAAGCAACTACCAAAAGGATTGATCAACATGCTGAAAAGAATTGAAAGAAACTATCTAAACAACCTGCTGAAAGTATGAGCTTACCGAAATTTGTACATGCTGAACACATACTCTCTGAATTATCATGATGACGTGGAAACCTAAGTCTGCTGAAATGAAAGACTCTCTGAAGTTTTTTGAATTTACTAAAGATCTACCAAACCTTCTGAAGAGCTGCATCATCTGAAGAATTGAGAAGACTTACTAAAGACGTTAAACGCAAATCCTATCAAAGTCAGAAGGCACTTTGCGCAAAGACTTAAAGGTCTCTAAACGTCTTCTGCATTCATCCACAAAAAGAAGCTTTTACAGAGTTCGTTCCGCATCTTATGGAACATCGTACACGGAAAAGGAACCTCCTTACCTGTTGTGTGTCAGAGCAATGTTATCTCTGCACACCTACTCTGCTCAATTCAAAAGCTTTCACGAACTTGTCTCTCAACGTCTTTATGCTCAATAGCTATTTTTCTGGATGCGATATATATAGTGAAAGGGAATCAAGCATGTGGTCAGGGTGCAGCGGAAATAAATGGATTTCCTCCCTTGTTATAATCGTTTTGCGAAAACACGAATCAAGGCATAAAAGGTATTAAAACGAAAGGTCATACCTTATTAGGATTATGAACGAGGCAATAGCAGCCACGTCTCTAGTGGTGTCCACGCCAACAGCCGAACTACGAAACCCTCCTCAACTCTGCTAGTATCCTTAGAGAGTAAAAGATGATTGCTTATATGCATAGGGTAGTGCATCTCATGCTCTATTTATAAAGTGGTGGCTAGGGTTTTACCCCCCTCACTCACTTAACCCTCACACTTATGGGCCTGGCCCATCATGTTACAATTCTAATTAAATTAAATTAGAATTATTATCCTTTCCTAGTGGCATGTTGTATGCGTGTGACCCAATAGGCTTTTAATATTTGGTTATGATATTAAATAAAATCCTTTTATATTTAATATCATAAACAGTGAGCGGTATCTAGCAATACATCACTATCCAAATATTGAGATTATCAATAACTTTGATAAATCCTATTTTATGATAATAATTTATATGATCTGTCCCTTTGTCCAAATATCTAATTGAACACAAGGGCATGGATTGTGTCAACCTTGTATAGTTCAATTTATGTTTTCTTGATCCCCAAGTAGACTGTACAGAAAATAAACATCTCATGTTTATCCTCCTGTGCATGGCCATGCATTTTGCAGTCTCACTTTATCAAGAGGCCTACAGATATAACTCATGTTACATAGGAGGGACAAATCCCATCTAGGCCACTCACATCCCACCACATAATTTATTATATGTCCAAAACCCAACTTTATGATTACCCTGTTACAGGTAACGTTTGATGATAATTAAAACATATAATTCCTTATGTAGGAATCGTAGTGATTTCAGGTCAAAGGACTTCATAAATAACACTTATCAATTTAAGAAACGTTCATGACACTTATGTAACAATCCATGCAACGTTCTTAAGGTGGGTCTGTCCAGTATACCATTACTCTTAATGTGTACCTATGTGAGCACATGATATCTCATATCCATGATCCGTGAGATTTGATCATCAATGAACTCACATACTAGTCTAAATACATCTTTGTCCTAAGATGATACTTGACTAGGGATTATTTTAAGAATAGTTCTTCATAAGGTCTCACGATCAAGTCATCTACTTGATTTCTTATGAAGCTTAAGATTACTATTCTAAGGATAATAATTATATTCTAAAAGAATTAATAAAATGAAATGCCTTTATAAAATAATAATATGATACAAGTGATGGATGTTCAAAAACATATAGGTCTCTAGTGCATACACTAACAATCTCCCACTTGCACTTGAGCCATTCAGACATAACTCTAATGCCTAATGATCTAGTGTGCCATTCATGCTTCTGCTGTACAAGGGGTTTTGTTAATGGGTCTACAACATTGTCTTCTGTATGCACTTTTCATATCTTCACATCTCCCCTATCAATGATTTCTCGGATGAGATGGAAACGTCTAAGTATATGTTTGGATCGTTGATGAGACCTGGGTTCCTTGGCTTGTGCAATATCCCCATTGTTATCACAATAAAGACTTATAGGATCCACAATGGTAGGAACTACTCCAAGTTCAATAATGAACTTCCTGATCCAAACGACCTCTTTCGCAGTATTTGAGGCTGCAATATACTCAGCTTTTGTGGTAGAATCAGCGACTGTTTCCTGCTTTGAACTCTTCCAGCTCACAGCGCCACCATTCAAACAAAACACATAACCTGACTGTGATTTTGAATCATCTTTGTCGGTTTGGAAGCTAGCATCGGTGTAACCCTTTACAACTAGTTCTTCCTCACCTCCATATATCAAGAATGAATCCTTAGTTCTTCTTAAGTACTTAAGGATGTTCTTGACAGCTGTCCATGTGACATAGGCAAGAATCCCTTCTTAGAATCTTGCATGTTAAATCGTTTTAACACTTTGTCTATGTATGTACTTTGACTTAAGCCAAGTAATCTTCAAGATCTATCTCTATAGATCCTAATACCTAACACATAGGTTGCTTCGCCCAAATCTTTCATAGAAAAACAATTTCCTAACCAAATCTTTACAGACTGAAGTGTAGGAATGTCATTTCCTATGAGGAGTATGTCATCTACATACAAAACCAGAAAAACCACTATGCTGTCACTAACCATTTTGTAGACACAAGGTTCATCTTCATTTTTAATGAAACCAAACTGCTTAACAGCTTCATCAAAACGAAGATTCCAACTTCTAGAAGCTTGCTTTAATCCATAAATGGATCGTTGCAACTTACATACTTTTCCAGCATTTTCAGGTATAACAAAACCTTCAGGTTGTATCATATACACATCTTCAAGAAGACTTCCATTTAGGAAGGCTGTCTTAACATCCATTTTCCAGATTTCATAATCATGGTAAGCTGCAATAGCAAGCAAGATCCGAACAGATTTAAGCATGGCAACTGGGGAAAAGGTTTCATCATAGTCTACACCATGAATTTGCTTGAAACCCTTAGCCATCAACCGTGCTTTAAAGGTACTTATAATACCACCCATGTCAATTTTCCTTTTGAAAACCCATTTGCACCCTATGGGTTTTATTCCTTCGGGTGGCTCAATCAAGGTCCATACCTTGTTAGTGTACATGGAATCCATTTTAGATCTCATGGCATCAAGCCATTTCTCAGATTCTGGACTCAAAAGAGCTTCTTGGTAAGTCACTGGTTCATCTTGATTCATTAGCAATACATCCCCTTCCTGAGACACAAGGAAACCATATCTCTCAGGTTGGTGACGTACCCTATCTGACCTACGCAAGTCTTGCGCTACTTGAGCAGGTGGCTCCACAACACTTTGTGGTATCTGCTCTTGTTCCATTATTGGCTCATTGCCACTCTGTGGTACTTGAATTTCTTCAATTTCTACTTTCCTCCCACTTATTTTCTTAGAGATAAATTCCTTCTCTAAGAATACAGCAGTCCTAGCGACAAACACTTTGCCTTCGCTAGGATTATAGAAGTAGTAACCCTTAGTTTCTTTTGGGTATCCCACAAATAAGCATTTATCTGATTTGGGTCCTAGCTTATCTGAAACTTGGCGTTTCACATAAGCTTCACAACCCCAAATCTTCATAAAAGACATATTAGGTCGTCTCCTAGTCCATATCTCATATGGTGTCTTTATGACAGCCTTAGATGGAACACGGTTTAGTGTGAAGGCTACTGTTAACAAAGCATGACCCCAAAAGGAGTCGGAGAGATCAGAATTACTCATCATGAATCGAACCATATCCAATAGGGTTCGATTTTTCCTTTCTGAAACTCCATTCCATTGAGGTGTTCCAAGAGGAGTGAGTTGGGATACTATCCCACACTCTTTTAGATAGTCATCAAATTGTTGGCTCAAGTATTCTCCACCTCGATTTGATCGAAGTGTTTTAATAGTCTTGCCAAGTTGGTTTTGTACTTTATTCTTAAATTCCTTGAACTTTTCAAAGGATTCAGATTTGTGTTTCATTAGATACACAAATCCATATCTACTGAAATCATCAGTAAAAGTGATGAAGTATTGAAAACCTCCTCTAGCCATTGTGCCCATGGGCCCACATACATCACTATGTATGAGACCAAGAAGATCACTGACCCTTTCACCTTTTCCAGTGAATGGGATTTTGGTCATCTTCCCTAATAGACAAGATTCACATGTCTCAATTGATTCAAAATCAAAAGAGTCTAAATAACCATCTTGATGGAGTTTAGATATGTGTTTCTCGTTTATGTGGCCTAAACGACAATGCCAAAGATAAGTTGGGTTCAAATCATTTGTTTTGAACCTCTTAGCATTTATGTTATAGATAGGTACTTCGAAGTCAAGAACATATAGTCCATTGTTTAATTTTGCACAACCATAAAACAAATCATTTAAATAAATTGAACAACTGTTGTTCTTTATGAAAAACCATTCTTTTCTAAACAAGAAACAAAAATAAAATTCTTACTAATGGCTGGCACAAAATAACAATTATCTAACTCAATAACTAGCCCAATTGGCAAAGTTAAATAATAAGTTCCTACGGCTAAAGCAGCAACTTTTGCTCCATTTCCGACTCGCAGGTCGATTTCGCCTTTAGCCAATCGTCTACTCCTTTTTAGATCCTGCACATTCATGCAAATGTGAGATCCACATCCAGTATCTAATACCCATGATGCAGAAGCAGATAAATTGACTTCTATAACATAAATACCTGAGGTGGAAGCCTCACTTCCCTTCTTCTTGATCTCCTCCAGGTACTTTGCACAGTTTCTCTTCCAATGTCTTGATTGGCCACAATGGAAACATTTTCCTTCCTTAGCTATCCCGCCAGTAGGCTTCAAAGCAGAGGTACTAGGATTGTCTTTGCCATTGTCCTTTGATTTGAAATAGGGCTTCTTGAACTTCTTTTTTCCCTTGCCTTTTTCAGGTTGGACCATCAATATGGCCTTCCCTTTACCTTTATTAATGTTTCGCTCAGCCGTTCTCAACATGCTCAACAATTCTGGTAGTGGTTTGTCAATTCATGTTGTAGTTCATGACGAATTGACTATAGCTGTTCGGCAACGATTGCAGGACAAGATCAGTGGCCAACTCTTGGCCTAATGGGAATCCAAGTCTTTCTAGGTTTTCAATGTACCCAATCATTTTGAGTACATGAGCACCAACAGGACTTCCCTCTGCCAATCTACATTGATAAAGTGCCTTTGAGACTTCAAATCGTTCATGCCTAGCTTGGCCTTGATAAAGTCTCTTTAAATGTACGATCATATCATACGCATCCATGTTCTCATGCTGTTTTTGGAGTTCAGCATTCATGGTGGCAAGAATAAGGCAACCTACATCGAGAGCATCATCCAGATGCTTCTTAAAAGCATCCTTGTCAGCTTTCGAAGCAGTTGCAGTGGGTGTTTCAGGAACGGGTTGTTCCAGGACATACAACTTTTTTTCATGCCTAAGGACAATCCTTAGGTTTCTGTACCAGTCTAGAAAGTTAGTTCCAGACAATTTGTCCTTCTCAAGGACGGATCTCAGTGAAAGGTTACTTGTTGTGTTCGTTGTCATGGTTATCTATTAACAGAAAATTATGCAAGTAAGTATCATGTAACATACATATTTAACAAGGACTTTAATTAAATATGCCTCCCATTATTTTGATTCAAAATAAGTACCCTCAATAATCAGAAAATCCCATCACTAGATTTTCTAGTGGGCCAAGATCCATATTTCACCTTATTTTAAGTCAGTTTTGGCTGATCGCTTAAGAAAATGTTATTTAGGTAGGAACACGCTTTCCAATTGCATCTCATACAACTCTTGGATAGTTGGGTGAATAACTCTTATTCTAATTCATCTTATGAATTAATGCCTATAGGTTTTTCAATCCTATTGAATATATCTAGTTAAGTCAAAACCCAATGATTAACAGTCGGATATTACTTTTTATCCTATCGCGTTTTACTAGTATAGATAAAGGTACCCTGCTTTGGCAGACACACACTTCATCGACTCTAGTCTTAACGAGTGTTATTCATTGGAAGGCAAAAAGACTTAATATTTTCTTTGAGGGATTTGATCGTTTTAATTTTACTCCTTTGTTAAACCATTTAACAAAAACACACAAGCATGCATCTCATACAAATACATGATATGGTTATGGCCTCCTAAAAACAAATACAAAATTACATCAACTATATAATCTTGTATATAATCTTGAGCTCTCCAAATCTCCCACTGAATCCATGATCCATGTCCTCCCGATTACATTACATAACAAGAAGAAACCTCGTTTAACATACGAGGGGATAGAGATGAGAAGAGAATTACAAGAGGAATGTTAAGAGGTAAGGCACGACACGCAGGTCGTATTTAAATTAAAACAACTAAGACCATAACCAGTTATCATGCAAACTCAACATCCATTGATTGTAAAACGAGTGATATAATGAAATGTATATATTAAACGAGGTTTGATTACGCGTAAACAAAATAACACGCTATGCAGTGTCTCAAAACAAAATTTGATTTAATAAACATTTAACCAATCATCAATAAGTGTCTCACATCAAATGAATACTTCACGAACCGATAAACGAGTAAGTCCCTCGTATCATTTGAATACGCTCTTGTCAGCAAATTGATAAGAGGCATGTTTATCGCAGCCAATATTTGAGTCGAGACAAGGTTTCAACAATTGAACCCTTTGACGCCCAAGACATGAACTCTTTCATGTTCCATGGGACCCTCCAACATTAGAACATATAAACATATATACATCGCACATGAAACAATAAATAAAGGGAACAAAATAAACTGATTCTGAAAGCTACGCTTCGCTTGCACTTTACCTGCGCTACAGCGTAGGTGAAGCGCAAGTATCAGAATCGAAAATACGTAAATTGCGCTCCAGTCTGCGCTACAGCCTAGCTGAAGCGCAGATCTGTGCTGCAGTCTGGGCTTCAGCTAAAATGAAGCTCAGATCTGGGTTCATCCTGCGTTGCAGCGCAGGTTGCAGCTCAGATATCAGCGCTACGTTTTTTCAGCAGAAAAACAACAAAAAACATAATCTTCACAAGATTAAAAGCCTAAAACGTGTTTATCGCAAACCAAAGCTCTGATACCAATTGAAAGGGAATCAAGCATGTGGTCAGGGTGCAGCGGAAATAAATGGATTCCCTCCCTTGTTATAATCATTTTTCGAAAATACGAATCAAGGCATAAAAGGTTTTAAAATGAAAGGTCGTACCTTATTAGGATTATGAACAAGGCAATAGCAGCCACGTCTCTAGTGGTGTCCACGCCAACAGCCGAACTACGAAACCCTCCTCAACTCTTCTAGTAGCCTTAGAGAGTAAAAGACGATTGCTTATATGCATAGGGTAGTGCATCTCATGCTCTATTTATAAAGTGGTGGCTAGGGTTTTACCCCCTCACTCACTTAACCCTCACACTTATGGGCCTGGCCCATCATGTTACAATTCTAATTAAATTAAATTAGAATTATTATCCTTTCCTAGTGGCATGTTGTATGCGTGTGACCCAATAGGATTTTAATATTTGGTTATGATATTAAATAAAATCATTTTATATTTAATATCATAAACAGTGAGCGGTATCTAGCAATACATCACTATCCAAATATTGAGATTATCAATAACTTTGATAAATCCTATTTTATGATAATAATTTATATGATCTGTCCCTTTGTCCAAATATCTAATTGAACACAAGGGCATGGATTGTGTCAACCTTGTATAGTTCAATTTATGTTTTCTTGATCCCCAAGTAGACTGTACAGAAAATAAACATCTCATGTTTATCCTCCTGAGCATGGCCATGCATTTTGCAGTCTCACTTTATCAAGAGGCCTACAGATATAACTCATGTTACATAGGAGGGACAAATCCCATCTAGGTCACTCACATCCCATCACATAATTTATTATATGTCCAAAAACCAACTTTATGATTACCCTGTTATAGGTAACGTTTGATGATAATTAAAACATATAATTCCTTATGTAGGAATCGTAGTGATTTCAGGTTGAAGGACTTCATATATAACACTTATCAATTTAAGAAACGTTCATGACACTTATGTAACAATCCATGCAATGTTCTTAAGGTGGGTCTGTCCAGTACACCATTTCTCTTAATGTGTACCTATGTGAACACATGATATCTCATATCTATGATCCGTGAGATTTGATCATCAATGAACTCACATACTAGTCTAAATGCATCTTTGTCCTAAGATGATACTTGGCTAGGGACTATTTTAAGAATAGTTCTTCATAAGGTCTCACGATCAAGTCATCTACTTGATTTCTTATGAAGCTTAAGATTACTATTCTAAGGACAATAATTATATTCTAAAAGAATTAATAAAATGAAATGCCTTTATAAAATAATAATATGATATAAGTGATGGATGTTCAAAAACATATAGGTCTCTAGTGCATACACTAACATATTGCTCTATGAAAATCCTTGATATAGTGAGAGAGAGCACGAGCCAAATAGAAAAACCTCACAGAAAATGTGAAAAGATCAAGTAAAGAGGATCAAGAAAGCATGAAAAACTAGAAAAAATCTCGAGAAAAGAAAAAGAAAAGAGTCTGAGCCAACAGAGTGAAAAGGCCAAGTCAAGAGTAAAATCTATCAAGCCAACCTTTTGAAGTAACAATCTCTGTTGAGCAAAATACAGAGAAGAGAGAAGAAGAAAATACATCCAAGTTATATACTTGTATCTCTCTGTTTTTCCTTGTACTTAGATTTACCCTTTGTATCCTGAGTTTTACTCAGTTATCCTTTTGTACAAGAAGAACCTGGGTTTAAGTTTCTCAGAAGCTTAAACTTAGTTTATATTGTAAACACTGTTAAGTTTCTGAGAGCCTGGAGAGGCTTGGTGGAATAAAGAATACTCGGTTCAGCCTGGAGAGGCTGGGTCTATAAAGAATACGTGGTTGAGCCTGGAGAGGCTTGTCTGTAAAAGAATACTCGTTGAGCCTGGAGAGGCTTGTCTATAAAAGAATACTCATTGAGCTTGGAGAGGCTTGTTTGTAAAAGAATACTCATTGGGCCTGGAGAGGCCATGTGTGCAAATAATACTCATTGTAATCTTGCGGGATTAGTGGAAAATCCAGTGGAGTTTTGCCCTGGGATTGGACGTAGCTCACTGGGTTAGTGGGTGAACCAGTATAAATTTTTGTGGTCAAGTTCTCTCTACCCTTCACTCTTTACTTTCCGCTGTTATCTGATTATTTCTAACCGAGGAGGGTTCTAAAAAGTGAGTTTATAATTTGCGCAGCAAAAACAACTTTATTTCTTATGCAAATCATTTTAAAAGACAATTTTACTGTACCTGCTAAAGTGTCTCAGTAAGTCTTTGAAAAATCATTTTTCATCAAGTTGCTTGCATCTTTTGAGAAAACTCTATTTGCGAAAAGGTTTCCACAAAAAAATTGTAAAGATTATAAAACACTATTCAACCCCCCTTCTAGTGTTTCCTGTGGTCCTAACAGTTGGTATCAGAGCTCAACTTCGGGTTGAGCATCTAACAAGTGCTGAAGGAGTAGATCCAGATGGAAACCTCAACAAGCTATGATGTTTATATCTCAGAAAGGATTATTCTTTCTGGAAGGAACATATGAAGCTATTCCTGGAAAGCTATGATCTACATCTCTGGGAGGTAGTTACTGATGGTAACTACATTCCCATGAGAAATGGAATACCCATTTCTAAAGCTGAGTGGTCCAATGGGCACAAATTTAAAGTTCAACTTAATGCTCAAGCCAAGCTCTACTTGATTTGTTCTCTGAATAGAGTTGAGTATGATATGGTAAAAGGACTCTACTCTGGTAAGGATATATGGTATTGGCTAGCTTCATATGCTCTAAATGAAGATGAAGATTATACTTCCTCAGAAGAGCTAACACCTGAAAAGGAAGAAGATCCGTCAGAAGAAGAGAATGAATGCTTCATGGCAAATCAATCAGAAGATTCTGATTCTAAGGTAACATCCTTAGCTCTTCTTGATAACTATGATGATTTAGTTGATGAAACTAAGGAACTCTTCAGAAAGTATAAGAAGCTTTCTAGTGCTTATGCTGCTGCATACACTAAAAATAAGGATTTTGAAAAAGAAAATCTTATACCTAAAGAAGTGCTTCTGAAGCAAGAGAACAGTAAGCTCAAAAGTCTACTTGAAGAGAAGCAGGGACTTCAAGGACAGATTTTAGAACTTACTAAAGATCTGGCCAACTTCTCTGAAGGAACCAATAATCTTAACAGAATATTGGAATCTCAGAAAAGATTAAATGATAAAAGAGGCTTAGGGTTCTCGGGAAAACCATCATCTAAAACATCAAATCTAATAAGCCTAAAAAGGAAAAGAAAAAGGTTGATGGGTGTCCTCACTGTGATAAACATGGATTATTCAAATCTGAATGTAAGCAAAATGAGGAAGCTACACCTATCACTGACCCTGGTGGACCCAAGAAAGCATGGGTACCAAAATTATCCATTGTTTCTCTTGCAGATATTCTTAACAAGGGAAGAAAAACTCCAAGAATAACCAAAGAAGAATGGATGAATGGAGAACTAAATGGAAAGAAGGTGTACATGTTGAAGGCTCTAAGCACAAAGGGTAATCTTCACCTATTCAGAAAGCCATGTTGGGTCTCAATCTTAAAAAGATTCCATATTTTATGGTAACATCTTTCTTATCTCAGACTCTCTGAAAATATATGCATATTTGTGTACTTTCTGAAATGTCTCTGTGTTGATCTTGCTAAACTTCGTTTGCTGAAAAATTAGTTTTTGAAAATCATTATTTTATCTAAGTAATACGAAAGGTCTTTAAATCCAAACGGTTTTGAAATATTTGTGACTTGGCTCTTTGTACATTAATGGCTCTTCAACTATCCATTCCATGATACACGATTGCACGACTCTGCATGTCTGCGCAGTTTTAGTAATTGTTGTCATCAATGCTTCTGATATACCTATTTATAGAGATTGAGGGATCATCATGAGAACTACACTACAATCAAGAAATCCTTAGAGCATCTAAGAGAACTTCTCCTCTCTCTCAACTTCAAGATTTCTAGTTCAGAACTCCCTATTATTAAAATGGCTACAGAATATGTTGCGTCATGTGCCCTTGCTCCAACTCCCATTGATGAACGAATCATTCCCACTAAGAGAACTTCTCCTCTCTCTCAACTTCAAGCTTTCTAGTTCAGAACTCTCTATTATTAAAATGGATACAGAATATGTTGCGTCATGTGCCCTTGCTCCAACTCCCATTGATGAACGAATCATTCCCACTAAGGTGGTTAATCTCTCTGAGTTTGAAGAAGCGGGATACAAAATTACTGAGTACTTTGACGCAGTGGGCTGGACCCCATTCTTCAACAACGTTTCCTCTCCCTGGCATGAGGAGAGTGTTCTGGAATTCTGGAACAACTCAGAGATTGTTAACAAACCTGGTAGCACTGGGTTGAAGACCACAGTGATGGGGAGATCACTCTTCGTAGATTGCAACCTGTTGGCTAAGGTGACTGGTGTTCCGATGAGGGGAGATAATTTCTGTCAAAATTGGGAAGTTCATCATGGAGGCTTTTTGGTGTACGATCAATTGTTGTTCGGAGGAAGACGTTTCAGTCCCACCAAGCCTTCTCAACTCCTGGAAATCCCCATAGTTCTTCTTCCTGTTCTCAACTGTTGCATCCTTCCGAAAGGAAGTGATAGCATTTACATAAAGGAACTGGAAAGGTTTGTGGTGGCTCATCTACTGATGAAGAAGGGGATTAGCCTTCCATAGGTTCTTCTATACCAAATGATCTTCAAAAGAGAGATGGATACTGAAGACAGATTCCCCCACAACTCTTTGACAATGAAGATCCTGATACCTAAAGGGTTCCCTATGGATGGACTCTTTGACCAAGCACCTCCTTCCTTCTTCACTCCTACAATGTTTGAGCAAATGAAGTGTGAAATGTCTGAGGAAGCTGTTGAAAAAGAAGACTTGGTTGAAACCTCTAAAAATCCTCCTGCATCGTCTCTGATCAGAAGGTGAAGAACCAGAGTCTCTCATCCTCTTGGTGCACATGGAAGGATAAGGAAGGTATTTGGGGCTTACAATCTGAGAAGGCTTCATGCGCATGTTGGGTGGCTTGAAAGAAAGCTTAATGAAACTCAGAAGGAATTACTAAAGCTGAAGGCAGAGAAGGAAGTGTCCAGTGCTGCTGAGACTGGATCAAATTAAAAGCCATTAATTGTCAAAGAGCCCTATCAAAGTTTCTATATTTTGAAATGCTTAAAAGTTTTTTTTAAAGTCAATGATTATAATGAATTTTCTTTTATTTTCTCTCAATGATTACTTCATTATGCGTTTTCATTAGTTCCATACCTTTTGAATATTCGTTTGAACTTCTGAATACTATCAATGCACTCTAACACATAACTCCCTAAGTAATTGTTATCACTTGAACTTCTTAAAGTTTATTACTCTTAATTCACTTAATCGTTCTATCTTAACCCTTTTAAATAATGACAAAAGGGGGAGTAATATAACTAACAACAAAATCTGAAGCTAAGCTAAGTTGTTTTCAAAGATTAAGTCTTGTGTTCAGGGGGAGTATCACATTCTAATCAAGTATCTGAAATAGGGGGAGAATATTTCTCTTCAATATTTTTGATTAAACATAATTTTACTATCTTCAGATATTTGTTGAGTCATATCAAATTTGTCATCATTAAAAAGGGGAGAATGTTGAGTCTCAATATAAATTAAGTATTCAATTTAATTCAAGACTCATTACCCTTGGTTTTAATGCTTAACAAATTTGATTATATAAAAACATATTCTACTGAGAAAGGTAGTTTGTCTTTGATGTTTCAGGAACTCTGAAAAGAACATATCTTCAAGTTGAAGCAACTACCAAAAGGATTGATCAACATGGTGAAAAGAATTGAAAGCAACTATCTGAACAACCTGCTGAAAGTATGAGCTTACCGAAATTTGTACATGTTGAACACATACTCTCTGAATTATCATGATGACGTGGCAACCTAAGTCTGCTGAAATTAAAGACTCTCTGAAGTGTTTTGAATTTACTAAAGATCTACCCAACCTTCTGAAGAGCTGCATCATCTGAAGAATTAGGAAGAATTACTAAAGACGTTCAACGCAAATCCTGTCAAAGTCAGAAGGCACTCTGCGCAAAGACTTAAAGGTCTCTAAACATCTTTTGCATTCATCCACAAAAAGAAGCTTTTACAGAGTTCTTTCCGCATCTTATGGAACATCGTACACAGAAAAGGAACCTTCGTACCTGTTGTGTGTCAGAGCAGTGCTATCTCTGCACACCTTTCTACTCAAGTCAAAAGCTTTCACGAACTTGTCTCTCAACGTTTTTATGCTCAATAGCTATTTTTATGGATGCTATATATATAGCTCTATGAAAATCCTTGATATAGTGAGAGAGAGCACGAGCCAAATAGAAAAACCTCACAAAAAAGGTGAAAAGCTCAAGTAAAGAGGATCAAGAAAGCATGAAAAACTAGAAAAGCTCTCGAGAAAAGAAAAAGAAAAGAGTCTCAACCAACAGAGTGAAAAGGCCAAGTCAAGAGTAAAATTTATCAAGCCAACCCTCTGAAGTAACAATCTCTGCTAAGCAAAATACAGAGAAGAGAGAAGAAGAAAATACATCCAAGTTATATACTTGTATCTCTCTATTTTTCCTTGTACAGAGAAGTGAGTTTATAATTTGCGCAGCAAAAACAACTTTATTTCTTACGCAAATCATTTTAAAAGACATTTTTACTGGACCTGCTGAAGTGTCTCAGTAAGTCTCCTAAAACTCATTATTCAGCAAGTTGCTTGCATCTGTTGAGAAAACTCTATTTGCGAGAAGGTTTCCACAAAAAATCTGTAAAGATTATAAAACACTATTCAACCCCCCTTCTAGTGTTTCCTGTGGTCCTAAAAAAAACAAAGGTGGTCTGGGATACTCAGATGGTGAATCATCACATGATTCAAATTTTAAACCTGCTGAAAAAGTTAAGAAAGTTAGTGGATGCTCTCATTGTGGGATGCCTGGACACAGTGTGTCACAGTGCAAGCCCAAGAAAAAAGGCAAACCTGCTGCTAACAAAAAAGGACCCAAAAGGATGTGGGTACCTAAGTCTCTGATCATTCCTGTTACAGATGTGTTTAATAGGACAAAGGAGACACCACAAATGGTACCTGGACACTGGCTGCTCGCGACACATGACAGCAGGAAGGTCTTTGTTCCAAAACCTTAGACCTAAGGATGGAGGGGTGGTCACCTTTGGAGGGAACCAGAAAGGTAGAATCACTGGTATTGGTTCAGTAGGTATATCCCCTGTCTTTGTTATTCAAAATGTTCTCCTTGTTGAAGGTCTTCAACACAACCTGCTGAGCATAAGTCAATTATGTGACAGTGGATATTTCCTTCACCAGGGATGGATGTGTAGTCAAAGATGCTTCTGACCAAGTCATTTTTACTGCCAAGAGACACAGTAATGTGTATAAAATAGATCTTGAGGAACTTGCATATCAAAATGTGACTTGTCTCCTTTTTGTTAAGGATGAAAAACAGATTTGGCGTCAGAAACTTGAGCATGCCAGCTTGAGATTAATCTCAAAGCTAACAAAACACAACCTTGTAAAAGGATTGCCCAAGCTCTCTTTCAAATTTGACATTTTATGTGAAAACTGTCTTAAAGGTAAACAAACAAGAAGTTCTTTCAAGAGTAAAAATGTTGTGTCTACCTCAAGACCTTTAGAACTGCTTCACATTGATTTGTTTGGACCTACAAGAACTGAAAGCTTGGCTGGTAATAAGTATGGCTTAATCACTATTGATGACTACTCTAGATTTACATGGGTTATATTCCTCAAAAGTAAGGATGAGACTTTTGAGAATTTCACAAAATTCTGTAAGAAGGTGCAAAATGAAAAAGGGTTTTGTATATCTGCAATCAGAAGTGACCATGGTCTTGAGTTTGAAAACTCAAGTTTCAGCATGTTCTGTGATGAGAATGGGATCTCACACAATTTCTCTGTGGCAAGAACACCTCAGCAAAATGGGGTTGTTGAGAGAAAGAACAGAAGCTTGTAGGAGATGGGTAGAACCATGCTCATTTCAAGCAACCTACCAAGATCATTCTGAGCAGAGGCTGTTCACACAGCTTGCTACATTCAAAACAGAATCTTGGTAAGAACAATTCTCAAAAGAACTCTCTATGAATTGTGGAGAGGAAGAAAACCCAACATTTCTTATTTTTCACATTTTTGGCTGTGAGTGTTTCATACTCAACACCAAAGATGATCTGGGTAAATTTGATTCTAAATCTGACAAGGGATTTTTTATTGGTTATTCTGAAACATCCAAGGCTTATAGGGTTTATAACTCTAGAACCTTGACAGTAGAAGAATCTATTCATGTTAGATTTAATGATGCTAAAGAGACTGATAGGGAACTATCAGATCTAGAAGATGATTTTGTAGGAATGGAGCAGAATCCTACTTCAGAGACTGCAAATATAAAAAATGAAGTATCTGCTAAAGGACCCTCTGAAGTACCTGTTGAACTGCCCCCTAGTCAACTTGCTGAAACTGATCCTCTTCACAGAGTTAATGTTGAGTCTCAGAATGAGCATGTATTTCCTCGCAGGCATGAGTGGAGATACAAGACTCATCATCCTCGAGAGCAAATCATTGGTGATACTTCAGAAGGTGTAAGAACAAGATCAAGACTTAGAGAAGTCAATAATCTTGCCTTCCTCTCTGAAATTGAGCCAAAGAACATTGATGAAGCTCTGCATGATGAAGGATGGATCCTGGCCATGCAGGAAGAGCTAAATCAATTTTCCAGGAGTGATGTCTGGACTCTTGTTCCTAAACCCCGTGGGAAAACAATTATTGGAACCAAATGGGTGTTCAGAAACAAACTCTCTGAAGATGGTCAAGTAATCAGAAACAAGGCCAGACTGGTTGCTCAAGGCTACAATCAATAAGAAGGTATTGACTTCACTGAAATCTTTGCACCAGTAGCAAGGCTAGAAGCCATTAGGATTTTACTTTCCTATACAGCCAATAATGGCATCAAACTATATCAGATGGATGTAAAGAGTGCCTTTCTAAATGGATTCATTGAGGAAGAGGTGTTTGTTAGACAACCCCCTGGTTTTGAAAACTTAACCTTCCCAAATCATGTTTTTAAACTGAAAAAGGCTCTATATGGTAATAAATAAGCTCCCAGAGCTTGGTATGACAGATTGAGCAACTTTCTACTCAAAAATGGTATTTGAAAGAGGAAAGGTTGATACTACTCTTTTTAGAAAAATGTCTAACAAAGACCTAATTCTTGTTCAGATATATGTTGATGACATTATCTTTGGATCAAAAAATTCTTCACTATGCACTGAGTTTTCAAGGCTTATGCAATCTGAATTTGAAATGAGTTTAATGGGTGAACTCAAGTTTTTCTTAGGACTTCAGATTAAGTAAGATTCTGAATGTATATGGATCCATCAGGAGAAATATACAAAAGAAATGCTTAAGAAGTTTAACATGCATGATTGCAAACCTATGTCAACTCCTATGCACCCTTCAGCAATCTTAAGTAAAGATGAAGGAGAAGAATGTGTTGACCCAACCATGTATAGAGGCATGATTGGATCTCTGTTGTATCTTACAACAAGCAGACCTGACATCATGTTCAGTGTATGTCTGTGTGCAAGATTTCAATCAGACCCAAGAATAACTCATTACAAGGCTGTTAAAAAAATTTTCAGATATCTAAATGGTACTACTAATCTTGGTCTATGCTATAAGAAGAGTAAGGACTGCAGATTATTAGGATATTGTGATGCTAACTTTGTTGGAGATAGAGTTGAAAGAAAATCAACAAGTGGAGGATGTCACTTCATTGGAGAGAATATGATAAGTTGGGCAAGTAAAAGGCAAAGCACCATAGCTCTCTTAACTGCTGAAGCTGAGTACATTGTTGTTGCATGTTGTTGTTCAAAGTTGCTATGGGTAAAATATCAACTTGAAGATTTTAACATTTCTATTAAATCTATTCCTATAATTTGTGATAATACAAGTGCCATAAATCTGTCTAAGAATCCCATTCAGCATTCAAGAACTAAACATATAGAAATCAAACATCATTTCATTAGAGACTATGTTCAGAAAGGTGTTTTTGATATAAAGTTCATTGACACAGAGCATCAATGGGTTGATATATTCACAAAACCTCTTGCTGAAGATAGGTTTAAGTTCATTAGAGATAATCTGCATATTTTTGCATTATCTGAAAATTGAACTTGCTGTCATATGCTTACTTGCTGAACTTTTCTTGTTTTTGCTGCATTGTTAATCCTTCAACAACTTCTTCACCCTGAATTTCTTACTTCATCCTGCTCTGACAACCCTTTTGATTAATGACAAAAGGGGGAGTAATAATGTAAACTAACAAAATCTGAAGTTAAGTGCTTTTTAGAGAAGATATCTCTTATTCAGGGGGGGCAAGGCAAGTTTTTCTACTTCATTTAATGAAAAAGAAGGAGAATTCATGTTGCGCAAGTATCTGAGAAAGGGGGAGAATTCTTTAAACTTTGTTATATCTTTTTGAATTTCCCTTCAGATATTTGTTTGTTTAAGCAAATTTGTCATCATTAAAAAGGGGGAGAATGTTGAGTCTCAAATTATTATTAAATGATTAATAATGTTTAAGTCTCACAACCCTGAGTTTTAATGATTAACAAATTTTGTTAAGTTTCCTGAAAGAAGGAATGGGCTCTGCTTAAAGGTACTTTCTGTGTTTCAGCAAATCTTCTGAAGGTACAACTCTCTGAAGTCATTCAACCCTCTGATGTGGTCCAACCTTCCGAAGTAGAGGAACCTGCTGAAGGGTCAAGACCTGCTGAAGCCAGTAAACCTTCTGAAGACGGGAAACGTCGTACTGAGACTTGTACCTTTTTGGAAAAGAGTTTCTCCGCTAATTCCTTTTGGAGACTCAAGTCTTCCATAGCTCTCTGCCAGCTATCTGCACTTCACTTCTTCTGGAAAGGAAAAACAGGAACTTTTTGGCATATTTCAAAATACTATTCACCAAAAAGGCAATACCTTTTACAAAGTACACTTTGCTCAGAAAGGTAGAGTCAGCGCTGCTGACACCTACTTCTGTTGTGCCTGCTGCAAGCTACCCAGAGCTATGTGTCTCAACGGGAAGAAAGCTATCTGTCAACGGGATTTAGAGAAGTCTAACCTGTATCATCTCTCTTCCTCTATAAATACGAAGTCTCATGCAGAGAAGAAAAAAGAAGAGAACGAACCAACTTGCTGAATTGCTTCTAAAATTCTCAGAGAAATATTTTCATCTTATTTCATTTGTACACCATTTCTATATCCTGAGTTATACTCAGTTATCTATACATCTTACCCAGTTTAGGCTTTAAACTTGTGTAGTTTCAATGCTTAAGCAATCTCTTTTCATACACATTTTTTTGTTTGACCCTGGAGAGGCTTGTTGTTTAAAGAATACTTGGTTTAGAGCCTGGAGAGGCTTGACGGTAAAAGAATACTTGTTGTACAGAGCCTGAAGAGGCTTGACTGTAAAAGAATACTTGTATCTATTCAGATAATGGAAATCCTTTGCTTGTTGGCATTGGGACTGGACGTAGCTCACAGTGGAAGTGAGTGAACCAGTATAAATCTGTGGCCAAGTTTTCTCTTACTCTTATCTCTTTATATTTGTTTAAATCTAACTTGGAGGGTTCTGAGTAAACGGTTTTATAAGTTGAAAAATGAAATCAAATTCAAACGTATTTAAAAAAAAAAAGTTTCCAAAATTGTTTTGTTGGACCTGCTGAAGCAACTTCAACAAGTACCTAACTTCCAGTTTCAGAAAGTTACTTATACTTTTTTGTGAAACGTTGTGCTTGTTTAAAGGTTTTCCTAAAATCAGTTTGAAATTATAAAACACTATTCAAACCCCCTTCTAATATTTCCTGTGGTTTCTACAGGTTGTTAGGCATCCAACTGCAAAATAAAATATTCAATATTAACAGTTAAAATAATTAAAGATTCAATATTAATATCAATTCTAAAGAAGAAAAAAAATAAACAAACTCACCCCCTGCCAAATGGTCGGACAATAACCCGACCTTGAGCGTCTACCTCATGAGGTCGGCTTAAGCTGACACCCTGGAACCGAACTGGTTCCCCATCAGACTCATAGTCAGTGTCCCCATCCATCTGATCCTGAATGTCCTCAGCGTCCAGCTCGGGCACAACGTCCTCAACCACTGGAGGCATCTGACTTAATCTCGGTGTCGGGATGAACATCATTCCATTGAATTCTGGAGCATAAGGTGGGGGGAGGAAGAAGAAGAAGAAGAAGACTGGATGGCTGCCGCCGGAGCCGCTGAAGTAGATGGATGTTCCGGCAGCTGATCAGAGTGAGAGAGGTTGGCCCTCTCCCGCATCGCCCAAACTGCTTGTGCATGTAGCTCGCCCGGAGGGATGGACCTCCCTCTACTTGGTGGGATCTTCTCTCCACCTCTACCACGCATCCTAGGCATTATTTTTTTCCTATAAACGATAGACATTATATAAATTAAAATTACTAATTACTAATTATATAAATACTATTTTATATAATTACTTCTAATTATATAAATACTAATTATATTAATACTATTTACAAATTACTAAATTAAATTAATTAATTACTCTTTATAAATACTATTTTATTTATTCTGATTACTATTTACTAATTACTTATTACTATTTACTATTTACTATAAAACTAATAATTACTATTAAACTAATAAACAATATACCTACTAAAGCAATGTTTAAAACAAATAACATAATACCTATATCACATTAATAAACTAATAAAACAAATAAATTAATTAAAACTATAAAACTTACTAGTTGCGACGCCGGAGAAGGAATGAAGAGAGAAGCAGTTGTAAAGTCACCTACAAGCAACTATTTTGAATTCTGATCGGTTCAAAACGAACCTATGAAGGAGGGGAAGTTTTTAATCGATGAGTTTTTTTGAATGAAAAGGAGAGAGGGACAGAAACAAAAGGGTGGTCGGAGGGGAGGAAAAGAGAGGGAGGAGGAGGGGGAGCTTGAAAATGGAGGAAGAGGGGATCAGGGGAAGGGTTTTACGCGTATCAACATTAAACGTCGCTACGGCCGTTGCTACGTTTAAAATTCCTCAGTGAGCCAAATTTAAATTTTATTTTTAATGTAGCGACGGCCATACCGTCGCTAAGGCCGTCGCTACGCTTAATTTTAATATTTTCAGAAAAAAAAAATTGAAGTGTAGCGACGGCCAGGCCGTCACTATAAATCCGTCGCTAAATAACAAATTTTTTGTTGTTGCACTATGTCAGAATGACCGAGAGAGGAATAAAATCCCTTCAACCACTTTCCATTGCAATCCCTTAGTGTAGACCACCATACCCAACAGGTTCAGGATTACCAAATGAACTCCCATCCACATTTAGAGCTACATGGCCAGCAGGAGGATTGATATCTGATATGCCTTATACAGTTATTCAATTCAACAGAATGAGAAGAGAAAACTGTATCTATACTATTACACGGGAACAATTGTTTGGGCACTGTTCATTCGGTGTTAAATTTTTTTGGCCGGTCAACGATTTTGTGGATTATTGACCATGTAAAATATGGGTTGGGCTTCCAATCTGTATATGTGTTGGGCGATATCCGTATATGTATTTTTATCTAATATACTCCATGGGAGATAGTTATGTTCCTACCATTTTATTTTTTTCTCCCAAAAACATCACATCATCCTTTTTACTTTCTTTTTATTTTTTTTATCAAAATTATATCTCCATTTATTTAGTTTCTATTGTAGTGTTTTTTTATGAATCACGGGTATCCTACACAGGAGTCTGAATCATGTCGTTTTCTTTTTTCTTTTATTTTTTATCTCACTTTCATTTTCTTTTTTATTATGATATTAAAATATTTTTTCTCATTATTCGTTTTTATTAATATGTTTCTTTATAAAAGAAATTTTTTTATCACCGGCGGGTATTCTCCACGGGAGACAGTTCTGTTCCTACTATTTTATTTTTTCTCCAAAAAACATCACATCATCCTTTTACTTTTTTTTATTTTTTATCAAAATTATATCTCCATTTATTTAGCTTCTACTGTAGTGTTTTTTAATGAATCACGGGTATCCTCCATAGGAAACAGTCTTAACCACATCGTTTTCTTTTTTTTTTTTTTTTATCTAACTTTCATTCACTTTTTTTATTATGATATTAAAATATTTTCTCTCATTATTCGTTTTTATTAATATGTTTCTTTATAAAAGAATTTTTTTTATGAACTGCGGGTATTCTCCACGCGAGACAGTCCTGTTTCTACTATTTTATTTTTTCTCAAACATTAATTTTCTTTTTATTGTTATTATTATTATATTATTATATTACATTTAATGTACGTCAACACATTTATTATATTTCCTAATATGTGTATTTATGTAATTAAAAATCAGAAATGGACGATGACAAAAACCGTATCATCATTTTTACTTTCTTTTCATTTTTTATCAAAATTATATCTTTATTTATTTAGTTTCTATTATTGTGATTTTTCTCCTTTTTATTTGTTTTTAATTAATCATTCACTTATAATATCATTCTTCTTCATTCTCACGTTATAAAGTGATCCTCCACGGGAGACAGTTTTAAACATGTCATTTTCTTTCCTTTTAAAAACCATCACATCATCCTTTTTACTTTCTTTTTATTTTTTATTAAAATTATATCTCCATTTATTTAACTTCTATTGTAGTGTTTTTTATGAATCATGGGTATCCTCCATGTGGGGAGACAGTCTTAATTCTGACATTTTCTTTTTTCTTTTATTTTTTATTTCAATTTTATTTTCTTTTTTTATTATGATATTAAAATATTTTATCTCATTATTCGTTTTTATTAATATATATTTCATTATAAAAGAATTTTTTTTATGAACTACAGGTATTTTCCATGGGAGACAGTTTTGTTCCTACCATTTTATTTTTTCTCACACATTAATTTTATTTTATATTATTATTATATTACATTTAATGTAGACCAACCCATTTATTATATTTCCTAATGTGTGTTTTTATATAATAAAAAATCAGAAATGGACGATGACAAAAACTGTATCGTCCTTTTTACTTTCTTTTCATTTTTTTTATCAAAATCATATCTTCATTTATTTAACTTCTATTGTAGTGTTTTTTTTTCCTTTTTGTTTGTTTTTAATTAATCATTCACTTATAATATCATTCTTCTTCATTCTCACGTTAGTAAAGTGATCATCCACGGGAGGCGGTCTTAATCCTGTCATTTTCCTTTTTCTTTTATTTTTTATCACACTTTCGTTTTCTTTTTTATTATGATATTAAAATATTTTAACACATTATTTGTTTTTATTAATATGTTTTATTATAAAAAAATATTTTTATGAATTGCGGGTATTCTCCACGGGAGACAACCTCGTTAAATACATTGTACAAATTTTTAGTTTTCCAAATCAAAAGACTAGTTGGTATGTCCTTTCCTTCAAAAGATTTTGATATTCCTAGCGAGTCATATTTCCCAAACTCATGCCAAGAAGATTGATCCCAAATTCAGACAAGACCAGTAAAGCCAGTCAAAAATATTGTTGCATGATGTAAACTATGTATGGTTAACAAATCCAAGAGCCTCCCAAATTCTGACAGCATTTGAGCAATTCCTCAAACAATGCAGAACATCCTCCTCGGCATTATGGCAAAAAATACACAGAGGAGAGACTAAAATCCTTCTGTTATATGTGTAATTTTTTTTTTGTGGGAAGCCTATCTTTGCAGCCAATCATATAAAAAATTTGACAGATTCACTAGCTTTCAATTTCCAAATCCATGACCAGTGTTTATCATTATCAGTTTGTATATCAAAAGAATGCTATAATATTTGGGTTTTTCTATGAAGGTTAATTGAGTGCAATGAACTTATGATGCGGCTTGTTTGGCATACCATATTTAGTATAATAATATAATTAATCTCATACAATATATCCTAACTTTATCAATTATATTTGGGTCTGAACAATGTATTATGTTTATCTATTAAATCCCTTCGATACATCAAAATGATGTATAATTTAACCATATCACGAGGTAGGATTAAACTTGATAAGATTTTGAGACTCAAAATACTTTCCATTACAACCCTAAAATAATAATCTTTTATATACTAATTATTTTTTTATAAAAAAAATTTAAACTTGTCATATAAGTTGATTATTTAAATATTAATTAAAATCAACACTTTTAGGCTCTAGTTTTATATATGTAAAGAAAATATGAATCAATAAGCCAATATTAATAATTGATTATCTGCATAGATAAAATAAATATAATTTAAATTTTAAATATAAGATAATTAAAAATATATGTGTATATATATATATATATATATATGATAAATTAACATTTTTAGGAATATTATAAGTAAAGGAAATAAGAGTTGATGGATTGTAGGAAGAACTCTCGATTTCAAATTCCACAACATGTTTCTGGTAATAGGGGATATATGTGGTTAATATAAAAAAGTTAACAAATCAATTTGTATATAGCATAAATAAAATATATTTTTAAAAATAAAAATCAACTATACATATACATAGTATAAAACATAAAAACTAAATTAAATTTTAATAAATAATATAATAATACAGAGATATATAACAATAAATAATTTATATAACTATTGAAAATATTTCATTACAAACACATCTATAAATATAAATTTAAACTATACTACATAACCCTTTTTGACTTTGTCATAACTATTAGACCAAATCTTTATTAAATTTTGTGAATTTTTTAACGAAGCTATAATATATTTTATTTAATTAAAAGTTAAATAAAAATCAAAGAGTTATTTTTTTTTTCCAGGTCAAATGGACTTTGTTCTCCAAAATAAGTATAACATAACAAATTTATGTAAATATAACATATTGTATATAAATTATATTTTAGTAAAACAATATTAATTTAATTAAATCTTGTTATACCATGCATCAACAGTGTCAAAACCCAATGGTAGGTAATTGCAGTCGAAATGCATGTGATTCTATGCAAACTCTATCTACAATTTTAGTGGCTTGAATTCATATTCCCCACTCTAAAGGAAGGCGGAAATTCCTGGTTAAATTAAAGATAGTAATAACAAATCATTTAAAATATTGAAGAATTTTGTTAATAAATTCTTGAAGAGCATCCATAGAGGAATTGAAAATAGATATTACATATACATTTTAACTTTTAAATTCTCAATAATAATATATTTTACTTTTTATTTAAGGTTAAATTATTTTCTTCGTTCATATAATTTTGCAAAATTTTTAATTATATATAATTTAAATTTCTTTTAAACCATGTCCTTATATATTGATATATACACTATTAAACTTTTATTAAATGAATGTTATTAATACTAATAATTTTTTTCCCCTCATCACCATAATTTTTTTCACAAAACTATGCTTTCCCAAACGTATGTGTGTCCCTCTCAATCTTTGTGTTGTGGTCCCGTAAAAGATTTGATAGATTTGTGTACATGGGAATCACATGAAAGCTAGGGTAGTTTTTTGTCTATGACCGCGACAAGTTACGGTATGTGTACTACATATTGCACACCGCTAAATTTGAGCTGCATGATATTGATACCAATTAATAAGCTTAGCATATATATCAAAGAATCGAGGGAACATATATATAATGGTTCTTGTCCCACAAAAATGTGTTTACAAAATGGTTTTCTGGTTCATTTCTTCTGTCTTCGTTTACTTCCTTGTACTCTTAATTCTTCTCCTAGTTTCAATTTTTTTCTCCTTTTATTATTATCACTCCATCTCTTTCAACTTTCAGCCGTTACATGCATTTTACCTGATCACTCCCCTCTCTCTATATATGTTCTTGTTTAGTAAAACCTTAAAACTGTAATAAGGCTTTGGGAAAGCAAAGTTAGTGGGAGAAAAACAAAAAGATGAAGATAGAAGGGAAAAGGTCAAATTTACCTTATAAACATTTTAAAGAAAGAAGGGTTTTAATATATATATATATATATATATATAAATTTAAACTATAAGAGCTTAATTTAAAACTTGTCGTCTAACTCTATTCCTTTTCAAATTCATCGTCAAATATCTTTTTTACACACTATATAATTACCATAAATCTCCTTCCATTTATCAGGGAACTAATGGAACAATTTCATGTATGTAATTAACTGCGTGTATTTATCCTCTATAGGTTTGTAAATGAACTAGTTATTCATGAATTATTTAAATTCGGCTCGTTAAAGGTTTGATTAAACTCGTTTAATTAATTAAACAAAATAAATCCATTCTTAAAGTTTGACTCAATTATTTAAATGAGTCAAGCTCAAGCTTTATAAGCTTGATATTAACGACTCGGGAGTAGCTCGCTTGTTATATATAATAATTATTAATATAAATAATTAAAGTAAAGTAAAATTAATAAAAAATAAACAAATATAAACTAATTAGTTTGTTTTTAAAATAAATAACAAAATAATAAAGTAAAAGAATTACTCTATATACATGAAAATAAGTGTTAAAATACTTCTTATATTATGTAAGAATTTATGTATTGAATTTCAAAAAAATATATTTTTTTTTAATTTTTTTAACTATATATATCATATATTAAAAATATATTTTGATTTTTATATTATCATTTAATATTAAAATATTTATAAATACTAAATTTATAAAAATGATTTAAAGAAAAATTTCATCCATAAAAATAAAAATAATAAAGTTATAAATAAATAAGTTAAAAAAATCAAACTTAAATTTTGTTTTTATTTAACAAATCAAACACAGATTTTAAATTTAACTCATTTAAATAAATGAGCTTTACTCATTTACGGCTGGTATATATCAATATCAAACTCAGTGCATGCTTTATGGGGATGATGGCGCTGAATTCACAGGGTGACAGCAGGCTATGGTGGTACTGGTGGAGTGGTGGCATGTAGTGATAGTAATTGAACTCAAGCTTTATGTGTATCATAAAAATTATTCATAATGAATAAGGTAAGGTAGGTATTGACGCGCATACAAGTAATAGCCCATATTTTTTCATGGGAATGGGTGCGAGTACAAGTATTAAGGTGTTCGACCCGCCCTATACCCGCACACACATATTTATAATCATTTAATATATAATACCACATATAATTATATGTAGGGATATATTAATTTTATTAAAATATCAAATATATTTATACATATTTTTATAATTGATATATATATAATATTACAAATTAAAAATATATTTTTAAAACTATCTATTTGTGTCTCTTTTACTTTATAATATATGACTAATTAGTGTTAATAATAATTTTATTACAGATCTTGGAGAATTCTAACACATGATATTCAAGTTTATAAAATAGTGTGACGTAAAGTATAATATAATATTTGATAAAAAAATTGAACATTAGATCATGTTTTGTGTACTTGTGTTTTACAATATTAACGTATTATGTTTCAATTTAATTAAATTATTGTTTTATTGATATTTAAAAATTGTTTAAACGATTTTTTAATGCTGCTTCCTTTTTTTTATTTTTTCCACAAGAGTTTTTTTTTTCCACAAATTTTGTTAAGTCACGATTATCTTCTACGGGAGACATTATGTTTATGTAAAACAACCACCGGTAAATCTTTTCAATTTCATGGTTTCACCATATTTATTTAATACTAGTATCCAACCCGTGTGATGCACGGATTTATTATTCAAATAAATATTTAATTTTGAATTTTAATAATATATTTAACCTGTTTAATATATGTAAATATTAAATCATAAGATTAATTAATTTTTAATATTTAATTTAATACTTGTTAGTAGATTAAGAATATAACAAACTAACAAAGGAAAATGGATTTGCAAATATGAAATAGTCACACCTAATAATTACAAATGAACACTATCAACAATATTGCTTCATTTAAATTTTTTTAAACACTTTCTTGTAGACAATATTTTTTGTAACATTACAACACTTAAAGTTATCATCACATATAAGAATCCTAAGTTTTTGTTGAGACTTAACCCTAGATTACAACATATAATTGACCATGAGAGAAAACAGACCTTAGTAAATACACACCAACATGTGACAATGTCTGGCCTTGACTTTTATGGTCATAGTCAAAGCAACGAAAAATGGAAACCGTCTTTGTTGAAATTTTAATGGGGTGAGATTTTTAGATGGAATTAAATTCATTTGATGAATACCCCAAATGTGTTCCCGTAATAACGGTTTCTCCAATAACATTAGAACCTAACTAATCAACTAATAATCTAGTTTCATTGCAAAGACCAATGGATATATCAAGATTCGTCATTAGCATAACAATCACTTCAATATTTAACATCAACTTATGGTCATGGAGCCCAGAGCACCTAATATCATTTAAGAATTCAATTGTCAACCAAACAGCTTCAATACTGACTTCCTCATGCACCTTCCATATAGTATATATCAGAACTCAAGTACATCCTTTCTTCTCCTGGAAATAATGTCATGACATTTTCATTGATGCAGTAAACAACATCCAATGTAGGAGCAAAAATTGCTTTATCTTAAAATAATTCTATGTTTTCAAAATTTAATAGCAAATTAGAATAGGCAAAGGAATACCATATTCCATGTAGCGTCTAATATATACCTTGGATTTAAGTGGAATACCATATTCCATGTAGTGGATACCGTTAGATATAATATTTTAAATTTCAATGGCCAAGATTTGCGCGCGACAGGTAATTTATTGCTCCAAGTTGCACTTTGATTTTTTTATTTTCCATGTAGTGGATACCGTTAGATATAATATTTTAAATTTCAATGGCCAAGATTTGCGCGCGACAGGTAATTTATTGCTCCAAGTTGCACTTTGATTTTTTTATTTACAAGGTCGTCCCTCTAGGTTTTCTAATCTACTCTACCGCATTAAAACTTTTCCACCAACATTAATGTCCCTCTATGGGCATTCCTCTTTCTTTTATTTTTCCCCCTTTTTTACATTTATATTCCGTTTTCTTTTTCTTTTTAATTACATTTTAATTTTTTATTACATGTTAAAAGAATTGCTCTCATTATTTGTTCCTACTTATCTGTTTTATTACATAAAAACACATATTAAGAAATATAATAAATGTGTTAAATTACATTAAATTTACATGTGTCATATTTTTTCACTTGCGTTTTTTTGTGTTTTTATTCTTATTTCAGTAAAGTGATTTTTGTTATGAACCACAGTTACCGTCCATGGGAGTTGGGAGATAATATTAAAACACTTTTTCTCTTTATCTGTTCTTATTTATCTGTTTCATTATATAAAAGCATAAATTAACAAATACAATAAATGTTTTGATTTACATTAAATTTAAAGTGTTTTTAGGTGCATTTATCTCTCTATTTTATTCAGTAAGGTTTTCACTTATTATCTCTCTTATCTATTCTATTTATCTATTTACTTTTTGTCTTAAATTATTTCCCCAATACACGTAGGGTTGAACACGGGTTGGGTTGGATTTGCACTACATTTGGAACCAACCCGATTAATCACGTTTGGGTTGGGTTAGGTCGATTTTGCCTTGTTTGGGTTGGGTTAGGTCGATTTTGCCTTTTTTTTTTGTTATG
Source organism: Sesbania bispinosa (assembly GCA_026901365.1). Taxonomy (NCBI): domain Eukaryota; kingdom Viridiplantae; phylum Streptophyta; class Magnoliopsida; order Fabales; family Fabaceae; genus Sesbania; species Sesbania bispinosa. The sequence continues at coordinate 843,985 of QLOH01000035.1, forward strand.
GACCCAACCCAACCCAATTTGATCAAGGTCGGGTCGGGTTGGGTGATCAGGTCATGATAATTAAAAAATTAGAAAAAAAAATCAAATTTATAGAAACTGGTTATTTTTTATCACCAATTAGACTTTATAAATTATATACACATATAGTTTCATGATTTTGACACTTTTGCCATATAACTATTTCAAAAATTTTATAAATATTAAAACTAGAAAAAAATATGACATATACTTTTTACACACAATTTAATTCAAATATTTAGCACAATGCAATAAGAGAGATGTCCCGAATAGGATATTTCTCAGCCATAAAAGTCTCCATCTCACAAATTAAAAAACTAATGTTCTATTATGACACCGATTTTTAATTAAATTTTATTTTACTATTATTAAATTTAATTCAAATAAGATAATTATTAATAATATAGATCATGTTCACCTGCTAAAAATGAGAAAATAAGATATTCCAATTTTTTAAAAAAATTATAATTTGTACACACTCACTATTTTTACACTTCTTTACATATCTCCTTTTCTTTTTTTATCTATTCCTTTCTTATTATATTAATTATCATAAATTTCATTTTTTCTCTCTTTATTTTTTTTTATCTCTCTTTTCATCTTATTGCTTTAAAAAAACTCATGTTAATTAAACATAAGAGAAAGAAATATTATCCAATTAAAATGATTGAAACATGATATCCAAAGAACAAATACAAATACGACATAGAGACATTGAATATAAACTTTAATCTCGTGATCAGATGCACCACTGTACGCAATTGCCTCATGTTGTGAGAAATAGTATAAAGGGTAAAATAACATTTTAGTCCCTATAAAATACTTGAGTTTTGATTTTAGTCCCCGGAAAAATTTTCTTTTTTATTTGATCCTTATAAAATATTTAAGTTATTTTTTAATCCTGCTGTTGATTCCACTATTAATTACGAATGTGTCAATCGCCCATCACAATTAATAATCATCAGGGCCGGTCCAAGGGTAAGGCTGCTCAAGCCCTTGCTTTAGGCCCCCGATTGTTAGTAACATCTTTTATACAAAAAATAAAAAAAATATTATTATAATTAGGCCTAGTTCATTGGTTTATAAATTGATTTTCCTCCTCAATGGTTGATGGTTCAATCCCAGCTAAATGAATTTTAACTTTTAAGACCCCTTTCTTTGATTTCATGTATTTAAAAAGGTCCAAAAATGAAAGTTTATTTGAGGCCTCGCTAAATATTGGGCCATATTGGGTCGGCCCTGGTAATCATATGTATTGTACCCTAGCACATTATACAACGGTGTTAGTCTCCTTAAACACATTCAAAGACTATTTATGATATATATGGAGGAAATATACAAAGAATTTTAGTTCAAATTGACCATGAAATTTAACTCTCTAAATGAGTTTAAAGAAGCTAACGCTCTTATATAATGTGTTAGGATACTTCTAAAGTATTGTTGACTATTATGAGCGTTCAAAAAATCCACAATTAACAATAAAATCAATATCAGGGACTAAAAAATAGCATAAATATTTTATAAGAATAAAAAAAAATTCCAAAAATAAAAATTAATACTCGAGTATTTTATAGGGACTAAAATATTATTTGACCCTAGTATAAAAACTTACCTGGCTGAACTGTGAGGCAAAGCTTGATACTGGCAGTTTTTATTTTATTGATGATTGTAAGCAAATAAGGAAAAAACACGAGGCTATTAAGTGTAATGGTGCAATCGATCAATTTTCTTGAACTGAATTCATTTTTTTTTTATCAAAAAAAAAAAGGAACTTTTTGCAATTTACAAAACATATTATTTTACTGTTCGGCCACCTACCACCGAAAAAACAGGCTATCTCAAGTAAAAGTGGGTGGGATACCATATATCACTTGATATGGAGGTATATAGTAGCCTTCACCTATATCTTTAGGAATGAAAAACAAAATCGTACCCATAATAAAGTACCTACATATTTATCAAATGAATGAGGATGAATATATATTATACTACTCGCTTACACATTAAAATATATTTTATATTAAATATATTATATATTAAGATTTTTTATTATTTTAGGATGAGATAAATATTATTTTTATTATTTTATAATAATATTTTTAATATATTAACACGTAATGATACTATATAATGTTAATTTATATTATATGACAATTTTTTATTCTTTCTATAAATTTGAATTTTTAAATATTAATGAATATTTGTGAATTCCCGCTATTTGCATGGGTACCTGTTAATTTTAGCTAGTATAGATATGAGTATTCTACTACCTATAAACATGACAATCAAACCCGAACTCGAACTCACCTGTCACTTTTAACGGGAGGGGGGGGGGGGTTGGGGGTGCAAGAACCCAACCCTGATATAATAATTAAAATATTTTTAATTATACTAAAGTTAAATGATACAGGAAAACTTCTATATATTTTTCTTAAAATATAATATAGTTATTAAGTTTCTTATTTTTTTTAGGATTCTCAACATCTATATTTACGTATTATTTGTATTAAAATTATATATATATATATATATAAATTTATTTGAAAACATGTATTTAAGTTATTGAAAAAAAGGAAAAAAAAAACATATTTTGTAATTAGAAAAAAAAAGAGCTCTCGTGTTTCCTCCAAGATTCAGAAGAAGAATATATCATCAAATACTTGGCAAGGAATTTGTGATGTTGTTAAGACAAACTCACTCCTAAGAGTTTTAATGAAATCAAACCATCAAAAGTGTGAAAACAACAAGGTATATCTAAGATGTTATGTTTTACTAACTATGTGCTCAAGTGCTTGCAGCCCTTAGATTTCACTACTGCAGGACAAATTACTTTATTGATTAAAGGCAAGTTGAGACGCAGAATCAAGACACAGAAGAGATATCAGGCTGAAATATATAAGGATAAAACTTTGAGATCAGAAGAAACAATTTACTTAATGAGACTGAGACTAAGACAAATAGCCAAAGTTGAGACTCAGATGACCAAGTGGTACCCAAGTCTTGGACGTAAGACTCAAATTGAGACTCAGATGCACAAGAGACTGAGATCTGGATAAAAAGAATAAGACTGAGACAAAGACTGAAACTCAGACAGAGACTCAGCTTGAGATACAAGCACTAGAAGATAAAAGCAAGTCAACACAAGTACATTGTAAAGTGTTGTAGCGTGCATCAAAGCAGTCTTGAGCCGTGTAAGAGAACTGAAAAAACAAACTCTCTCTCTTCCAACGGTTATAAACGACTAGTCTTATTTGATATAAAAGAAGGATTTCAATTCAAAGCACTGCAAGAGACAACATTCAATATCCTCTGATTTATCCATCTCAACTGAATCTCAAGTCAAGCTCAACTCAATCTCAACTATACTTGAGTGCATCTTAAGTTTATCTCATACACTCTCTTTCATATCATTTGTTATTTGCTTGTAACTCTTAGAAAGAGAGACACCTAGCTGAGCTCACTGTATATTCCTACTTTGTACATAGTCTAAGTTAGTCAATCATCATCTCTATTTCATCCTTGTAATAGTCTCAACTGAGTTAGGAGGAAGCCTAGACTCAGTGTGAGCTGTGTAAGAGCCTAAAGAGACAAGGTAAAGAATACTTGGATCACAACCAGGTTAGGAGGTGCCTAAGCTTGGTGAGAGGGTAAGCCTGAAGAGGAAGAAAGAATACTTGTACGTGACAAGGTTGTCATAATGGAAATCTCACAAGGTTGTGAGGACTGGACGTAGCCTAACAAGTGGGTGAACCAGGATAACTCTCTGTGCATCTTTTCTCTCTTCTTCGCTTACTTATAATTGCTTTATGATTGTCTGATGCTTAAGTTAAAACAGAACTGAACTTAAACCAAAATTCAACAGAATTATTAAAGTTAATTCTTAAGTTTCATTTAAGCAATTATCATCTAAGATTCACTAATTTGATCTTGTAAGGTACAAGAATCCTCCAATAAGGTTTTAATGATGAAAAACTTGCAAATTCACCTGTCATAATTCTGATTAAAAAGAAACTAATGATTTCACTTGAGTGTTTGTTAAGAAGATACAAACAGGAATCTTCAAATTAAAGATTAAATAAAGACCAGAAGAAAGACCTCAACACTCTTTCACTGTAACAAGCTATGAAAGATGTTATCGACGACTATAGTTACTTCAATCCCGACTTCCTTAGTAACTGTGCAAGTTGTCATGTAAGCTAGATAGAAATCTCTTAGAACACACCCTCAGTTCCTAAGAGTCTTGAGACATACTTAGAAGGAAAAGTAAAGTGTAAGTGTTGAGTGATAAGTGATAAGTAATAAGAGGGGAAAACGAGTAAGATCCCTAGTGGGTTAAGGGAGTGTTGGTTACTTATAGTTGAACCTTGGTGATATAGTTGTTTTGACTAAGAATTATGTTTGTTCCGCTTGAGCGATTGCATGACATGTCTCTTTGTTGAAGTGCTTGATTGAGAAGTTATGATGCTATATGTTGCTGAAATCATTACATGACTTGTATCATTAGTTGTGTTACGTGTAAGGTGTGTGAACCAGGGTGAGAGTTGAATAATTTTGGAATTGAGTTTTCTGAATTTAGGATTTCTTGTTGGTTTTTTTGTGCTAGAGGTGAGATCTAATTATTTATTTTTCTAAGATGATAGACTAACGTTTTGAAATCCTTACCTGGACCTTAGATCCGTAACCGGTAGATTCGATTTTGTGCTTTGATGAGAAGTTTAATTCCTTGTTGCCTTATCAACTCAATAGGAACGTTCTTGTGAGTAGTTTATCCTTGTAGGTGTGTGCTAATCATCCAGCTATTTAATGTATCCCTATTATATGAACTAATGGAGGACTGCCTAGTTAGAAACCAAATTGGAATCTAGTATACCTATTCAAAAGATTAATTTAGAATCTCCATCTTAAGGGAATAGGAGGTCCTATTAGGTGGGGTGAGGTTGTAGCTTTCTCTCATTCGTTCTACTTGTTATAAGTGCATTGGTGGCCTCAGAATCCCATCCAACCTTTAAATGTGTTACCCTTAACTTGAGGAACATATCCTTTGGTATAACTTTTTGTAAATTCCATACTCCTTGTTTTAGTTTTGAAAATGAAATGAGTTGATAGGCATTTGTCTCTAATATATGCATGGTTTCCTTCTTATGGGTTTTTCTTCCTTGGAGAAATTTTATTGTGTTAGTATTGTGCGCTGCAGTTGATTGGAGTCTAATGCTTATATCTATCTTTTGTCCTTAAAAACTTATTGTATGATAGGATTATGTTTATGCTCTCTCATGTTTTCCCTGTGGTCATTTTAAGGGAGTTGACCTTAATTTTTGTTAGACGTAGAGTTTTGACAACCTTGATGCATTCTTGATTGTTCTCATGTTCTTGTGTCCTCTTTTCTCGAGTTCTATGTGTAATGTATTAGAATCCAATGATTTCATTGTGAGGGTATAGGGTTATATTTCAAGTTAGCCAGCTCCTTCGAAACACAGGGTAATTCCTATAGTGGACCTAAGCCTAGAGAGTGGTCAGAAAGGGGCCTATCTCTTAAGAGCGTATCCTGGTAGAAGAAAAACATAAGTACCTACAGTATAACTTCTGGACCAAACAGAAATGCTTAGAGCACTGCTAGATTGTTAGAAACGCCCAAATTTAGTTTACCCCACGTAATGTGTAACCTCCAGGCAGCTCCTAGAAGTAGATGAGTTAAGAATCAAGTTAGGATTATTCCTCATATGTTTTTAACCTTCCTGTGTTACGTCCTTATCGGTAGCGTATGAAATTACATGTAAGGTAGGATGAAGGAGAGACAACCCTACGTTCACCCTCAAGTAGAACATTCAGCCTATTTTGGGAAGGTTAATAATATAAGGTAATTAAACCCTTCTAGGATGAAGGAGACCAAATTGTAGTTCCCTAGGGAGTCCACGTTAAGATTTTGAGGAAGGACCAAAATATTAACGAATTTTTAATATAAGTTAAACATAGAACCTGTTAGAACCACAGGAAACACTAGAAGGGGGGGTTGAATAGTGTTTTAAGCTTTTTGATTGGCTTTGGAAATCTTTAATTTAAATCATGAAGATGAACAATGTTCAAAACAAGTCTTAAGATCAGAGATAATTAATGCGTGTGGAAGATAAGAAAAATAGAGTTTCTTCTAAAGCTTAAGATTATTTTAAACAGAGGCTTCTCAAAGTATCGTCTGAAGATTATTACAAAGAGTATTTTCAGAACGGTTTCTGAAATACTTCAGATGACTAGAGGTTGTCTGAAGTCTGTTTCTGATTTCTGAACTGAGCTCTTTCCAGACTCACTTCAGATAATTATTTCAGAAGTTCTTCAAGGTACATTCTTTGTAATGCTCCAAATGATATGAGAGACATTTCATGTTTTGTTCATATGAAAGATCATTTTATTGAAATAGTTGTGTTAAGTTTATTATGAAAAATACTTTTCAATCCCCAACATAAATATGAAAACTGTAAATAAAGAGATTAAGGGAAAGAAAACTTATGCATAGAATTTATCCTGGTTCACCCACAAACCCGTGAGCTACATCCAGTCCCAGAGGCAAACCACCAATGGATTTTCCACTATCTGAACTCAGATACAAGTATTCTTTTACCACAGCCTCTTCAGGCTTAACAATGAGTATTCCTTTGTTTTCAACTGCCTCTCTAGACAACTCATGCAGTATTCTTTTACAGACAAGCCTCTCCAGGCTCAACACCGAGTATTCTTTTACAGACAAGCCTCTCCAGGCTCAACACCAAGTATTCTTTTACAGACAAGCCTCTCCAGGCTCAACACCGAGTATTCTTTCTTCCACCAAGCCTCTGCAGGCTCTCAGACACTTATCCAAGTGTAGAGTATTCTTTCTTCCACCAAGCCTCTCCAGGATCTCAGACACTTATCCAAGTGTAGAGTATTCTTTCTTCCACCAAGCCTCTCCAGGCTCTCAGACACTTATCCAAGTGTAGAGTATTCTTTCTTCCACCAAGCCTCTCCAGGCTCTCAGACACATAAAGTGTTTACAAATTAAACCAAGTTTAAGTTTCCACGAAACATAAACTTAATCTCTTCCTGTACTAGAGGTTAACTGAGTACTACTCAGGATACAATGAATGAATTCTAAGTACAAGGGTAAGACAGTGATACAAGTATATAAGTTTAAGTACAATCCCTGTCTCTGATGTGAGGAATAACATCCTCTGAGAATTGGCTAGGTAGATACTGACTTTAAGCTCCAACCTTGTTCTCCAACCATTGGTTTCCATGGGCTACATTCTCACCCGTATCATTGGAATAACCAAGGTACATTCGTGGCTTCAAACCATTATTGGTTCATTGTCATTTTGGCCAACTTGGTTGGTTGTTCTTCCGAACAACAATCTTTGACTAACTAACCAATAGGTCGGCAGCATCTTCAATTTCAATCTTGAGGCTATTTATATGTTCTATTGGAATATAGTCGTTTGAAGATGATTCATAATACCGTTGAGATGTTGATGATGTGGCTCATATAGCCGTTGTGTAATAGTGTCTCAAACGGTTGCTTCTTCTTAAGCAAATAAGTGTTCAGAAGACCCTGTTCTGACACTTCTATAGATGAGCTCTTTTGAGAGATTTTCTCAATATATCTCTGCTAATTCTCTCTCTTAATTTTCTTCTGCTTTCTTCAGCTTTTCTCTGATTTCCTTAGGAGTGTATATGAGGAGGTATCCGTTGAATTTGTCCCTTAGCCTATTCTGCATTTGCTCATGACACCATTTCTTCTTTCTTCTTTGAGTGAGGTGTCTTGTCGAATAGCTGTTGTTGCAGTTTCTTCTTTGAATAAAGACATATGATATTATAGTCATTGAATCATATAGTCTTAGCTTCTGTATTGATTTCTTCAATGTTGAAATCTGTTCCATGCACTTAGAGAGTTTATATGTTCAGACAATTGATTTCTTCACATATACTCAAATGCTTGCTTTTATCTCATTGTAATTTTATCAGCTTCAACATGTGCTCATCTTATATAATTGTTTCAAGCTTATTTTAATTCTCCAGCTTGAGATGCTTTGAATAAGCTCTTTTCTTCAGATAATATATTTCTTCTTTTCTTCAGACGATTGTTGCTCTGTTCTTCTTTGCATTTTCTTCTTCTGAGATATAGATGAATAAAGATGTTGAATTTAATATGTTTTATTCAAACATCTTTCTGGTTGCTTTTACTCAGTCTTCTGATCAGTTCTGGGCAGAAGCAGGTGCAGTAGGTCTGCGCACGCAAATCCCTTTTGTTGCAGGTGCAGCAAGCGTTGCAGAAAGTCTTTGCAGAGTTTTCTTATTTGTGGAAGACTTTGGTCGAGGTATAAAAGCATGTTTAGCTTTTATACTAAAATGCCTTTTGTTGCAGGTGCACCAGTCATTGGAGAAAGTCATTGCAGAGTTTCCTTATTTGTGCAAGACTTTGATCGAGGCATAAAAGTATGTTTAGCTTTTATATTGAAATAAGTGTACTCCATTTTGGTATAGTGTGTTGTACACTTTAGCAACGTCTTCAGAGATCAATTCTTGATTCTGTTTGTAGACTTCTTCAGATAGTCTTCACGTCTTCAGATGGTCTGCACGTTTTCAGACGGGTTGTGCACTTCAGACAGCTTCATCACTTCAGACGAGTTGGGTTCTTCAGACAGCTTCAACACTTCAGACGAGTTGCTTACTTCAGACAGCTTCTACGCTTCAGACGAGTTGCTTACTTCAGACAGCTTCTACGCTTCAGACAACCTTTATATTAAATCCTGCATTTATTCTTCTGATCCTGATCTTCTGATTTTGTGCATTTGTTCTTCTGATCCTGATCTTCTGATTTTTATTTTGTTCATCAAGTCTTCTTATGAATATTCCAACCTGAAACACAATCAACAAACCAATACCTTTCTCAGTAGAATCTGTTTATATAATCTTATTTGTTCTTATTATGTTCTTATATAATCTTATTTGTTAATCTTTAAAATTAAAGTATGTTAAGTCTTTGAGTCAGGTTTGAATACTCAATCTGATTAATAGACTTCACAGAACCTGCTAGGGATGTTGTCATCCTAGTAGTAACCTTGGAAGTTGGAGCGGAGTAGGAGCCTAGGGAGACAAGTTTAGAATTATTACTGACTCCTATTTTGTTTGGAAACCTTAAAGAATCGAAGTACTTGTTTACTAAGTAATGGTTCGGGAGGGTTTTCGAATGCTCAAGCATAATTAGGAATAGAACGGTTAGTTAATATAAGAGGCATTGAGAGCAAATTTTGGGGACAAAATTTATTTAAGGGGGATAGAGTGTAATATCTCAGAAAAATTGAAACCTAGGAAGTATAAAAGAAAACCTTAGGTGGTGAGCCAAGCCCTGTGAGGGAAGTTAAAAGTAGGTTGAGAAGCCGGAGGTTAAGAGTGTAAAAGAGGGACCAAGAGTTAAGTCAATCAACTGTAGGTCGAAACTAGACGGAACCACACCCTAAGTCAGAGGAAATATAGTGGTTAAGGGAAGAGATATGAGGTTGGGTAAAGGAGAATTAAGTTGAAAGGAAGAGTCAAGAGAAAGAGTTAAGGAAAAGAGCTAAACCCGAGATCTTAGCCATTAAGTGTGGAAGAATAAGTCTTAAGGTCAAGGGAATCAATTTATCAAGAATTAGAGTGGGGAAAGGATTTGGGTGAGGATGGACTAAGCTAGGAGAATGATTTATGGAGAGGAATTAGGTTTGAGAAGGAGAGTTTTAATTTGGAATCAAAGAGGGGCAAAAACCTAGGTTGTTGCTTAATTTCGGGCTTCAAGCCTAATGACCTTAGTGCACTAATTTGCAACTATCTAGAGTTGTAGGTGTCCTTTTTGAGGTGGTTTCACTTGTATTAGAAAGCTAAGATCCGGGGCTTCAGTTTGATATGCTATATGATAGTATTCTGAGCTCGTTTGCACCCTAAACAGACGCATTCTTGCTCAGGCGAGAAAGCTGTCAAGGCACAAAGGAATTCCAATCTGTTTCCTGCGCTCCAAGCTGCGCTGAGCGCAAATGAAGCGCAGAAAACAGAGGGGAATTAAGGAAACCTGCGCTCCCGCTGCGCTAAACGCAGGCTGAGCGCAGGGACGTGCCTGTTTCTAAAACACTCAATCTGAGTGTTATTTTTTATTGTTTTCCTCATTTTCCTACTTCCTAGAGAGAGAAGGGGGTGAAGCTTAGTGAGAGAATGAGTGCTAGGGCTTGGAGATTGAGAAGAAGGAGGAGCTCCCACACCTCTTCAAGGTTTCCCACTTCAAGTTCTTCTTCCCCAACCTTTCCTTTTGCCTTCCTAGGGTTTGGATTAGCCCAATAGGTGAGTGGGGTTTCTTTTCACTTGATGTTTGAGTAATTGTATCCCTTGCATGATCCCTATCCTCTACTTCCCCTTCCTTTACTCATTGTTATTCTTGGAATCAATAGATATATGCTTGGATTGTTTGATTTCTTGATGTATTACATCAAACCCTAGGTTATGATATTTGTGAAATTGTTTGGGTAAAGGTTCAAATGCATGATAATGGGAATTTACACTTGCATGTAGTTAAAATTACTCTTCATAAATTAAGGAGCATGTAGGGCTGAGATGGTTAGGGTTTGAGGGAAAGAAATGAATGTCATAAGCCCTATCTATCGTTTCCCTTTATGTAAAGAAATTAAGGTAATTCAACTGACTGTGAATATTACTGATGCATGACGGAAATATATATATATATGTGTGTGTGTGTGTACACATATGGGAATGGTTAACGAAACACAAGAAGAGGACTTCGGTCTAAAAAGGGGGTCTTGTGCCCAAATTACTTAAGAATGAGAATGTAAATTGTTTGCTAAAGGAAAATAGAAGGTTAAGTGGCCACTAGGAAGACGTTCCTAGTATGGTTTTGAGCTCAACTCCAGGCAGAAGGTGAAAGTGATAAGAACCCCTTGAGTGTTGGGGAAAGCGAACACTTCAGAATAAGTACGATATATATATATATATATATATAATTTTTGGTAGTTGCATTGAAATGTCCTTTACCTTGAATGATTACTATTTCATGATTAACATTATATGTTTTGGATCGCCATCTTAAATGTTTTTCTGCATTGAATTGGTTATGTTATATCATTGTGTTTCCTGTGTTGTTTCCCCACACCGCACACATATTTACTTCACTCACTGGGACGTAGTCTCACCCCACGTTACGGGGATTATCTTTCAGTTGTGCAGGTTGCCGTTCGTGTTGGAGCGAGGAGTCGAGGACTCATTTTAAGCAGAACTTTAAGTTTAGTAGTAGTAAATCAAATGTGTATTCTTGTAATAGAATTGAGTTGTAATTTTGGCCATGGAGGCATAGTTAATTATTGTCATTAAATTGTGTATTTATCCTTTGTATTGGTAAAGTTTCTGATTTCCAGGATAATTTAGAATTTGGGAAAATCTCCGTTTTCAGGGGAGACTGCCGAAATTTCCGGTAGGGGTGTCGTAAGAGTTTAGGATATAAGTTGTAAGTTATTTATCTAAATTTGAAGGATGTATGACTATTTGTGTACTTAAGCAAATGTTGGAATTGCCTAAGTAATTGTATGAATTTGTTTGACGATATCGATAAAGTAGCGGGATAATTTCGGAGTTTCGGAATAGTGCCTCCAACGGGCATTATTCTTAAATTCTGAAATTAGGACGTTACACTCTGCCTATGCTCTTAACACATTTAGACTCTTTTCTGTATCATTTGGTTGTTAAAACCATCATCCCAAGGGCTGGGACGTTTCACAAGATGTATGCAACAGACTTGATGATCATGTACCATCTCAAGCATGGGATTGCGTTGAACGTTCCCTATCTGATACTCAAGCACATGGAGCACGGGTTCAACAATGCAAAGATGATTGCCTCCCTTCCATTCACAATGTTCATTACCAGAATCCTCAAGCATTTCAAGGTAGATCTCTCTGGGGCTTAAGAGACTCAAGAGAAGATCTCATACTTTGGAAAATCAAATATTCTTGCCTTGAAGCTTGATAGTAAGTCTATTCCAACCCCTACTTTCACTATACCCTCTGATTCTCCTTCAAAGTTCCTCCTATAGTTCAAGCATCTCCATCCTTTAAAATGTCTTGTCCAAAGACAGTGACCAAGAAGAAAGATAAGAAAAGAAAAAAGTGCGTGAGACTCTTGGTGAAGACTCACAGGGAGCAACTGAAGTCTTAAGGAAGAAGAAGAAGAAGAAAAAGATGAAGCAAGCAAGCACTTTTGTTGCCTTGGTTCATTCAGAGCCACAACCCTTAAGGTCAGAACCATCTCAGCCGGTTTAGACACAAGCTCATGATAAAGCTAAGACTGAGGATCTCCACGTCTCAACTCCCCAAGTCTCACCACAACCTTCTCCTTCTCATAATCCATCACCCTTTCCCATCACTAAGGTAGTTGCTGAGACTCTTGCAAGCTTGAACAAAGAGACTCCTGATGAGTCTACGCCCACTGAGACTGTGCAAGAGGAGAGAGTCTCTTCACCCAGAAATGAGGAGGAAGTCCCTGAGCCTTAAGACATATGTAAGACCCCAGTCTACTCTCCTCCTACCTACTCTCATCAGACTTCACTCCCCACACTAGGAGAGTTCTTTGTGGCTTCTCTCTTCCAGTCCCCTCCATGTTTTGATCAGTCAGCACCACCACCTTCTACACTTGCCCAATCAATTCCCACACATCTCTCTGATTCCATCAACACCTTTTTAAATCAGCTTCATAAGGAACAACAGCAACAGCAACAAGAGCTTGGTACAAGTCAGCAGAACCTTCAAAGAAAAATCTTCAAGGAGATGAAAAGGCATAAGAGAAGGCAAGATTCCATTCTCAATGGCATGGACATGGTGCTTCAAGCTATAAGAGCTTCAAACGAGTACAATCATCAAATCCACCAAAACTTGTCCAATCTGCCTCCTCTCCTGATGTGCCTCAAGCTGTACCAAGACCACCTGAGTCTCCCTCCAGCTCTTCTTCCTCCCCAACAGTTTAATGAATGATCTTTGATAATGGCAAAAGGGGGAGTAATTAGGGAATTTAGGGAAGCTTAGCTCAGCTTATGTGTCGTTTGGGGTGGTTGCCAGTTTTCGGTTTTTGGTTTCGAAATCCAAATTTGAAAACAAAACGTGTTTGGATAAAATGGGGTTAAAATGGTTTTTACACAAGTTTCAAAATCAATTTCCCTTACTTTTCAAAACAAAAAAAAAGGTTTTATGTTTTGTGTTTTGTGGTTCATTCTTTTCATCCTCTCCTCTCCTCTCTCCTTCTCCTCTATTTCGTCTCCTGTTTCTGTCCTCTATTTCTCTCATCTCTCTCCTCCTATGTTTAGCTCTCCTCTCTCATCTCCTCTATTTCTCTCTCCTCTGTGTTCTCTCTCTATTTCTCTCTCATCTCTCTCATTTGTTTCTCTCCGGTTTCTCTCTCCTCTCTTCTCTCTATCATTTCCTCCCTCTCTCTCGTCTCCCGTTTCTCTCTTCTCTTCTCTCTCTCCTTTGTTTCTCTCTCCTCCCTTCCGGTCTCCTCTATTTCCTCTTCTACTCTTTCCTATCTCTCCCTTTTTTCTCTCCTCCTCTGTAGATACAATAGTAGAGAAACAAGAGGAGAGAGAGGAGAGAGAACATTAGACAGAAATAGAGGAGAGAGAAATAGAGGAGAGAGAGAGACAATAGAGAAATGTAGGAAGAGGAGAGAGAGAGAGAAGAGAGAGAAATATATGAGAGAGGAGAGAGAAGAGAGAAACAATGGAGAGAGAGACAAGAGAGAAACAAAGGAGAGAGGAGAGATTGAACGAAGGAAAGAGAGAGGAGAGATAAGTATTCCTATAATGCATAGAACTGAAAACTGATATTAAAAAAAAATGAAACTGGAAACCATAAAACTGAAACTAAAAACTGGTTTTAGTTTTAAAATTTTCGAAACTTGAAAACTGGTTTTGGTTTCTAAAATTTTCAAAACTGGAAACTGAAACCACCCCAAACGGGCCCTTAGTTGCTTGTTTTTGCTGGATGTATGAATTTTTAATTTTATTTTGTGATAACATCTATATTTGGTTACCTTTGTGTAATCTCAGCTTCATGATGATCAATGAACATTCACCGTTTTGTCAAATCTCTTCAGTACATATTTGAGTTGTGTTTTACTTCTCTGACATCAATTGAAAATCTCAATTTTGGAATCTAAAATGCTAAATTAAATCTTGAGCATAATAAAATAAAATTTTTACTAAGTCATAAATCTCATGAACTCAGGCGGAGTTAAGACTCAGGGGGAGCTAAAATTCGTATTGCTTAAACTTAGATATTCTCTTGCTTACAAAAACTTTTATGGTTTGCCATCACCAAAAAGGGGGAGATTGTTAAGACAAACTCACTCCTAGAGTTTTAAATGAAATCAAATCATCATAAGTGTGAAAGCAACAGGGTATATCTAAGATGTTATGTTTTACTAACTATGTGCTCAAGTGCTTGCAGCTCTTAGATTTCACTACTACATGACAAATTACTTTATTGATTAAAGGCAAGTTGAGACGCAGAATCAAGACTCAGAAAAAGATATGAGGCTGAAATATATAAGGATAAAACTTTGAGATCAGAAGAAACAATTTACTTAATGAGACTGAGACTGAGACAAATAGCCAAAGCTGAGACTCGGATGCACAAGAGACTGAGATCTGGATAAAAAGAATAAGACAGAGACTGAGACTGAGATTCAGATAGAGACTCAGCTTGAGATACAAGCACTAGAAGATAAAATCAAGTCAACACAAGTACACTATAAAGTGTTGTAGTGTGCATCAGACCAATCCTGAGCCATGTCAGAAAACTGAAAAAGCAAACTTTTTCTCTTCCAACGGTTATAAATAGCTAGTCTTATTTGATATAAAAGAAGGATTTCAAGTCAAAGCACTGCAAGAGACAACATTCAATATCCTCTGATTTATCCATCTCAACTGAATCTAAAGTCAAGCTCAACTCAATCTCAACTATACTTGAGTGCATCTTAAGTCTGGTCTCATACACTCTCTTTCATATCATTTGTTATTTGCTTGTAACTCTTAGAAAGAGAGACACCTCGCTGAGCTCACTGTATATTCGTACTTTGTATGTAGTCTAAGCTAGTCAATCATCATCTCTATTTCATTCTTGTAATAGTCTCAACTAAATTAGGAGGAAGCCTAGACTCAGTGTGAGCTGTGTAAGAGCCTGAAGAGGCAAGGTAAAGAGTACTTGGATCTCAGCCAAATTAGGAGGTGCCTAAGCTTGTTTAGAGGGTAAGCCTGAAGAGGCAGAAAGAAATACTTGTATGTGACAAGGTTGTTATAGTGGAAATCTCACAAGGTTGTGAGGACTGGACGTAGCCCAACAAGTGGGTTAACCAGGATAACTCTATGTGCATCTCTCCTCTTCTTTGCTTACTTATAATTGCTTTATGATTGTCTGAAGCTTAAGTTAAAACAAAACTGAACTTAAACCAAAATTCAACATAATTATTAAAGCCAAGTCTTAAGTTTCATTTAAGCAATTATCATCGGAGCTTCACTAATTTGATCTTACTAATACAAATTTTGAGACTCCAAGATACTGAGCTTGAGAACTAAGCTCAGTTTGGTTTTAAGCTTTTCAGGAATTAACTTTTACAAAGTCTCTATTTAACTCCCCTTCTAGAGACATTCAGTCAACTTCAGATGTTTGGGTTGAATTTTATAATAATTGTACCTGGAGAATCAATCATGGGAATTCTGTTTCCTTTTGGATGAATGATTGGGTTCTAGGCTCTGGTCCACTTCATTTTCATGCAAACCGAACAATTGATGGGATTGAAGTTGAGCTACCTGTTCAGTCTTTTGTTACCCCTCAAGGACAATTGGGATGTCAGCAAGTTTCATTCAGCACTTACCTGCAGCATTTGTGATAATATTTTAGGCTTACTTCATCGAAATATTAATTCTGAAGCAAACAAGATTCTTGGAAGGGTTCTAATGATGGTTGGTTTACTATTAATTCGGCTTATGAAAAGATTTCCTTAGATGGAACAAAAAGGCCAACAAATTGTTGAAAGCTATTTGGAGCTGGAATGGGTCCTCAGAGAATTAGGCTTGTGATTTGGAAAATTGTTTCCAATTGTCTCCTCACAAATGTTCAAAGGTTAGGAGGAATCTAAGCAACAGATATACCTTTGTACAATTTGCAAAAAGGGCACCTGAAACATTATTACATTTGTTCAGAGATTGCAAGGAAGCTCATCAGTTATGGTCAACTTTCCTTCACAGAAACCAAATTCAGAAGTTGTTTCAACATCATTCAATTACTACTTGGCTTATGGATATTCTCCTATTCAAACTAGAGGATGGGGATAATCTTCGAAGAGATCTTTTTATAGGGTTTATTCTTGAAGGAATTTGGAGAAACTGAAATAATATTATCTTTAATCAAGTGCGCCTATCTGTGGATTCTTTAAAGATTCATATCTGTTCGCAGTTACAATCAGGCATGCAAGCCCTAAGATCTACTCAAGGATTGAAGAAAAAAAATCAGAGAAGGGGTTTACCTATTCGATGGACCCCTCCGCCTCCGGGTTGGATAAAGCTTAATTTGGATGGTGCGTATTCCTTTGGAAATGATTCAGCAGCGTGTGGTGGAGTTGCTCGTGATCATTGGGGTCATTTTGTGGTTGGTTTTGCTGCGAAGATTGGATCATGCTCTGTCATTGAAGCGGAGCTCTGGGGAATTCTTCACGGCCTTAGGGTTACGGAGAGAAGAGGATGGAATAAGGTTATTGCGGAATTTGATTCTTCCATTGCCCTGAAATTCATCACTGATAGATGCCCTAGACAACATATTGCTTATTCTTTTATTAATCAGATCGTGGAGGCTTCTTCAAAGTTTGCTGAATTTCAATGGCTCCACACTCTTAAGGAAGGAAATAAGTTGGCTGACTGTTTTGCTAAGGAAGGGTTTGCTCTGAGTGAGGGTTTTAGACTCTTTGAGTCTTTACCAAATTTTGTTGTATCTAGCTATTGTTTAGATAGTTCAGACTGTTAGTTTAGTTTGTTGTAGCTTGGCCTTTTTTGGCCCATCATTCACCAAAAAATAAAGAAAAAAATTAAAAAAGGAAACTCACTCTCTTAAAACTCGAATCCACCTCGACTTTTACGGATGTAGGAACGGGAAGAGCAAAATTTGTTTTCGACCCGCCATGTTGCCATGCCTAATACTACCGTATGTTTGTGTTTGTGGTGAAGAGAAAATTAAGAATAATAAATCGATGTGTGAATAATTAAGATGGATGACAAATTTGGAATAAAAAGAGTTAGATGATAAATTTGAAAACTAAAATGAAGTTAGAGGATGAAGGTTTTTTTTTAAGTTTTATTCTTTAATTAATTTTTTAAGACATTCATTAGCAAAATTTTTTAACTCATGGGATAATGTTATATCTATTTAACAAAATTTCTGAACATCTTCTTAATTTAAATAATTCAATGAGTTCTTAAAATAATGTTAAGAAATGAAGAGTAGAAATTAATAAATAAATTAAATTATTTAATATTTAAAATTCATTTTTATGTGATTAAAATAACATATTGAAAATAACATAATTTATTAGTAAATCGAGTAAGTATTGAATTATATATCTTGAAACATATTTAATGTTTTTCTTTCCATTTACCATATTTTAATTCATTGAGTATTGAGAGAATGATTAAAACTATATTTAGATGATATGGAATTATTATTAATAAAATCCTTACTTATAGTATTAATGAAAAATAAAAGAATGCAGTATTTTAGAAATTTATAAAAAACGTATGATATTTTTTTTAAACTACTAAAATTATTAGGCTAATCATTCATCTTGATATGTTGAGTTAAATGTATTCTTTTAAAAATGACTTAATTCTTTAATTTGACATTTCTTACAAAACCACATGTATTATTCTTTTGTTTTTAAATTTAAATTTATTATACATATTTCATAACTAGTATATTAAACAGGTAATACATTGGTAAAGTTATTTTTATAATTAAATTAAATTTATAATAAGTTTTACGGGCCTTGATACAAAAGTAACCCAAGCCCACCTACTTGGGAGCCGTTGGATGAGACAAAAAGAATGAAAAGTAAGGATGTTGGAAAGTGATCACTAGGTGGAGACAACTAGCTGAGGGCAACAGAGATTATAGAAGACCTAATCATGCAAAAGCTTGAAGACGCCATGTCATCCAATATTTAGAGTCCCAAGCTGACTAAAGAAGACAAAGGAGAACAAAATACCCTTATACAGAAATGGAAAACCTCTCCATAATGATCAGCGAAAGCAACATCTAAGAATATGCAAATACAACCAAAAAAGCACTTTATGGAAAAGGGAGTCCCGACCAACGTAGAAGTAGATCCACCTGAATCACGCCTTGAAGACTTGTTAAACAAGGATTCTAGGAAATATAAGGACCAAGAGGCTAGGGCGTGAAGGACCCCAGACCTTTCAATTGGCTGTTGAGACAAGCTCATTCCCTAGAGTTTAATTTTAATGATAACAAACCTTAATAGAATATGCAGGTGCTCTCGGTATATCTAAGATTTATTTGTTGTACTAATTATGCGTTGAGACTGTGCGGCTCTTAGACTACACTTTTCAGGTCTTAAGTTTTGAGAAACAATAAGATGCAAGGATCAGCAAAGATTCAGTATGAATATAAAAGCTAAAGCAAAGTATAAACAACAACGTCTCATTGTGCCACCATCAGGAAAGACTCAGTCTAAGTATGACAAAGAAGCACTGTGAAATATGAAGTTGAGCATAAGACGAAGCAAGAGTCAAGCTAAGACTGACCAAGCTCAGATTCATAGGTGAGACTGAGACTCAGACTCACCAACTAAGATTGAGACTCAGATCCATGCACTCAGACTCAGACTAATCACCAGGAGCAAGTCAATGCAAGTACACTGACACAACTGAACCACAGCAGAATCCTAGTACAACACTCTTTCTCACCTGAAACGGTCATAATAACGCTACCTGCTGCAATCTATAAAAGGAAGACTCTTTGTCACTGTGCACTGTGAGAGACATCATTGTACAATCCAAAGAAGCTCAATCATTCATTTATCCTTATTTGTAAAGCAATCTACTCTTTCATCTAGGCTTTGTTCTGTAACTTCAAGAGTGATTGTAACTAGCTAAACTCACTGTGTATCCGTACTTTGTATGTAGTAGCTAGACCAACTGAATCTCTTTCAATCTCACCTGGTCTCAGCTGAGCTAGGAGTTGCCTGAGCTTAGTGTGAGCAAGTGTAAGCCTGGAGAGATACTATAACAAGAATACTCAGACGTGAGCCTGAAGAGGCAGAAGAAAGAATACTTGTAATTGACATATTGTCATAGCAAAAATGTCACAAGGTTGTGGGGACTGGACATAGCCCAAGGTGTGGGTGAACAAGGATAAATATGTGTGCATCTTTTCTTATCTCTGTTGCTTACTTTAACATATACAACTATCTAAATCTCAACGTGACTCGTACAATATAAGTAACTGACTTAAAAGGAATACTGCTAAGCACTCAGTCTCACCTTTACTCTTACCTATCTCAGTATAACTTGTGCTTTGATAACATTTGTTTTATAAGTCAATCTGAGATTCCAAGCCAACAATCTTGAGAGCCAAGCTCAGATTGATCTTGAGTTTTAGGAACAAATTTGAAGTCTCTATTCAACCCCGTTCTAGAGACATCCAGCCAACTTCAGTTGGTATCACAGCTCGGCCTCTAGGGGTTGGGCACACTTGAGTGTGAAGAGGAAAAGATCCATGGTTGGACCAAGCCCAAGCTTATTCATTCCTGAAGGAGCATCCCTCAACAGGCCTCCTGCCTTTGATGGATCAGACTACTACTACTAGAAGGACAGGATGAAACTCTTCATAGAATCCCAACATGCTGACCTCTGGGAGATCATTGAGGTAGGTCCTTATGTACCTTATACTACTAATGATCTTGGTTTGAGAACAGCTAAGCTAGGGAGACCTGGACTGATGCTGAGAAGAGCAGATATGTCCTCAATTCAAGGGCTAAGTATCTCTTGACTTGTGCACTAAGCCAAAGTGAGTATGACAAAGTAGTTGGGTGTACCTCAGCCAAAGAAATATGGGAAGCCCTTGAGAGTGAGCATGAAGGAACAAACCAAGTAAAAGAGCTAAGATCAACATCTTAGTAAGGCAATACGAGTTATTCAAAATGAATGAAGATGAAGGTATAAAAGAAATGGTAAAACGTTTTATAGTTATTACTAACGATTTAAAATCCTTGGGAAGGACCTACTCAAACCAGGACATGGTGAGAAAGATCCTTAGAAGCTTGCCCAAACGTTGGAGACCCAAGGTGACAGATATACAAGAAGCAAAAGATCTAACAACGCTCAGTGCTTTGTTCTCTCAAAGTACATGAGCAAGAACTTATGGGGGAGGATCTCATCAAAAGGCCTAAATCTATTGCCTTGAAAGCCTCATCCAACAAAGGTAAGAAAGTAAGCTCCTCTCATCAAGTCTCACTTAACTCCTCTCATGATTCAGAAAGCTAGGAATGTGAAGATGATGAGACTGAGATAGACGATGAGATTGCCTTCATCTCTCGAAGAATTAGGCAAATGTGGAGGACTAGAGGCAGTGGAAGAAGAAGATTTCCCTCTAGAAACTTGAGATCAAGTCAGAAAAGAAGGGACAAGTCATTTGTTATGAATGCAACAAGCATGGGCACTTCAAGTCTGACTGTCCCCAGCTAAAGAAAGAAGTCAGGAAGAGCCCCAAGAAAAAGGTCATGATGGCCACTTGGGATGACTCAGAGGAAGAAGGAAGCCAAGGTGAGGAATCAACCAATCTCTGCTTAATGGCTGATGGAGACTCATCAGACGAAGAGGTATATGACTGAGACTCAATTCTCTCTTACAATGGGCTTAAGTTAGCCTTTGATAATCTTCTCTATGAATCAAATCTTTTTGCCTCAAAAAGTTCTCTATTGAAATCTGAATTAAATACAACCTTGGAAAAGGTTAAATTTCTTGAAAAAGAAAATGAGAATTTGAATCATAAGAATACTAGTCTCATGTTGTCTCACATGAAACTGTCGAGCTTGTAAAGACTCAGACTCAAGCTCAGTCTAAGCTAGAGTAAAAAAAATTGTTTGATGAAAATAAAAAAATTCAAACATCAAAACAGGATCTTAATAGATGACCTATCGAAATTTATAAAAGGAACTAAAAACCTGGAGAGAATCATTGGGTCTCAAAAGAGTGTTTTTGATAAAGCTGGGTTAGGCTATGATAACCCTGTCAATGAAGTTTGGTACAAAAGTTTTTTTGTTCCAACTAGAAAACTAAAAAGAGATGTTCCTGTTGCAGCAAATTTGGCCATAAGACTTCAAATTGTTATATGAGACAAGTAGCAATCAAGAAGAAAGTGTCTAACCATACAAGACCCAAATACAAATGGGTACCTAAGACTCAATCTCACTGTGACATAGACATGCCTGACAGCAACCAAAGCAAAGAACATATGGGTGTTGGACAGCGGATGTTCAAGATACATGATAGAGGACAAAGGCAAGTTCTTATCACTTAAAGAGAAGGCATCTAGAGTTGTCTCTCTTGGAGACAACAACCAAGCTCAGATTAGAGGCGTTGGTAAGATTGGTAAGACAAACTCAGCTCGGATTTAAAGTGTTTACTTTGTTGAAGGATTGAAACACAATATTCTTAGTATAATCCAACTTTGTGACAATGGTTATCATGTTAATTTCCAACCTACCTTTTGTGATATCATAGACTCCAAGACTGGAAATCCATTTTTCTGGGAAACGTACTAAGAATCTCTACACAGTCTCTCTTGAGAGTCTGTCAGATCTCACCTGTCTTGTGTCTCATGACAATGAAAAATGGCTTTGGCATAAAAGAGTTGGACACATTAACATAAGAACTATAGGTCAGCTTGCAAACCAAAGTCTTGTCAAAGGTCTTCCTAAGATAGAGTTTGACAAAGACTTAGTCTGTGAGTCATGCATTAAGAGCAAGCATGCTAAGACCAGTTTCAAATCCAAGAAACATGTTAGTACCACTAGGCCTTTGAAATTACTTCACATAGACCTCTTTGGACCAACTAAGACGGCCAGTCCTAGTGGTAAAAAGTATGGGTTTGTAATTGTTGATGACTTTTCCAGATTCACCTGGGTTCTATTCCTATCTCAAAAGGAAGAGTCTTATGATAACTTCAAAACCTTTAGTAAAAAGATCCAATCTAATAAAGGATATGGAATTGGTACTGTTAGGAGTGACCATGGAGGAGAGTTTGAGAATGCCAAGTTCAAAGCATTCTTTGACAAACATGGTATAACTCACAATTTCTCTTGTCCTAGAACACCTCAACATAATGGTGTAGTTGAAAGAAAGAATAGAACTATTCAAGAAATGGCAAGAACCCTACTTTGTGACTCTGGAATTGAAAAATACTTTTGGGCTGAGGCTATACATCTTGCTACATCATCAACAAAGTCACCATAAGAAAAATTCTTAACAAAACTCCATATGAATTATGGAAAGGGAGAAAGCCTTCTATTTCTTACTTTCACGTGTTTGGATGTGACTGTTACATCTTAAACACCGAAGATTCCCTGGAAAAATTTGATACAAAATTTGATAAAGGTATATTTCTTGGTTATTCCCTAACATCTAAAGCTTATCGTGTGTTTAATCTAAGAACTAAAATTACTGAAGAGTCTGTGTATGTAGTATTCAATGAGATGCAATCAAAGGAAACTTGAAGAAGAAGTAGATGATATGATGAATAACATGAAAATATCAGAGAGAGAAGAAGATGGCAAGGAGAGACTCACTCCAGATCATCAAGAGAAATGTCAAGCTCAGACTGAGACTGGGAGACTACCTCAGCCTGAGACTCTGAGGAATGAAGACAAAGGTCAAACTGAGACTGAACGCGCATCTCAAGTGGTGCCTGAGACCCAGCATCAGCATGCATCAGAAATACCTAGAAGTTGGAGACTTGTTTGATCTCATCCAAGAGATCAGATCATTGGGGAAACCTTAGACAAAGTAAGAACAAGATTCTCTTTCAGAAACAATGAAAGCATGATGGCCCTCCTATTTGAAGTAGAACCCAAAGACATTCAAGAAGCTCTAGATGATGAGTCTTGGGTAAAGGCCATGGAGGAAGAACTGAGCCAATTTGAGAAGAGCAAAGTCTGAACTCTTGTCCCTCGCTCTTCATACCAATATGTGATTGGCACTAGGTGGGTGTTTCACAATAAGTTGAATGAAAAAAGGGAAAGTCATGAGGAATAAGGCAAGACTGGTGGCTCAAGGGTTCAACCAACAAGAACGAATAGACTATGATGAGACCTTTGTGCCAGTAGCTAGGCTTGAAACAATCAAGATCCTTCCAACCTTTGCAGCTCACAGACACTACAAGCTCTACCAAATGGATGTTAAGAGTTCCTTCTTGAATGGTATGATTAAAGAAGTTTATGTGAGACAACCCCCTGGGTTTGAGAACCCAGAATACCCTAAGCATGTACTGAGACTGAGGAAAGCTTTGTATGGCCTTAAGCAGGCTCCCAGAGCTTGGTATGATAGACTAAACTCATTCCTTGTTGAAAATGGTTTCTCTAGAGGTCAGATTGACACAACTCTTTTCAAAAGGGAGTACTATAATGATTTACTTATTGTTCAGATTTATGTACATGATATAATATTTGGATCCACTAATGAATCTCCCTGTCAAGATTTCTCAAGTCTCATGCAGGGTGAGTTTGAGATGAGCATGATGGGTGAGTTGAGATTCTTCCTAGGCTTACAAATCAAACAACAAGCAGATGGAATTTTATTCATCAAGAAAAATATGCTAAAGATTTTTTAAAGAATTTCATGATGGAATATGCTAAGCCCATGAAGACAACCATCCATCTATCAACTCAAATTGACAAAGACGAGTATGGTAATCCCGTCTCAGATAAGCTCTATAGAGGTCTGATTGGATCTCTCATGTATCTCACTGCTAGCAGACCTGATATTCAATATGTTGTTGAGATATGTGCAAGATATCAATCTAATCCTAAAGAATCTCATCTTTCTGTTGTGAAAAGAATTTTTAGATACTTGATAGTGGTTCTACTGATCTTGGTCTCTGGTATGAGGAGGGTTCTAGGTTTGATCTCACATGATACAGTGATGCTGATTTTGCCGGAGATAAAATGGACAGAAAAAAACAAATGGAACCTGCCAATTCCTTGGATAGTGTCTTGTGTCATGGTCCTGCAAAAAGCAAAACACCATTGCCCTATCCACAACTGAGGTTGAGTATGTCTCAATTGCTGTGTGTTGCACTCAAGTTTTATGGATCAAATCTCAACTGCTAGATTATGCACTAAGGTACTCTAAAATTCCTATTCTCTGTTATAACACCAGTGCAATCAATTTAGCTAAGAATACCATTCATCACTCAAGATCTAAACATATAGATATAAAACATCACTTCATTAGAGACCATGTTCAAAAGGGTAATGTTGAGCTCTTCTTCATTGAAACCAAAAATCATCTTGCTGATGTTTTTACCAAACCTTTTTGGAAGATAGATTCAATTACATTCTAAAGTTTCTGAACATGAGATCTTTAAGGAAGTAAGAAAATAAGCCATAAAATCTTTACACACAATGTAAGTCAGAGTAAGACTGAGTCCAGATCTAAGACTCAGACTAAGACTGGGTCTGAACCTGAGACTCAGACTGAGACTAAGACTCAGCTTGAAGGATGGCGCTCTGTCATCCACTTTCGAGCAGTGGCGTCCACCGAATTTGCTCGGGTACGGATCCAAGTGGCAAACGAAATAGAACGGGGAATAAGTTCAGAAGAAGAATCCTCCATGACAGTGTCCGGAGAAGAAGAGTCTTCATAGGGAATCTTTGAGAAGGAAAAATGTGATTTCACCATGGTAGGAGATAGTAGGACAAAAGAGTCTCTCTGAGAAAACTGATAACTACAAAACCCATAGAAGAGAGGATGATATGGAAACAAGTACGGGTGATCGGAAGGCTTCTAGATTCAATGATCTTTTTATTTTTGAAATTCAAAATATCAACCACTTATGACTTGACAAGACTCATGCAATTGCCAAAACACCTATGTAGCAATTCTGAAACCGTTAGCGCTCAACTTCCAATGCTTTGAAATGCGCTTTGGAATACGAAAAAACGCTTACTCAAAACACATGGGGGCAAATGTTACGGGCCTTGATACAAAAGCAACCCAAGCCCACTTACTTGGGAGCCATTGGATGAGACAAAAAGAATGAAAAGTAAGGATGCTGGAAAGTGATCAGTAGGTGGAGATAGCAAGCTAAGGGCAACAGATATTACAGAAGGTGCAGTCATGCAAAAGCCTGTAGGTGCCATGTTATCCAAAGTTTAAAGTCCCAAGGCAGCCAAAGAAGACAAAGGAGAACAAAAGACCCTTATACAGAAATGGAAAACCTCTCCCTAATGATCAGTGAAAGCAACATCTAAGAATATGCAAATACAACCAAAAAAGCACTTTATGGAAAAGGGGAGTGTAGAAACCACAGGAAACACTAGAAGGGGGTTGAATAGTGTTTTAAATGTTCAAACAGATTTTCAGAAACCTTTTAACAAGCAAAGTATTTCACAAGAGTTTTTGCAAACTTGCTGAAACTGGAGCTAATGTACTTGCTAAAATTATTTCAGCAGGTTCAACAAGTCTTGATCCTTCAGTAAGTTCTTTCTCTTCAGAAGGTTGCATCATTTCGGAGAGTTTAGACCTTCAGAGGGTTGACATGCTTCAGTAGGTTCAGGTTTATCAGCATGTTCAACTTCCTTTACAGAATTGCTGAAACACAGAAGAATACTTATAAGCAGTATCTTTTTATTTGAAGCAAATTTGTTGCTCATTAAAACTCAGGTTATAAAGACTTAAAACATTATTAATCACTTAATAATATTTTGAGACTCATGGATGCCGTGAGCTTCCCCTTTGCTGGCAATGGGTGGACAGTTTCTGGGAACTTGGTTCCTACGTGAAACACTTGTGCAGCCACGACAGTAATTTGAAAGCTCAACGATATGGCTGAAGCACGAACCAGTGGCTCGGTGGTAGGAATTCACGCAATAACATTGGGTTTGAAAAAAATTTTGCCACATGTTTTCATCTCTACTGGATTTCTTTTGGGCGTGTGTGTATGTTGATTTTAACACCATTAACAAGTTAGACCATATGATTAAGAATTTCGAATCAGCCTGATTTGTTAGTTGTCTATATCCCGTGATCGTATTATGATTTTCAGTTTCGCTTTTTTGTTATATATAATTTATTCATTACTAGTTTTGGGCCAACCGATTACAATAGTGATCTTAATTAATAGTTTTATTTTGTTCAATTGAATATAATAGATAGTGAACAAGTTGGACCAGTGGAGTGGGAAATTGGTGCTCTTGGAAAAGCTTACAAGAAATGGCTGCTCAGGTTCATTTCATCTTGATATCACACTCCTTCAGGTTCATTTTACATTGAAAGTTCACTCTCTACTCCTGATTTCTCACTTATTTTCCATTCCTTCCTTTGTTCCCGCTTTTCTTTGATATGCCTTACTGCCAGAAATATGGGGATTTTTTCCGGTGAAGCTTCAGCATATGGGGTTGTTCTGCAATTTCTGCTTCCTTTCGCTATTTCTTTGCTTCTCTTCAAGGCTGACCTGCGACCATCATCAACTCCTCTGAGGAACTTCTCTTGCCTTTCTTGCTTGGTTCAGGTAGGTCACTGACATTTTTATTCCTTTTTAAATTTTGGACTATAATATGGGAACCCCTCTTTTTGCATCCCCTGTTGTCTCAACCAGGTATGAAAAACTATGTTTCAAGTGATTGCCAAAGTGAGGATGTTAGAATAAAGTTAAGCAATTATAGATTATCTTTTAATTATTTATTTTTGGATTTGGTAGGTTCATCTGCATGATGGGTTTAAGTATTAGGCATTTTCCTTTTAGTTTAGTTTGGGCCATTACTCTAGCTTTGCACCTGGAATGAATTGTTTAAAATCTTCTTAGTATTTGAGCTATACAAGTATTATAATCCTTGATTTAAGTCTCCAATTGGAGACGTACCTGTTGCTGGTTAGTTTAGTATCTTCAATTTGTGAAGTGGCACTAGTGTTAGTTTAGTGATAAGTGCTAAAAATGATAATTTTGTATATATTTACTGCACTTGTCAAGGGTAAAATGTTAGATTTATTCACCAAATTACCTTTTTTAGTAATAAATGCAGATTTTGTGATTATTTAATTCAAATTTGAATTTGATGCTATTTTGATAGAAAATCTGTTGATTTGCAGATAAAAGGGAAAGTTTTAAATGGAAAACAAGATAGCATCTATTTGAAGAGAGAATATGCAAGATAAGGTTTTAAATGGTAGCTGATCAAGATGAAATCAACAGTTATTTGGATAAGGATTCTGCAGATAAATTCTCAATTCAAAATTGAAGAAGAATCAGCACAAGATCAAGCTAAGAAGAGGGAAATAAGGAAAGCATACAGATAAAAATAAGATCAGGAAGAGATCAAGATTTAAAAGAGGAATCCGGGAAGAGCAGAAACAGAGATTTGCGCTCCACCTGCGCTAAGCGCGAGTGGTGCGCAGGAATTAAAATTCCTCTCTGTTTCCTGCGCTTCTTCTGTGCTGAGCGCAGGAACACGGGATTCCAAATTTCAAAGTTCAAAACAAGATTCCTTCCAGATTTTAGATAGCTTTCCAACTTTTATTTAAAGGACCTTTTACATAAATCAAAGGAAGGAGGCGGAGCAGAGCTGGAGCTAGAGAAAAGTGTGACAGTTTCTCGATTGGTTTGTAATGGCTACCATGAGTAGCTAAACTTTCCGATAGGATTGAATGTAGTCGATTCAATCCCCAATTGTATTTGAATTCTCTTTATTATTTATAAATCCCTGTTTTTATAATATTGGTGTTTTTAATCTGTTCTTAATGCTTAGCTTCCGCCGTTGTGCCGGAGTTATAGGTTGGTTTTATGGGGCGCATTCGAGGTGGTTCTATAAAATCAATAGCGAGTTTGGGGGTGTCTAGACATAGGAAACTTGAACTCTGATTGGTAAAACACTCAATTCGCGACTGTGGAGACCAGGGTGAATTGATAACGTTTACAAATAGATCTTTAATCCGGGGTAGTTTATCATTGTGGAGACCAGGGTAGGCTATTGCTGAGTATTTCATATTTGTGGAGACCTTTGTAAAATAACTTTAATTTGTGCTTCAATATTATAATTGCATATTCATAAATATTATTGGGTTTCAAATACAAAAGGGGTGCGATAGACGAAGTTCAATCCTAGTTCAAGTAACATTCTCAACCTATCTCAATTTCGCTTTCTATTACTCTTGCAACTCTCACAAACAACATTCATATTCTCTCACTTGATAGTTGTGACCACTAGTTTTATAATTGAATCGTTCCCCGTTGATACGACAAATCCCTAATTACTTACTATTATACTGCTGGATTTTGGTACGCTTGCCAGAATTTCAACATTTAGTATCTCAACTTTGAAGCCAAGTACCCCCAAAATTCTCTTGGAGACATACCTGTTGTTGGTTTGGCTTTCCTTCATTTCCCTCTTTTGATCCAAAGCTTATCAAGTAGTTTCTACATTAGATAGTGAGTTCTTTATTCAAATGATTCGTCCCTCCCCTTTTTTCTATAAACTTGTGTGTTACTATTTGGACTCTGTAAATTAATTTTGTTTTTTTCTTCAAACTTGTAGTACTTTTCAAACTTTGTAAGGTAAGAAAGATATACTTTGTATTTCGTTTTGGTCCTAACTGATCAATTTTTAATTGCTTGTGTTCATCACCCTTAGTGACTTTTTATATTAAAATTTCATACACTTTTTGTTTTTTTGGTTTAGAAACGCTTTTGCTCATCTATTTTCTGAATTTCCATATCTAACACAACAATATGTCAACCATGGTAACTGATGCATGGCAGCACACGCCACATGGATGTTTTCATTCTAACTTTATCACAAATTTTCGATTAGAAAAACTTGCTCTTTCTATTTAGGTTGTTTCATTTTTTAATTCTAACTGTACCGAGTGTCATTTGAATTTTGTTTTCCCCCCTTTTTAAGGAATGTCTACTTAGAATTGACACTTCAGCTGGATGGGAATTGTCTATGACTAAGTCTTGGCTAGCTTTCAAGGTATTTATTTCCACTCATGGGAATTGTCTGTGACTAAACCATTATGGGAATTGAAAGCTTTGACATTTTATAATTTCTATAATACTGACATATCTTTTAATGTTTATTTTATCTTTTATATGATGGGATAGATGTATCACACTATACAAAAGCTACTTGATGACCCAATTTCAACCAGGCAAAGTTAACCTTAAAGAATATTAATAACATACCTTGAAATTCTCTTAAGAATGCTCTTTAACTGTTGTGACTCATTTTCAATTACTTCTTTTCAGTAGAAATATTTATTAGCGGTTGTCTCCAGTAGTAATTTATTCATTATTGTTTAGTTCCCCAATAGTAATAGAAAGGCAAGTCTCCAATAGGAACATGGAACTGCTGGTATCTTTGCCAGTTTTCCATATTATCTATAACTAAAATCAGAGCTCTCTTTGCACTTGAGGTTTTGTTTAACCAATATTGACATCAGAAGGTTTCTTCTTTTGTGCTTTGTTCTTAGTGTTGGGACAACTTCGACGGTCTTTAACCTCTTAAGTGCCATTGGTGCCTCCTACTTTTCCGGTATATACCTCCTATCCCTTTTTATTTTTGTTGCAATTTTTCATTTCATTTAAGAATATTATATCTCTCTTAGTATATTATGGAAAAACTTTAGTCCTTGTCAAATAAGTTGTTATATAATTTCATAAGAAAACGTTTATCAGTTTTAAAAACCCATGGGATGTGTTTCGATTAATGTTTTGCCTCTAATCGATTTTCTTTCCATTTTATCTTTGAGGAGAACAGGGTACATGCATTGGTGATGTTGGTTATGAAAGTTTCCACAATCTTTTTATAGAAATTTTTCTTTTCTTACATTATTTTAATTCCTTTTGTGAAAAGAAGGCGTATCCTTGTTGTATGATTTTCTATAGCTGATAAGTTGTTCATGCTATTGTGAAGCTTTGATGCAAACTTGGAATATTTGTTTTTTACATAGAGAGGTACATGCTTGCTAAAATTGCTAACATGCACCTCCCCTGTTGGAAAATTGTTCTAAATACAATAACACAAAATGAACAATTCATACAAGACACAGTATTATAGTATGTTCATACATATTTTTTAATTACGTACCTGGAATCAGAGAAGGATCCATCTTTATCGTTCTTGATCTGAATGTGAGAGAGTACTACTGCCCTCTTTCTGGTAGGTATGGCAAAGACAAGATACTGAACAATATAACGTATCTGACAGTTTTGTCTTATATATTAAAACTGGTTAATGGGTCAGTTTTATATCCTTACCAGCAGAGACCAGGGACCTCTCAACAGGTTACTGAACAGTCACGTTTATCACAACCCGTTCACTGAACAGTCCAACCCATCACGGACCGTTCATTCAGAAAACCCAATATACATTTATCCATAATTAATAACAATGTGCAATATAATTGATATTAACAATAATATAATTTATTGGTTAATGTTAATCCATAATAACAATAGAGAATAATAATTATATAATAATATTATATAAATATAACATTCTCCCACTTGGATAACATTAATTAATAAATTAATTATATCAATTACAACATAAGCACAACTATAAATTAAGAAATATAAACATGAATCACAAAGATAGTATCCGATAGGGATACATACCATATGCTTATATTTCCATAAATAATGGATAAAAAAATACAAAACATAATAAATATGTGATCCCAAACATGGTTCAAGCATTTTATATGCTAAAAGAGATGTAATAAAAATGACGTCAATGATAAATTTACATCTCATAAAAAATAACATAATAATATAAAGTGCAAACTCCAGGACTCCCACTAACCCAATACATCAAAGACTTAACCACACCCCTATGAGTTACATGATTTTGAAAAACTCCAACAGTTAAGCCTTTAGTTAATGGATCTGCTAACATACTTTCTGTAGCAGTATAACTCAATCCGAGTCTGAAAATCCAAAACTTTCTCTCTAACAAACAGAAATTTTATATCACAAATGCTTTGAGCGAGTAGAACTTCTGTGTTTTGAGAGAAATGCACTAGCAGCAGTATTGTCACAATATATCACAAGTGGCCTAGAAATACTTTCAACAATTTGAAAGCCAGAAATCAAATTCTTAAGCCACACACAGCTTGACAAGTAGCTCATAACAAGCAACATACTCTGCCTCCATGGTAGAATAGCCTGTAAGAGTTTGTTTAACACTCTTCCAAGAAAATAGCTCCTCCTGCCCATCATAAAAACAAAAGCCGGAAGTAGATTTTCGGTCGTCAGGGCAACCAGCAAAATCAGAATCAGAACTAACCAATGACCTGAAGTTGATCAGACTTCTTATAGTCAACATATGATCCTTGGTTCCCTGCAAATATCTAAAGACCTTTTTAACGGCTTCCAAGTGACCCAAACCTGGGTCGCTAAGTATTCTCCCCTAAAGCATTAACAGCAAAAGCAATATCGGGACGAGTACAAACTTGAGCATACATCAAACTACCAACAGCGAAGCATATGGGACTTTTCCATTTCACACTCTATCAATATCATTTTGAGGACATTGAGATTTAGAGAGTTTGTCACCTTTTTGACAGGTACAGCACATGGGGAGCAAGAATGCCATGTTAAATCGTTTGAGGACTTTATCAATATATCCTCTCTGAGACAATCCAAGAATACACACGTGACCTATCACGAAAAATCTGAATGCCTAAAACAACAGAGGCATCACCAAGGTCCTTCATATCAAAGTGGCTATTTAACACAAATTTTGTCTCCAGTCAAAAGTTTCAACAGCTGCTACTAGCAAGAAGAATATCTCAACATATAAGACAAGAATGATGAAATGACTCCCCCTAGTCTTCAAGTAAATAGCACTGATCTGAAGCATTTTCCTTGAAGCCAAAAGAAGTGACCACCTGATCAAATTTCAAATACCATTGTCTAGAATCTTGTCTATAGCCCATATATAGACTTCTTCAACCTGCAAACCAAATGCTCCTTGCCTTTTTCAACAAAGACCATCAGGTTGAACCCTATAGACTTCCTCAAATAAATCTCCATTCAGAAAAGCTTTTTGACATCCACTGGTGAAGCTCCAAATCAAAATGAGTTACTAAGCCATAACACAACACCGAAAAGCATCCTTAGTAGAGACGGGTAGAAAGTCTCCTTATAATCAATGCCTTCCCTCTGATATAGCCTTTTGCTACATCTAGTTTATACCTCTCAACTTTACCATCTGGAGTACCTTAGTCTTAAAGACCTTACACCCAACAGTTTACAACCACTGGTAAATCCACGATCCCAACGCATTATGGCCATAGAGCTACTCATCATGCATAACATTTAAACCCTCAGAAGCATGAGAACTAGAGATAGCCCTCTCAAAGTAGAGGATCATCAACATCACTAAGATCAAATTCAGCTCTTGAAGATACACTAGATAATCATCAGGTATAGAAGAACTGCGTACTCTTTGAGATCTCCCAAGGAACCTCTCCAACAACATCATCATGAACTTGTTCATCTACTATAGGTGTTGTAACATCAACAATGTCTGAAACAACTCATGTCATCATGACACAGGAATCACAATTATCTGCAGGAAAAGAAATAGATGGCACAGGAACAAGAACACGATCTTCTCTAAGAGTGACTGGTCATGGTGTAAATGCCTCCCACTGTCCAAATATCCTCAAAGAATATCGCACGATCAGAACTCAATAACCCGCATGGTCAGTGAGAAGGACAATAAAACTGCTACCACGAGAACCCACACAATAACCAATGAAGAAGCCATTAAACAGTCTTAGGATCAAGTTTTTTTAAGCTGAGGATTATAAAGGTCTCACCTTGCCTTACAGCCCCCACACATGAAAATTATCAAACCTTGGCTTCTTCCAAGACATAAGCTCCTACGGGAGTCTTTGGAAACAGACTTGCTAGGTACTTGATAAGAATGATACACAGCAGTCCTCAAAGCATCTCCCCAAAGAAATCCGGTAAAGAGGAATGGCTCAACATACATCTCCCATCTCTAAAAGTGTGCAGGTTCCTCCTTTCTGCAACTCCATTTTGCTGAGGAGTACCAAGGCATAGTATACTGAGCTCAAGTCCACAATTCATCAGAAATCTAGCAAAAGGTCCCGGATTTCTACCAGTCTCATCATACTTGCCATAATACTCTCCACCTCTGTCAGACCTCACAGCTTTGATCTTCTTTCCTGTTTTCAATTCAATAGCATTTTGAAAGAACTTAAAGGCATCCAAGGAACTTGACTTTCTGAAGAAGATCTATCCATCCAATCTGGAATAATCAATCTATAAAAGTGATAAAATGACCTTATATCCACCCATGGCGTAGGTGTAATAGGCCCACACATATCAGTATGGATAAGTTGCAACACATCATCACACCTGTTGCCACCTGTATTTCTGACTTTGCAGTAAGTTTGCCCTTAATGCAATCAACACAAGTATCAAAGTCAGAAAAATCCAGGTCATGTAGAATGCCCTCTTTAATCAACCTCTCAATTCGAGGATCTAGAATATGACCCAGACGTCTATGCCACAACATAGAGGAATTTCATCAACTCTATTACGCTTATGCCCAGCAACAGAATTAATAGACATATCATTCAGATTCAGCATGTAAAGCCCATCACATAAAACTCCTGAACCAACAGTAATGGAATTGAAACAAACAACAAGTTTACCATTACCAAATTCAAAAGTGTAGCCACATTTATCCAAAGCTGAAACTGAAATCAAATTCCTCCTCATAGAAGGTACATAACAACATCTTTCAACAACAAAACATGTCCAGAAGGTAAACATAAAGACTACTCCTATATCTTCAACTGATGCTCTAGCTCCATCTCCCATGATAACCTTGGACTCAACATCACTTGGTTTTCTCAGGCTTGTGAACCCCTGTAAAGAATTCACAACATGAATAGAGGCACCCGAATCTAACCACCAAGTATGGGGAGGAACATCAACAACATTGGATTCAAAACAAGCTAGAGCATATAGGAGTATACCTTCCTTGTCAACATTCTTCTTCTTAAGAAGATAACAATCAACTAGCTTGTGCCCAAATTTCTTACAATAGGCACAATTCCCTTGAAGTGCTTCTTCTTGGGCTCCAAATACATTGGTGCTTTCCCTGTGTTCCCCTTTTCAGAACGAGATTTGCCTTTGAAAACCCTTTTCACAGGTTTAGTGCCAGAAGTAGAGGCAATGAATTGCACACTATGAGACTTGGTCTTGTTAATTGATGCTTCCTCTTGAGAAATAATGGCTATCATCTCATCAATTGTCCACTCCTCCTTCTGAGTGTTGTAAGAAGTCTTCAACACATCAAACTGAGAGGAAGAGATTCCATAACCTGCCAAATCAAATAACTATCACCAAGCTCCACTTTTAGAGACTTGAGTTTGTTATAATAGTGCACAAGTTTCATCATATGCTCACGAACACCACTAACACCATCATATTTGGTCTTTTCAAGGAGTGACAAGTACTGACCCTTTTGAGCTTTGTCAAAAGTCTTAAATTTTCACCAACCAAGATCAGAAAATCCTTAGCCTTATTATTTTCTGGGATGCTCTGTCGAATAGACTTCTCCATGGTGTATTTCATCACCATGAGACACACTCTATTGAGTGTTCCCATTTCTCATGAGAAGCTCTCTGGACAGCAGTGGACTCAAGAGTAAGAGCTGGTGGCTCTTGCTCTCTCAAAGCAAGGTCCATATTGGTAATTGCCAGATATAAATCCATAGATTCTTTCCAGTCCTCAAAGTTTGTCCCATTCAAAGTTTTGACCGAAGTCAATTGCATAGGCAAAGAAGCTGGTATCAAAAAATCAAAGAAACATTTAATATGCACATTATTATGCAATAAAAATTAAATGTTTCTGAATATACAGCCAAACATGCCTATAACACCAAATTTCCCATTCACTATGATCCCGCCTAAGGGTCCCGAATCATAATAAATAAGAAATATAATTAGGAAATAAAATACAATGCACAACTCACGCCATAAAGAAATCTAATACCGATAGGGTACAAGATAAATAATTGACATAAGATAAAATTCAAAGTACATTGTATCAAGAAATAGAACAAAATACATTAACAACAAAATACCGATAGGGCATGATTATCATTAATGTATTATGAAATTAATTAAAGAAATAACTAAATTATTCCATTCACACAAAATTTCATACAACTGTACCCACGATAGGTGAGTTCACAATCATATAAAATTATATTACTCATGCTCAACAAAATATAATAAATTTATATTATGCATGAACAACATATTAAATAAGCACAAAACATATAAACATTGATACAAACAAGGGTCATTAAATTTTAATTCAAGTGTAGACATGCTACCAGGGAGAGTATAACATACTAACATGTCACCAAAATAACAGAGAACTTGTATAAAAAATTTCAGACCCAAAATCTGAGAGTACAGTATATAAAATAAAGTTTTATTCTCGGAATAATTAAAATAAAATACCTACAGGTATCCAAAAATTACAAAAAAATATACCAAATAACCAGAAATTTAATTATTTGAATTTAAATAAAAAATTAAATTTTTCTGGCCAAAAAAAATGAACCTCACGCGCCTGGCCCCGCGAGTGGGCAGGCGCGGCGAGCACTGTTCATCGTCTTCTACCTCAAGCGGGTCGGACGATCCGAAAAAAAACCCGATTTCGGACCCGGTTCTGCGCAGCGATTGACGCAGCGAAACACCGCGATTTCCGGCCACATGACCGCCGTGATGTGGCGGTTGAAACCCCCAAAACAATTTCGGAAGAGATCGGTCCAAATGAGAGGAAAAACAGATCGAAAAGCTAGTTGTTTGGGTCGAAAAAAACCGTGAAGAAATATGTTCAATTCTCTCAAAATATAGAACCAAATCGCACCAAATTTTAACAGTATATTCCTAACACATGCAGTAGTAAAACCCCTCTATCAATTTGTGAATCAAAACGAAAATTTTGAGGATCCCAAATTCGAACAAATAAAGAAAAACGGTTCATTCATGTACTGTATGTATACTGTTTAACAGGTATTCTACAATGAAAAAAAAACCCTAATTATTCAGGAATCATAAACAGTAAATAATTATGAGATTATCTGAATACGAATTTTGAATAGTAATTAGGGCCATTTCGTTCAAGTCAAAGTGATGCCAAGTTGAAACAATGCTTGAAGTATTAATAACTACTTAGTGCTACGGAGGATTGGCATTTCACTGATGGTGGTGGATTTCCTTCTTTGTTGTCTGTCTCCCAACAAGCTAGTTTTTATCTTGGTTTGTCTCCATTCATGAATCGGTTGAAAATAAAACTCTATTTTAGGAAGTCTGTGCAACGTGGGCTGATCTATCAACGACAAACTTGTTAATAGGAAAACAAACCAACTATTTTATATATATTGATAATTGATAGTATCCAAGCTATTGAGCTTTTAATGTTCACTTTTTCCCCTAGGATTTTCTGGCCTTTCTATTATATGTTTGGTATTTACAGTTCTAGTTTGGCAAAATACATGTGAGTGTGTTGATGATATAACGACAAATTTGGCAGCCCTGAGCACCAAATAGATATATCAGTGTCCTTTATCGTGGTTTAGATCCTAAAAGCACCCATAACTTGGTTTTCAGTGGTATGTATTTGAATAATAATATGCAGGAAGGTTTCTATTAATATTGATTACTTTTTCTTTGTGCTGTAAGAACTAAATAATACTTTATTATAGAAGCATGCATTATCAAGTATAAACATTTCCTAATATTTCTTTTTAAGCACAATTTAAAATTGAAGCAAGATTTTTTTGGTGAAGGGGGGTTGAGAGTCTGGACAGTGAAAATTAAAGTTCATTCATGTACTGCTTATGACAAAAAATGAGCTTAGATGGAAATCATGATGCTGACTGGATGCCTAAATGGGAGTGCAGTAGAGAACAGTTTTCTGAGGTAACTTATTTGGTTATGGAATTTTAATTAAACAGCTATGCATTCGCTGCGGAATAGCTAGGAAATTTCGTAGTGAGTTCATAGTTAATTCACAGTTATACGAATATAAAACGCTATTTAAGTAAGAACCTGGATAACATTTTATATTGAAACGCTATCTAAGTGATACTTAGATAACGCTTAAAATATAAAAAGCTATCTATACACGAGTGTATATCGCATACCTAATACCTTTTAAGAGTTTAAACGTTATCTAAGTACTTCATAGATAGCGCTTGAAAAACGCTATCTTTATTGATCCCACATAGATATCACAAGATTAGATAGTGTTTGCATGGTAACATAGATAACGCTTAAAAATGCTATCTATTCCCATTTCTGGTGTAGTGATGATATATTAGGTTTTTATTGTGAATAGCTCGTGATGAGTTGGACTGTTCAGTTTAGTAGCCTGTTGAGAGGTCCCTGGTCTCTACTGATAAGGAATAGAACTGGTACTCCATTAGTCAGTTTATATACGACAGACCTTCCCGTATTCTGTCTTCTCATCTCTTACCAGGAAGAGGGCAGTTTCTCTCACCTGTCACATTGACACTGTAATGGTCGATTCCCTCGTTCCAGATACACAACTCCAATTCTATTATTGTATTGTATTTCATGAACATGCTATATTGTTGTATCTATTTGAATATGATCTAGATTAATGCTGATAAAGCTTATCATTACATGGTTTAATTGATTCAATTCACGATTTAGAACACTATCCAATTCAACATCTGATCTGTATTGTTTGTTTAGTGAATCACATCGGATCGTATGATTCAAATCGTAAATCATACGTTTTCTTTTCCTCTATACTATTTCTTCAACACTTCTATGATATCAAACTAAGCGTTAGTTGGATATATAACTAACAATGAGAATTAAAATGATGTAATTTTAAAAATTAAAAGACTAAATTAAATTCAATCAAATAATGAATGAGGGACCTTTACTATATTTTAAGGGATAAAAATATATTTAACCTTAAATATTTTATTTTAAAACTGTTTTTAATTTATATTTTTAAAATTTTATTTAAATTTTGAAATATTATATATTGCAGTAAACACTTGCTTGTTAATTAATTATTATTGGCCGAAGCCTAATGTAGTCTTTTGATTTTGAATACGAGAGGAACCCAACCGTTTCCAAAATAATTGTACGCTATAATCAAATCAGTACGTCAAGTTAGGATGATGAATAGCCTTAACTGTGACTAATAAGGTGTTTGGTAACACTGAATTCACATTTCAAACGTGGATCGTCGCGGGTAAACGCTGCTGAGAGTAGCTTCTGCCCAGATCTACGTTTGGATCCAGTATAAACCAAACACATGAAACTTTAAAACAACTTATTTGAGTTTATCATATCACGTAAACTCTTATATGTGATAAGTACCGAGAATTCGAATGAACATGAACGAGCAATTTTAGAACAAACCCTTTTAAGTTTAGATTTACCGTAGATCCAACACTTTTATTATTAAAAAAATAAATTTAAATTAATAAAACTTATTATTAAATATTTTAATATAAAATTTATACTATTTATTAAATAAAGTTCTACACGTACACCCAAAAAAAATAGGGTATCTTTCCTAAAATTCATATATGGTAATTCACTCTTCAAATCAATTTCAACCGGGTATTGTATAGCATGTTTGGATGAATTAATGTCGAGAATTTTTAAAATTATATTTAAATATGTAAATATGAATTTGAATTCATAATAATACATTTTACAATTTTAAATTGGAGGATTCATAAAATATATATTAACAAAAATATGCTTATAATTTAATATTATATTACTTTTATCATACTTATGTATTATATTAATAATTTCACATCTAAAATGATATTTATTATCTCGTCAAAAAAACTGATATTTATTATATTAAAATCACTTTTCACATAATTTTTTTTAAATATAAAATCAATTTACTTAAACACACGGTTAAATTTTTTGGTTTAAAACCACACTACAAGAGGTAATCTTGTTCGAACTGGAACATCCATATTATGGTGAGACTAGGAGTGTGTTTGGCAAGGCCAATAAGCTAACTACTAGCTTATTTGACTAGCTTATAAGCTAGTTTGACCAACACCAAAGTATTTGGTAAAGTACTTCAAAGTAGTTTACTTTAGGAGTTTCTAGCTTATAAGCTACAAGCTACTTCACCTAGCTTCTAGCTTCCAGCTTGTAGCTTATTTAATTTTCTTCCATCACTACCCTTATATTTAATACATTTCCCTTATTATTCTTAATTTCTTTTTACCTATTATTATCTATTTCAATTTTAGTAATAAAAACCTTTCAATTTATTTTTACCTATTATTACTTAAATAATAAATAATTTAAAAAATTATAAATTAATTTAATTGTTATTTCTTTTCACTATTTTATGAAATTATTTTTATATTACACTATTTATTTTATCAATTTCATTATTTATTTAATTATAATTATTAATTAAATATTTTATTACTAAAAGGTTTAATAAGAATTTAATTATTTTTTAAAACATATAAAATTATAATTACATAATAATTTTTTTTCCTAGAAAAACACAAATAGAATTTATATAATAAAATTTATGTAATTATGCCTTTTATGTCATTTTAACATTTACCAACAAGCTTATCAACTAGTTTTACCAAACACTTCTAATTCAATAAGCTAGCTTATTAGCTCGGAGCTTATAAGTCACGAGCTTATCAGTTAGAAGCTAACTTATCAGCTACCAGCTAGCTATCAGCTAGTTTTCCAAATACACCCTAGCTCTCACGTACATCAATATCACGTGGGACTAGCTGTCCAAGGTATATTTTTTTCCATGACTATAACCCGAGATCTTACTTAAGGTGAATCAAACATGTACGAGGTTGATTCACACGTTTAAATTTGAATAACTCATTTTTATAAAATATTTATTCAAAATCAGTTTTACAAATTCAAATTCAATTCCGTATATTTCTCCCAAGCAGCACACGAGAAATTCTCTTGCAACGAGTTTCGTATCACATTTTATATATAAATGTTTCCTGTGAAACTTTCTGATGACGACAAAGAAGAGAAAGAGAGTTTTGTTGGTAACCAAAAAAAATAAAATAAAAATCCACTTCCTAGCGTCAGGTTGGATTCTGGTTCAACCTCATCCTTCAACATCATAGTATCCTCAATTCCTGATCACCAAAATTTGGTTCCATACATTTTTAGTTTAGCACTCAGATATTGGTTTAAGAATCCGTATCTTAATTTGTTTTTTTTTTTTTTATCGGTTCCCTATCTCATCTCAAACCTGTTTTTTTAATCAGTATTATTTATCAGGTAGTAAGGCTAAAGGCTCCCCTCATCTCAAACTTTTAATGCAAATGCAAAAATAAAAAGAAGAGATTTAGGTCAACAACCACTGCTAAAAATTATTCTCATATTCCTGATAATAATGTTTATTAGAAATGTCATTTTGGTTAAAATTTATACATATGATTGATATATATTTAATATTCTTGGAAATATTTTAAAATTGATTTGCTTTAAAATTAAAAATTAAAAAATATTATAGAATGAAGTGTTAGTGTTGAAGTTAGATGAGAATAAAAAATAAGTAAAATACTTTTTTAAGAATTAATAATAGTAGAAATATTTTTCTAAAACTAATTATATGAAAAATTATATTCCTAAACTTACTTTTAGGAACAAACTCTTATAAGGTAATCATTCTGAGTGAGGAGTGTGAATCCTTTTTAATGGACTCAGGCTTTTGGTAATTTACACTAAATTTGAAGTGCAAACTTGCAAAGGCGAATTTATATACGCAACATATTATGACTTTTTATTCTCCGTTATTATGATATTTGCGGAATGTGGTTGCTTTTTACTTTCTAACATGTATGTTTTGAATCTATTGATATTGACAATGACAATTTTCCTTTAAAAAAATATATGATAACGTTCAAGATGTTCCTTTAAAAAAAAAATGTTGAATAATGAGTATTATTATACTTTATTAAATATTTTTCATGACATATTTAAATAATTTAAGTTTTTAATATAGTAACTATTTTCTTTTTTAATAAATGTTCTTTTTATATTTCTTTAATCAATGATTGATGAATTCAAAGCACTCAGTAGTACATTAAAAAAATACTTATAATTCAAAGCACTCAGTTTATGTTGTATAAATTTAATTTTATATT
Organism: Sesbania bispinosa; assembly: GCA_026901365.1. NCBI lineage: Eukaryota > Viridiplantae > Streptophyta > Magnoliopsida > Fabales > Fabaceae > Sesbania > Sesbania bispinosa. The sequence continues at coordinate 885,559 of QLOH01000035.1, forward strand.
TGAAGTTTGGGACCCTTGGCAAGCCACATTAGACCCCTTCATGGTGAACTATCCACATGAGATATCAGACCTTGGAAAAAAAGTTGGGAATTTATAATCTAATACATCATTCTTTCAAGTCTAATCTTTCAGTACATTTTTTCAATAAATGAATTTTATGATAGATTCTCCTCCTTAAATTAAATACATTCGCTTTTCTCCTTCCTTCTCTACGTTGTCGTCTCGATGCTCCTTTAACGTGATGTTCCTTCTCATGACAGGGAACAACCATTGCCACTTTTCTCTTCACCCTCGTTCTCTTCTTCCTTTCTTATAACTATCTCCAAACGAAGATATATACAGACGAATCTCCAAAGCATTTTTGACGCGTGAAATCAAGGCTAGCACGGTACGTAATAATTCACACTCTTTGTGATGATGCATCAACATGATTTGAACCAAAGTAATCATATTCATCGCTATGTCACACCTTTTTTAATTTTGTGTAAAATCTTTGACTCTGAACACGCAAAAAATCGCTTGTCCTCCTTTTTTATTCTCTTTCTCTCTCTTTTTCCGGTGAGCTTCACGTTAGTGGCGTGTCCTCCTTTAAATAACAATATTATTATTACAGAAATACTTAATTAGCATTTTTTTTTTTGTATTTTTTTCTCTCTGTTTAACCATAAAGCTTTGGGACTGGTTGTTACTGGTCATAGTCTTGTACACCAGTTATAAACTAATAATATTATATTATATTATGTTAATATTGATCTCAGGACTGGTTGTTACTGGTCATAGTCTTGTACACCAGTTAGTCTACTGCAGGGCTGAAATGCTTTCTTGGTGTATCTTAATTAAATTAAAAGAGAATAGGAGGAAAGTAGCTTTTATGGCTGCATGTTGTAGATAGTTATTAATGTCATGATGGCCTAATTTTCTGTTTAATTTTTTTTTTTTTATTTGACCCGGAATTTCTATATAACTCTACGGATTTAACCTTCGGATAAAATGTGGTAATTAAGTAAAGTCCTCCGAAGAGTGTGAAGTCAGTTAACTTCCACTGTTTGGTTATGTTTAATTTATTTGTTGGTCAAATAACAAATCATTTAATTATGTGTTCGTTCATGAATGAACTGATTATGCTCTAATTGAGGAACTTTTCTATGGTTTACTTTTGCTCTTCTTCACTTGTAATGGAATGAATGTGCTCTCTGCTGCCAAGTCATAACATCTCTGTTAAGGTCATTTTGGAGTTATACAATGGAATAAAAATACAAAATTCTTCTATTCTTCTTCTACATCTGTGGAGTTTTATTTTGAATGCTTGAACTGAAGATTGTACTTCAGATTTTACTATTTCCTTACAATTAATTTTATTTTGGTGTAGGATTAGCATACATAGTTTGAAGATTTGTGGAAATGGGGTTTCTACAGCTCTTTGTTGTTGCTTCTTTCCCGGTGATCAAAGTATTGCTGATTACAGCACTTGGCTTGTTTCTTGCAATGGATAACATAAATGTATTGGGAGCAGATGCAAGGAATAAAGTGAATCAAGTAACTCCTGGAATACTTCAAAAAGTTTTATCTTTTTTTGTCCCTCCACTGGTTTTATCTAAGTTGAAAGTTTACTGAAAACAGTGTTTTGTTCTGTGACAGCTTGTATTTATGTCTTTAATCCATCACTGGTGGGTAGCAATTTGGCTGAATCCATAACCTCTGAGAATGTTGTTAAGTTGTGAGTGTTCATTGATTTGTATTCATCATATATATCTATCTTAGGAGCATCCATGATCCAATAAACTGTGCTTCTAATCTGAGGATTGGTTTCTTTGTTTTAATTCACAGCTTTTGATGTATTTTTGCTTGTCATTTAGGTGGTTCATGCCAGTCAATATTCTTGGCACATTCATTTTAGGCTCAGCCTTAGCATGGATTTTGATTAAGATCACAAGGCCTCCCAAGCACTTGGAAGGTCTAATATTGGGTTGTTGTTCTGCAGGTAGACAAATGAATGCATGAAGCCAAACATGTAATGTGTATGATGCTTTCACTAGATTCTTATCTATATGCTAATAACATACTGAAGACCCTTCTTGGCTATATAACATAGAAAATGAATCCATTCTTTAATAGTGGATTTGGGAAATCTTAAATCACCAAGGAGAAAAATGCTGCTTCATAGTCTGTCTTATCATATAGGAACTTATGTGTATATATGAATTTAGTTTCCCTGAGACTGAATCAAACTAGTCATCTGCAAATTTGTATTCATTCTGTAATTTTGTCCTCTGTCTGAAGTCCAGCCTTTCTTTCTACAGTTATGCATATTCTAAAGACAAAAAATAATTAACTTAGTAAATGATATATTTTATAGGAGTTTCTTTCCTATGCATGGTGTTAAAGCCACATTGCCACCTAATTTGGGTTTGTGGCTGATATATGTTTATTGCATACACAAAAGTTTTACTAAAACTAAAAAAAACATCTTGCACTTGTTGTGTCCTGCTTCCTGCATTACATTTGGAATGTACTATTTCATCTAAGCTTCAATTCAAATTTTTGCATCATTCCCTCCTAGATGCATCTTATGGTTGAGCCTATCTTTTATATAAATATGAACAGGAAATTTGGGAAACTTGCCTATGATCATTGTTCCGGCTATGTGTAAAGAGAAAGACAGTCCTTTTGGAGAACCTGATCTCTGCTATAAATATGGAATGGCTTATGTTTCACTTTCTATGGCGGTATGCAACTTCATTTTTCCTCTGATGTTAATAAAATTGCAGTTCCAAGTGCTAATATAGTGTGCACTTATTTGTCTCTAATTGATTCTATTTTATTTTTAAATTGGGGTTCATTTGGGGAACTTTAGATTGGAGCAGTTATAATATGGACATATGTTTACAACATAATGCGGATTTCCTCAAGTAGAGTTCACAAAGAAGGTGGTACAAGAAGTAACCCCAGCTTATTGAAGGCTTCAGGGGAGACATTAGAATCACAGCCAGAAAATATTGCAGAAACACTTAATCCTGCAAAAGATGCTCTTGATGATGCATATACCATTCTTCTTCCTAATGCAGACTCTGAGGAAAAAGTGAGGATTGCCACAAACTTTCCTTCTGAAATATATTATATATACTGATTAAAATTTCAGAATAGCTTTCTTTATAGGTATTTTATCACCAGAAGTTGCATTTTAAAACTCAACAAGAAAGGACCAACTTATATATAATGCTTATTTGGGTAAAGTTCATCTTAATTAAGAATTATAGGTATTCAGGTTTCCTATTTCATAATGAATACATATAAGGGTAAACAACAGTACAGGGAGAAAATCGATTTTGTTTTTAAATTTTTTCCTTTTTAGTTTAGCCACTATATGACAGACAATGAGTTCAAATTGAAGGCAGACAACAGAATTAGCACTTCAAGTAGCTTTTGAAACATAATAACACGTAATAAAAGAACAAAGAACATTAAATTGTAACTTAGGAATGTTAAATTAAACTATTGTAATTTGAATTACCAGTCCTCAATGAGTTATGTACAGAATACAGAATCCTTAATATAATAATCCCATCAAGCATCTTTGCTTTTACTATATCAATGTATTTGATTTAGAAAATCTCATAACTGATCTCCTTCTATATGCAAGAGTACAATAATGTTCATTATTAAGTCATATAATCTCCTATTTTTCTTTTTTTTTTTCATTTATCCTATGACAATAATTTTTTGGTGTTTACTTATTTCCAGATTCCTATCTCAGTTAAAATTAAGGACCACTTGAGGAAGATTTCAAGCAACGTCAATTTCAAGACCATTTTTGCACCATCAACCCTTGGAGCAGTATGATACAATTTTCATTTCCTTGAAATAATTTGCTATGTTGTTTTCCCTGTTTGTTATCCACTTATATTTGGTGCAACTAATAATATAGGCTGCAGTACTCTTGTTTTAGTATAGAATTTTTTAATGTGAAAGCAAAAGGATGCATGAATGGTTTGATGCCTATGGACATTTACTGTGCTAAAGTTCATGTAACGCCTCATGTATTGTCACATTAGCAACACCACATTTTTCCTTTTTACCATTTTTTATTATTATTTCCCCTCTTATTTTGTGGGAATGAATCTATAGACTGCAGTAGTCATAAAAGTTACTCTCTCATGTCTCAAATCTTATTTCAGAGAATAATGTTTGTTACTATGCTTTTCCCCTCTTATTTATCTTGTCTTGTCACAGATTGTTGGTTTTGCCATTGGTGTAATCACCCCAATACGTAATCTCATGGTTGGAAGCAATGCTCCATTTCATGTGGTCGAAGACTCTGCATCCATGTTGGGGTATGCATCCCAAAACTTAGTCTTCAAGATTTCAAAGTTAACAAAGATTGAAAACAAAAAATTGTGTGGAGGACTTATTTTAAATACAATATTGCATGTCATTTTTTGACATGATAATTAGCCCCTTTGTATTATCTAACAAATTTGAAATCTTCAAATTTTTCTGCTCAAATGCTCCAGGTAATGCTATAATAAAATGTCAGTGCTAATGCTTATGTTTGTGCACATCCAAAAATTTCAAATACCTTAGTTTGCTGCTTACTCCAACCAAATCCAACAGTTTTTTTTCCTCTGACCTACTCTCCCCAGTCATATTCTAAATGTTGCAACTAGTTTGTTTCTTTGCCATTATTCATCTTGAATAGAATTCAAAGGAAGACATCTCACTTTTCCCCCTCTTATTACTTCCAGTGAGGCAAGTATCCCAACTGTCACCCTTGTATTAGGAGCAAACCTCCTTAAAGGTGAACTTTTATCATTCTAATTATTTAGTATACACTAGTTCTTTTCCCTTTTTTTCTTTTATCTTTTGGGATTTGTTTAAAAAATAGAATTATGGGTGAATGAACCAGGCTTGAAGGGAACAAGTACTCCAGTATGGACCATAGTGGGAATTGTAGTAGTCAGATATATTTTCCTACCATTATTGGGTGTTGCAGTTGTTAAGGGAGCAATACACTTGGGTTTAGTGCAATCAGATCCGTTATATCAGTTCGTGCTTCTACTTCAATATGCACTTCCACCAGCTATGAATATAGGTACCATAACTCTACTTTTTAAGTAGTTAATTCATTATATGCAAATGCTCCTGCAATTTGGTATAAAACTAGATATTTCTTCGTGGCAAAGTAATGAATCAACGGTGGTAGATTATTCTGCTCATATTATCTATAATTCTATTACAACATGCCTTTAATTTTCTCAATTCATGATAAGAAAAGTTTGTCCTTTCCAAAGAAAACTAATTATAGCGTGTTTAGTTTACCCTAAAATCACATTACAAACTTGGATTCGAGCCAACACTACCTAAACTAATTACTAGTGTTGCCTCGGATCCAAGTTTGTAACGTGGTTTTGGGGTAAATCAAACACACCATTAGTCTTCTCTTATTATCTGAATATCATTTCATCTTAGCTCCTTGGAGTTTTGTTTTACTTTGAATATTCCAAAACAAGAGCAAATCTGACTAGGAAATCCTTTCTACAATACAGATGGAAAGAGATTAAAGAAGCTTCTTTCTAGAAAAAATTGTATTTTGACAGGGATAATGTGTAACAAAGAAAAAAACTAGGATAATGTGTATTTTGGCTGGGAACCAGCTTTCTTGTTTTAACTGTTCCCACTTCACTCTCCTATGGCAGGAACAATGGCTCAATTGTTTGGAACTGGTGAAAGTGAATGCTCTGTTATCATGCTATGGACATATGCTTTGGCGTCAGTTGCAGTTACCCTTTGGTCAACCTACTTCATGTGGCTAGTTGCTTGATTTTTTACTCAATGATACGGTTATTATTTGACTATTATTAATATTGGAGATGCATGTTCATTATAAAAATAATTATATTGTTATTTAGTAATGTTAAAATACATATAGTGTAAAATTATTTTAAAATGAGAGTGCAATATTCAAATTAAATTCTTTTTTTTTTTTGTTTCATTTTTGTTATCTTAAAATTTCATCATCTTGCTTTAGGAAAAATGGTTCCAACCTCCTGAGACCTGGGCCAAAATGTTAAAAAGTGTATTTTTGTTAGCTAAGATTTTTCAATTTCTCATCATTTGAGGCCAAAACAAGAAGCATGGTTCACTTTATTGGACGTCCCGGCATCCGATTTGGCTTTTCTCCTGCTTGAGGCGATCCTACCCGTCTCCTGTGCAACCAAAGGACACCGCTTTATTTCTTTTAAAATGATATCTTGGTCATTATTTCTTATATTATCTCAGCCATTGATTCCTTATTAATCAATAACAATTTTCCTGCTAAAAATAAACTTGTGTGACAAGCGAAACTGTTCCAGTGACATCCCCGTAGAAGCAGCAGCCAAACATTCATCTTCAATCTGAAAATCAAAGGAAAATTTTTATGTACATCCTACACAAGGTAAAATTATTTAATTAATTATTTTTCCTTTATTTAATCTTTGAAGCATCTTTACTCTTTGATTCACAGTAAGCAATTTTTCCCAATTTGTTTCATCTTTCATTTGTTTAATTAAACATTTGTTTTATTGTTTATTGTTTGAACGTGGTGATTTCATGCATATTGAGAATTTTTTAATATATTTATATTTATATATATATATAAAAAATGTTTGTTACTTACAGGGATTAATTGATGGATACAAAATTGACTCTAAAAGTTGGTCTTGAATTCGATAATTTAGAAGATGCATGACAATTTTGGGTGAATTACGGAGGCATAAAAAGCTTTGGAGTTAGAAAACAATATTCAAGCAAGAGTAAGAAAGATGGTTCCATTACGTTTTACTTATATGTTTGTTGTGAGGAGGGTGTACGGAAACCAGACTCAAGGGATTATAAAACGACCAATCCAAAACCTGAGACAAGAACGGGGTGTGTGGCAAGAATGAAAGTCAAACGATTCAATGAAAAATACAGAGTGATTATTTTTGTTGATGATCATAATCACCCACTACAACCACTAGAAACAGTGCATATGTTAGCTTCTCAACAAAGAATAACTAAACATCAAGCATATGAACTTCAAGTGGCAAAAGTCGTAGGGATTCAACAGAAAACCTCATTTGATTTGATGAGTAAATATGTAGGAGGTAGAGAGAATCTAGGGTATACTAAACAAGATGCAAAGAATTATTTGAATTCGAGGAGGCAGCGAGATATGGCTTATGGTGAAGCTAGGTACTTGCTACAATATTTCCAACAACAATTGATAGATAATCCTTCATTCTTCCATGCATACCAAATGGATTTGGAAGAGCAAATAACAAATGTATTTTAGGCCGATGCAGGAATGTTGTTTGACTACCATTGGTTTGGTGATGTCATTTCTTTGGATATCACATATTGTACAAATGGAGATCATCGACCCCTTGCAATTTTCTCGGGCTTCAACCATTATAGAGGAGGGGTGATCTTTGGGGCAGCTTTACTATATGATGAGACTACTGACTTGTTCAAATGGCATTTGGAAACATTTTTGCAGGCACACAACCAGAAAAAACCACAAACTGTTTTTACTGACCAAGACCAAGCCATGGAAAGAGCACCGAGGGAGGTTATACCAGAGAGAAAGCATGGTCTATGCACATGGCACATAATGAAAAATGGAATCAAGCATCTTGGCAATTTAATGAAAGATGGATCACATTTCTTACGTGATTTCAAGAAGTGTATGTATGATTGTGAGAAAGAAACAAATTTTGAAGCCTCGTTGAGAGCCTTGTTATTGAAATATAATGTGGAAGAAAACACTTGGTTGAAATCAACATACCAAATCAAAGAGAAATGGGCAGCATGTTATATGAATAATGCTTTTATGCTTGGCATGCGAAGCACACAATTAATTGAAAGCATTAATTCTGATATAAAGAGCTGCACAAGACCAGACTTGAACATCAATAAATTATTTAAGCAATTTGAACGGGTTGTTAAGGAAAAGCAATATAATGAGTCAGAGCAAGATTATGAGATGCGTCAGAAGTTTCCAAGAATGATAGTATAGAGTTCACCTTTGATTCGAAAACTTTCTCAAGTGTACACTCCTCCTATGTTCAATTTATTCCAACGAGAGTGGGATTTAATAGCTACCACAAAGATCTTTGAAAGAAAAGAAACAGAAGCTCGGTGTGACTATGTGAGAACAATGGTGGATAAAAGAGAAGAGCGAAGAGTTAATTATGAATCCCATATTGAGGTTGGAGAATGGACAATTACTTGTACTTGTAGGAAATTTGAACAATGGGGAATATTGTGTTGTCATTCATTGAGAATATTATTTCACAAGGATGTCAAGCTTCTTTCAAACAAATATATATTGAAGCGATGGACAAGATAAGCAAGATCTGATACGTTCAATAATAATAATGGAAAGCAAATTGTTCTTGATCCTAGGTTGGAAAGTTCAAATCGAAAGAAGCAATTATGTCCCATGCTTTTAAGATTGGCGGAAGACGCATCTGACTATCCAGAAGCATGTGCTTTAGTCTATCAAGGGGTGTTAGAGCTTAGCAAGAAAGTGGCTGAAATTTGATTGAACCAACAATCACATGATACTCATGATTCCACGTGTGAGGTTACAAAGTATGTTGCAAAGCCTTCCACATCCAAAGGAATTGGATTTAAAAAGAAAGATGATACAAAGATGAAGAAAAAGAAGCGTTTAAAAAGTTGGGTTGATGATCTAAAGCAGAAAAGAAGAAAAGTGAAACCCTTACAACCGTCAATGCATAAGGTTTCTTTTTTAGCATACCTTTTTTTTCATTTGATACATGTGCATGTTTTTTTAATTAGTTTTGGTTCTTTTAGTTTGTTAGTTATGTAATGTGCTAATTCAAGATATATTTCATATTAGTCAAGTCAAGTTTTGGTGGAAGCATCAAGTTCAGCCCCTTCGTTAGCATATGCTCATTTACCACCTTTTGCATCTCATTCAAGTCAAGTATCATTGGAATTATCAACTTCAAATCCTCCCAAAGCATATTCTCATGTGATGCCTTTTCCATCTCTACCAAATCAATTGAGCTTTACCACAATGCTTATGGTATGTACATCGGTTTTAAATTACAAGAATTGTATAATTATATTTCAGTGTTTTAAAATGACCTTATTTTCACTAATTTTCATTTAGGCTCAGGATGACTACAATTTTCCATCACTTGAAGCATTGGATCTCAGTCAACCAATCTCAGATGGTACATCATTAAATAACCGTGGAGGGGCTTTATCAGAAATTAACATAACTCATGGTTGAGAGTGCATTGGACCTACATAACTTAATTTAGGCATAATGGACATATTTTTGTGTGTAGATTTTATTTCGGGGTATTAATTATACCTTCTATATTTTGTATGATGCAAGTGTGGGTCTATTAGACACCATTTTTGGGAATAAGTTTATACTAGTTGATCAGTTGCACAAAAGATTAGTTTCTAATTCAGTCATTTGATCAATTTAGAGCAGTAATAACAGTAATGACATATCAATTTAGAGCAGTAATGATAGATTTTTTATTGCAATCCAGTATTAGCAACTTTTGAATCTCATCACTGTTTCATTGCAATTTAGTACAAGAGATAAATAAGAGCTCTTACTACAATTTTAGTCAATACTAGTTGCACTCTCTAAAAGAGCTCTCACTATCAATTTTAGTACATGATAATGTAATAGAAGACCAATCTCTATCAAAAATTTCATTCTGCAAACAGCAGCAGATAGCAGAACTGAATAGTCCCAGTAGCAGATTGTAGATTGAAAATAGTCCCAGCGGCAGATAGTAGAACTGAAAGGGTTGATTGGAAAGCTTCCATCAGATGAGTTTTTCCAGCATACAGAAGAATAGGTGAGCAAATGAGTTTTTCCAGCAATAGATGCAAGGTTTTTGGTTTTGAAGAACGGATGAGGAACATATGCTTCTAGTTTTGAAGATCGCCTTCTTTTGCACCATGGATGATCCAAAGGAGAGGCCTAACAGTAAGGATGTTAGGTGTATCTTGTCCTAAATCAAGCACTGAATCATTTAGATAAATGTATGAAATAAAGTCTCTGTATCTTCCTTGGAAAGAACCTGAGAGGAAAACAATAAAAAACAATTCTATCAAACTAGAACACAATGATGGGCATGTGCTTCCTAATTAGCCTATTTGTTCCAGGTGAATTCGAGATAAAACACTGAGAGATAAAAAGGATTCAAATGTAAGAACTACACCAAATAGATTTCCTTAAGGCTAAGGCAAACCACACATTGACAGGTATCAATTAAAGGCTTATTATAACAGTAAAGGAACCTGCATTGTGTTTCTTTGCGAATTTGTTATGGCTTCAATCAAGTCTATTTTTAATAAGGATTCCACGTTCTCCTAAAATTTTATTATATATCACACTTTATCTTCACAAGCAATCGGAATCAGACAACTCAAGGTTATTTTTTGTAAGCTATCTTACAGGGTGCAAAACATAGAGAATTGGCACTCATTTCATGTCAACAACTTCTTCAAAACATGATAAGAAAAAGGTAAAAATAACTATGTTAGCCTCCTTTAATAATAAAAAGATTATTTAAAAACTTATGGTACATTCTTTATGCAGTAGATCAACACAGAAGCAATTCAATATTCAGAACACAATGCAAACCAATTTTGTCCCACAAAGCACATAGCACTACAATAATTACAATTTTTCCCATTGCAGTAAACTAATTAAAATAACACTGTCTTACCAATGCAAAGCACATATCACTACAATAAACAATGACACTGTCTTACCAATGCAAACCATATAACACTACAATATTCAGAACCAATGCAAATCAATTTTGTCCCATTGCAATATTCAAAAGTAAATCAATTTTTCCAAACCATTAACAACTATAGTAATCACAGAACCAATGCATATTAGAGATACCATTTGTGCAAAATTAAATTGTGTTGGGTAGTTGATTGCATACCATAGATACCCTTGCTCTCATTGATTGGGGAACTGGTGCGGAGGATGTGGAGGTCACGGAGGACGCGGCGACAGTTTGTTGGGCTAGAGTTCATGTTCTCTGTTCAATATGAATGGTTGGGGATGGGGATGGGTTCGCCCATGTGAACAGCTTCACGAAGAATCAGGTGGGGATTTAAGTTTTCAACTAACTTGAAACGACGCCGTTTGCGCAGAGCAGGAGACGCGCAGGAATGAAGCCAAGTCTCCCAGCACCATAGTCTGCATACATCCTGGCGGGTTTTTATAATTATTCAATTTAATTCAATGAACTTTAGGAAAGTCAACATATTTTGTTGTGAATTTTAGAGTATTTCAAAATCTTTCTAAAGACTGAAGTCTCATATTGCTTGGAGTAGAGCATGGTTGAGTACTTATATATTAAAATGTAATTGGACCTTACAAACAACTTGTGTAAGGCTTGGGCTCGCATGCATGAGAACGGGCCTTGATGGTTCGGTTTAGTGCAAATCGGTGGATTCGCCCCCCCCTGCGCGTGATATTTGGCCTCACATGCCTATTGCTTCGGCTCCGTTTAAACAATTTTTTTGAACCTTGAATTTTAAATTCAAACCTAATTTTAAACCCGTTATATTTCAAAGATCAGTTTTGACTTGGTCTTCCTACTATTTTCCTGGTAACCGCTATCTGGTGCATACCTTACCCTTATCCTTATTTTGAAAATACAAATATAATCTATCAGATTTCAATCACTTCCTACTTTTCACTTTAACAAAACCGAACTGCTTCTTCCTCCTCTCTTCTTCTCTGCTCTCCTCTACTGACAATAGACATTGTTCTGCCACCTCGGTGCTTCCGGGAAGGGGCTGTTAACCTGGGGGTTACGCATCCCGCGAATTAACCCTTAGGGACAGTATATATCTACGCATCTCAGCCTTTGGTTATTCTTCTTTTTCAGGGTCCTTCGATGTTGGGTGACAACACATATTTGGTAGGTTTTTTTTATCTTTTTCCCCGTCGATGGAACCTTCTTCCCAAATCCAGACGCTTGATTCTTGGTGAGAAGGTAAACAAAAATCGAACTCTTTGGATTAGAGAATTTACAATGGAAGGGAACTAATTTGTTGCATTTTAATCATTTACTAAAATTTTTTGTTTGGATAGCTGGTTATGAAATTGAAATTTAAAAAATAAAAAGATTTTAAATGCAAATTATCCATTTAATCTCATCAGTTTTAAAGTTTTATATTTAACATGAATATTGTTGATAATTCATAATTTGAAGTTACATATTTTAATTTTTTTTATGAGTTTGAAGGTCAAAAAGACCAGGGGAGGACAAAAAAGAAAAACAAACAAAACCAACACCTACACTAGTACACTACTCTCTCATAGAGAGAACTAGAGGAGTAAAAAAGGAAAGACAAAATAGCCAAACTAGGAACATAATGAAAAATCTGCAGAGAACCCTCCGCTCCTAAACCAGCTTTTGCAAAACAATCCGCCACCAAATTGCCTTCTCTCAAAGTGTGTTGCCAGATAATCTCCTGGAAGCAACTCACATGGCTCAGAATCTGCGTAATCAAACCTCCTAGGGCATGAGTTGCAGGGAACCCGATCTTGAGGAAATTAACAGCTAATGCAGAGTCCGACTCAATAATCGAGTGAAGGAAGCCATTTTTCTTCGGCAAAACTACAGCACGAAGCATCCCACGAAGCTCAGCTTCAACCACGGAGACGGAGCCCAGAAATTCGCTAAACCCTAGCATAAAGGTTCCCCACTCATCGCAAACTGCTCTATTATTCCTCAACGACGCAGCTCCATCGCAATTGAACTTGATCCACTGAGGAGGAGGATTCCATTTTAGAAGGTGAGTAGACTTGCTATTTACATTCCCCTGTAAATTTTGACTGATAAAAGCTTGTTTGATTGTTTATGCTTGAGCAAAAATGCGATTGCTTAGCATATTTATTAAAACCCTAGAATTCTGGAAAATAATACTACTTTTGTGATTCCATATAGTGTCTAGGGTAATTCCGAAAAGCAGAGAGTGACTATGATAGCCCACCATATGCTTCTGCTTTTTGAGATTTTGAAGGATCCAGTGATGGAGATTTTGACTATCAAATAAAGTTGCATAAACCTGAGATGTGAGTATTTCCTTCCAGAGGAATTTTATTTCCACACAGTCTCTGAAGAGACGAAGAGTGGTTTTAGATTCTAAACCACAAATAGCACACTTATCATTATTGGTTAATTTGCGTTTGTATCTCTGAGCATTTGTAAGGAGAGCAAAAGAGGCTAGTTTCCAGATCAACAGCTTTATCCTTTGAGGGCCCTGCCAGCTCCAAATTTTTTTAAAGAGAGGATTCTTGTGATTGGAGGAAAATTCAGAAATGAAATCATAAACAGATTTCATAGAGTACCAGTCATCTATGGATCCTTGCCAAGCAAAAACATCTGACTCCGGACCAGCAGATGGAGGAGAGATCTTCATCACAGCCTTGCAGACTTCTTCTGGGAGGAAAGATTGGATAAGAGGTAAATCCCAATCACCCTCAATGTTTATAAACCGAGTAATAGGAAGCAGTAAATCATGCTGCTCAATATCTGTAACTGAATAGGAAATGAGAGGTTGTAGCCCAAGAATCCATTTATCCAACCAAAATTTAACTAGTTCCCCATTACGAATTCTCCATACACAATTAGATGTAAGAGGTTCCCAATTAGCACATGTTCCTCTCCAAATATTGGAGTCTCATGTTCTTCTTTTTATTATTGGAAAGCCTTCATTACCACATCCATATTTACTACGCAAAACTTGCACCCAGAGATCATTAGGTTTTTGAATAATCTCCCAACCTAATTTCATCATATATGCATTATTGACATCCTTTGCCTTTCTCAACCCTAAACCACCAATTAATTTAGGACTGCAAACTCTATCCCAGTTAATAAGATGAACTTTCTTTTTATCATCTGAATCTCCCCACAAAAAGTTTCTGCAGCTTCTATCTAGCTCATCACAAATAGAATTAGGTAGATAGGAAGTTTGCATTAAGTAAGAAGGGAGAGCAGTAAGAACAGATTGTGATAAGGTTAACCTCCCTGCAAATGATAGGGTCTTATGATTTCCACATAGACAATCTTTGCTTAGTGCGTTGAACAATAGATCTAAATGATGATCTGCTGGTCCTTTGATGATGAATTTGCACCCCCAAATATTTGCCTAAGTCATTTGTCCTTTGGAAACCTAGGGAGGAAGAAATTTCCTCCTTAACCTGCAAACCAACATTAGGACAGAAAAAAAAGTCTTGTTTTTTCTTTACTCACCTTCTAACCTGACCTATTACAGAATAAATCCAAAATAGTTTGAATTATCTCAACCTGTTCCATAGAGGCTTCACAAAACATAATAATATCATCTGCAAAAGCTAAATGTGAGATCTTAGGCCCATTTCTACCAATCTTAAATGGGGTCCAAAATTTATGTTCAACAGCTAGATTGATCAGATGGAAAAGCCTTTCAATACACATAACAAAGATATAGGGAGAAATAGGGTCCCCCTGCCTTATCGCTCTAGTTGGGGAGAAATGATCTAAAGCTTCACCATTAAAAAGAACCCTCATTTGTGTAGTTGTAATACAATACCATAAAATGGAAATTAGGTGATCTGGGAAACCAATATCCATAAGAGTAACTTTAATAAAATTCCAGTTTAGTCTATCATAGGCTTTTTCCAAGTCAATTTTGATTGCCATCCAACCTTTTTTACCTTTTTTTCTTTTCATAGAATTAATTATTTCTTGAGTTATAATTATATTATCCCTGTTTTGTCTATTAGGGATAAAACTACACTGGTTAGGCTCTATGAGTTGATCAATAAAATGTTTGAGTTTTAAAGATATAGACTTAGTAATTATTTTATATGAAACATTGCAAAGACTTATGGGTCTATAATGTTTAAGACTAACAGCTAAATCAGACTTAGGGATTATAGTTAAAAGAGTATCATTAATATCTGCACTTTTCTGAGGATTAGACATACCTGTTTGATGAACTGACAAACAGATTTACCAACCAAATCCCACTGTTGTTGATAGAATAGGGCCTGAAAACCATCAATTCCTGGAGCTTTAAGACCTCCTATAGAGAAAACAGTATTTTTAATCTCCTTATCTGTAATATTCTTTTGAAGCAGATTGAACTGATCATCAGAAAGTTCAAGAAAACTGTGTTTTAAAGGGAAATGGGAGAATTTGCCATTATCCTTAAATAAATTATAATAGAAAGTATTACACATCTGCTCAAGAGATTGGGGATCAGAAATTAGAATATCCTCATCATTAATGAGGATTTCAATTTTATTCTTTTTTCCCTAGCAATGGTAGACCCATGAAAATATCTAGTATTCCTATCACCAGATTGGATCCACTTACATCTAGATTTTTGAAACCATAAGATTTCTTCCTGGTAGGCTAATTCTTCATATTCCTGGCCTAAATACAGAGTATTTAGGCTAGGATTCTGATTAAAATGTAAAGTTCTGGTAATTCCTTCCAATCTTCTAATAATATTCCTTTTTTATGGAAAATATTACCAAAAACCTATCTATTCCAAATTTGAACCTTATCTTTAAACTTAGAAACATTAGAACCCCAATCAAGGCTATCATCCCAATTATCTTTAAAAAAATTATTAAAAGTATGATGAGTAAGCCAAGAAGCAAGGAATCTAAAGGGTCTTCTATGTTTATTAGGAATAGGATCACAATTAAATTTCAAAAGTAGAGGGCACTGATCAGATTTAAAAAAGGAAGGTGAAAAACTGAGGCATTAGGAAAGATAATCTACAATCCATATTAAGAAGAACCCTATCAAGCCTTTCAAAAAGGGATCCTCTTCTCCAAGTATAAGGGAATCCTACAAAAACCCCATCCGTAAGATTGCAATCAGATATCATATCATTAAAACACTGAATATTTCTCATATTAGTAACAGAACTGCCACCCTTTTTTTTAGATAAATTACAGATAGAGTTAAAGTCCCCCATCACAGCCCAGGGCCCAATCAGATTAAGAGCAATGTTCCTAATGTCATCCCACAAATAATTTCTATTTATATTTTGAGGACTGGCATAAACATAAGTAATATGCCAAGGATCATTGTCACAAAATCTCACAGTCATATGAATAAGTTATGAAGTTTGAAAAAGTATATCAATAGACCAGTAAGCACTATCCCAAAGAATAATTATGCCCTCTGCCTGACCATTAGAATCCATAATATGATAGGAATCAAAACCTAATTTTTTTACCTATTTTACTGCCTTGTCCCCACAAGCATGAATTTCTAATAAAAACATTAGGTTTACCTGATAAATGCTACGAAAGTCTTTAATAAGACTAGCAAAACCTTTTGAGAATATCCCTCTACAATTCCAAGATAAACAATTCATTGATTAATATTAATTGACTCAGAAGCCATTTGGACCCCTTGCACATCACTGTTGTCCATTATACCTGACCTAGACAAACCTGTGTCATCACCAGAGGGTTTAGAAGAAGAAGCCCTTAAATCAGGAGGTTCTGGTTCCTTTTCATTAACCATATTTGCTGCATTGATAGAAGAAGATTTATTCATATCTGCCCAGGAAGATTCATAGTCCATTAATTCTTTTTCAGTCTCAAATTTCTTGATGATCTGTAGAACATATGAATGCTCCTCTTTTTTTTTGTTTTTGAGATTTAACTGTAGTTGAACCACCCCCTTTTTCTGAAACAGACTTACCTTTGTCAGGTAGCCCAGAAGCTTTCAACTTACTGTTTGTATCTTTAGCCTTCTTTGGGATCATAGCTCCTTTACCTAAGTCCTTTATTGTGCTTGAAGAAGAGTTCTTCTTGTTTCCCTCATTTTTATGATTTTGATTGTTCTTACCTGCCTTCAGGTCCCTAACTCTAATGACTTTCTTCTCTGATATTTGCTGAACCTCAGCATGTTAGGTATATGCACTAGAGACTTATATGTTTTTGAAACATCCATCACATGTATCATATTATTTTATAAAGGCAATTCATTCTTTTAAGAATACAATTAATGTCCTTAGAATAGTAAGCTCAAACTTCATAAGAAATCAAGTAGATGACTTGATCGTGAGATCTTATGAAGAACTATTCTTAAAATAGTCACTGGTCAAGTATCATCTTAGGACAAAGATGCATTTAGACTAGTATGTGAGTTCATTGATGATCGCATCTCATGGATCATGGATATGAGATATCATGTGCTCACATAGGTACATATTAAGAGTAATAGTGTACTGGACAGACCCACCTTAAGAACGTTGCATGGATTGTTACATAAGTGTCATGAACGTTTCTTAAATTGATAAATGTTATATGAAGTCCTTTGACCTAAAATCACTACGATTCCTACATAAGGAATTATATGTTTTAATATTATCAAACGTTTCCTGTAACAAGGTAATCATAAAGTTGATTTTTGGACATATAATAAATTATGTGGTGGGATGTGAGTGACCTAGATGGGATATGTCCCTCCTATGTAACACGAGTTATATCTGTAGGCCTCTTGATAAAGTGAGACTGCAAAATGCATGTCCATGCTCAGGAGGATAAACATGAGATGTTTATTTTCTGTACAGTCTACTTGGGGATCAAGAAAACATAAATTGAACTATACAAGGTTGACACATTCCATGCCCTTGTGTTCAATTAGATATTTGGACAAAGGGACAGATCATATAAATTATCATAAAATAGGATTCGTCAAAGTTGTTGATAATCTCAATATTTGGGTAGTGATGTATTGCTAGATACCGCTCACTATTTATGATATTAAATATAAAAGGGTTTTATTTTAATATCATAATCAAATATTAAAAGCCTATTGGGTCACACGCATACAACAAGCCACTAGGAAAATATAATAATTCTAATTTGATTAGAATTATAACATAATGGGTCAGGCCCATATATGTTAGGGTTAATAGAGTGAGGGGTTAAACCCTAGCCACCACTCTATAAATATAGCATAAGATGCATTACCCTGCACACATGAGCACTCGCTCTTACTCTCTAAGGCTACTGGCAGAGTTGAGGAGGGTTTCCTAGTTCGGCTGTTGGCGTGGGCACCATTAGAGACGTGGCTGCTATTGCCTCGTTCGTAATCCTTAAAAGGTACGACCTTTTTGTTTTATGCCTTAATTCGTGTTTTCGCATTAATGATCATAACAAGGGAGGGAATCCATTTATTCCGCTGCACCCTAACCACATGCTTGATTCCCTTCACAGCATTGCTATGGTTTTTAGCCATCTCTAACTTCTCAGGGGCCTCTTCAGAATCAATTTGCTTTTCGGCTAGAACATTAAATCTTGACCCAGAATTTGGCTTAACAGAATTTTGTTCACCTAAAACATTCTTTCCTTTGTCCAACCTCTTTTTTGGAGGTCTTTTAACAAGCATCCATGGCCCAAAAGGTCTAGAGGTATTAGAATCTTTCATTGCATCTTTGATCTGTTGATGACTAGGACAAACCTCAGTTTCCTGTTCAGAATTAGGATGACAATTCTTCTCTGTATTCTGATTAACTCCTTGCTGTCCATATTCTTCATTATGATGTGGTTGCTTGTCTGAAGGACCTTCCTTTAAGCAATCTTGTTTATTAGAGCAGCTTTCTTGACGATGCCCATACATACCACAAGAAAAACAAATTTGATGGAGCCCCTCATATTCAACATTCAAAACATATCCCAAAACATTAATTTAGGGAATTAGAGGTTTGGCTGATCTATTTCAACACATATTCGAGCAAATCTACCCATAGAATTAGGGGTGAGCAAAACTCGACCCGTCCCACAGACCCATCCCAACCCAAGCTACTCGGGTCGGGTTAGACGCTGTCCCACATGAAAGATTAGGATTAAATAGGGTCTAATTCAATAACCCGATATCGGGTTGAGGACGGGTTCGGGTTAATCTTCGGGTTACCCAACCCGTCCCATATATGTATATATATAATATTTAATATTTATAATTTTATATTACTCTAAGGATTAACACCATTTTAACTTTCTGAGGATTTTTTAATTCAACTTTCCTCTATAATAGAGGCTCTATCTACTTTGAAAATACATTCCATACATAAATTTGCATAATGATATAGTGATATTTTCCTCTTCACAATATTTGAAAGTTAATAACAAAGAAAAAAATTAGGATTTAGGGTTTGTGGACGGGTTTTATCGGGTTGTAAATGGGTTCGGGTTTTTAATTAGTCTTATACATTTTCGGGTTTCTTCGGGTTTGTGGATGGGTTCGGATTTGAAAATCTGGCATAATGAAAAAATTGGGCCAGGTACGGGACAAACAAAACCCGTCCCACACTCACCCCTACCTAGAATGAATAGAGATAGAGGTAAGCTGATCCACCTTAAGCATCGTCCCCAGAATATTTCCAGCTCTTGCTAAAAACTCATAATTATACAATTCTATGGGAAGATTGGGAATCATAGACCAAACAACAATTTTTTTGACCTTTTTAGCCTCTTCAAGAAAAAAAGGTCTCCATCTCTGAACAATAACATAATGATCTAGGATCATCCAAGGACCGTCAAACAAAACATGCTTGTAATCCTCTTTATCAGTAAAATAAACTAGGAGGAATTCTTGTGACATGTCAATAAACTTTACTAGGGATTTGCAAGCCCAATTACGTTTTAGACGTGTCTCCAAGAATTACATGTTTACCTTTTTGCCAAGAACTCTCACCACCAGTGTGTTTATCCATGGGCAGCACCATCTATTATATTCATCTTCTTGAATGGGCACCCGAGGACAAAGATCAATTTTATATTCTGATTCTGCATGTATGTTGTCACGTTCCTCATCACTAGAGCAATCATGAGGAAAATAAACATCATCTACCTTAAAAATTGGTTCTTGTTGGAGACCAATTTGTTGTAGGAGAGACTCCTTGTAAGAGATAGCATCTGTTTCTCCATCTGATTGTTTAGAACGAGAATTCTGATATGGTTCACTTTGTTCATTTGCAGGAGATTGATTCTGCGTTGCATGATTGACAGTATGGTCAGACGGAGTGACCTTAATCTTCTTTATTATTAGAAATCGGTTTCAATTCAATAATTCTGTTAGGATTTGTTTGTTAGTTTATATTACTATGGTTAGTCTTTAGGTGTATTTTACCATGGTTAGTTCCTACCTATAGTTAGTTTTAAGTCCTATAAATAAATTGTATCAGCTCCTTATTTTGTATCTTTTATCAAATCAATATATGAGTTATCTCAATACTCTCTCTGATCATCTTTGGGATGACCCATGGGGATACCCATGGTACTCCTCTACTGCTCTCTACTATCCAACTATTCTTGTTGCTCCTCCATCTTATTTTACTAAGATGGTATCAGAGCTCTATCCACGGAGCTCACCGCGCTTCAAGAAGAAAAGTCGTTCCTCATTTGTTGCTTTGAAGAAGCCATTGTTGATAGCTGAGTATTTCACATAGGCATCTGCAATATCTTCTTCCAAGGATCCGCTGCACCACAACGATGGCAGTTTATTCGTCCTTACTTCTACGCAACCTATTTCTTTTTCTGCGAATTTGATTCCAGGCTCGTCTCCTTCGGAGATTTCCGCTGCTTCTACTAAATCTTCTTCACTGTTTTTGGAGCACGATCTTGGAGAAAACACAATCGGAAAACTGGAGTGGAAATCGTCATCTGATAGCTTCATTTTTGGAGCTTCGGATCTGTCGATCTTCACTGCAATAAGGAGAACGAGTATGCCGGAGCTCAAGTCGCTCTGATCATCAAACTCGAAGAGAAAGAAGAAAATACTGTGCAGTTTGGCGGTGACGAAATTAACCACACTCTAAATCCTAAGTGTAAAACAAAACTGAAGCTTCCTCCCATTTTCTCAGTCGAGCTCAAGATCGGTGGTTCCTCCATTCCTATTGCTAATCTTGCTGACCAATCTGATGTATACATAGGTAACAATCTGATCAATTCTTCTTGCTATTGCAAGAAAATTCTGGATGTGCAGAATGTATTTGATAAAATGCTCAAGAGAACCTTCGTTTCATGGAATTCTGTTTTATCTGCTTATATGCATGCTTCCGATGTCCATGATTTTTCTGCCAAACTGGAATTAATGGATCCATGCTCTAGTGTAAAAGGAAGGATTGGTCATAGTATGGTTTTTAATGCAGAATGGTTTTCATCTAACACCATTGTCCATAGAATTATCAATGAACCCACTACTGCTAAATTTTCGGGAATGGTGGATCATGGAATCAATTTCTTTTATATAATGAAGAAGAATTTTGAGGTTATTCCATATGTTGATGAAATTAATCTTCTGGATGAGGGTATTAGTAATTTTCTCCTTAATGTACTGACTGAAGAAGTAAATACTGTTGAAAGAGAGGGAATCAGCTTCAGGTACCCTTGCAGGCCCCTTCTGATTGCTACCTATAACCCTGATGAGGGTTCTGTTCGTGAACATCTACTAGATCGTATTGCAATTGATTTGAGCGCAGATCTTCCAATGAGTTTTGAAAGCCATGTTGCTGCTGTAGCTACAGAATTTCAGGAAAACAGTAGTGAAGTATTTAAAATGTTTGAAGACGAAACAGAAAATGCAAAAACTCATATCATCTTGGCTAGTGGTCTTGCTTATGGACTACCAAAATTGGTCAAATCTGAAGGAGTCTCAAGGCTATGCAAGGAGGTACTGTATTGTGCAAAGAAGGCTGGGGTGACACATGTTCTCAAAGCTGGAGGAGCTCAGGCGATATCTGCTATGGCTTGGGGAACAGAAACTTGTCCCAAGGTTGAGAAGATTTTTGGCCTAGGAAACCAATATGACACAGCTGCAAAAATGATTATGCAAAATAGTGAAGCTATGGTTGCAATTGACATGCCGGCTGGTTCATACGGATTTCAAAGACAACATGGGTACCTTATTTCATTATATGGTGTTAATGGAGAAAACAAAAGCTCTGCAGCCCCTACAATTGGACAGTTAGGTTCTGTTTTTAGACAGGTTCTATTTTTGGCACAAGGAGTTACTGATTTAAGTTGTGAGGATGCTATAATCCATTTGATCATGAACTATGTCAGGCCAAACATATTCGTAACATATCCAGCAGAGAATGATGGGTCTATTTTTCTGTATGTAGTGTTTGTTGAGTTCCTCTTTTGGTTTCAAGTTGATATTGGTTGATACCAATTATCAACTTGAGGGGGAGTATTAGAAATCGGTTTCAATTCAATAATTCTGTTAGGATTTGTTTGTTAGTTAGTATTACTACGGTTAGTCTTTAGGTGTATTTTACCATGGTTAGTTCCTACCTATAGTTAGTTTTAAGTCCTATAAATAAATTGTATCAGCTCCTTATTTTGTATCTTTTATCAAATAAATATGAGTTATCTCAATACTCTCTCTGATTATCTTTGGGATGACCCATGGTGTTAAAAATCAGTTTTCAACAATAATTCTGTTAGGATTTATTTTTCTGTTATTACTATAGTTAGTCTTTAGGTCTTATTTTTACCATGGTTAGTTTCCACCTTTAGTTAGTTTTTGGTCCTATATATAATTGTATCAGCCCCTTCTTTTTGGTATCTTTTAATCAATCAATATATGAGTTTTCTCAATCCTCTTGTTGGTAACTTTTGGGATGATCCATGGGGGAACCTATGGTACTCCTCTACTGCTCTCTACTATCCCTCTGTGGCTCTTGCTCCTCCATCTTATTTTACTAAGATTGATTAAAATATACCAAAAAGAAGGGGTTGATACAATTATATATAGGACCAAAAACTAACTAAAGGTGGAAACTAACCATGGTAAAAATAAGACCTAAAGACTAACTATAGTAATAACAAAAAAATAAATCCTAACAGAATTATTGTTGAAAACTGATTTCTAACACATGGGGATACCCATGGTACTCCTCTACTGCTCTCTACCATCCAACTGTTCTTGCTGCTCCTCCATCTTATTTTACTAAGATTTGTGCTCCTATGGATGAGATCCATCTCCTGCTTGGAGAGGGAAGGAGTCACCATGTGGATGGAAGCTGTTCAAACGAAGAAGAAAACTCAGAATCTTGGAGCCTCTAATCACATAATTACATATTTTTAAATTTAAAATAGGTTAAATTAATCAGTAAGTCCCTATAGTTTTATTAAATTTTTAATTAGGTCCCTATAGTTAAAAATGATTTTAAAAAATTCCTTATAATTATAATTTTTTTTAATTGAATCCCTAGACACTAACCCCGTTAACTCCGATAAATCTGTTCCATATTGTATGTGTGACCGAAGATTGACTTGGATGATAACTTGGTGACACTCGGAAGAAACCCCTTTCACGTGGAAGCATCATATAGAAGCCAAAGAAACCAAAGGAACACATGGGGACGGGGAAGCAAGAAAATCACGAGCTTGCTTACAATTTGCTCAATAATCAAGTAGTTGCCCCGGGTTAAATAGGTATCTAATTCCAGAATCTAACATGCATGCACGGTTAATATTTTTAGTAAATTCAAATTTATTTACCAAGTATCAGCAAGAGAAAGATGTAGTTAATAATTTATCTTCCCCTCATTTTCAGATTCATACCTTTTATAATATTTTGGAAGCTTTTTCTTTTCCTTTTTTGACATTTGATATAATCGTGCAGGACGACAAGTTTTTTCTTTGAATTGGGCTGCAGAGCAAGAGAAATCTATAATGGAGAATGGTTGCCTGAACTTAAGACTGCTGTTTTGAATGCTCAACAGAGCTTGGATTATTGCAAATATGTCACGGGTTTCGTGTGTTAATAATTTTTTTTTTTTGACGTACGTGTGTTAATATTGCTATACTATTAGATTGATATCTTTTAAAATAGGGGTGAAAATTTCAGGAATGAGTTTTTCGTACACTTTATCATACGGGTTTCACCCCTATTTAGAAGGATTTAACGGAACTTAAACGGTGTTAGTATCTAAGGATTCAATTAAAAATAAATTATAACTATAAGGATTTTTTTAAATTATTTTAAACTATAGGGACCTAATTAAAAATTTAATAAAATTATAGGGACCTACTGAATAATTTAATCTTTAAAATATTAGAAAAGATAATTTTAATAAAAATGAATATTTTAAATTTATAAAATAAAAACAAGAAAAAACGATTGTTTACTTTTGCCAATTGAAAAACAACGATGATTTCGTCTACGGTACTTGTACCGATAGGCCATGTACCGAAACAAGACAGTTGCCTTACCGTCAGATTTAATGTTATTTTATTCGATGGTCACGATGAAGTACCTGCAACCGGTTGGTTTTCATGTAATGCGATTTGTAATTGTTACCCACAATTGTTAGTAATTATGCAGTGACCCCAAGGGTAAAAGCCGACACTTTTTTATTTGTTCGCAAAAAAGATTGTTGGGTTAAAGGGCCTAACACCGGAAGTTTGAAAACGTATGAGGCCCGATAGTAATGGTTTTTTTTTTTCTTTTGGCATGGAATAATTTTGTCTAAGGATCAGCCCAGTAAGTGTTAATATTGTGTATTGTGTAAGCCCACGATGAGTTAAATTAGTTTAGAACTATTGGCTTGATTGACCAAAAAAAAAAAAAAGAAGAACTATTGGCTTGTTATTAAGGTAAGCATATGTAAGTAATCATTAGAAGCACACTGAATATGACCCATTTTTTTTTAAAACGTGTAGAGAGACAAAAATTAAAGGATTTTTAGTTGTATAGAGTAGATGATGTTTCTCATGTAATAATAATTATAGTGAATTAATTAATAAAAAACAAAGAAAAATCATTTAAAATTAGTGGGTGATAAGGAAATTTGTGGAAAAATAATGGTTGGGTCTTTTTTTTTTTTTTTTGGTAATGGTTGGGTCCTATTTGGAAGTGGGATGTTGGTAGTTGATTTGTGGGATCAATGGAAATGGTGGGATGGATGGCCTAATGAGGTGGTGGTATTATTTAACAATCCCTAACCCTAAGTACACTTTTCATGGATAGGTGGTGGTTGATGCATGATGAACGTGCTCAAATATACTAGAGAGTGGATAAAAATATACGTAGTCCAAACTAATGTTCTTAAGATTTAAATAACTCTTATAAAGTAATATTAAGAAAAAGTTAACCATTAAAATAATATTTACATAGATAAAATCATCCCCAATTGAATAAATATTAATGTAGAATACTGGATCGTCAATATTATTGTTTAAAAAATCATTTAAACATGGAAGGTAATTGAAAAAAAAAGGGTATTTATTGTGAATTAAATAGCTAAAAAAAGTAGGGAAAATAATTAAAAATAGCAAATGATAGTTAAAAATTACGAAATTTGGTTTTTGATGGCTCCTAACCATTATAAACCACGTGGAGAGATTTCGTGAAAAAATTCAAAAGTGCGATTTCCGCCCTTGTGATCACTTGTGAGTGTGAGGCAAGAACCCTAAACCTATGTGCTAACATTGCGGAGATGCCTCATGCATGCATACTTGTGATTTGAATTTTGACTTAAAATTTTGCATGGAGTAAGAGTGACGTGAGAAGACCCGCGTGGTGAACTTTCATGATTTTTTGAAGGGTTTCGTAATTACTATGAATTATATAGCTAAAAAGTGGGGAAAATAATTAAAAATAGCTAAAATCATGAAAACTCACCACGTGGGTCCACTCACGTCACCTTTACTGCATGCAAAATTTCACACAAAAACTCAAACCACAAGCATGCATGCATGAGGCCTCTCCCCAAAATTAGTATATAGGATTAGGGTTCTTACCTCACTCACAAGTGTCTAAGAGGCCGAAAATCGCACTTTTGAGTTTCTTCACGAAAACTCTCCACATGATTTCTAATGGTTATTTTCCATCAAAAACCAAATTTCGTAATTTTTTACCATCATTTGCTATTTTTAATTATTTTAACCTTTTTGTAACATAGAAATTCATAATAATTACATGACACGTTGAAAAATCACCAAATTGTTTTGGGAGGCTATTGGTGGTGTCCCTAGTATAAGTTATGAATTACAAAGGCAAACTCCAAGATTATCACCCTGATATGGGTTCATGTTTTTGGTGAATAATACTTGACATAAAGAGGTGTAATTCAACATGGAAATGATCTGATCTCCATGCAAGGAGTGCACCACTGTTAGGTACACCCCATAAGTGTGTTACCATGATTTTTCCATGATTTTTTAACAAAGCATCTAATTTTAAGTGATTTTTAACCTATTTTAGACATTAAAAGTAATAATAATTACATCACACGTTGAAAAATCACAAAAATTTTCCGAGAGGCTATTAGCGTAGTCACAATAACATGTTTGCACTCATAGAGTGATTTGCTAACATTAAGCCACTGAGATGGATCTCATATTGGATTCTATAAGGGTGAGAGTTAGGGTTAAGAAACCTTTACTCCTACTTTTGCTAATCCACAAGGATCCAACATGGACATGATTTGATCTCCATGCAAGGAATGAACCACTGTTAGGTACACCCCATAAGTGTGTTACCATGATTTTTCCATAATTTTTTAACACACCAAATATTTATAAATGATTTTTAACCATTTTATAACATAAAAATCATAATAATTACATGCCACGTTGAAAAATCACCAAAATTTTTTTGGAGGCTATTGGTGGTGACCCTAGTATAAGTTATGAATTACAGAGGAAAATTCCAAGATTATCACCCTGATATGGGTTCATGTTTTTGGTGAATAATACTTGATATAAAGAGGTGTAATTCAACATGGAAATGATCTGATCTCCATGCAAGGAGTGCACCACTGTTAGGTACACCCGATAAGTATGTTACCATGATCTTTCCATAATTTTTTAACAAAGCATCTAATTTTAAGTGATTTTTAACCTATTTTAGACATTAAAATTAATAATAATTACATCGTAGATTGAAAAATCACAAAAAAATTCGGAGGGGGGAGAGAGGGGAGAGAGAGAGGAGAGAGAGAGAGAAGGAGAGAGAGAGGGGAGAGAGAGAGAGAGAGCGAGAGAGAGAGGAGAGAGAGAGGGTAGAGCGAGAGAGGAGAGAAAGAGGGGGAGGAGAGAGAGAGAAAGGAGAGAGAGAGGGGAGAGAGAGGAGAGAGAGAGAGTAAGGAGAGCGAGAGAGAGAGGAGAGAGAGGGAGGAGAGGAGAGAGAGGGGAGAGAGAGGAGAGAGAAAATAAAATCTGAAATATTAAAATAATGAATTTCAACTTTAAATTGTTAAATTTGGGCTTAATTTACTTTTGGGGGGGAAAATACAATTAAACAAATTATAGGGCATGTTTGTAAATACATACTTTGGATCACAAATAGTTGGCTTAACTGATGTCATAGGTCACAAATGTTGGGTATTGGTACATGACCCACAGGGGACATGCACCCTAGAAGGAACCTATAATAAAAAAACGATTTTAGGTGCAATACCAATTCAACCAAGTCGTAACATTGTCTGTTTTTGGCATATCAATGGTTGAGGTGTCACTTTGAAATTCTTTCCTACTCCACCATTGTAAATATGGGTTTGACTCTTTTCAAATGAGACGCACACTCTAGAAGATAAATAAAAAATTATAATTGTTTATTAAAAAATTAAGGTATGATATTTTAATATCTCCATAATTTATTAGATATGTGCATGTAACTTGTCTCAACTATTAATTTTTTAATTAATATTACAACAAAGTCTGAAACAATTGACAGATAGTTGAGTCCCTTAATTACCTTAACATGGTTCAATCTTTAATAGTGTGTATGAAAAAGACTTTGTTAGAAGAAACAAAACTCATTTCAGTGATCTCTACACCTTGAAGGGTATATAGGGCCAACCCAACACATGTTGAGGCCTAAGGAAAAGTTTTGAGATGGAGCCTTTTCTAATTAACTAAAATAAATTATTATAATTATTATAATTTTATTGAATTTTTTTCTTTTATATTTTTTAGATATAAAATTACTTATTAAGTTATTATGTATAATTAACGTTTATTAATAGTTTGGTAATTTTGATATATTACAATTTTTATTATATTACATAATAGAAAAATATGTATTATAATTAGGATTAATATGATAGAAAAAATCAACTAATAAAATAAATAAATTAATTATTAATTATGAGAAAAAGTTATAGTAAGATGAGGCCAATTATTTTAATCAAAGAGAATTTTATTAAGAGTTTAATCACTATACATTAAATTTTACACTGTCATTCAATTATGTATTGTCACATCATTTAATGAGCATAACACCTCATATATTATTAACTCATTAATTGATGTGGCAACACATCATTAAATGACAGCGTATATACATAAAATTATATATTTATTTACATTTTAAATATAAGTATAAAATTATGAGGCATATGTAATATTGAGGGCCTAAAGCCATTGCTTTAGCAGTTTGGCCCTTGGGCCAACCCTAGAAAGGTATTAGTACCTGGCTATCGGCTGAGATACCCATGTTCACATACAAATATATATATATATATATATATATATATATAGTTAGGATCTGTTGACACCAGGTGTCAAACTTGTAGACTTACACCTTTTAATAACTTTTTGTAAAATGTGAATTTGACCAATCCAACCATTAAATGGATAGTTCTTATAAAATAGATCAAACTTATAAAATTTCATAAAAATCGAAAATGAATTGATACTTCATCAAATTAATTTATTTTAACGTATAATATGTTTTTAAAATATAAGTAAAAGCCCACTATTAGATAACATACCTACGGATGTCTAAATTACCTGAAATTTGATATACATAATCATAAAGGTAATATAATCTGATTCAATGATTGGATTAGTCAAATTTACATTTTACAAAACGTTATTAAGAGGTGTAACTCTTAGAGTTTAACACCTGGTGTCAACGGATAACGGATCCTGACTCATATATATATATATATATATATATATATATAGACTATATTAGGTGAGAGAGTATTTATGGTAAGAGATGAGATAATTAAATCCTAAAATCTAAATTAATGACCGGGATTAATGGTTGAACTATTTGGAATAAGATTTCTTAGCTTTTTTCTTATAAATGATGTTGTTCAAAAGTTTTAAATTAAATATATATCTTTTAGAACAGTCTACAATAAATTGTTTTATAAATCAAAACAACGACAAAAAAATGATATTGTCCAAGCATTATTTTTTTTTAACTACAAGTATCCTCCACGAGAGGCAATCTTGTTCGAGCCGAGAACATCCATATCACGGTGGGGCTAGCTCTTCCAGCAGAAATTTTTTCCATCCACAAGATTCGAACCCGAGACCTTGTTTAAGGGAAAATAAACATATATCACTTGAACCAACCCGCATTGGTCAAACATTATTTTTTTTGTGTCAACTTCCCTTATACATTTCATCAAATTCTTTCCCATTTTAAAACACCTATGTACTTATCTTATTTTTAAATGAAAGTACAAAACTCATTTCTGTGCAGCAATTTAGAAAATATTTGAGTTCACATTTTTTTAGAGTATTAAAACTTTAACAATCATTTTTAAGATGTGATTTTGATATAAACCACATGTATCCTCCACATTAGACTAACTCTTTCAGCAAAATTTTTTCCATCTATAAGACTCAAACCCGAGACTTTACTTAAGAAAAATCAAACATGTTTTTACAAAAAAAAAATTAAACATGTACCATTTAAACCACCATTTGTCGGTTATTTTTACGGTGTGATAAGCATAAGAAAGAGAGATAGAAAACAAAAATAAAGCAAAGAGAGATAAGGTGAGTGTGGATAATATTATTTTATTGTATTTGATTCATTTAAAATAATATTTTTATGTGATTGGAGAGGAAAATAAAAATAGAAAAATTAGGTGTTTTTTTAATTTTTTATGAGCATGATCTAGAGGAAGTCGAGGGACCCCTAAAAGAAAATTAAAAATACTAGGAAATAAAACCTATAAAGCAGTCTGGTTGAAAATTGTCAAAAAAATTTAGTCATGAAAGGTTGATTTTTGAATGCAATTGAAATGGTTTTCGTTTAATTCCATACATTGGGAGTTGGCATCCCCTTTTATTTGAAACACCTGACAATTGATCAACTATTGAAAATGACAATCACCAGAAGCTAAGCCTATGGTTCGGTTTGCATTTTCTTTTCCTGTTTCCATTTCCTGTTTTTCATTTTCTGAAATTTTACAAAGAAAAACTAGAAATGCTGAAAACAAAAAATCGTCGTTTCCAACATTTCCAGTTTTCCTTTGTAAAATTTCACAAAACAGGAAACAGAATGAAGACAGGAAATGGAAACAGAAAATGAATATGTAAACCAAACAGGCCCTAAGTTTCCAATGCTTCTATTTTTAATTGAAAAATAAAAAATAGATATTGATCTCTTTAGCATCCATCTTAGTTGCAAGTAATAAGTCCTAAAGGGGATATGCCATTTTGAAATGCACATATGCTATGGACATTATCATCCTCTTGCTGAATATCCTGCAAGATACTAAATGCATATTTGTTTGTAATGAAATTCTTTCACGTACATCTGAACCGCTTGTGATAATTGCTTGCAGATATAAGTTTCTATGTTTTCCCCCCTTTGAGGATAAATCAGATACACATGCAGATGGAAAACCATTTACCTGTCAAACTTTTGCTACTGACTGTGACTTCAGGATTTGTCTTTCCCTTACATATTTGCAAAATGGTTGTACTGATCACACTTCAGTTTTTTAAACTGGTTGAAAACCAGTGTAAGCAAAATCAGTTCTTGAAGTCATGAATTGGTTCAAAGCCAATTCATAGTGGTTCACAAAATCAAAATCTATTCACCGAACCCCTAAACCAGTTCCGTTTGATTCTTGTGTAATATATCATTTTGGTTCAATTCAACCAAATTGAATTTCCAGTCCAATTCAGTTTTTCTTGTTGAACTGAACCGTGACCCAGCATATATAGCCTTGTCATTGTTGCCTTTACTTATTGGGTACAAATATTCCTTTACACCTCTTGATATATAAAATGACTATTGCATATAATTTTATTTTTTACTATATTTTTTATAGTATTTATATATTAAATCGTAAAGTAACATCTTTTGAATTAATTTTAGATTATAACTATCTCTAATATGAACTATTCATTGACCTGTGTGGTAGTTAGATTGAAAGTAAAATTTGTAATTTACTTCATTAATTACCATTGTAATTATTAAACAACAGAAACTCCTCCTTAAACCTCCAAACATACATTCTTTCACTCACCATTCCAAACTACTTCATTATGAATCACTCCACTTCATCTTCAAAACTCCCAAACATAGCCTAACCTAATAGGAGATAGGTGCAATTACCCCATGAAAATATGGGTTGGTGGTTGAAGTTATGGCCTTGTCATCACACAATTCTCAACTGAAGTTTCGGATGTCCAGCTTGAACTTTGTGCCGTTCAAAAAGATCTTGAAGTGCTTCAACAAACTGACTATGTACTTTGGCAACCTAGAATAAAGTAATAGAAAGAGATGAAAAGATATTTAGTAATTTGTGGCTCAAATTTGTGAATACATCACGGGCCCTATAGCTTGCAACAGTACAAAGTTTCCATCTAGAAACAGGTTAGCTTCTGTATATTTTGGTGTGTAAAAGGGCTTGATTGCAGAAGTTTATTGCATAGAAGTCAAAACTTTTCACAAAGGAGGACAAACCAGATTTTTATTATTCCAAAATTTCCTTACTAACCATCTAGGCAACTTATTAACAAGAAATAAACAGAAGAAAAGAGGGAAAATGAGGTAGAAAAGAAAGAGAAGGCATTTTAACGTAGGAGAGGTTATCAGGTTGGAAGATGGAAGTTACTAGATCCCTGTGGATGCTATTTAACAAAAAAAAAAAGAAGCTGTATGATAGTATATACCTGTTCAGTTGTTGGTTCTGGATTTTTCTCGAGCTCAATTGGTCTACCCACCACCACATGCATAGGATGTTTAAATGGTATAGGGGATCTAAAGAGAAAGGAGAAAGGACAATCTGCATTAAAAATAAGCTCCAGAGAACAGAAACTCATGTGCCAAATAGTTTAAGCTTCATACATGTTCACCAAACAATTGACTACTATCCTCAAATCAATGATTCCATTCTGTACGAAAACCTTTCTATATTAAATGAAATTTTCTATAGAAAAAATGTATTGAGTTACTATTTGCTAAAAGCTCATAGTATAAGGCATGTAACAATGACCTTCCAAAATATGTAGTAATTCATCTTGTTGTCATAAATATACAAAAACATTTTGTCTCTCGAGTTTGATTGACATTTCAAAAATAGCTTATTCTATTGTTCCTTCCTTTCCAATTTAATCCATTGAACAGCCTCAACTTCAAATAAAAAAATAGTTAGTTACATGCATAATGGAAAAACCCTTGTCTAGTAAAAACAGGAGTAAAGGAGATCAAAGACAGAATGCAAGTTGGCACAGAAAAGAAATACGCACCCGAAAATTCCCCAAAAGTATACTGGGGTGAACTTGATAGCCCTCGCAAAATTCAGAATTAACTTCCCACCTGGTTTCCACCACTTATATACATCTGACTATAGCAAGATTTCACCAAAAAGGGGGATGATAGTTATTTTGAATGAACAGAGAAAATGAAAAACATAAATTATCAACATTAACAGATATGGAAAGTGATACTCAGGTGCATATTCATCTGACAGTTTTGTTTTGTGAAGCTAATATTTGGAGTTAGAAAATGCTGTAAAAGAGATCTGGACAAGAAATAATACCTGTCCAAAGCAGAAAACTGGAACCAGGGGTTTCCCCTTCTCCATTGCTACACGAACAAAACCTCTTCTAGCCTTGAGAAAGGCAATCTGAAAAACAAATAATTGTTATTTGTTACTATTGTAAACCAATATGAATATAAGAGTGTGTTCGACTTGCCATTTCAGCTAGCTAAAAGTTGAAAATAGTAGCTGAAACCATTTTAGCAGTGTTTGGGAAGATAGTTTTTTGGGTAGCTACAAGCTTTTCTTAAAAAGCTACTTGGGGTAGCTATTTTAAAAAAGCTCCAATTTTCAACTACTAGCTGAAAATTAATTACAAGTTTAGCCCTCAACCACCCCCACTTATCATTATTTAATAATTAATGTTGTCCTTAAATGTCATTTTACCATTTTCAACTAGTTTTACCCAACACATTCGATAGCTTTTCAGCTTTCAGCTAGCTTTAAGTTTTCAACTAGTTTTTCAGCTAGTTTTACCAAACACACTATAAATCATATAATGAAAAAAGTAAGGTTCACATTGTGACCCATTTTATCTAGAACCCTCTTCTGCCTATTTTTACAAATAGTAGAAACAGGTTAAGTGCAACACAACCAAATAGCAAGAATTAACAACCAGCAAGATATAACCAATAATGTATCTAGCTAATGCCAAACTCTTATCCTGAATATAATTTGCAGCTATTTCACATATTATGTGACTACAAGGACAAGGCATTTGTTTGGTAACTGTAATTATAAGTTAGGTTTGGGTCTCAAAGTCTGTGCCAGAATTCAAACAAACAGGACTATGATGGCTACATCAATCTTTAAGTTTGCATGAGGCATATGAATCTTTTTTATTTTACATTTTTAAACTATAATTGTTAGACAACCTGCAAGCAGGTATGAATATGAGTTTTCCTTCTTCCCTGTACTTGCTGCCACCAATAGCATCCAATAGTCTCGGGTATTGTGTCTAATGTCGCCTACCTTAAGCCTCTCATGTAATTGCTTGTTTATTCCAACCAGTCTTCTCTCTATTCCATTATCTCTCCTTTTGATCCAACAGCCTAATAACATTGCTGATCAAGTATTCTAACTAGTATTCTGATCTTAGTCATTGTATTTCTTTAACTTCAAGTCTAGCCCTCAATACATAAACTATCATTGACCTTTTCTTTTCAACACCCAATGCCACAGCACTCTTCTGTGGAACTTTTAAACTTTCAACCCTTTTGCTTTATACACAAATTCTATTACTTTTTTGCCACAATCTGAACCTAAGAGTCATTCTGTTCCATGTTCTATCTCCCCTTCCAGTGGCAGTACCCTCACATTATATACAGCCTATATGAACTTTCTGAAGGAAGTAAGTTCGACCATAGCATGACCCCACACTGCAACACAGTATGTGTCTACGTGATATGAAAGGAGCCAAGTAGATAGAGGAAGCATAGAATGAAGAATCTTGCTGCCTATTTCATTGGCTTATGTTATGCATCCCACAAGTGTATATTAAGAGAAATAGCAAGGGCAGTAGGGGAATAAATAGTTAAATACCCAAGCAAGGAGTGCAATGTGAGTAAGGGGGAGAAGAAGGATTTAGGCTGTAACAACTTTCACTACGTAGCAAAGGGTGTGGGAACTCCACGGGGAAATGATTAGGAGCGAGATTGAAAGGAGGGAAGAATCCTGGAGCAAGGCATCTAATCATTAGGTGAGAATTTAGAGCTTTTGGGAAGGGAGGAAGCCAAACCCTCAAAGAGTCTGCAACTATCTTCATTTCTGTTCTTGTTTTCTCCTGCTTTTGAGGGATGCTCTGCTGTAAGGAGTTAATCTCAATTTTTCCTAACAAAATGCAAGTTTCCATCAGCATAGTGAAAGTTTCTTCTCAAAGCTTCTTAATCTTATGCAGTATTTGTCTAATAGATAAAGCATGCTTGATCAACATTGTTTCTTTAGTTGGTTCTTTGATGATTATGCATAATCCACAATTTTATCTACCCTCTTGTATTCTACATGATCACCAATTGGACACATCTCAAGTAAATTATTGGCAACTAACAGACTGAAACATTTACGGATTTTCATCCTAAAATTCAGTCTATAACCTATATAAATGAAGCAAAAGAAATATCTGAAGAGTAATGACTATCAGACATATGCAATTGTTTAAACAGATGCCACTCACAGGGAAATTGAGCTCAAGTGCATGCATAGTAAGGGAGAATGCTTATACCAAGATATTCCTAGGCATCAATCATAATCTTATATCTAAAGGAGAATCAACATTTTCAGTTATCAATTAAAGAATAAAATATAAAAACATTATGTAAAAGAGGGTTAAAAGCAATGCACCTCAGAACCATGCTCCATCAAAAATGTTTCCCGCACCCCACCAGGTATTAAGATGCAACTATAGCCTGCATCCAACAAGGAGCTAAAGTTTTTCTTGGTTGCTGATGTCAGACCCAACCATGTCCATATGTGTCTCAAAAATGGTGTGTAGAATACCTATTTTTCAAATGTAGAGAAAAAAATTAAAAATTATATCTTTAATAACCTTCTTTAGAAAACAGAGTCTCAGGTAAAACCCTTACTGCACTGCTAGCAAGAACTTTTATTTTTGGAAGAGGCATAAAACCTGTGTTGTCGGCTAGGGCAACAACTCCAATTGGCAAAACAGAATGTGGTTCATAACCAAACACTGCATGAAATTCATACTGTTGTTAATATTGATGAGCTACTAAAATGAAAATACAAATAAAACCGGAATGAACACCATGATTAACCAATGGGATTTTAAAAGAAAAAATCTATAGTAAATTGTGTTCAATACAGATTAGAGATTCCATATGAAACTTCAAGAAAAATGAGTTGAACCAAACAATAAGAATGCTTAAAATTTGTAAATATCTTTCTGATCTAACTTTGCTCAAGGATAAGCAAGAATTCATTTCATCAGGATAATAGTCATATTTACCTTATGTTGAATCCTTAAGATGAAAGAATCAGTTTCATTTATAAACGAATCCTGGTATACATTTGTCTGGAACAATAATAGTTCAAAATTTCAAAATTTATTTATCATTTTCTTTGGACGGGGATTTTAGCACTATCATTGCCTATCCACACTTCAAACTAACTTCTTTTAAGTATAATTGCAATTTCTTACATTACTAATAATTAAATATTTCTATTGAAGTCAAACCTTAATGATATTTGAATAGAGTTTAATAATTATGCTCCGACTATATAAACAAATTTTACAAAGACATCAAATCATATAACTAGAAATTATATTATGTGATAAAATGGTGAAATATGATTAAACGTACGATCTGTAGCGTTGGTTAAGATCCATATTTGAAACGTGGTTTTCCAGTAAACCAAACACACATTTATTTACTGTTAGTCAATTGGTGGCAAAATGCAAAGAAATTCTTCACTTTTTCTCTCTCTTCAACTTTTTTCTCTGTTCATGATTTCAATTTTCCTCTTTATTTTTTCGCACACCTTCATGTAATTCATTTTATAGTAAATACCACAACTCTTTCTATACACATTTAATTGATGGCAGTTGAAGAAATTAAAACTTAAAATAGCTAGTTAGCAATTAAGAATGTCAACAGTGTCACCAAGCACCCATTATGGTGCAAGGAGAACAATGACCTCAACTCTCAACCATCGAATATCTAACGTCACACTTTTCCTACTTCCTAAATCGAAGCTAAAGACCAAACTTACAAAAAAAAAAAAAAAAAAAAAAAAATCCTTTTTCTTAGACAGAGAGCAAATAAACACAAGATAGATGCATATAGGGAAAGAAAATACTCAAAAATCAAAATAGAATGAATAGTTGGGTATAAACCGTAAGCACGATTTGGATTGAAGGCCTTTATATCCTCTACATGAAGCGTGATGGGAAAGTAACTGCAAGCGTGCTTGCATATGTACCTGAAACACACCCAATTAAATTAAATTTTTTATTCAGAGAATCAGAGCAGAAAAGGAAAATACTACTGAAATTGTGCTTTTACAAAAAGAAGAAAGAAAACGAAAGCGAAAAAGTACCTGGACAATTTTCGACCAAATGAGCTCTTTTCATCCACAGGAATCACCATTAACACAAAAAGCAAACCAAAAACCCTGACATAGAAAGTAAAAGCCATTGAACACCTCATCACCAATACACATAGGAAGAAGAAAAAGAGCGAGGAAGAAGACAAAAACGAACAAGAGTGCTTTGGAGAGGGGAAGGAAGAAGAGGGCGAAGAACATCAACGCCCCGTTGAAATGAATAGCTCCCAGCCATAACGCCAAGGCTAAAATGCTCTTCAAAGCTTGGGATGATGAGTCAGCGAATCCTTCACTTCCCTTGAACACTTTCTCCTCCGGTTCGCCGGAACGCCGCCGGTATTCCTCCGGTTCCGCCGTGATCTTCCCACGTTCCATGTTTCAATTGTCGAGGGAACGGTGAAGAAGTGATGAAGAAATCGAGGAGGGAGAGTCAAGTATTTAGTAATAAATAAATAAATAAATAAATTAAAGTGTGGCATTCGTCTAGGAGTTTCCAACATGCTTCTATGTCATGTCATGTGAATGGCTTGATTTGAGAAGAAAAAACAAAAAGAAAGTGGAACACTTAATTGTAATTATGATAAAAATAAAAATATAAATAATTTTAGAAAAAATAACGTCATTTAATTATAGATATATCCAGAAACTAAAATATTTTTATTTTATATCATTAAATCCATTAAATATTTTATTATTTGTTTCTATTATTTTGATATAATTTCTGTAAAATTAAATTTTAAATCTTTTGACATTAAAAAGTTAAATAAAATAACAATAAAAGAGAAGAATTCATGTGGCATGTTAAAAATTAGTCCAGGAATGCTAACAAGACATTTTATTAATACACTTTTTTATTATTAATTGAATTTAAGTGGTTGCTACCAATTAAAGGGTGGATTCCATTAAATAGAAAATGAAAATCATATATGTTAAAAAAATTATAAAAATGTGTTATTAATTTTTGTAAACTAAAAAATATTAAGAGAAATTATAGAATTGGTTAAGTGGAATATGATAAAATATTATATTTAATAGGTCACAAATTTAAATATTTATTTATTTCTTTGAGAAAAAGTAAATATAAATACTCTATAAATGCTATCTGAGTTCATACTCGAGTTATTTTTTTCTTTAAAGAGCTGAGAAATTTTCCATGTCTTCTCTGATTCTCTCTATTTCACTAGATTTTTTTGTTTAACCACAGATATCCTCCACGGGAGGCAATCCTGTTCGAGCCGGAACATCTACATCATGGTGGGGCTAGCTCTGTAACGTCCTAAATTTTATTAGGATAAATATTAATTAAATTAAAGAGACTAATTTAGAAAATAATTAATTTAATGGGAAATAAATAATAGGAGTGTTATTATTATTAGTTTTGTTTCGTAAAGGTAATTTTAATTGAAAAGAGAATAAGGGGGTGAGAGTGGGCCCAAGCCCATTAAGCGTTTAAGTATTTAAATAGGGAAATGGTACCAATTCACCCTAATCCTTATTTTTCAAATCGTCGGAGAACGAAGAGCCAAGGAGGGGAGAAACTACATCTCAAGAGGAGATTGCTGAGTAATCGAGAATCAAGAACCAAGAATCAAGATTGTTGCAGTTTGATCTTCGCTTAAGGTACGGTGGGGAAGAGGGTGTTGCTTGTATATGCATGTAGAGGTGAATGGGTAGTGAGAATAACCTTTAAAGATTAATAATTGAAATCAATATGTGAATATGTGTTGTTTTGTGATGAAAACTATGGATTGTTGATTGTTGTATGATTCTTGATGAATCTTGAGTGGATTGAATGAAAATAATGAGAACAGTGAAAAGGGGTTAAACAAGGGTTTAGAGATAAGGAACCATAATTGATTAGATGTTAAATTTATTGGAAATTATAGGAATGATTGTTGATTTTAGTGAATTTAATCGGTAAAAACGAGTTTAATTGAATTAGGAACTTGAGGAATTAAGTAGGGATTGAAGAAGAGGGTAGAGGAAAGTCATTCCCGTTTTTACACAGAGCTGCGAATGTAAAATAGCGACTGAAGATTTGTTCACCGTTGGATCGGGCTGAAATTTTAACAGCTGGTTTGAAACACCTGGTTCTTCATTCTGAACGGTTGGATCGTCGATACGAGGTCTAGGTTAGGATATATTTAGTTCGAACTAGAGGAAAGTTATTCCCGTTTTTAGATAGAGCTGCGACTGTAAAACAGTGACTGCAGATTCGTTAACCGTTGGATCGGGCTGAAATTTTAACAGCTGGTTTGGAACACCCGGTTTTTCATTCTGAACGGTTGGATCATTGATTGAAATCTAGGTTGAGAGATATTTAGTTCGCACTGTAGCTGTAGATTTGGGGTTTTTATTGATGAAATTGAGTTGGATGTTTATTGTTTTGTGGATTGCTTGATTAATTAGATGTTTAGAGTATAATGATTGTGGATGCTTTAGGATGATGATGATTAATGATATTTGATGATGAATATGATGATGTATATTATGATTGATGATGAATATGATGAGGTATAATGATGATATTGATGATGAGTGTGATAATAATGATGTTAATGATGATAATGTATGTCACTTTATGATAATGATGTTGATGATGATAGTGTATGTCACTTGATGATGATGATGTTAATGATGTATGATGATGATGTTGATGATGAGTGTGTGTCACTTGATTATAAAGATGATGTTTAATAATGAGTGTATGTCACTTGATGATGATGTTAATGACGTATGATGATGATGTTGATGATGAGTGGGTGTCACTTGATTATAAAGATGATGTTTAATAATGAGTGTATGTCACATGATGATGATGTTAAGGATGTATGATGATGATGATGTTGATGATGAGTGTGTGTCACTTGATTATAAAGATGATGTTTAATAATGAGTGTATGTCACTTGATGATGATGTTAATGACGTATGATGATGATGTTGATGATGAGTGTGTGTCACTTGATTATAAAGATGATGTTTAATAATGAGTGTATGTCACTTGATGATGATGTTAATGATGTATGATGATGTGAATGATGATAAGTGTAGATCACTTTATTATGATGATGTTTGATGATGAGCATATGAGTGAATGATGATGATGATGATAAGTGTAGATCACTTTATTATGATGATGTTTGATGATGAGCATATGAGTGAATGATGATGATGATAAGTGTATATCACTTTATAATGATGATGTTTGATGATGAGCATGTTAATGCATGATAATGATGATTTATGATTATGGTGTATGTCACCTTTTGATGATGATGTTTTCTAAGTTGTGCGGGCCCATAGAGGGGGTACAACTTAGGAGAGATGCATTGAGCATATGTGATGAGACCTGAATTGTGCGGGCCCATAGAGGGGGTACAATTCGGGAGGTGAACTGAGTTGTGCGGGCCCATAGAGGGGGTACAACTCAGGGGATCAAGATGGGGGGCGTTCGATGCACGGGCCCATAGAGGGGGTGCAACCTAGGAGTGATTGTACGGGCCCATTGAGGGGGTACAACCTAGGGTCGAATGTCGTTGTGCGGGCCCATAGAGGGGGTACAACCTATCGGATAGTGTGTGGTAACACCGGTAGACCACCTTGGTACTAACTAGAGTGATTGACGAGGTGCGTCCATTGTGTGGAGTTCCAAGTCATGATCTTTGGGTAGATGATGAGAGGAGTATTGATGTTTGATGATAATGAGTATGATGATATATGAATGATGTCTGATGATAATGAGTATGATGATATATGAATGATGTCTGATGATAATGAGTATGATGATATATGAATGATGATATGATGGTAATGAGTATGATGATATATGAATGATGTCTGATGATAATGAATATGATGATATATGGATGATGTTATGATGATAATGAGTATGATGATATATGAATGAGATTATGATGATGATGAGCTTGGTGAATGTATAATGGATAGATTTATGTGTTGTGAATAGGAATGAGGGCATGACATGTATATGTTGATATAGAAGATTGATTATATGTTGAGTTTTAGATGAATGTTATTGATTGGTGATTTTAATATATTGATGGTATGATGTAATGATGTTGTGGGTGAGGATGGGTATTCTCTATGTGTATGTATGGGTAGTATTCCTTTTCCTCACCGTATTCTGTGGATATATTTTATAGGTGTTGATGAGGACACAACTGGTGTCGATTATGAATAAAAGGGTATGCTCTGATAGATGTGACATCAGGGTGTGCTTGGGGGTTTTACCATGTTTCTAGATTAGGAGTATCTTTATGAACTTCTGGATGGCTTGTATGGCAGAAGATTATTAATTGTTTTTATTTTTAAGGAGATTTCCGTTGTTTATAATTGATTTATATTTGGAGTTTGAGTTGATTTAATAAAGTTGTTTTCAAACTATGAGATTTATCATAAGAGTGATTGTGAACCTTTTTACCTAACGTGGGACTTTCCCTTTTCTAAACTGTAATTTCTTTAATATATAAGAGTATGGGGTAGAAGGGTGTCACAAGCTCTCCCAGCGGGGATTTTTTCCATCCATAAGACTCAAACCCAATACCTTACTTAAAGGAAATTACCACTTGAAACAACCGTCGTTGGTTATTTCACTAGATTTTAAAAATTGGTATAGCCACTTCAATTAAACTGTATTAAGAAAATAGAAACCGATTCTTCACTCATACCAAATTCAACTATTATTTCATTTATTTGAAATTTGGTAGTTAGTAGTTACGCAACCAAATTGTGGGAACCAATTACTATTTGAACGGTTGAACTACTCTTTAAAAAAGAATTTAAAAAGTTCATTATCACAATGCATTATTTAGATCTTAAATATATAGTTACGGATTGAGGCTGTGGTTTGTCTTGCTCCTTGTTAGGGCAATGTTTTTTTTTCTATAGTACTAACCCTTTCTAACAAAATTCCCTCTATTTTTAAAATTTACATAAAATTCTCTCTATTTTATAAATAAATAATACTTAAATTCAATTATAATTATCTTTTGTATTAGATTAACGAAAATATCTTTATCAAATATAGTTTTTCCTTATTATGTAATAATCTCTCTATTTTCCTAACTTTACATAAAACTGATCATTATATTTTATAAATATATTATAGATAAATATATATATATATATTATAATAAAATTTTTAAATTATTAAATATTGACACAATTTTTTATAAATAACTATAAATAACA
Organism: Sesbania bispinosa; assembly: GCA_026901365.1. Lineage (NCBI taxonomy): Eukaryota > Viridiplantae > Streptophyta > Magnoliopsida > Fabales > Fabaceae > Sesbania > Sesbania bispinosa. The sequence goes on from QLOH01000035.1 coordinate 927,656, forward strand.
AAAGTCATAGTTTCATGTTTATAAAATAAATAAATTATTTTAAAATTTATCGTAATTAAAATTTAGTGACATAAATTACTTATAAAATGAATAAAATCCTTGACAAAAATAAAATAAAAATAACAACTAAATCTAGTCAAATTTTAGTCAAGATAATTTCTGAAATATTAAATGATAATAAAATAAGTAAATGTTTATTTCGTTAATACTTTACAAAATAAAAGATTGATATAAAAACAATAAGAGATTATTTATTTTAATATTTTATAAAATATAATATTTAAAATTAAAAAATGCAAGACAAAATATAAATAAGAGATTCTAACCAAATAAAATTACATATTTTATTCACTTTATAATTTAAAGAGAAGAGATAGGTAAAGCTGGTTTCGCTCAGTAGTCCAGGCATGAGTTACAAAACATCATTTTTCTATTCTTAGTCAAAATACCACACAAGATTATTTTGATCGAATGAATCACCAATAAAACAAAATAAAAGAATGATATAAACAAATTAAAATGCTTGTCAAAGTATGCTAAATAATAACGACAACAAATATTTTGGGGGGTTCTAAGAAAAATAATGACATAAAACACATACACAAAGTCATCGGTTTACAATTCAAACGAGTTTTTATAACATCCCAAAATTCAAGAATTTAAAATTATAACACTTATAATTTATTTAGATGACAATAGTTATAAAAAATAAATTTATTATAAATATAAGAATGATTATTGATGTAGTAATAATAATATATAGATCAAATTATTAATATTCTAATCAAATTTGATTGTATTGGATATAATTATTATTACTAACATAATGATATTAATATATTAAAGCTTGATCCCAATAGGGATTCAAGGTTTCATTAGCCACCATACAATTAAACCTTAGAGGTATAGAAGAGAGGAACACAAGGGTTGGAAGCCAATCACAAAGGATTTCAAGGAGACCTATAAAAGCCAAAGAAGGAGAATATGAATGGGTAGACCTAGGGGGCTCATTTTAAAGATGGGACTTGAAACCAAAACTAGGATTGATGTTCGTCTCTTCCTCGAGACTCTACCCGAAGAGACTACCCGTTGACAATAGAAATAGAAATCCCACTAAAAAGAAAATCTTCTTTGGGTGTATGATTACTTAATGTACTATTAATTTTAATAATTTATGCTACCTGTGTGTTTAATCTTGATTGAATATGTCAAGTATGTATGTGTATTGGTGTCCATAGTCATACTCATTGTGTTATGTTGCATATTGCACTCGACATACATTTAAAGGAAGGAAGAAAGAATGCACCATTGAGCATCATGAATACATGCATCATAAAAAAAAATATGTCTATGATACCAACATGTAAAATAAAGATTTATGCTTCGACCTACATGTGATAAGAAAGAATTAACCTTTGCCTTTACTACGGCCTACGGACAAATATGGAAATTAAGCTTTAACTTGTATATTTCCTACGGGCGAATATGGAAATCAAGTTTTTGGCTTACATATGACCTACAGAAAAGTATGGAAAATGATTAATTAAGACAATACAGTCTAGAACCATTAAACAAACAAGGTCTTGGGGAGAGCGGCCCCAATACGTGTGACTTGCAAGGGGGACGCTCCTTGCCCGGCGATGAGCTCTAGCCGACCTATATGAATAAGTGAAAAGACTCATTAAAATTATAATAGAAATCTGCTTGTTATCATAGTATGAAAACAAAGTACGAATTATGTGTGTGTTCATGAAAAATGTTTATTTTATGTTAAGGGAGTGTTTTCCATAACTTTCAACTAAGTTATGGTTGAATATGTCGTAGTTCAAATTATTTTTATATGATAATTGTTACTGAGTTTTACTCACGTCGTATTTTATTTAGGATTTGTCGGCATATCCAGCTTGCTAGAAGAAGACTTATGGATTTATGAATCTAATGGTAAAAAGATACAAGTTAGTCTTACTAGGTCTTGTCTTTCAATTTTTTATGTATTTAATTGTATTAATGAAAGTATAGTTTGAGTTTCAAATTTAATTTGTGGAAAATATTTTCTTTAAGAGTTCGAGAATTTTATTTTATTTAATTTTAATATTTTATTTTCACCCATCTTGAATGCATTCAAAATTTATAGATAAGATTTTATTCATATGATTTTATTTTAATTAAGCATTATTTTAAATATGAGATTTTCTGTAAATATTCATTAGTATTATTTTATAAAAATAAGGACGTTACAATTTTCACCCTTAGTTTTGAACGAAAAAGAGAAGGGATTTGTAATTTAAAAAATTCAATTAGAAAAGGAAATCTTGGATTTTAAAAAAAATTTGACAAACAATAAAAAGGCATCTAAAGGAATATTTCTAACAGAGTTTGGTTAATTAAGATTTTGTGTAGATTTTCTAAAATAAAGAAGATTTTGTGTTGGAAGTATAAAATAGAGGGAAGATTGGAGTAATTTACTATTTTTTCTAATTGTCCTTGCACTTTGGATTTCTTTTGGCAGATTTTTGTGTTTATCTAGTTTAGTATGTTCTCTAGTTTATTTTTCTTTCAGTTGTAAAGAATTTTTATTTGGGTTGAAGTACTTATTGTACTCCCCGTTATTCAATTCATTTTGCTTTTAGAAAAATTTTAAATATATAACCAAAACTCAATATATTTACAAATTTGCTTAGAATAATGTCTGCACCGTGAAAAATAATTTTTTTTATTATAAAAAAATTTAGAGTTAGGAGATAATGTCCCAATTTAAGAGAAAAAAAAGATTCAGAAAACACTAGACATGACAATCAAACTCGAACCCCCGCGTACCGACCCGCCCCGCCTCGATTTTAACGGGGGAAAACCCGTTTTGATCGAGTTTAAGTAAAACCCGACCCTGTCCCTGCCTTTAACGGGGTGGGAGCGGGTTTGGGAGTGTAAAAACTCGCCCCACCCCCAAACTCGAACCCACGCTGATATATAATTAAATAATTCTAATTATATTAATAGTTAAATAATAAAGACAAATTTATATATTTTTCTTAAAATATAATATATTTTTTAAGTTTTTTATTTTTTAGGATTATTAATGCCTATATTTACATATTACTATTTTAATAAAGAATATATTAAATATGGGAAATGCTAACGAGTATCCTAACGACACTTTTTAAGGAACCAAAAGTAGAAAACTTTTATTGGAATGTGTGATATTTAATGTCACAGATGTAATTAATAATGTAATTTCCAATAAAAACCTTCTCTTTATGGATCCTTAACCAGTGTCCTTAGGGCACTCGTTGGCAGGTCCCATTAAATATATATGACATATTTAAAAACATGTATTTAATTTATAAAAAATAAAGAAATAAAAAGAAAAAAAGAGGAGGTGAAATCCTTTCCTAGCGGGTTCCCCAAACCCGACGGGGACTCATAGGGATGAAGTTGGATTTCATAATTTCATATCCCCTCTCGTTAAACCTGAATCCGAATCCGTCCCGATTTTTACGTGGCGGAGACGGGGAGAACAAAACTCACCACATTGCGATGCCTTGAAAACACTTATAAAAAATTTCTATTTATCTTATTTCAAAAACAAAGTGAAACATATTTTTTTTAAATTAAAATCTAATCACTTTCACTCAACATGCATCGTAATTTAGATATAATTCATTTTTATCCATAAAATTTTAAAATTAATTTTATCTAATTATAAACTAAATATGTACTTAGATTTTAAAATATTTCTTATAACTGAAATATATATATATATATATATATATGAAAATTGAAATAATCACAATTTTAGTTACACGTGTTAATTATAATATATTTTTTGAGGGCTCGTGTTATAATTATAATATTGTATCGTGCTTAACGTTATTATTTAATAATATATGCATATTATAAATTATATATGTGAGCGGTGGGTAGGACCTTTTCTATTATTATTATTATTATTATTATTATTATTATTATTATTATTATTATTAATAAAAGAGTCAAAGATGACGACTGTGATTGATGGAGACCTTGCGGTGACGTGCAAGATGTACATGAGCCCATATTCGTCAGCTTCTTATATATTTTGTCCCTTTGCTGGTTTAGTTGCGTAATAATTCATGTATATCCAAATCTGTCACCAATATTCTTATTGAAGGAAGAAAATGTGAAGATCAATTTAACATTTTTTAGGGGTTATTTCTCTTGATTTAAATGACATGTAAAAATTGTTTAAAAAAATTGACATATAAAATCTATTTATTTTTTCATTTTTTTCTATTTATCTTTTTCTTTCATTTGCAGTCGTAAACTACTACTTTTTGCATAATTCATATGATCATATGGATTTGTATTTCATATGCACTGCGCGAAGAACTTTTTTTTTTTTCTTTTGTACATGTTCAATTTAAATTTTGTGTTGTTAGTGTTACTACAAAATTTTATGAACTATAAATTGTTAAAAGAATATTATCTTATTTGTTGATATATATACCCACATGATAGAACCAATTACAAATACTAGTCTCACATGTTACTCATTTTTTCAAGCAATTGGAGATTGATTATGTTCTATTCAATGACCATCTCGCAATTACCTCTTAAGCTGGCGAAGAAGCCATAGGCAAAACGAGAGAGACTTGAGTGGACACTACCCAAATATGAGGTGTTGGACACATCAAATGAAAGACAACTACCTCATTAAAAATATTATAAAATAATGAGTATTAAAATCATGTTAAATTAAAAAAATGAAAATATTGTTTAATTGAATGAGGAAGCTAGGTGAATTTGTTATTCCCGCTAGCTTTTTTGTGTCTACGTTGAAAAGTTGAAATTGATTGAAGATGAGATGCTTAATCATTAGTGAAACCAAGAGCCATGTTTCAGCAATGTCTTTTAGAGAGATGAAAAATCCAAAGTTAACTGTAATTTCTTTGGGGATATTGTGGTTTTTTATATTACTTGGCATATTAATACTAATAAATACAACTTGATTTATACAACATTTGTTGGTGTAAATCATGTTAACAAAATATCATGCTTGGTTGTGCACTTGATGAAACTACAATTTCTTTTGATTGGTTGTTGAAAGTATTTTTGGAGAGTATGGGAAATTAACAACCAATATTTTTTTTTTATATAGATCAAGATATATGTAGTAATGGCCAAAGCAATTGGGCAGATAATGCCAAATACAAGTTTTCGATTATGCTTGTGAGATATGGCCAAAAATGCTCCTTCTTATTGAGTGCACTCAATTCTGACTCTAACATTCGTGATTCAGAAGAAGAATTTGAAAGCACTCACGAAGAGATGATGAATGAGTACATACAAACTTCATGATCATGTTTGGTTGAGCAATATGTATACAACTAGTGTTCTATCCGTGCGATGCACGAAAACTTAATATCTCATAATTTATTTTTTATGTCATAAAAATATTTATTATATATATTTTCAATTATAATTTTAAATTTAAATAAAGATGTATAAAAAAAAATCATGTATGACAATTATCAAAAAAATACTTTTACCAGTGAAATGAATTTTTAAAATAAAAATATTAGTTACATACATTTTTTATATTGTAATTCATTTTTAGTACCCTTAAAATAGTTATCACAAAATAAGTTATTATATATATAATATTAGTTATTTTTCATATTTCATATTTCAACTAATTCATGCTTTTTTTTGTAACATGCTTTTATTTTTTAATCTATTCTAATTGTCAAAAAAGTTTTAACTAATGAATAATAAAAAGGTAAATGTCTATCTTGTTGAATTTGAGAAGTATAGATAGATAGATTAAATTAATTTTAAATATATGCTTTAATTTATATTTTTACATTAAATAAAAATAATTTAATTTTAAAATTTGAAGAGAAAAATAGAAATGAAAGTTAAACAAATACATAGGGATAATTTATTGGTAAAATAACTTTTTATTAGGAAAACCAATTTATTAAACATTTAAAAATATAAATTTTTAAAATGATTTGATAGTATATGCAAGGCTGAAAAATAGGTTGTATACCAAATACCCACCATATATGCTTCAGGTATGACAAAAAAAAATAGGCCTCCCAAATGAACAGTGCCCAAACATCTAGACAAATATAATATTATAGATTCATCACAAGTAGTGGAGCAATGTGTATAGCAAAGATATATTTTTTCTGATATCAAGTCCTCGCAAAGAAGTGTAAGTACAAATAGTGCATTGGGTGAAATTGTAGGTAAAATAACTAGTCTCACAAATTTCTTATTGTCATTTGAGAATATGATAAAAACAATGGTGGTAACTAGAAGTTGAGAAGGAATTCAAAAATAGCCAAAGTGAGCTTCCTCTCATTATTAATATTAGCGAAACCTTACAACATGCTCCTATAATTAATTTATACTCACAAGATCTTCAAACCTTGTTTTTTTAAATATATATTAAGGGAATGAGAGAATGTACTTCTATAGTGATTGGAGTGTATGATAATGTGTCAAAATCATTAGGTCATCTAAATATATATTAAATCTAAATACTAATATTGCCACGTGTATGATATGTGTCAAAATCATTAGGTCATCTAAATATATATTAAATCTAAATACTAATATTAAATCTGAATACTAATATTAGGAAAGCATTCCAAGCTTCCCGACCAAGGCATCCTATTCATGTCACTAACCATGATCTCGTATATAGGGGTGATCAATCCTTATAAGGAGTACGGGGTACTATAGGATCATAGGAAGTCATAGGCAACTAACTTTACCACAGTCCAATGGATTGAACTGCTCTGATACCATAATGTAACGTCTTAATTTCAAAATCCGAGAATAATGCCCGTTGGAAGCAAAAATCCTAAATTCCTGAAATTATTTCGCGACATTATCGATATCGTTGCAAACATAATTCATATAGCGCTTAAGCATTCCAACGTTACTTAAACCTTATATGAAAACATAAACTAAGTCATTGCATACATATGCCATCAATGGCTCGAATATAATACCCCACAATAGAATATAAGTCACTAAGTCATGCACCTCTACATAAAAGTATTAAATACATCAAATAGATCTAATCTCCCAAGCTCCAGCACTCTCGCTGTCCAGCTCAAGAAGGTAACTGTGAATCTAAAATAAGCCACAAAGTGTGTGGTGAGACTAGAGTCTCAGTGAGTATAACCATGCAACAAGCAGTGTAGGGGAAACAAGAATATGTCATGCATCAAGAGCAAGATAACCATATAGAGACAACATTCTAAACATACTGTTTGTTGTGAAAATTTTCAATTGAAATCGAAAACTCTCTTGATTCTGAAAGTACAATCTGGGACTAGAATCTGAATCCTCTAAAGGTTCTTTTTAAAATCAGGTTTACTCAGAAATTGTATTCAAAGAATAAAAGAATTTTGAATCACTTGTTTTCTAAAAGAAAATAACTTCGAAAATCAGTTTTGAAGAATAAACAGAATTTCAAAGAGATGGAGATTTAAAGGACAAGGTGCAGGAATTGAAAGTGCAGAATTTAAATAAAAGAAAAGAAAAACTTGCAGAAAAGTAAATGCAGAAAGTAACAAAGAAAAGAAAAATTGCAGGAATGTAAAGAACAGAAATGTAAATCAAAGAAAAGAAAATGGCAGAATGTTAAATGACATTAATTGAAAGTTGGTATGGATACACATACTGGACACTCTCCTTAGAAAACCACTGAGTCATTTTCGATATTAGACGTTTGGGTGTTTCAGAGAAGTTTCAGTAAATGAAAATCCAACCCTTGTTACATCAGATTTTGACCTATTTATAGACTTCTATCCTAATAGACACTTAACCAGATTTTGACACGTTTACAGGCCTAGATTACGTGTCAAATTTCTAAGTATGCCACGCGTTCAAATCAGCAACCATCTTCAATCTCTCAATAACTGACTGCTTGAGATTTTGACACCTGTCTCCAAACAGCAACGTTCACTAACTGCTTATTTGAATTTGAACGCTCTCTGAACAATCTTCCAATAACCGCTCCATTTGAAATTCAAATTTCCTTCAAAATGACTTCCAGTAACTGCTTCTGCCTTCGTGAATTCTGCTAAGTTATTGGACTTCTTTCAAAATCGAACCTGATTTCGATTTTGATTAACTATCAACTTATATCATGAAACTTAACCAAATATTGACTGATTAATTTTCCTTAAGTTTCACGTGTTTAAAATCCTGATTGGCCAATTCAATGTTGAACTTGACCACCGACCACACGTGGATTTGACCTTAAAACTGATTGGACCATTCTGCAAGCACATTGATGGCACCGTCCAATCCTATTAATATAAATACTCCTTGGCTTTGACGTTCTTCTTAATTTCTTTCTTTGTTCAAAATGAAGAAGTTTTTTCCTTTGGCTATTGCGTCCAACCTGATCTATCTTGATTTCATCTTTGATGAGGTTGACGGAATAACCAAAGTTATAAGCTTCTTCAATCCTTTATAAGGATTTTCTTGGGTTGAACGTAATAGCCAAATTTTATTTCAATTGGTCTTCACCCCATCTTTCTCACTTTTGAATTGAATCGCAAGGCCATTTGATCATAACTGCACAATGCCCTTGCCCTGTTGGTTCAATCAAAGCTTGTGGAAGAAGAAGAAGAAGAAGGACGAGGAGGGTCAAATGAAAGACATGTAGGGCCAGATGAAGAACAGGGAGACAGAGTCAAGTTCCCTGAAGACCCAGGAACACAGGAGTCAAGTTCTCTGAAGATTTATAATAGCTTTTAACTTCATGTACTTTTTGTATTTCTTTTGTATTTTCCAATTTGAATCTGTAATGTAATTCGAACACCATTCGTACATGAATAAGAGAAGTATTTCGTTATCTCTTTATACTTCAGACTTTCTAATATAGAACTCATTTTCCTCTCCTTCGCATTCAAAATACTTTTCGAATTCGAATAGGCACTTAATCAGAAACTTGTATTCATATAACAAGATGCCTTACATTTCGAATTCAAAATATAAATTCCAAACTTCACTAAGTTAGAGTCTTTCGATTCCGAATGAGCTTTTCAAATCTTTCATTGTATACATCGAAATCGAAGATACCATTATTGTAATAACTTAGTAAAATTTGTAAATTTCTCCCCAACAGATGCCCCCTTAAAATATTAGTTTCGAGGAATATACAAACTTCAGGAGAAACTAATATTTTAATAATTCATGAGGAAATCATTGAAAAACATAGCTTCTTTCAATTCAAAATTCATCTTCATTTTGAATAGTTCCAAAACTGGCAGCAACAGTTTTTTTTTATTATTAGCTCATTACTGCGTGCCATTTTTTTTTTAAAATTGTAGTTACCACTTTTATGTAACTGACTGAGCCCACTCACTCCCAACTATATAAATGAATATGAACAGTTACCAATAGCTTCACGTTTTCCTCTTGCCTCACAACATTAATTATGTTCCTGAACCAGAGGAAGATTCTGAGCGTCTTCCTATATGGAGAAATCAATCTCTCATACCTTTCACCATTCAAAACAAAGACTATTGTTTTCTGGGGCCTTATTTTCAACCAACAAGACTCAATAGGTACACTAGTTTCTTCCCTTGTCCTCCTGAGGAAAAGCTTCTTGCTTTTCAAGATCCCATTCGAACAGATTTTCTGAACAATCTACCCTCTATTTTTAGAACCGTTCCTCCTGTTAAGAAATAGGCTTATTTAGACTAGTTAGATAGAATTGAGAGTAGCAAAGGGAATCATTGGAAAAAACTGGGAATTTTCGATTTGATTCAGTTAAGTAGATATGAGCTTTCATATGATCCTGTACTCTTAATAACTGCATGTTTCTTTTAGGATCGAAACACTCATAGTTTTCACTTACCTTATGGTATGATCACACCCACTCTTTTTGATTTAGCTGCCATAGTAGGTGTTAAGCCTGAGGGTGATGTTTTTATCCTTTCAGATTTTGTAATAGACACAAACTCAGAGCCAAACTGGACCAAATTCACCCATGCTCTTTTCATTCAAAATAAGAATAAAGTTGTTGGTCCAGTGTCTCAAACTGAACACATAGCTTTCTTAATGCTTTGGCTCTCTGGTTTTGTCTTCTGTTCCCGTTCTCTTCAAATTCCAAAAGCCCTTTTAAGTCTTGCCATTGCTTTATCCCAAAGCAAAATTCGAATCAATTTCAGTCGTTTCCTTCTGGGCAGCCTTTATGACTGTTTGAATGAGCCTTTTCGATTGTCTTATTATACTCCCACTTCTTGGAAGAAAGACCTCCTTGCTCCATTCAAACACTATTTTTCTCTTTTCCATGGCCTTGATAAACACAAACCTTCTCTTGCTCCATTCGCTTCTCGATCCCGTGGACCAAACTGGTTCATAAGGAAATTCCCTTGTGATTCCCCTGGTAATCAAGCTGAAAGCCTTGATGTTTGGGAAGAGTTTTTGACTTGGGGTGTCCTCTTCTTTGGCTTTTCGATGAAGGATATGAAAGCATATTCTTATCAACCAAACTTAGTGGCAAGACAATTTGGTCTTTCTCAGCTTCGTCCTACCCCTATGAGCCGTTATTCTGATGATATCATTCGAGGACGAGCTATTTCTGGGATCGAAGCAATGAATGATTTAGCCAATCATTTTTCTGATATCAGTCCTACCCTTACTCATTGTTCAATCCAACCATCCTTCTATAGCACAGTATCTTTCAGGGGTTGGTGGTCATCCTATTACTCTTCCATTCAAGTACCTTTGGCTACATGTTTTAGTAGAATGACACCTCCACCTGAGAAGGAAATCTCAAAGAAGAAAGACAAAGGTAAAAACATCATTGCTTTTTGTTTTATTACCATTAATCTCCAATCAAAATTTCAATAATTATATATTGAATCTTTATTGTTTTTGTCTTATTCAGATCAAAAAACAAATACCAGTCAGCAAAATGAATCTGGTGAAGAACAATCGAGCAAGAAAAGAAAATCGAAGGTGATTTCGATTTTGAATAGTTTTTATTCAAAAATATTTTTTGTTCAAAACTATTTCTCATCTGAATCATTCTAACCTTTATATTTTTATATAGCCTTCTGTTTCTCCTGAAGTCTCGAAGGCTAAAAAGGTTAAACCAGGTTTTTCTGTTGGAGGAATCAAGAGAAAACAAGTTCAAGAAACTTCAGAATCTGTTACCCCTAGTGACCCAAAGGTATTTATCATTTCTAACTTATTTTCTTAACAAATCTTTATGTTTAATTCTGATTGAATCTTTTGTTTCTCGAAGCTTAAGAAAGACTCTCCATCAGAAAATGATTCTTCTAGTTCTCCTCCTCCAACTTCTAATCCTCGTGCTGAAAGAAGATCAAAAACACGTTCTGATTCAAGAAGTTCAAAGGCAAAAGAACTTTCAGATGATATGGATCAAGATGAAGATGATGCAGACCTCAAGCTTTCTCAAAAATCTAAACCCGTTGAGACTGGGTCTACGAAGGTTATAAAGAAGAAGAAAGCTGGAGCTTCTCAGGTAATCATCTCATAAAGTTTTCTAATCTCCATTACATGATTTAATTCAATCATTCATCCATCCTTTCATCTCGAATAGGTGGCTAGAAAATATTATGCCCTTCGAGTGAAACATGTTGCTCCTAAGAGGCCAAAGCCAAAGAAAATGTTAATACCAGAAGGCATTGAGGTGGAATCTTCGAATTCCTCCCTTAACATTATAAACTCTTTTAAATGATTCTGATTCAAACATCTCTTTGATTACAAGTTCAAACTATAACTTCATCTTCAAAATCAGCAGCTGAACAGACTGCAACTGACAAATCTGATCAGGAGAAATCTTCAAAAGAAGTAAATGAAGATAAAGAACAAAGTGTGAGTTCTCCTCCAGGATCTCAACCAGAAGATGAAAGTCCTAAAAAAGAATCAGAACCGAAAGAAGAAAAGGAAGAGGAAGGTGATGTCCAAGGTACTAACATGGAAGGGGTTGAACCAGGTTCAAAGGATAAAGTTGAGAAAGAGTCTAATCCTAAGTCTTCTCAGTCGAAAGAGAATGAAACAGAAAATCTGACTAAAGCAACACCTTTGACCAAGGATCCCCCTCAAGATCAACCAAAAGTTGACATCCCTTCGACTCCATTCAAAGAAACTATCGTTCCTGAGAATCCTTCGGAAATTCAAAGTGAAATGACTGCTACTCATCAAACCACTCCTTTGAATACTTCAGAAGCTAAGCCTTGCTCTTCTAATAAATCTCCAACCCCTTCAAGCTTGAAAGAATGCTTGAATGTATTGGATGAAAATCCTTTTGCTGTCCTCGACCTTTTGACTAGTGAGGGTTCAATGTCCTCTGCTCATTCAGACTCTAGGTCTTATCAACCCACCACTGAATCGGTTGAGGATTTGATTGAAGGTTTGAGAAACATGATATTCCTTGATGATTTCCTCGAATTATTTCGAAAAGATGTTGAATATCAGTACAAGGTACAGAAAAAGCTTGAGGCAATTTATGCTGGACAAAATAACCTGTCGGCTCAACAACTCAAAGGATTGGATGCTTTCAAAAACATCTATGTTAAAGTTACAGATATTTTGAGAGAGCACCAATCCAACTCTGCAAAAGCTTCTGAAATCCGGGTTGATAATGAGGATATGTTGGAAAAATTAAAGGATTCTAGGACCAAAATGTCAAAACTTCAAGAAAGTATGGGGACTCTAAATGTTCAACTATCTTCCGTTGTAGAGCAACGTAAGAAAATTGAAGAGCAAATCAAGAAGCTTCAAGAAGATGACAAGATTCTGATCTCAGAGCAGAACAATTGCAAGACTTCAATGTCCAAGCTCGAAAAGAGAAAGCTCGAGCTCCTTGATGGGGTGAAGTATGTTTCAAGTGAGCTGGTGAAATCGAACGAGCTTCTGGCTAGCATTGATCAAAGGGACAAAGTCTTAACACAACAATATGAAGATCTGAATCAAGTCTATGAGCCCATGAAAAAGAATCCTCCTTTTTAACTTTGCTTTATTTCTACTTTTTGTAAAACACTTTCTGATTGGTGCTTTGGAGTCACCAATTAACTTGAATACTTTAAACAATCTTAATTTCATGCAAAGTTGGTGTGTATTGTTTCAAGTATTTTCCATTTATACTTATAATTCGATCATCACCTGATAACTCTCGAATTGAATATGCATTATTCGAAAATACTTTTTCAACTTCGAATGGTCCTTTCCAATTCGGAGACCATTTTCCAAATCGTTTAGATTTTTTATCAACGGGTAATATCAATTTCCAAACAAGATCTCCTTCATCAAAAGTCTTAACTTTTAATTTACGATTGTAAATTCGAGATACTTGTTCTTTTTGTCTGATGATATTTTCTAAAGCTCTTAATCTAAACTCATCCAATTCATTTAATTCATCCAACATCAAGTTGTAATAATCTTGCGTGGGTAAATCAAGTTGTCTTTGCACTCTCATTGATTGTAAATGAATTTCAACTGGTAAAACTGAATCATGACCGTAGACCAACTTATAAGGTGTAAATCTTGTTGCATCTCGAGTAGAATTTCGATATGCCCACAAAATTTGACCTAGTGTCTTATGCCAGTTTTGAGGTCTTTGGTCAATATGTTTCTTAATCAAAGAAATAATTGTTTTGTTTACAACTTCAACTTGCCCATTTGCTTGTGCATAGTAAGGAGTTGAAGTAAGAAGTTTGATCGCATTTTCCTGTGCAAACCTCTTAACCCTTTGGCCTGTAAACACAGTTCCTTGATTAGTTGAAATAGATTCAGGAAGACCAAACCGAAAAACTATATTTTCATGAATGAACTTAATCACATCTTCTTGAGTTACATCTTTCAATGGGATTGCTTCCACCCATTTTGTAAAATAATCTATAGCCACTATAATATATTTATGCCCCCTAGATGACATGGGATGAATTTGACCAATCAAATCAATTGCCCATCCTCTAAAAGGCCATGGCTTTATAATTGAATGTAACTAACTTGCAGGGATTTGTTGAATGAAACCATGTTTTTGACATTCTTCACAAGCTTTCGAAAAATCATTACAATCTTTGGCCATTGAAGGCCAATATAAATTTCGTCTTTTCAAAACCCATTCCATTTTTCAACCTGCTTGATGAGCTCCACAAATCCCTTGATGAATATCAATCAAAGCTTGATATGCTTTTGATTCTCCTAAACATCGAAGTAAGTTCCCATCAGGTGCTTTCTTATATAATTGATTAGCCAGAATTACATAATATAAAGCCCTGTATCTTAATTTTAATCTACTTGCATATTTAGATTTTGCAAGTATTCCACCAAAGATTTTCTCCAATCATTCATATCTAAAGTTTCAATGTCCAAAATCTCAAACTCCAAGATTGAAACATTCTTTTCTAATCGAATCAATTGTTCGAATTGAAACTCACTAATTTTATAACCAGAAGCAATCTGGGCCAATTCATTGGCAACTTCATTATCAATTCGAGATATGTATTCGAATTCAACTTCATCAAAATATCTTAGTAGCTTAAAGGCTCTTAGCAAATATTTTGATCGTCTAGGATTCAAACATTTATATTGTTTAGTGACTTGTTTGATTACTAACTGTGAATCTCCTCGAATTAAAACTTGTTTAGCTTTAAATGATATCAAAATCTCTAGTCCTAGTAACAAAGCTTCATACTCAGCTTCATTATTCGAACGATCCATTCCTATTCGAAACATTACTTTTGTTGGTAACCCCTCAGGTGAAATAAAAAAGATTCTGATCCCAACACCATGTTTATGCTTTGATCCATCAAAATAAAACTTCCAAGGTTTTAAACCTATGAAGTCCAATTCGTTAATTCAAATAGGAGGATGATCAACTAAGAAATCAGCCATAACTTGGCCTTTCATAACTTTTAATGGAAGGTATATTAGCGAAAATTCAGTCAAAGCTAACGCCCATTTTCCTATTCTATTGTGAAGAATAGGTTTCCATAACATGTGCTTTATTATATCATAATGAGAAATTACATAAACGTCGAAAGGCTTTACATAGTATTTTAACTTGGTACAAGAAAAGTAAAGACATAAACATAATTTCTCGATAGCATAATATCGAGTTTCAGCATCATTCAAAGTTCTACTAAGATAATACATTGCTCTTTCAATTCCATTTTCATCCTCTTGAGCAAGCATACTCCCCAAAGTCTCTTCAGATGCAAAGATATATAATTTCAAAGGCTTTCCTTGAATTGGAGGTGTCATAATAGGAGGATTTGTGAGAATCCTCTTTATTTCTTCGAATGCCACATGGTGTTCCTCTTTCCATTCAAATTTCTCTTCTTTCTTGAGTTTCAACAGAGGAGAAAACACCTTGGTCTTGGCTGAAAGATTTGCAATAAATCTTCGAAGAAAATTTATTTTACCCAATAAAAACTGCAATTGTTTCTTGTTCGAAGGAGGAGAAGTTTCAAGAATTGCCTTTGCTTTATTTTTATCAATCTCAACTCCTTTCTGGTGAACCAAGAAACCTAGAAAATTACCTGCAGATACACCAAAGGCACATTTAATAGGGTTCATCTTTAATTTATGCATTCTCATCCTTTCAAATGCTTTTTTCAAATTCGAAAGATGATCATTTTTTGATTTGGATTTTACTACTACATCATCAATATAAACTTGCATGAATCTACCTATTAAATCATGAAAGATAGAATTCATGGCTCTTTGATAAGTAGCACCAGCATTTTTAAGTCCAAAAGGCATCATTACCCATTCATAAGTGCCTATTGCACCAGGACATCGAAAAGCAGTTTTCGAAATATCCTCTTCAGCAATAAAAATTTGGTTATATCCTGAATAACCATCTAACATACTTAGTATTTCATTACCTGCTGCTGAATCTATTAACATGTCAGCTACTGGCATAGGATATTCATCTTTAGGAGTTGCTTTATTCAAATCTCTAAAATCTATGCAAACTCTCAAAGAACCATTTTTTTTCATAACTGGTACTATATTTGAAATCCAGTCAACATACCTGGCAATTCGAATGAATTTAGCCTTTAATAACCTCTCGATTTCACTTTTGATCTTCAATATAATTTCAGGTGCAAATCTTCGAGGTGCTTGCTTCACAGGTTTCCTATCAGGAAATGTAGGCAATTTGTGTTCAACAAGCTCTTTACTTAGACCAAGCATCTCGTGATAATCCCATGCAAAGAAGTCTTTATATTCTCTAAGTAATTCAACCAACTTCGATTTAAAATCTTCTGATAGATTTTTACTTACAAAAGTTGGCCTTGGGTCCTTAACATCACCCAAATTTACTTCTTCAAGAGGATCTTGTGCCTCCATCTTTTCAATTCCATGAGATAAAGCTATTTCGAACCCAAAAGGAGTATCATCATAGATACAATCAAGTCTTTCAAAAGATACTTCTTCCTTTTTGAATCTCATGTTTAAATTTTCTATATATACATTCAGCATCTTGTACAGCTACTGAAGCCGTTTCAAAATTCTTTTTGAATTCTTGATTAACATTAACTCCGGTCTCGAAGACCGTTCTATAATCTGCGACCTCTAAGGCTGCTTCAAACTTCCTCTCAGCAGTATATGCCGAGGTTCAAGCAATGAAGCTCGAAATTACTCTTCTTCTGAAATCCATCCAAAAGTAGAGGTGGTCCCAGAAGGACCAGTTGCACTTTGAATGATCAAACCATATTCAACATTGAAAAACGCCTTGTGTGGAATCTTACCAGGCACAAAGCCACGCTTATCAATTGTACAAGGTGTTTGATTCATTATCCATTTTTCACAGTTTCTTGCATTGATTGTGTCTGCTTCAACCTTGTAATATGTTTGATCAGCTTCAACATACTCTGGAATGCCATTATCATTCCATAAGCATAATTTTTGATGAACAGTCGAAGGGACTGCTCCTACACCATGTATCCATTCTCTCCCAAGAAGCACATTATAGTTTGCCTTCGATGGAACAACCACAAAAATAGTGGGCCTTTTGACTGAACCAACAGTTACATCAAAACACAACAGTCCTTCAGATTTTGACGTCTTCCCACTAAAATCAGTAATGATCATATTATATGGAATCAAATCGCACTTCTTTTTGTTGAATTTTTTCAACAAAGAACTTGGCAATAAATTGATTGTCGCTCCACCATCAACCAAGACTTTACTTACAGTGACTCATTCGATTTGAGCCTGAATGAATAAAGGTTTTATGTGAGACACCATTCCAATAGAAGGTCTATCAAACACTGCTGAATCTTGTTTAACAGCCTGTGTTGATAAACAAGTATAATAAGTCTGTGGCTCTGATGATTCATCTTCTATGAAATCATCCTCCAAACCTTCTTCATACTCCTTTTTGAACTCTACAGGTAGAATCGAAACTACACCACAAATATCTTCGATTCTATCTGGGAATCCAGTTTTAAAGTCATCAGTAAGTAAGTCTTCTTCAACCAAAATCTTTTTCTTTGGGACAATACTTAACTTATCTTTTTGCAAGATTTGGGAATATGTAGGTTGACTAGAAGCCCCTTGCACTTGAATCAATTGTGCATTCTTGGCATTCAAATTCTTTGAAAAATTCGAAGTACTGCCCCATTGTTCCATTGCTGTCTTTCGATAACGTTGGTTTCTCCTCCATTGCATCTTAGTCAAAAAAAACTTTCCATTGAAGGAGTTATTATATTGTCTAAGTACTTGTGGATTTTAACGGTATTCTTGACTGTCCGTCACTCGAATCCACTTATTAGGAGGAACGTTCGAAGGAGGCACATATGATTTAGGCTTATGGAACATGGGAGGTGGTACTTTGTTAACTTCATATTTCTTTTGAAAAGAAGGTTTCCGAACCTCAATATTTGAGACAGGTTTTGCTGCTTTTCTGAAACCTTTGATTTAAAGTTTGTTGATAATGCTTCTTGATTCCAGATGACTCAAAAAATTTGGCCATTGATTGATCAAATACTGCATTACAACGAGGACAAAGGGAAACATCCGTATTTTCCTCTTTCTTTCGAAAGAGAAAATCAACCAAAGTCTCTTCATTCTTTGGAAAGATATCTTTCACTTCTTTCTCAAACTCCTCTATTGCAATGTCAATTGTTGTCTTTGAATCTATAGCAGGTTCAGCTCCTACCATATTGATTTCAACAGTATCAACATAACTGGCATTAACATTCAAAGGATCAATATCAACCTTCATTGCCATTTTTTGTTTCTCTTCGAATTTCAATCTACCTTCTTGAATGGCTTCTTGAATGAGATCCCTGAAACGAATACAATTGTTAGTCCAATGTCCAAATGCATTGTGAAACTTACAATATTTCTTTCCTTTTCTTTGTTCGAAAGAGGGAATTTTATGATCTTCACTAAGGATAATTTGTTTATCCTTTACTAATATATCAAAAATTTGTTCAGCTTTTGATATATCGAAACCATATGTCTTTTTGGGATATTTACTTTGTAAATTTTGGTTCCCTGAACTATTATATGGTCTAAGGAATGAACATGCATAAGGAGGTCCTGGTTTTAACTCAGCAACATCAATTTCGTTTTCTTTGAAATCTGAGTTTTCATCACTAAAGTTTTCAATAACCTCAACATAGACAATTTTATCTCTTCTTCCTATCTTTTCGAGCTTCCTATGTTTTTCTTTTTCAAGTTTTAACTGCTCAATTTGCCTAACTCTTTCAGCCAATTGGGCCATATCTCTTAATTGCTGATTAACCAGTTTCTTTCGAATTGAATAGTCAAATCCCCCTGCAACAATTTTAACTAATTCATTTTCAGGAATTGGCACATGACATCTAGCCCTCATTTGTCTAAATCTATTCAAATAGTCTTCAACAGATTCATATGAAGTTCGTCTAACTGTAACCAATTCCATAAGACTAACTTTCGTTTCAGCTCTAAAGAATTGTTCATGAAATTGTCTTTCTAACTGGTTCCAAGTATGAATCGAACCAGGAGCCAAGGTTCTAAACCATGTAAAAGCATTCTTAGTTAGGGAACTTGGAAAATATTTCATTTTCAATTCTTCATCATTAGCTAAGTCCCCACATTCTACATGATACCTTGCAATATGTTCAACAGTGGATTCATTAGCTTCTCCTGCAAACTTAGTGAATTTTGGGACTTTCCATCCCCTTGGTAATTCAGTTTGCAACACATAAGGTGTCAATGGAGAAACAAAACATGGTCTAGTGGCTTGACCTACATCAAATCCATGTCTAGTCAATACTAATTCAACTATATTTGCTATATTTTGTTCTTCCCCAATATTGTTTTGCCTTATTCTTTCTAAAACCTCATCAGCATTTTGATTCCTATTCAAAACAAATGGAGGAGCATTTCCATTTTGAACAGGTTCTCGAAGAACATGTTCATTATTCTCCCTTGGGCCATTATCATTCCCAAGATTCTGATTTTGGTTTTGATCAAGGCCAACATTAACATGTTGTTGGTTTTCAAGATCTGGGGATGCGCTGAATACATTAGCAATCCTAGCCATTTGCCTAGTCAATGTATTATAATTTTGATTAGTGTTTTCAATAAGTGGATTTATCACTGTTGTCAATTGAGTAGACAACATATTAACCATTTCATGGTTACTTTCGTCCACTTGTTGTCTAATCGAATTCAAAGCAGTATTCGTCAATGAATTCGAAATCTGCCCAGAATTCAATCCAGAAAAACCAGTTCAAAAAATGCCTAAGTTTGAAGAACTAACATGATTGAATGCAGGTGTCGTTGTACTTGCGTACGTGACTGGGGCTGTTCCGTGAACAGGAGGAACAAAACCAAAGGGAAGTCCATATAATGGGGGAGGCCTGACACTTGCATTTGTAACCGGTATGCCCCCACTTGATGGTGGAATTGTATTCATAGCCTGAGTCCTTAAAGGATCTTCAGCCTGAGTGGTGTTCAATGGTGGATCACGTTGATCATGGTTCACACTATTATTATTTTCCACTCCATTGGTTTCATTATTATTAACAGATTCATTGTTATTCCTCTGGTTTGTAGGACTTCCTTGATTTGCAGAAGTGTTTGCAGTGGCATTTTCTGAAGTGTTTCTCTTTCTATTATTATTTGCCATTGAATTAGAAATGGTTCTACCACTTCTCAAGATCATACACTTTCTAAAACTGATTTAGCACTTAGTCCCACTGGACGTGCCAATTTGTTTGTTGTGAAAATTTTTAATTGAAATCGAAAACTCTCTTGATTCTGAAAGTACAATCTGGGACTAGAATCTGAATCCTCTAAAGGTTCTTTTTAAAATCAGGTTTACTCAGAAATTGTATTCAAAGAAAAAAAGAATTTTGAATCACTTGTTTTCTAAAAGAAAATAACTTCGAAAATCAGTTTTGAAGAATAAACAGAATTTCAAAGAGATGAAGATTTAAAGGACAAAGTGTAGGAATTGAAAGTGCAGAATTTAAATAAAAGAAAAGAAAAACTTGCAGAAAAGTAAATGTAGAAAGTAACAAAGAAAAGAAAAATTGCAGGAATGTAAAGAACATAAATGTAAATCAAAGAAAAGAAAATGGCAGAATGTTAAATGACATTAATTGAAAGTTGGTATGGATACACATACTGGGCACTCTCCTTAGTAAACCACTGAGTCATTTTCGATATTAGACGTTTGGGTGTTTCAGAGAAGTTTCAGTAAATGAAAATCCAACCCTTGTTACATCAGATTTTGACCTATTTATAGACTTCTATCCTAACAGACACTTACCAGATTTTGACACGTTTACAGGCCTAGATTACGTGTCAAATTTCTAAGTATGCCACGCGTTCAAATCAGCAACCATCTTCAATCTCTCAATAACTGACTGCTTGAGATTTTGACACCTGTCTCCAAACAGCAACGTTCACTAACTGCTTATTTGAAATTTGAACGCTCTCTGAACAATCTTCCAATAACCGCTCCATTTGAAATTCAAATTTCCTTCGAAATGACTTCCAGTAACTGCTTCTGCCTTCGTGAATTCTGCTAAGTTATTAGACTTCTTTCAAAATCGAACCTAATTTCGATTATGATTAACTATCAACTTATATCAGGAAACTTAACCAAATATTGACTGATTAATTTTCCTTAAGTTTCTCGTGTTTAAAATCCTGATTGGTCAATTCAATGTTGAACTTGACCACCGACCACACGTGGATTTGACCTTGAAACTGATTGGACCATTCTGTAAGCACATTTATGGCACCATCTAATCCTATTAGTATAAATACTCCTTGGCTTTGATGTTCTTCTTCATTTCTTTCTTTGTTCAAAATGAAGAAATTTCTTCCTTTGGCTATTGCGTCCAACCTGATCTATCTTGATTTCATCTTTGATGAGGTTGACGGAATAACCAAAGCTATAAGCTTCTTCAATCCTTTATAAGGATTTTCTTGGGTTGAACGTAATAGCCAAATTTTATTTCAATTCGTCTTCACCCCATTTCTCACTTTTGAATTGAATCGCAGGGCCATTTGATCATAACTGCACAATGCCCTTGCCCTATTGGTTCAATCAAAGCTTGTGGAAGAAGAAGAAGGACGAGGAGGG
Source organism: Sesbania bispinosa (assembly GCA_026901365.1). Lineage (NCBI taxonomy): Eukaryota > Viridiplantae > Streptophyta > Magnoliopsida > Fabales > Fabaceae > Sesbania > Sesbania bispinosa. Next base: position 949,239 of record QLOH01000035.1, read on the forward strand.
TCAAATGAAGGACAGGTAGGGTCAAATAAAGAACAGGGAGACAGAGTCAAGTTCCCTGAAGACCCAGGAACACAGGAGTCAAGTTCTCTGAATATTTAGAATAGCTTTTAACTTCATGTACTTTTTGTATTTCTTTTGTATTTTCCAATTCGAATCTGTAATGTAATTCGAACACCATTCGTACATGAATAAGAGAAGTATTTCGTTATCTCTTTATACTTCATACTTTCTAATATAGAACTCCTTTTCCTCTCCTTCGCATTCAAAATACTTTTCGAATTCGAATAGGCACTTAATCCGAAACTTGTATTCATATAACAGGATGCCTTACATTTCGAATTCAAAATATAAATTCCAAACTTCACTAAGTTAGAGTCTTTCGATTCCCAATGAGCTTTTCAAATCATTCATTGTATACATCGAAATCGAAGATACCATTATTGTAATAACTTAGTAAAATTTGTAAATTTCTCCCCAACACATACTAAATCTCATTTAATATATGTAAATGCTATGCAGGACCTGCATTACCCGACAGACAGGGTCTTATCACTATCTCTAGGGCTAGACGTGAGCTTACACTACAAGGAACGTCTTCCTTGGGGATTAATACCAGCAATTTGGGGGCCGAAACCCAAGTTTTACTCTGGGGACCAAAGTCCATTAACATTGGGGGACCGAAGTCTAAGTTTTACTTTGGGGACCGAAGTATAGTCTTGCTTATGTGTTAATCTGGGTCCAAGCCAAAATACATTTTATATGGGAGTCTAAGCTCAACCACTAGGGCCGAAGCCAAAATGCATTTTTATCTGGGAGCCTAAGCTCAACCACTAGGGTCGAAACAAAAATACATTTTTATTTGGGAGCCGAAGCTTAGCCACTGGGGCCGAAGCCAAAAATACATTTATGATTATCTGGGGCCAAAGGCCGAATTCATTATGCAAACATATAATAGAAATAGCATGGTTCATGGGCGCATACTGAAACTATGAGTAAAACCTTAAGCAAGAAAACCTTAGGGCATTTCTCAACAATATCCAACCAGACATAGAAGCACAAGAAAGGGAGAAATCATCACAATAATCACACACAACCAAAAAGAAAGGGGAAGGAGAGAATTAGGGTTCATGGAAAGGACTATACACAAAATGGAGTGGAGTGTGTGAGGTATACTCACCTAAAGAGAACTCAAGAGTAGGGGAGAAAGGGTCAGGAGTTGTGGATGGGAAAGCCTTGATCTCCTCCTCTTCTCCTCCTCTCCCAAGCACTCATTCTCTCTCTAGAAATCACCCCCTCTCTAAGAACGGAAGGAGAAATAAAAATGAGGGCAAAGTCATAAGTAATCTTGTTTTAAAAATTGAGATCGCACATTCTCGCTTGAGCGAGGGAAACTAAATCCTGGAACAAACGCTTCCTTGCTCAAGCGAGAGGATGCTCGCTTGAGCGAGGAAATTCCAAAGAGCAACTCTAGGAATTGCACTTAAGCGAGCTGAGTCTCGCTTGAGCGAGACAATTCCAGAGAGCATCCCTGGAATTTCCCCTGAATTGCGCTATCCCTCGCTTGAATGAGAAAATCAGAAACTTTTTCCTAGACTTTTGCTAATAAATTCGCTCAAGCGAGACCATTCTCGCTTGAGCGAGAATGCTGCAGAATGGAAGTTCTGAATTTCCATCCCAAGTCTTCTCCAGCACTTTCTACCCTCTTTTCTTAATTCCCTTTTTGCCAAATTTACCATTCTAGCTCAACTTTGTTAATCTAACCCTCTTCCCCTCATTTGTCAATTCTCTAAACTCACTTTCTTCTATTACAATCTAATTCCCTTGTTCAAAACCTTTACTTGCCTCCCTATCTCTATACCTTGCTAGTTTCTTCATCTCATGGTGTGATCCCTCCTAATTTCTGTTGAGTCTCAAAATATTATTAAGGAAATTAATAATATTTAAAGTCTCATCAATCCTAAGTTTTAATGGATAACAAATTTGATTTAAAAGGATTACTTCATAAGAACAGTTTTCACTTGAAGGAAGTGTGTTTAAATGTTTCAACAATCTTTGTGAAGAGCTACCCTCTGTTATACTTCAACTCTCTGAAGTTGAACCTGCTAATATAGGGAACTCTCTGAAGAACGAAGACCTGTTGAAGTCCATCTATCCTTATGAAGTACTGTTGCATTAAAGAGAGACCTTTTGCTGAAGACCTACATCATAGCATTTGAATGAAGTCAGGAAGTTGTCTGCTCAAGACTTCAATACATCCTTAACGTCTGAAGCAAGTTTGTTTCATTTAAGGAACGTTACGGAGATTCTTTTTGTAGTATTTCTAGTCTTTCACCAAAAAGGGAAACTGTTATAACCTGGTACCTGCACATGTCAGTGCTGGTACCTGAACCTGTTACTCAAAGTCAGAAGCTTTAAGGAGTTTGCTTCACAACGTCTCAAATAGCATTAAATCCTATCTCTCAATGGTGGTAGAGCATTCTTCAACGAATTTATTTGTGAACTCTATATATTGCTTCATGGAAGACTTTGAAGTTGACGGCTAAGATCAAAAAGAATATTTTTCAAGCCAAAACGCTGCAAAAAATTCAAGCTGCATATCTCTAATAATCTTTGTACTTAGAAAACCTTCATTGTATCCTGAGTTCATACTCAGTTATCCTTTGTACAAGATATTTCTCAGTTTAAGTTTCTCAAGAACTTAAACATCTTTTATTGTAAACACTTTCAAGTGTCTGAGAGCCTGGAGAGGCTTGGTGAAATAAAGAATACTTGGGTTTTGAGCCTGGAGAGGCTTGTCTGCAAAAGAATACTTGGGTTTGAGCCTGGAGAGGCTTGCCTGTAAAACAATACTTGGTTTAGAGCCTGGAGAGGCTAGGTGTGCAAAGAATACTTGTATCTATTCAGATAGTGGAAAATCCAGTGGTGTGTTTGCCCTGGGACTAGACGTAGCTCACTGTGTTAGTGAGTGAACCGGGATAAATTTCTTGGCTAAGTTTTCTCAACCCTTATCTTTACTTTCAATTTATAACTAACCAAGGAGGGTTTAGAAAAGTGCATTTATAATTCTGATCAGCAAAAACAATTAGTTTTTCTCAAAAGAACTATTTTATTGAACCTGCTGAAGCATTTCAGCAAGTCTCTGAAATCATGAGTTTCAGCAAGTTATTTAAAAGTTTTGTTAAAATCTGTTTGTGAAAAGGTTTCCACTAAAATCTGTTTGAAATTATAAAACACTATTCAACCCCCTTCTAGTGTTTCCTGTGGTTTCTACAATTTCAACTTACTGTTGTGTTGGGTTTAATATTTGGTTTCCTACTAAATCCTCCTTAAAACTCATAAACTCTTAATGAATTCCCTATCTTTTTCTTAATTTACCCTCAAGCCCCTATGTTTTTCATTCTACTTTTAACATCCCGCTCTAAGTAGGATTCACAGCCTAAGGTTTCCAATATATTTTCTAGGTCTTAATTTTCGGGATGTTACAAGAAGGCTTGGTGGTTCTTGCTTAAACCATGGTGGATCTTATCTGGTTCCATGAGCTAGTGGCGATTCTTCACTAAACTTATCTGCAGAAGGGGTTGCCTTCTCAGTGGCGTCTTCACCATTTTCTTTCCTCTTCCATTTTTCTACTTTTCTTCATTTAAAATTCTACACCTAATTGCTTACTTTATGTGCATCATTTGGTCATTTTCTGTTTGATATGATTCTGTTTCCTGTCCAATTCTAGATCCACAACTTGTGTTATATCAATGAGCTTGATAGGTTTAACAGGATTTTTAATTAACCTAAAATTTGGCCTTTTCAACTACACAAGATTTTATAAAATCTTTACATGATATATTTAATAAATTAATCTAGCTTGACCTGAGCTTGGTCTCGGTAGACTAGATGTCTCCTATCAGCATACCAATCAATCTGTTTCCACCTTAAACAATAAAATTAATTCAATTTATCTTCATTTTCATCTTTTCTCTTTACTTTTACAACTTTTGAACATTTTGTAATTTTATTTCAAACTTTTCACTGCAAGAATTTATCTTTATCACTTTACTATTGCATCAATTTTCTCTTTCCATATTCATTTCATTTCATTTAACCATAACTCACTTGGAAACTTCAAGTTAATTGATAGCCAATATTAAACTAGAATTAAGTGTTTCTTCTACAATCCAGATACACATAATTAAAAAATAGACTCTCTTCATGTATGTATTGCTTGAAAGTTAGGAAACAACTCTGAATTGGTTGATAGTCTCCACTATTAAGGTAAAATTACAAACACATAAAATAAGTAAATGAACCAATGCAAATATGGGACAAAATCATGGTCTTGTCAAACAATTTTCAACTCGAGATTTGTGCATCCAACTCGAGCTTTGTAGTGTTCAAAAAGATCTTGAAGTGCTTCAACAAATTGACTATGTACTTTGGCCACCTAAAAATAATAACAACAATAATAAAAGATAAATAGTTTGCTCAATTTGTATGACATATATCATTTGTTCATAGCCATAATGAGCCCTTATTATAACCTAAATACATCTTTAAAATAATTTTGCTTGGTTATAATGATGGTTTAGGTTTGAACACATATGATATCCTGCCATTTACTTCAACTTATCATACCTCTACTTTGATCATATATATGGCTAATATTATTCAATATAAAATCTGGGTGATAGTGTGTGTGTACACATACCTGCTCATTTGTGGGTTCTGGATTTTTCTCGAGCTCAATTGGTCTACCCACGACGATATACAATGGGTTTTTGAATGGTATTGGAGATCTGTATTATTAACACAGTTCTTGACATTAACAACTTTCTGCTTACTCAACTCAAATCAATTATTTGATGCAATATAAATATATTCTATATCAATATTTTATAAAACCAGACTAGTAATTGAACAGGTGAAAACACTGGTTTACGATTCAATTATTCAACTGTGGTCAAATAGATATTAATTAAATATATTTTTTATAATTTATAGCATCTCAATTAATAAATATAACACAAAATTATAAGAAATTAAGATATATAAAGTTGTAAATTAGCATAAATAACCCTATTATAAGTTTTATAAGATAAAAAATAATAATGATTGATAAAATAATGGATATTTCTGTGTAATCTTTAAACATATGCCTTTATTTATCTTAAAAATATTTTAGATTAAATAATAAAATTATAAAAATAAAAAATATTGAAATTTTTAGAAAAATATCCGTTCCATCGTTTTTTCTGACATTAATATATATTTTATTGGTTTTAACTAACTAGTTCTCACTAGTTCTGTGAATTACCTATCTTTTGGGTTGAATGGATCGGTAACCTCTCATCTGATTTTTCAAACTATGTTCAATATTAAAAAAAAATCATATAAGGAAGGTTGTGGTTATTATTGGCTAATTAAAAATGATTGGAGAAAGCATACATCCTACCCAAAAATATTGATTGGCTCCACCTTTTCCATTAACATTTGATAGCGAATGTTTTAAGTTAATTATTGAAAAAAATTACATTATTTTTTTAATCAAGGATATCAAAAATTCGAAATAGTAGTAGTGACATGATGTAAACAATGTCAAATACATATTTGTATAAGATACTTCTCGATTTTTGTTATCTAAAACCCACGGTACCCAAAAGTCATATTAAACTCTAACTAATTCAAGCCGCTATATATTTTCATTCTCTAGCACCTATTGAAATTCATTGGACTCAATTTCATGAATACTTCTAATAACAATTTATGGTTATTACTTCTATTTTTGAACTTTTGTACCAATTAAGATTGGAAATGAATAAATAAATAATGATATTTATTATTTTCTAATGATTTATTGTAACTTTTCAAATATAGATTTTCTCTTTTAATTTAAGATATGTATTTTTATATAATTTTACCCTAATTTTATGTGTTATTATATATAGTCCAGGTGTGTCCTACAAGTTTGTTTGATTTGCACAAAAATAAGGGACCGCAGAACACAAAATTATTTATTACATATTTGATTTTAAAAAATGCTAAGGATAGAACAAAAGAAGGGATTATGTACTGAACAAAAATCTAAAATTTTGTTACTCACTAAACCATTGTACAAACTTTTTATCCAATGCCAAAGGAAACTTAATAGTAAAATATACCCCACTTTGGGTTGTATTGGCCCACAACTAACCGGATTGGCTTATCATGTAAAGTTAATGAGCCTATGTTTTAAATGCCATGCATCTGATGTGTTTAGCTCGTAGGTTGGCACGTTTAATGATAAACAAATAAAAATGAATCTGGCCTATATATTACTATCCTATATATAAGAAATAAAAATAAAATTTTTTTTTCCTATATATAAGAAACATAGTACGATTTTTAGTTGCTTTAATTGCTAAATACTTTATATGCTCTTAATTTATTGTGAGTAGTTAAAGAAGTACTCACTCATTTACTCATTTAATACTAAGGGTATTTTTGAGAAAAAAAAAATTAAATTCATGGCACTATTAATTACCATTAACAGATTCCAATGCATTTCCTTGGTCTTGATGATTTTACTCCAATGTTTCTTATATATAGGACTAGAGGTAGTATTACCTATAGCTAGCAAATGGGCTACTGACTCGATACGAGCAGACCTGACCGATGCGGGCTACATATCATAATAGGCCGGGCCAAAAAAATAATCGGATTCAATTTAGACTTCCAAAATGATTCTTAGACATAGTCTTACGCAAGTCTTTTAATTATTTTAGCATGTTTTCACATGTCAAATCCACCATTCTTTAAAATAGGTCAGACTAAAAGTCCATGATTTAATTTAGATTCGTAATTTAAAGCATAAGCCCTACATTTCACCAAGTATATTTGGGCCAACCCAATCAGGCTAGTGTTTATTTTATTTTAAATACATTAAATATAGTGTTGGCAAAACGAGCTATCTAACCTGGTACTAGCTAGCTCGATGTGTAACACCCACATTTTTATCTTCCAATTAGTGTAAGTGTGAAATTGTGTGGTGTAGATGATTAAATGAATTTTAAAAATTATTTAAGGTTTACTTAGGGTTAGAAATGGTTTTACTATTTTTCTAGAGTTTTTATAGACTTTTTGTGTGAAATTATTATTGTACCCCTACCCTTACTATAAAATTACCAAAATGCCCTTTGACCTAATTCTCTAACTTTACCTAACCTAATATCGTAATCCTCAATTAAGTTATCCTCGTACACTTAAAGCTATTTTAAACATTCATTAAGTCATTAACATAGCTTAATTAGTCAAAAAGCAAAAGTAAAAACATGCTTATATTATTAATGTACCCTTGTCCTCTAAAAGTAATTTTGTCAACCAACCATTCAAATATAACCTATTTATCTTCTTCCTTCTAAAACCTTAGCCAAATTTTATCTTTCTCCTCTCTTCTCTCCATTTTTGCTTCTTCACTTTGATTAAAAGCTCAATCATTGTACTTTTAATCCAAAATTTTCCTAAACACTGTTGAGAAAATGTTTTTGGGAGATCAAAAGGAACTTATCCTTGTGTTCAAAGAGAGATTTGGTGGAGGTTTGAGTTCAACACCATTTTTGGAGCTTAAGTTTGGATTTTTGGTAAGGAGGGGAGAGAATTTTTGAACTCTAGTCGGATTGGTGACTAGAATCCTTGACCCAATTTCTTTGTTTTTCTGTTTAAAATTTTTTAGTATGAATATGTGTATATACAATTATGGTTTGATGCTCGAATGATTTTTAATTTTGTTTGATGTTAAAAATGTGTTGTTTGAGTTATTGGAATCCCATATGAACTATCTTTTTTAATTTAAAATGTGTTGGTGAAATTAGTGTTTATGTGGTTCTTGAAAAAGTGTTGACTCTTTTTATAAAAATGCATGCTTTTATGTTAATAAAATATATGTATTGGTGATTTGGCATGATTTTATGAGTGTTGGGTGTGTGTAGAAGTACAAATGTGAATTTTATATTTTTTTTTAAATTTAAATGAAATTCATGAATGTTCTTGGTATTTTTCATGAAATTCATACTTGTTCACGATGAGTTCTACGTTTGATCCAAAATGTTTAAGAGTGAAAGTTGTTAAGTGTTTTTGGGCTTATAAGAAGCCCATGGTAAAAGTAAAGATAAAAGTTAAAAGATGAAAAAGTTAAAGTGTATAAAGTTAAAGTAAAAATTAAAGATGAAATAAGTGGTAAAATCCGCATAGCTTAAGTAGGCTAAGTAAAACTCAAATTTTTATTAAGATACCATGGTGAAAATTTTAAGAAAATGGCCCACATGGGTCATATAACACTTGAGCTACTATCTGGGTCTTTATATTCATAAAACATCATTTAAAATCATAAATAAATATAAACTAAAATAACTATTTCATGAAGTCCTGTTGGACCTAGTTTTATTATTGGGCCCAAAAACTTAATCCAATCAATTAATAATTAGAGTCATCATCCTATATAAGAGGGCCGTTAGCTTAATCACTTAGGGTAATTAATTAAGTTGATTAATTATAATTACCTTAATTATTTTAATTAAGAAGATTAGTGGATAATTAAGGGTTAATGATGATTAAGACTTAAGTAATTATGATTAACACTAATCAAGTTTAATTAAGACTAACTCATATACTAAAAAGGTTAATTAAGAAATGATTAAGATCTAATTAAGAATTTAATTAATGATGAAAACTTAATTAATGTTGATTAATCTCAAGAAACACTTAATTAAGGGTTAAACCTAAACTTACTTAATTCATTAAGGTTTGTTAAGCTTTAATTAATTATAAAAAGGCTTAATTAAGGATGATTAAACTTAATTATGGAAAGATAACACTTAAAGAAGTGTACCTAACACTTAATCATTGATCATACTTCTAATTCTAATATGTTAAGACTCAAGTTTGAAGTTGTAGAGCTAAGATACCTTAGGTAATAGATCTTACGATGCATAAGACACTAAGACTCAACACTTGAGATGATGTGAGAAGTAAATCATAAGACAACCATAAGTCTTAGTAAGCTATAAGTCTTAGAAAGTGTGGATTTACCAAGTTGGGCTGTGATTTTCTTGATGGAAACTATTACCGAATCTATTGTTATACCACAGTGGGTGGTGTGTGTGGAAAGATTCGGGGTGACCCTGCAATTGGGGCATAAATGTGAAGTGAAAATGTATAAGTATGTGACATGAATCATAAATGCATAGTGACGTCTAAAAGATTGTGTACCTTAAGATAAGATGGGCAACCACACTTGGAACGGTGAGAAATTGGTCGGTACTGGGCATTGGGTCTTGCAAAGGATGCCAACCTTGGGGTAGTTGAGTTTTGAGGGGTACAATGTGACATAGGCTCACATGTACATTTGTGATTATGTGATGTACGTGTATATACTATTGTATTGGACTGTTTGGTTTATTTGGTTCACTGCTTTATAAGTCATCATATTCTGCAGTAATGAGTTCATCTAAAGTGTTTTCACTCTCCTTATTTTTTCTATTTGCATTCTACCTTTTATGTTAAGAAGCCAATCAGACGTATGGACCTGACAACGAGTGTGAGGGTGCAACTTCCCTTTAGGAAGGAGGAGCAATGGTGTATCACCAACATGCCACACAGATGTACCTACATGGGGAGGTTACACATATCTATAACTCACACCAATATGCCGCTGATGCCACCAATTACATTCGTTATTCCATTTATGCTTGAGTTCTTGATGCCACCGAGCCTAGTTAGGCATACTTCTGTCTGTCATCTATGCGCAATGTCGTCCGTGTCTTCCTGAGCTTCGCAGATTTCGATCATCCATATTAGTCGCGCTATACACTGACCTTGGTTGGGTTAGAGTTTGTAGAGTACGTTGAGGTATTAGATATTCCACCTTCAACTTCAATACCTTAGGGCTTTCCCATTCCACGTACTTCTGGTTATATGGTGGTCGATAACTCTTCAGAGGAGAAGGATCCTAAGGAGGACCCTGACTACCTGCGTAGCTTTTCCTGCTCTGTTAGAGACGAGTAGTTGTCTAGGTGTATGTGTGTGTGTTACAACTTTGGTTGGTGACCTCCATTTTGTATTTTTCTTGGGGTAATCTTTTATTTATTACACTACTAGAACCTTTTTAAGGTATTTCTATTTGTTATTTCTGGTATTTTGGATTTGGTGATGTACCTTTGACTATTTACTTTTCATGTCAAATATGGTGTATGATTTTATATTTTCGCAAATGGATTTACAATTCCACATTTAGCGAAATATGGTTAACAAGGAATAAATTTCGTAATACTTTAAAATGAAATTAGAAATGAGATAGGACAAGGAAAATGTTTATTGGATGTAATTTATTATTTCCCTATTAAAGAAAAAATATTCCGCAGTTTTATTGACTTGTGATTAATGAACATTGATCGCATGGTTAACCATGTGGTGTTCTTAGTGGTAACTAGGGGCATCACATGATACAAGCCATGGGTTATGACAGCCCGAGCAAAAAAAAAATCTCAAATTTAATTGGGCTTAATCAATGATGCCTAAATCTGACTATATGCGAGTTTCTTTCAATATTTTTAGTGGGTTTTGTAGGTTAAGATTTAAAGCTTAAGCCCTAAAGGGTATTATAGTAAAAATCATATTACTTTGTTAAGTGCATATGCATATCAAACAATATACATCACAAAATTTCTTGTGTTGTGCATTGACTGTCAAATTATATATAGATTAAAAAAATTTCCTGTAACTTAGGTACTTTTCATGTGTTGTTCCACTTGTATTGTCCTCTAATATGCATCAAACACACCTATATATAATATTTAAAAGTTGTACAATCATATATGTATCATGTCTTATCCATGATTTTAATTAGCTTGAAATCCATTTTCCATATTACATAACAATTCCTTTAATGTCATATATATATATATATATATATATATATATTTGTGTGTGTATAATGTATGTGTAGGATTTTGACTCTAGAAAGCATGGTTTGGCATTTTAAAAGTGGATTATTCTATTGGTTCGGAGGTAGTGTAGTATGTAATGGTCCATAGTAAACATTTATCTTAAATAATATAAATTTAATATTAAAAATAATAAAAATATATATTATAGTGATAAAATTGAAGTTTGACACCCGATGTCAATTGATCTCATCCCGCTATGAAGTTATATTAACTATTTATAGTAATAAAGGATATGGTCTATGATGGACTCATACTCAGAAAAATGAAACATTTGGTGTGTTACACCCAGAGAGATTGGAGGGGGGGGGGAGAGAAGTGATAGATGTGATAAAAATGGATGTTGACAATGTTGAGTGTGAATGAATCATTAGTTAAACTCAAAAGGATTCATTCTAAATTGACCATTTGGTTCATCACTTCCAATTTGTGCATTGAATAACTTCAAAGTTGAATTAAAAATTAGTTGATTTATTCATAATTGAAAATACCTTGACTAGTTATAATAAGATGGAAATTAGTTGATTTATTCATAATTGAAAATGCCTTGACTAGTTATAATAAGATAGAGGAGGAGGAGGAAAATTGAGATAGAAAGGAAACACACACCCATATAATCCCCAGAAGAATAATGGGAAGATCTTCATAGACCTCACAAGATTTTGAATTAACTTCCGAGGAGCTTTCCACCACTTATATACATTTGTCTATATGATTATACCGAAAAAGGAAAGATGACAAATTTGTATTAGTGAAAAAATGTGAAATGCAAATCAGCAAGATCTAAAGACAAGGAAGTGTGATATATAGGTAGCTTTAAATTAAATAATTTTATGAAGCTGATATATGGAACTAGCAATAGTTGCAAGATAGATATATACATAATTAAATAAAAGGAGAAAGAAAAAGCTCTGCATGAGAAGTACCTGGCCGAAGCAGAAAAGTAGAACAAGGGGTGTACCCATCTCCATTGCTATGCGGACAAATCCTTTTCTTTCCTTAAGAAAGGCAATCTACAAAGTGTATACTTTATACTACTAACATATTTGAATTTAAATTTACAATAATTAGAATAAGATGCACCTTGAAGGGTACAATTTTTGGAGAACCTTGTTCTTTTTACCTTTTACAAATAATAGAAACTGGTTCTACGACTCTCTATTTAACCAAAAACCAAAGAGGAAGAATTTATCTTCTGGCAAACAGAGAATTTTATAATAACCGTGGAGATGTAGTCACAAAAAGATATAATCAATTAATGTAATGATCCTATAAATTCATCAAATTTGTTTTTTAAATTTTTTTATTACTTACTCATCTATTAATCTTTTTTTTGTCCAATCCATAAATATAAAATCAGACATGCACAAGGTCAAGGAATTTAAGGTTCAGAGATGCACAAAATGTTTGTAGACTAAATGATAAAATTATTTCTTTATTCAGTGCATGATAATCGTGCATAATTCACTATTTTAGTTACTTTGTTGCACTATTTAATAATTTAGTTATAAAATATGGCCAACTAAATACAAGTGAGTATTATTTGGGTGTGTCATGTAGGAAATACAGTACAATTGATGAGTCTACAACTTTGTCTCCATAATCCATACATAGTTGAAGTAAAAGAAATATATTTTTCACTTCTCAATATGAATAGAATAAGCAATGAAATATACAAGTGAAACGAAAGAAATCAAGTGAATAATGTCTGCTAAAACATATGCTATTATTAAAACAACACTGCTATTGCAGTACCCGAGAAAGATAACAAAGCTTTTTTTGTGTTAATCACGGGCTGTGCTCGAGGCCTTTTCTCTTCCATAAGAGTATGTTTAATGAGGATTTAACTAAGAACTCTTGCCATAATCTCAGACTAAGCAACAATTCTTTTACTAATCATGGAGGATTGGCCTTTTCTAAGAAGTTTTTCAATTTATCCAATAGAAAATAACACCTAATCACACACTGAAATTCGTTTCTGTAGTAAATGGCATTTCCCTTATTGAAATTAACCATATTATACTTAGAGCATAATTGAGCCCATGTAATTGCTTTGCAAGGGAAATAGGTACACCAACGTATTATTACACTTTGGCATTAGTCATAATCCTTCATCTAAGAGTCAATGAGATAATTAGTGAACCATTTCACTTTTCAATTATCAGCAAAAGAATAAAATTATAAAGACTGTGAATGACAATTAAAAGTACTATACCTCACAACTGTGTTCCATGAAAAGTGTTTCTCGAACTCCACCAGGTACTAAAATGCAACTATAGCCAGCAGCTAATGAGGAAATGAAATTTTTCTTTGTAATGGGTGTAAAACCCAACCATGTCCATATGTGTCTCAAAAATGGTATGTAATACCTAATCATTACACGTCATAAAAAAGAATTAAAAGAAGATCCTTTATATATAACTTTCATTAAAGAATTTCAAGTAAAATCCTTACTGTGCTGCTTGCAAGAAGTCGTATTTTTGGAAGAGGCATGAAACCTACGTTGTCAGAAAATGCAAGAACGCCAATTGCAAAAGATGAATGTGGTTCATAACCAAAAACTGCATAAGGGACATGTTGTTGTTACTATCAATGTTTTAATAACGATATAACAACCAGATGATTATTGGATCACAAGGATTGACAATGGAAAAATATGAAAAAAAAATCATAAATTGTGCTAATTAGTGACTCCACATGGAAATTTTCATAAATTCAAGTAAACTAAAACAAGATGCTAACATAAAATTTTGATCCAGCTCTCGTTCAAGGGTCTTTCTAAGGTGCATAAATTTTAAATTTGTGCACTAGTTCCCAAGTAATGTTGATGAGTGATTGCATGTATAAATGGTAACATTTTTCTTTTAAAAAATTTGAATATTTGAAAATTGTCACAAAAAATTGAATTACTATTAACTGAGGCAGAAATTATTTGATATTTTTATTATTATTACAAAACAAAATATAAAAAGAGACTATCCCCACCATCTTCCTCAAGTCGCACATGGGGGAGGGCCTTTTGCAAATTTTTGTCCAAAAAACATAAAAGTTGCATTGCACATAAGCAAACTAAAAAGAAAAGAGGTCACATTTTGGAGGTCATGGATTCAAGGAGTGAGAAGATGCCTTCTAATATAAAATGACAATGAAGGAATAAAAGGAGGTGGATCCATTCTTCGAAGGGGAAATAACAAATTCTTTCAAGGGTCACAATGTAGCACCATAACCCCTCCCTCTGTTAGGTAGCTACTATCAAAATATTAATGGAGGCTAGGGTTACCAAGAAGGAACAATACATAAAGGAGTAAACAAGAGAATTGAAAATAACTTTTTGATTCCCTTTTCTTCTCAAGGATAAAAGGCAGATTTAAATAACATAATATTTGGGCTGCACTACCCAAAAGATCCGCTGAAATACAATAAAGTAAAAATACTCTTAAAAGAGAGAATAAAATTTTCAGCCCATTTATCATATAAAGTCTTTCAACCAAAAAGGCTTCTGAGTATTTCTTTTGGGCCTGCCCAACTTGCTATCAATACCGCCCTCTGCACTTGAAACCTTGTCCTCAAGGTTTAAAATATTGTCTTCCATCACACGGATTGTGCTTCCGTCGAATGGCTGAGATTGCACATGGGTGAGTTTGGTGGAATCCAACGGTTGAGATGCACCCTTGGAATGGCAAAAAGGAGTGACACGGATTGTGCTTTCCTCACGCGGATCCAACGCTCCAGATCGCGGCCTGGGAGAATGGAGCGCATCACATGGCTGAGAAGGCGCGTTGGGTGGCGCGTGCTGACTGGCTGACTCCTTAGAGATGATGCGCTGCAGGCTGGCACATGGACGGTGCAGATGAACGCGCGGGATTAGCGTCCAGATCGGACGTCTCAGCTTGCACGGTTTGAATTAAAGTGCCTGAATTGATGGCTTTTTGTTTTTTTTGAACGTGAGGCAGCCTTTTTGTCTCTCATACAGGCTACTTGGGGCAAAAGGGAGGGCCCAGATCTCTCGGCCATGTGATCGGACGGTACCAGGGGGCTTGGAGAAAATGAGAGAGAGTTATTATTTGTAACTGAAGGGGTACGCTCAGTTTCATTTGGAACTGCCGAGGCCTTTTGAGAGACAGAATTAACGCCTGAGGAATTTTGAGAGACAAAATTTTTCTCTTGGTTCTCTTCTCGGATACAATTCTTGAGTTCAATTGGGAGGGGTTTGAAGTGAGTCTGAGGGTCACTACCGAAATAAGGTCTCAACAATGACACATGAACCACTGGATGGATCTTGGACTCTGGTGGGAGTACCAGTTCGTAAGCAACTGTGCCTATGCGTTGGCACACCATAAATGGTCCAAAATACCATTTAGACAGTTTCTGAGATGATCGTCGCACCACTGTTTGTTGGCGATATGGCTGTAAACGGAGTAGGACCCAATCACCGGGTTCAAAGGTACAGTCTTTGCGATGTTTATTCGCCTGATCCTCCATCCTCTGCATGTTTCTTTTAAGATTATCTCTCAAGGTGTTCATGATTTCGTTTCGTTTCTGCAGGGAGGTATCTACAGTCTCAATGGTAGAGGAGCCTGGAACATAATCGGGAACTTTTGGGGGTGGTCGACCATATAAGGCTTGAAACAGAGACATCCCAATCGCAGAGTGAAATGCCGAGTTATTCCAATATTCAGCAAGGTGAAGGAATCTGTACCACTGGTGAGGTTGGTCACTAGCGAAGCAGCGAAGATAAGCTTCGAGGCTCCGGTTGATTGCCTCAGATTGTCCATCCGTCTCGGGGTGATACGCTGTACTATATTTTAAAGTTGTCCCCTGTAGTCGGAATAGTTCTTTCCAAAATGAACTCAAGAAGAGTGGATCACGGTCAGAGATGATGGACTTCGGCACCCCGTGAAGACGACAAATCTCCACTGAGAAGCGAGTTGCCAGATCAGAGGCGGTGTATTTAGTGGGCAAATCCAGAAAATGCACGTACTTTGTCAGGCGGTCACAGATCACCCAGATCACTGTGTGTCCAAAGGAGTTCGGAAGGTGAGTCACAAAATCCATAGTCAATTCCTCCCATACTTGTTGTGGTGCTGGTAGTGGTTGTAGTAACCCATTTTTCTTTTGCGGCACATATTTGTTGTGTTGGCATGTTGGACAACAACGAATGAAAGCTTTGGCATCTCGGTAGAGGCCGGGCCAGTAAAAGGAGGCAGCAATATGGGCCAGAGTAGGTTTCAAGCCAGAATGACCTGTAGTTGGGGTTGCATGAAATTCCTTAAGCAGGGCTTGTCTTAGGTCAGGTATGTCTGGAATGTATAGTCTCCCTTTAAAGTATAGCAAACCATGATTAAAACAAAAACATGCTGCAAATTCTCCTCACTTGTACATTTCTGAACAAGCTGCTTCCCTTTTTCATCTTTGTTGTAGTACTGCTCAAGGGACCGAATGAGTGATGGAATGGGGGAAGACATGGCTGTAAAAAGGACACCATCATCTGAATAACTCCGGGAGAGAGCATCGACAACCTTATTGGAGCTTCCAGGTTTGTAGAAAATTTCAAAACTGAACCCTTGTAACTTAGTAGCCCACTTCTATTGTTCAGGGGTTTGAATGGTCTGGGAGAGCAAACTTTTTAGACTTTTTTGGTCAATGTAGACATGAAAATGGTTGCCAATTAAATACTGACGCCATTTTTTGACTGCTTCAGTGATGGCATACATCTCCCGGATATAAACTGAGGAAAGCTGCATGCGAGGACACATCTTTTTACTAAAGAAGGCTAGGGGGTGGCTCTCTTGAGACAACACAGCTCCTACAGCAACTAAAGAAGCATCAGTTTCAATGGCAAATATCTTGGAGAAGTCTGGTAGAGCTAATACTGGAATAGTTGTCATTTTAATTTTTAACTCTGTAAAAGCCTTCATGGCCGCTGTACTCCATTGAAAAGTAGTTGAACTCAGTAAATCGGTGAGAGGAGCTGCGAGAGAGGCGTAGTGGCGGACAAACCGCCTGTAGAATCCGGTGAGGCCCAAAAATCCCCTGAGAGCCGTGAGTGAACGAGGTTCAGGCCAATCCAAAATGGCTTGGACTTTTTCTGGATCAGGTGCTACACCTTGGGCTGAGATAATGTGGCCCAAATAGGAAACGGTGGTCACAACAAAGAGACACTTAGATAATTTAGCAACAAACAAGTTAGAAGTAAGTAATTCTAAAATGGTGTGTAAATGAACTAAGTGATCAGAGTAACTGTTGCTGTAAATAAGGATATCATCAAAAAATACCAATACGAAATGCCTTAAGTAGGGTCGCAACAAATCATTCATTGCGGATTGGAAGGAAGATGGAGCATTGGTTAGCCCAAATGGCATAACCAGGAATTCATAATGTCCATCACAGGTCCGAAATGCAGTCTTGTGGGTATCCTCTGGTATGACTCTGATTTGGTGATAACCAGAGCGTAGATCTATCTTAGTGAAGATAGTGGCTGACCCCAATTCATCCAACAATTCATCAATGGTAGGTATTGGAAACCTATCCTTGATTGTGACTGCGTTTAGGGCCCGATAATCAACACAGAACCTCCATGTGCCATCTTTTTTTTAACCAGTAAAACCGGGGAGGAGAAGGGGCTTGTACTGGGAATAATGATTCCTTCTTTGAGCATATCCTGAATGATGGTGGCCATGGCCTCCTTTTGAGAGTGAGGATAACGATATGGCTTAACATTAACGGGTGGGGTGTTTGGAAGAAGGGGGATATGGTGGTCATGTGGTCTAGATGGGGGTAAGCCATGAGGGTCCTGAAAAATAGTGGGGTAGGACAGCAGGAGGGTTTGGATTTCTAATGGTAGGGAGGGTGGGGGAAAGGAATTGGAGGGGGGGGGGAATAGGAGAAGATAGGCAAGTGTCCTCGTGTTTAAATGAGAGCAAATGCAGAGAAGCAATAGAGTCTGTGTGGAGAAGGTGGCAAAATTGGTGATAGGTTGATGGGGTGGGGAGTGAGGCAGTGTCTCCTGTAAGGGTGGTGAGAGTATTTTGGTGCATAAAGGAGATGCAAGGAATTGATAAATCTGCAAAAAATGGCCCAATTTTTCCAAGGCATTCCATTTCTAGGACAACATCTGCCCCTTCAATGGGTAGTAGGTAAAAAGGAATAGAGAAATCATGCTCTTGTATGATGAGAGGGACAGTAGGACACATACCTACGCATTGGATTCTTTGGCCATTTCCCACCATAACAGAAAAGTGAGGGGCTGAGGTGGTGTGTAACTGCAAATGTGCAGCAATTCTGGGTTGCAAAATATTGTGCGTGCTGCCTGTGTCCACTAAAACTGTAACTGGCAGTCCATAAATAATGCCTTTAAATTTTAGGATCTGGGGTGAAGGTTCCCCTGTTATAGCTTGTGGGGATAAATGGAAGTAGAGGGGCTCAACATCCATAGGGTCAGCTCGCTCTTCCTCATTAGTAGCATTTTCATCGTCCATCATAAGCAACAGAAAATGATTTTTGGAGCATTTATGACCTGGCTGGAATTTTTCATCACAATTATAACATAGACCTTGTGCCCGTCTCTCTTGCATCTGGGCAGGGGTGAGGCGTTTGATAGGGAGGGGAGGTTGGGGGGGCGATGGGGCAAGAGGTGGTCTAGGAAGTGAGGGAGATGGGGATGTGGTATTAGATGGGAAAGAGGGGGTTGTGGGACGTGTAGGGCGGGGTTTAGAGTCCTTGATTTTGGCTTCAATGAGTTTAGCAAGACCAATGGCTTGAGAGATTGAGTAGGGCTGTAGAATAGCTAACTCACGTCGGATTTCAGGTATAAGGCCAGAAATAAAACAATTAAGGATTGCATCAGGTGAAAGGCCCAGGACTCTATTGTTCAGTTTTTCAAAAGAAGCTTGGTAGTCAGAAACAGAACCGTACTGGCGTAATTTAAAAAGTTCTTCCTGGTGGTTCTGATAGGAAGAAGGACCAAAACGAAGTTCAAGGGCTCTGGTGAATGAAAACCAGTCAGTGAGCTGGGTGTTTTGATACATCCATTTGAACCAAGCTAGGGCATCCCCTTTCATATAGAAGGCCACCATAGGAAGTCTGTGATCCAAGGGGATTTGATAAAAATGAAAAAATTGTTCAGCTTGAAATAACCAGTCCAGGGGTTCAGTACCATCAAAAGGGGCAAGTTCAAGCTTAGGTAGACGCATGACTGGGTTAGGGTTTTGTTGGGGTGGTGTGGGAAATATAAATGGGGAAATAAATGGTGGGTTAAAAGTAGGGCCTGGTGGGGGAAGGGTGTTGGTTGTGGAGGAAGGGGTGGGGGTGATGCGCAGAGGTGCCGTGAGGGGCATAGTCACATAGGTAGATTGTGTGTGTGGGATGGATAGCGGAATGGAAATGGGGGGTGTGCTATGGGAAAAACCGGGAGGAATCGTTGGTGAGGAATTAATACTAGGGTTGGGGGGGTAGTATCTGGTGGGTTTGAATGGCAAGTGAAGGGGTGGGGGAGGTAGAGACATGGGGTTGAAAGGATAGATTTGCTACCTGCTGTAGGAGACCATCCATGATAGTCTGAAGGTTGTCATGGCGAGTATCCATGGCTTCTTGCAGGCGCAGATGCCTTGTGTTTTGCAGCTCTTGTTGATTCTCCATTTGGGTTTGTAAGACACCCAGTTTCTCAGCTATAGTATGGAGGAGATCATCCATGTCCTTGGATTGTGGTTTAGGAGGCATTGAGGAAGAGAATGAAAGCACTAAACTGTTAGGCAGCTACTATCAAAATATTAATGGAGGCTAGGGTTACCAAGAAGGAACAATACGTAAAGGAGTAAACAAGAGAATTGAAAATAACTTTTTGATTCCCTTTTCTTCTCAAGGATAAAAGGCAGATTTAAATAACATAATATTTGGGCTGCACTACCCAAAAGATCCGCTGAAATACAATAAAGTAAAAATACTCTTAAAATAGAGAATAAAATTTTCAGCCCATTTATCATATAAAGTCTTTCAACCAAAAAGGCTTCTGAGTATTTCTTTTGGGCCTGCCCAACTTGCTATCACCCTCTATTTCTCACAGGAGAACCACTATCCTTAATCCACATTATCAAACCATTTCTTATCCCATCCTCCATTCTCTTCAACCTAACAACTTCCTACAACTTCCACAACCACCACTAACTTCTAAACCTCCATTACAACTACAACACCACCCTTGCCATACTTAAAACAAGAGCAATACCCATTGTGAATCAGCATTACAATATTTAATTTCAACTAAGACCGTCACTCACCTCTATCCATCATTGCCCTCTTTATTGGTCACTATCTCCAACCCACAACCTTCTACTTCACTGTAAAACAACCCAATGAACGTTACTATCCCAAATCCACCTGCCAATTGTCATCTCGGAGCACCACCATACTGGGGCAACCATCGTCGTCTTCCTCCAAAGTCATGCAATTGTAGTTTCTAATTTGGGGTTAGGGTTCTTAGAGAACACCCACAGAATCATATTGGTTATTTAGAAATGAGAACTCTTATGATTTTTAAAATTATTTAAGAATACTAGGCATAGTTGCAAAATTGGAAGCTTGTCTCACTTTGAACCTGGAACCTATTTCTTTAATTAAATCTCCACCCTTCAATAAATTATTATTATATTTAAGGGATTATTATTATTTTTGCACCTTTTTACTTGTGTATGTTAGACTCCCCCTTGTTCAAGGTCAAGGAAGAAATTATTTGATCAAGGATAAGAATCATATTTTCCCAATTTTTGGAACAACTTTGATTTTTTCACACTCATTCTTATTACACTTACTTTCACACCTCATTTTCTTTCTCTTTCTCTCGCTTTCTCATCATATCATTTATCACACCTATCACTTTCTCTCTATATTTTTTTCTTTCTATCTCTCTCTTCCATACACTTCTCACACCTAAATTTTTAGTGTGAAACTACCTTCGTCCTTTTTGGAATCTTTAAAGTTAAAGGATGGATAATATTAATTTAACTAATGAATCTTTTTAATTCTAAAGTTGAAGTGGTTCAAACATTTGGTTTTAACTTGGCATGTAACATCCCAAAAATTAGGGCTTAAGGAAGTATAATAAAAATCATAAGTTAAGGGCCTTGTCAAGAATAAAGGTTGGGAAGTGAATGAGATTTTAGGGTGTTAGAAGGAGCTAGTGTTAGGGGAGAGATCAAGGGTTAGGCCTCAACCATGAATTATAATTGAACTTAGAAGAAATCAAGCTAGGATATGAGAATTTAAGCCTATAGAAGTGAGGAAATAATGGGAAGAGTCCAAATACACCTTCATAAGTGGAC
This sequence comes from Sesbania bispinosa, assembly GCA_026901365.1. Lineage (NCBI taxonomy): Eukaryota > Viridiplantae > Streptophyta > Magnoliopsida > Fabales > Fabaceae > Sesbania > Sesbania bispinosa. The sequence goes on from QLOH01000035.1 coordinate 970,522, forward strand.
TTACGATCAGAAAAGGTATTGAGAAAAGGAATTGGGTTAATAAGGGTCTTAAAACTGTTAAAAAAAGGCATAACTCTGTCCCTTTTTCGCTAAAGCGAGAAATGGAAATTTGGAGGTTCCTTTCTGTGAGATTTTCATTCAAGCAAGAGCATTTTCTCTTGAGCGAAAATATCAGACAAAATGGGGCAGTTTTCTGCTGATATTTTCGCTTGAGCGAGAGTATTCTCGTAGGAAAATTTTTCTGTCAGGATTCTAACTTCTTCCAACCATCCTAGAGAGAGAGTTTAGAGAAAGAAGGTGCGTGCAGGCCTTGGAGAATGTAACACCCCCGAGCCGCTTGCAGGAGTGATGAGGGTCCTCACAAACCAACACGAGTTTTTCCAGTATGCATTGTCCTCACTTGCACACTTTCTGGGAAACTTCCTAGAAGGTCACCCATCCCAGAATTGCTCCAAGCCAAGCACGCTTAACCATGGAGTTCTTATGTTATGGGCTTCCGAAAAGAAGATGCACCTTGTTGGTATAGTTCTCCACAACAATTTCCTTTAAGCTATCCTCAACTGTACAGTCCCATACCTGCAAAGCCTCTGGATCCCTCTCATTCGGGTGTGGGTTCGGTTCATCCATGTGTGCTTAGAACCCGACCAGGAGCCGCTCCTTGTCCATGCCTCTTTGCACCGGCGATCACTCCCCGCCCTCATCAGCCTTCGGCTCTCATATGCCCACCAGTTTCCGCCTGGTTCGTCCCCGAACCACACCGTACTAGGAGAGGCTCGACTTTGATACCATTTGTAACGCCCCCGAGCCGCTTGCAGGAGTGATGAGGGTCCCCACAAACCAACATGAGTCTTTCCAGTATGCGTTGTCCTCACTTTCACACTTTCCAAGAAACTTCCCAGAAGGTCACCCATCCCAGAATTGCTCCAAGCCAAGCACGCTTAACCATGGAGTTCTTATGTTATGGGCTTCCGAAAAGAAGATGCACCTTGTTGGTATAGTTCTCCACAACAATTTCCTTTAAGCTATCCTCAACTGTACAGTCCCATACCTGCAAAGCCTCTGGATCCCTCTCATTCGGGTGTGGGTTCGGTTCATCCATGTGTGCTTAGAACCCGGCTAGGAGCCGCTCCTTGTCCATGCCTCTTTGCACCGGCGATCACTCCCCGCCCTCATCAGCCTCCGGCTCTCACATGCCCACCAGTTTCCGCCGGTTCGTCCCCGAACCACACCGTACTAGGAGAGGCTCGACTTTGATACCATTTGTAACGCCCCCGAGCCGCTTGCAGGAGTGATGAGGGTCCCCACAAACCAACATGAGTCTTTCCAGTATGCGTTGTCCTTACTTGCACACTTTCCAGGAAACTTCCCAGAAGGTCACCCATCCCAGAATTGCTCCAAGCCAAGCACGCTTAACCATGGAGTTCTTATGTTATGGGCTTCTGAAAAGAAGATGCACCTTGTTGGTATAGTTCTCCACAACAATTTCCTTTAAGCTATCCTCAACTGTACAGTCCCATACCTGCAAAGCCTCTGGATCCCTCTCATTCAGGTGTGGGTTCGGTTCATCCATGTGTGCTTAGAACCCGACCAGGAGCCGCTCCTTGTCTGTGCCTCTTTGCACCGGCGATCACTCCCCGCCCTCATCACCCTCTCCTGGCACCCCCCTCTCAGGGCCCAGGACTTCACTGAGGATGTTACCACACTTAGCTTTGACACCCCCTGAAGTGCCTTATTCCCCTCTCAGGGAACCTCCGTGGGTTTTGAACCCAAGACCTCAGGGCTATAGTCTTAGATTCCTCAAACCCACTACCAATTGAGCTAGTGGGTTTGAGGAATCTAAGACTATAACCCTGAGGTCTTGGGTTCGAAACCCACGGAGGTACCCTGATAGGGGAATAAGGCACTTCAAGGGGTGCCAAAGCTAAAGTGTGGTAACATGCTTAGTGAAGTCCTGGGCCCTGAGAGGGGGGTGCCAGGAGAGGGCTGGGGTGTTACAGAGAAGAAGAAGGAGAATGAGAGAGCTCATCCACACAACTCACTACCTCATTCCCCCTTTCTCTTTGAGTTGCTCTAGGTGAGTATAGATCACACACTCTCACTCAAATATTATATGAAAAGTCCCCTATGATCCCTTTCCTTTCAGTCCCTCTTCTTTAACTTGTGATTGGTTTGGTTGAATGTATTTTCCATACTTATGCCTATTGTATGGTAGGAATTACTTAGGAGCATGAGTTAGGGTTTACCCATATTTGGGCTTTGTCCATCTCCATGATTTTGCCATATTGACTCATGATTCAACTTATGATAGCTATGTAAGTGATTAATGCATTCGAGTTTCGGCCCCCAGTTGCTATAAAAATGTATTTTAGGGTTTCAACCCCCAGTTATTACAAAATGAATTTGGGTTTCGGCCCCCAATAATGGCGGGTATTAGTCCCCAAGGGAGACGTTCTTTGTAGTGTGAGCTCAGGTCTAGCCCAAATAAAGTGATAAGACCCCGTATGTCGGGCAATACAGGTCCGCATATCATGTATTATTATGAATTGAGAGTTTGCTAATTTATGTATGATGTGGAGATGTAATTGTTTCATATCATGTTCCTATTTTCCCTACACTGTCTGCATACATAGTTATGCTCACTGAGACACTTGTCTCACCACATGTTTGTGGTTACATGTTAGATGCACATGGTCCCCCGCAGGACGGCCGTTGAGGAAGCAGGAGCTAATGTGTAACATCCCAAAATTAGGACCTAGAAAATATAGTGGAAGCCTTAAGTTGTGAATCCCACCAATAGAAGGATGTTATACATTGAAAGAGAATTTAGGAGTTCGAGGGTAAGATAAGAGAGAAGATCGGGAATTTATTTAACGATTGAAGTGTTAGAGAGAATTTAAGGGAGGAATGGAGAGTTAAGCCATTTTGAAGAGACTTAAGGAAACCAAGTTAAGATTCGAAAATGTAAACTATAGAGGTGAATGAGGGAAGAGGGATAGGCTTTGATTAAGGAAATTGGGATGAATTGATGATGTATATCATTGTTCACACGAAGTGTATCCCGTTGGATTTTAAGCCTAATGACCTATGTGCACTAATTTGATGATATCTAGAGTTACAGGTGTCCGATTTAGGTGACTCAAGTTGCATTAGAAAGCTAAGATTCGGGGCTTCAGTTTGATATGCTATATGATAGTATTCCAGTCTTATTTCACCTTCAAACAGGCTCATTCTCTCTCGATCAAGAAATCCCTCGCCTGAGCGAGAATTCAGTAGAAACAGGGAAATTTACCTTGGTTTTCTCGCCCAGGCTCGCCCGAGCGAGAGTGAACAAGAAAATAGAGTCAGAATAGGGCTCTCTAGAGTGGAAATTTTGCCCAATCTCGCTCGAGCGAGCCTGAGCGAGAGCACGCTGACAAGATCCCTTAAAAACATGTTTAGGGATTTTCTTTCCCATTCTCTTCCATCCTTTCACTTCTAGAGAGAGGAAGAGAACCCTAGAGAGAGAAAGAAGCTTTGGGAATTTAAAGAAGGAAGAGGAAGCCAAGGATTGCTTATCCCAACATCCTCCACTTATCCCCCTTTCTCTTTGAGTTCTCTTGAGGTGAGTATAGCCCACACACCCACTCTCATTCATGCTTGAAACCCTATATGACCCCTCCTCTGGTGTTCCCTTTATTTGGTTGTTTGTGAATGCTTGATTCATGATGTTGATGTTTGCCCTAATTGATATGTTTGAGGGTGTGATATTAGGGGGAGTTTTGGGAGGCCAAACCCTTAGGGTTTGTTCATTGGGAAGAAAATGGGGGATTTTCTAACCAATGTTACATGAATGCAAGATCTAGAGGGAAGAAAAGAGGTTTGTAGCTAATTAATGTTTTATGAAAATCTCTACCTGTAGTATTTAGGGCGTATGCTCCGCAGTTCAGATAAGGGCGTATGCACCATAGTTCAGTAAGGGCGTATGCGTCATAGTTCAGATAAGGGCGTATGGCCACAGTTCAGTAAGGGCATATGCCCACAATTCAGATAAGGGCGTATGTGCCAAGTTTACACTTGAGGGCACGTATGCCACAATTGAGTACTCTGGATGCCACGACCCAGTTCAAGGAAAGGTTATGTGTGGTAAAATGTTGACTAAATATAGGATTTATTCTCTGGCAGCATTATTAATACATGCATGTTATATTATGGCTTTGACGCACTCCACCTACCTGCTTACCCCACACTACATGTTCTGGTTATATTATGGCTTTGACGCATTCCACCTGCCTGCTTACCCCACACTACATGTTCTGGTTATGATCACTGAGACTCTAGTCTCACCACAGGTTTCGTGGTTATATTTTAGATGCACAGGTTCCTTCCTTGATGGACCAGTGAGCTGAGGGAGCTCGGAAGACTTCATGTTTTGAATATGCCATTTCATTAGCATGGGATGTATTTAGTTTTCATTTCGAATATGTACTTTGATACGGAACTATGTATTTGATGATTACATTGTAGCCATTGGTAGCCTTGATGTGCATATTCAATTATGTTTCATATAATGTTTAAGTAACATTGGGATGCTTAAGCGCTATATGGTGTATGTAAGCAACAATATTTAAAATGGCGCGAAATAATTTTAGAAAATTCGGGAATTTTGCCTCCAATGGGCATTATTCTCGGATTTAAAAATTAGGACGTTACATAATGGAGATATTTCTATATTTTGTATCTTTAAGTACATTTGCTATGTATTCATTTTGAGGGATATCATTGTACATGTGTAGCCTATCATGAGTATTCCTATTTTGTTGAAAGCAGATGTATTTTAATATCCCATTCATGTTTATGTATACAATATTCAGATTATGCTTACATACACGTTGGATTACTTAAGCAAATCATTGTATATTTATTGATATTGTTAATGTCGCGAAAAATAATTCCCTAAATTTGGGACTTATGCTTCCAACAGGCATAAATCCTGGGTTTCTGAAATTAGGAAGTTACATGGCCAATAAATGTTTGCACCATCAATGAGATTAGAGATAAGATACACATGAAATAATTTGTTACAGAGCAAACCCATTTCAAATATTTCTAATATTTACTGATAATGGCCATTTGTTAAAATTAAAATGAATAATTAAATTTAAATATTAAGAAATTATATGCTTATATTATGAAATAATAGGAAGGATGGACAAAATATAGATAAAGGAGGGTGCTTCGGTGGTTTCACCTACCTCTAAACCTCCTGATGGCGAGGAAGGACCACGAATGCAAAGAATATCCTTTAGTAACAAATTGATGGGCCAAAAAGAAACTTTGTCGAGAAGAGAGCGCGATTATTGTGAAGTTGCTAGGGAAGAATGAGGGGTACATGGTTATGAATGATAGACTGAAGAAAGTATGGAAGACTAGTTGAAGGGTATGAAGCGATGAATGTTGGTCATGGCTACATTTGTACTGAAATTTGATTGTGTTAAAGACCGCAAAAAGGTCATTCATGGAGGCCCATGGATGATTTTTTTATCGTTACTTAATACCAAGGTAGTGGACTCCAAACTTTGTATCTTCTGAGGTTAAGATCAATAAGATGATGGCCTGATCCGGTTTCCTAGCCCAGGGCTTGAGTACTACAATAAGAGTGTGCTTTTTATCTCTTGTTGCTGCAATGTGGATGAGGAATCATTGGTATTGGGTTGAATATGAATGCTTGCATCTGTTTTGCAAAAAGTTTGGACATTGTGTCCATGTAGCCAATGCATGCACTTAACTCATTACCCAATCTCCTACGATGGTGGAGAAGATGAACGTGACAACGAAAACTTCATTCTAGAATACAAGGATCCCTCCAAACCCTACCTAGAATCAAGGAAGCAAGATTGTTGGACGAGAGGATCTGTATGGACATTGGATAGCGGTAACAAAATCATGTAAAGGCCAAAAATTGATAGCTATAGACCCCGCTACGCATAAGAAGGATAATGTAGATAAAAAAGGAAATAATGATAAAAGGAAGGTAATAAATTTACAGTCCTAACTTCCCAAAATAAAGGGGAACTGGTCAAGGAAGGTCTTCATAATTCTCAGCCTAATAATGTGACGAGTCCCAAAGAGTCGAGCAACACCATGCAAACCAAAATTTGGTCATGTAAAAAAAGTAGCGTAAGGAGCCAACCTATATTCAATCTATAGTGGTGAGTGACGTGGTTTACAAGCCAATCATAGCAACCTTCAAAGAAACCATGCAGCGAAATGATAAAGGATTTACTACCGTGCTCACATCTACATTGTCTCCTTTGGTGCAAATAACTAGGGAGCCTCGCTATACTCATTAAGTCGCTTGAAGGGAACATTAAAATAATGAAGGGTACGAAAGTGGTTTGCCTGAATAGGTTGTGTTTAACCGATGAACTTAAGCCTCTAGAACCAACCAATAAGGGAAGAAGAGTTTGTTGAGTCTTAAAATATTATTAAATAGTTAATAATATTTTAGTCTCATAATTCTGAGTTTTAATGAATAACAAATTTGGTTAATATTCCTTATGAGAAAGAACAGTTTTCTGCTGAAAGGTAGTTTCTGTATTTCATAAGATGTCTGATACAACAACCCTCTGAAATTATGCAACCCTCTGATGTGGTGCAACCTGCTGAAGCAGAGAAACCTGCTGAGTGATCAAGACCTACTGAAGTCAGAGAACCTTCTGAAGAAGAGAGGCGTCGTACTAAGACTTGTACATTTTGGAAAAGTGCTTCTCTACTGTTTGTGGTGAAAAAATCTAATTTCGAAAATTAAATTTTAATCACTTTGATTCTACGAACAATCTGGGGTTTAGAATCAGATCCTCTTACGGGACTCTTTAAAAAGTAGATTTATGGTGTTTCTGATTTATAAAAGACTTTCAAAAGTTCAAGTTTTCTAAAAAAATGGTTGTTTGGTACAGAATTTCACCAAATCAAATGCTAAGTTTCAGAAATCCGAAAATGATAAGTTTCAAAGAATTTGATTCAGAATTCTATCAAAAACTTATCTTTCACTAATAATTAGAACCACTTGATTCAGAATTTTATCAAAAGTTCTAAATTTTCACTTGACTTCTTTTAAACTTAAAGAAAATCACAGTTTCAGAATGTCTGTAAGAATACAGAATTCAAAGTAAAGAGATAAAAGTGCATGGAATGAAGAATACAGAATGTAAATCGCAGAAAGTAAATGAATTGAAAGAAAAAAGTTGCATAAAGATAAAAGTGGATGGGTTCATCACATACAGTCAATCCTTGTAAACCTGTTAGTCGCAGTGTGATCGAACGTGAAGGTGTTTAAGGGTATGAGTGTAATGAATTGCCAACCCTTATTGCATCAAGAGTTCACCTATTTATAGTTTCCTAATCCTAACGGCTAACTAATGTACATATGACACATCATCTAGCCCTATATGCTGGCAGCGTGCATGCTTGCCACGTCTTCTGCTAACCAGAAAACCGTTTCTGATCTTCAATAACTGTCTTCTTTTTGTCTTCTGACTTTTCAAACTTCCTTTTGATTTCTTCAGAAATCTTCTAAATCTTCAGATATATTGTCTTCGAATTCTCTGTTCCTATTTCTCGAATTCTTACTTTCTGATTTCTCGAAATCTTCTTTCTGTTTTCTCGAAATCTTCTTTCTGGAATTTTGACTTCATGGATTCGAGAAGATCCTTAACTTTAAGACTTAGTTTTTTCTTGACACTTGAACTTAATGAGTTTTTCTCTTTTCGAGTTTTTGACTACACTCTTCCCTTCGTCATGTGTCAAGCTTTATTTGGCTAATTCAAAGGTCATGAAGACCACCGGCCACCGTCCTTTCTACTTCACTAAATCTCATTATGAGATTTCTTCTCATTGGACGTTAAAATGGTCTTATTAATGACACTAGAACCTTTTCACTCCTATAAATAGGAATACTTTTGCACAATCCTTTCACAATTCTTCATTCTTTCTTCTTCCTTTTTCTAAATTCTCTTAAAGAATCTCTTCAAAGAAAATGAAGAAGTTAATCCCTTTGGCTATTGCGTACAATCCAATCTAGAATGATTCCATTTTTTATGGGATTGACGAAATAGCCAAAGCTATTGACTTTTCCAACCTTTCTCTTTGAAGGTTTTCTTTTGGATTGTACGTAATAGCCAAATATAGGTTCATTTATATAATAAATGAATATATTATTGTTTTCCCATGCTGACCTTGATTTCTTTCCCAGGTCGAAGGTGGCTCACCAAATTGGAAAACATATTCTCCTTTGCCTTGGCTCTATCAAAGCCTGTGGGGGAGGAAGAAGAGAAAGAGGTGTGGAAGACATGAGTCAAGGACTCATTATAACTTAGGATAGTTTCCTTTCTAATATATTTCCAATGTATTCGAACTGATGTGATTCGAATTTGGATCATGAATAAAAGAACTATCACTTGCCTTTTGAAATACCTGCAACGTATTATTTCTCGAATTTACACTTGTCTTCTTTTCGAATTCCTAAAATCTTTTTGCCTTGACTTCAATCAAGAATTTTTATCTAAGTTAACAGACTTATTATCAAAATTCGAAATGAGGTGATTTTACCTCTTCTGTAAATTCTAAATGGCATCATACCATTTTCACTTGTGGAATTCGAAATAATTGAAAATCAAATCCCAACAGATGCCCCCCCCAAAAATAGTCTCTTTCAAGTAATAATTTATTTTTGCAGAAAGAGATATTTTTGGAACAAACCTTTGGTATTCCAAATAACAATTATTCAAAATTTAAAAGGAAACTTAAATATATGTTTCAGATAAAAACCTTTCATTTTCAAATTATATTAATATTTCAGTTACTTTTTTGAAATCTAACTAACTTTCCCACGTTTCTGGGTCATTAGCTCACTGTTTCAAGAAACGTGCAATCATGATTACCTTTTAAACTTCTTTGTAATCATGTTTGTTTCTCTCTCATATAAATACTAAGTGAAAACTTTTCATTTCCCACTTTTCATCTTCAACCTCCAACCAAAACTTTGCTATTCTCTTTTCACGGCATCTTCTTCTTCCTTCTCAAGGTAAAATCTTTATGCTTTTTTATCAGTTTTTTGACGTTTTAATCTTGATTTTCACCGATTAAACATCTCAAAGTCTTTGTTTTTACCTTTCTTGATGTGTTTTCAGCTCATTTGCACCATAGCATTACTCTCTGTTTTCTCTCTCAAGAACCTCAAGACTTCATTAATGGCTTCTGAAGTTCTGTCCCAGTACCACTTGCCATTGTTAAAGGTGATCTCCTTGCTAGGGATGATAGAGTCTATGTCCCTGAGCCTGAAAATGTTGAAAAGAAAATAGCTATATGGAATTCCCAGGTACTCATTCCTTATTCAATTAGGAAAAAACAATTTGCTTTCTTAGGTCCATATACTCCTTCTTCTTCCCTTGATCAATGTGATGAGTTTTTTCCAAGTTTGAAAAAGGAAAAAATTCGAATTTTTGGGTCTTTAATTCGAACGGACCATCTCGAAAACATTAATGATGCTTTTCGAGCAACTCCTCCTGCTCGAAAAGATTCTTATGTCATGTGGTTGAATAGGGTCGAAAATACTATGGGGGCTTTATGGAAGCAACATGATATTTTCGATCTCATTCAACTAAGCAGGTTTGACCTTAGCTTTAATCCTGCTTTGATCTTTTCTTCACTTCTTTTCTGGGAAAGATCTACCAACTCTTTTCATTTACCCTATGGCATGATTACACCAACACTTTTTGATGTTGCTGCCATTACTGGCCTTTAATTCTTCCTTTTTTGAAAGTACCTGAACCACATATCGAACCAAATTTTGAGAAACTGACCTATTCTCGTTTCATTCAGAACAATACCAAATCTGGTAAGGTCTCTGAGAATGAACATGTTGCATTCCTTCTCTATTGGTTGTCTGCTTTCGTTTTCAGTTCTAGATCCAATCAGATTCCCAAATCTTTCCTTTCTATGGCTCAAATGTTAGCCAAAGGTATTAGAATTGATCTAAACAGGTGTCTTTTGGCTCATGTCTATGACATGCTTTCTGAAGCTATTGGAACCCTCAAGTTAAAAGACCCTATTCGAAACCTTTGTGGTCCTTTTTGGTTCCTTCAATTTTGGCTAAATGCAATTTTTCAAGATAAATTCAAGAGTTCTGAACCATCAGATACCAATCTTCCTACTTCTGCTGAAGGTTATATGTTGTCTTACCTTACTCCTTCCTCCAAAAAGAATCTTCTTGAACACTTCAAGTCTTATATTTCCTCTTTTCTGAATTTCAAGAAACATTCTCCTAACCTTGCACTTTTTTCATCTCGGACTCGACGACCTAAATGGTTTGCTCGAAAATTCCCTTGTGATACCTCAGGTGCACAATCTGAAAGTTTAGAAATATGGAAATGTAACATCCCACAAAATTAGGAACTTTAATAACTCATTAGGCTAAAAATAAGACAATCATGTATTGGTAATTAAGGGAAAGTGAGTTGGGGAATTAAAGGTTGAAAGTGGATTATAAAAACTAAGTTAAAATTCCATTCAAGTTAAAATGAAGAGTTTTGGGTTGCTGGTAATCGATTATAAAGGGTATGTAATCGATTACCCGAGAGCTAGTTTTTAGGTAATCGATTACTCACAGGTTGTAATCTATTACCTGAGGGCTGAGTTTTTGGTAATCGATTACCAAGGGTTGTAATCGATTACCAGATTCCCAGAAACGTTTTCTAGTGTAATTTTATCTCTGGTAATTGATTACAGCATTATTGTAATCGATTACTAGCTGTCCAGTATATAAGCCCGAGGCATGCAAAATCAGAAACTCAGTTTGTCTTTCTTCTCCCCTTCGAACCCTAGAGAGAGAGATGAAATGCTAGTGAGAGAAAGCTTGGATTAAGGCTTGGAGGAGGGGATTGAAGCTAGAAAACATCAAGAGCACATCTCTATTCATCAATTCCTCCTTTGATCTTCAAGAATTGGTGAGTAAAGTTCACACACACACACACACACACACACACACACACACACTCCCTTGTGATTTTGAGATTTTCCCCAATGTATTAACCCTACTCTCCAATCCCCTTTCTATTTGAGTATTATGGTTAGAATAGTATTGTTTGCATGAGATTGAGTAGTTGTTGTTAGATTTTCATTGAAAACCTTAGGGTAGCGAGATTTATGAAAGTAGCGAGATTACGAAATTGAAAAAATGCTCATTGTATGGTACCCCACCCCTTGATTTCCCTTTCTATAAGGTTGAATTGATTGGATTTATGATGTTTACATTAGAATTGGATAATTAATGATAGAGCTTGCTTGAAGGATCTTTGGAATGTCGAAGTCGCGAACTTGCGATAATTACGAAACTTACGAAACGGTTGAAATGCTCGATGTATGAACCCCACTCCTCTAATTCCCTTTCTATATGTTTTTATTTGAATGGAATAATAGATGTTAGGAATTTCTTGAAAAGATCTAGTTATTGTTGTGCGCGTATGCGCCGTGTTCATAGATAATGTTTAGTAGGAGTAGTTTCTTTTGATAATGTTTGTTAACTAATTTTCATTGTATTTGAATCCCGTTTAGCCATGGAGGCTTAGTCATAGATATTAATTGTATTTGAGATATTCATGTATGTAATTAGTACCAGCTTAAGCAAATCGTTGGATAGCCTAAGCGATTGTTTGATGATATCGAAATCGAAGCGAAATAATTTCAGAAACTCAGGAATAGTGTCTCCAACGGGCACTATTTATGAGTTTAGAAATTAGGACGTTACAGGAAACAATTCTTAACTCCTGATCTTCTATATTGTGGTTTCCAACTTAAAGACTTTCGAGTCTTTCATTACCAACCACAACTAGTAGCTCGTCAATTTGGTCTAAGTCAGCTTCGTCCTACACCTTTCTATACTTCAGAAGACCAAATTTTAATAGAGGATTTAGTTGATGGAGAAAAGGGCTTCGAAAAATTACAACTAGAAAAGGTCCACAAGCCTTTGTCTATTGACCCAGTCTCCTTCGAGCTTTCATACTACTGTACCTTGTCTTTCGAAGAGTGGTGGTCTAAATACTATTCTAGTATCCAAGTAGATGAAGCTACTTGCTTTTCGAGACTAACAAAGGATGTTGCTCCTTCGCAGAAATCTACCAAAAAGACTAAAGGTACGCATATCAAAGAAATTGAAACTTTTGAGAAATATTTTCATGTGTTCTATATTCCCAATAAAATTCATAGAACTATTTCTAAAGCAGCTCTTTGTTTAAAAGAAAAAATTTCTTTGAATCAACAAAATTTCAAACTTGTTAATCCCAAAGGCAAAACTATTTTCGAAAAATATTGTCCAAAGTTTCCTCCTTTACCAACAGCAAAATTTGGTTTGGCAAAAAGTTTATATGGTCCTGAATGGACTAGACCTGTAACTCCTGATCTTCTTTTTAATCATCTCAAACCTCTTGCAAGAAGAGTTACTTTAACCAAATATACTTTGGACAATTACCCTTTCATACCTTATTTGGATATAGAACATGTGAGAATAGTTTCTAGGAACTTCATGGTTCAAGGTAATAACATAAACATTTCTTTTCTTTTTCTAACTTATCCCAATCTTATACTTACAAGTTTCTTTTCTTTTCCAGCTCAAGAGTGTAAGCTCTCGAAGGATGCTGAAGAAGACTGGGAAAGTGACAGAGGAAGAAAAGAAATCTAAGAAAAGGAAGGCTCCATACTCTTCTAAAAAACCCCTGTAAGTTCTATTTTGAAAATCTGAACTTATTTTAGATTTAGATTTCGAAACCTAACTTCTTATTCCTTTATCTTTTTTCAGACTGCTGCTTCTAAATCTCGAAAGAAGGCTACATCTAGTAAGGTAAAAAAAATAACGAACCTTTAGATAAAAGCCAATCTGCTTCTGTGAGTAAGAAGGAAAAAGCAGATGATTCTAATTCTTCCATGAAGAAGACAGTAAAGGGTCAAGAAAAGAGTCAATCTGAAAAATCTGATGAACAATCTCTCTCAAAGGTGTTTTCGAATTCTCTTGTTAATTTCAAAATCTTAATAGAATTAGAAAAATCTAACTATTCTTTTCTTTTAACAGGAAAGCACTCCTGAACAACAAATTATCCCTTTGAGAGAAAAAGTTACAAAGAAAGGAAAGAAAGCTCCCAAACCAAAAATTCTTTCTGTAATTCCACCAGGGAAAACCATTGGAGCTGTAAGTTTCAATTTTCCTCTTATCTTTTAATATTATCTTTGAAACTTTTCTTTTCTCTTTCTGTTTTTGAAATCTGTTTTCTTTATGTAAAACATCAGAGAGTTGGCCAAAGATTTAAGATTAAGGCCTATAAGAAACAAATCCCAAGTGAGGTTGTGGAACAAGTAAACCTCTTCACTCTCTCTTCGAAAAGAAGAAAAAAAAAATCAACTATTGATTTCTACCCTTATATTCTTGTTTATCTAACTTAAGTCATTTTCTGATTTTCAGATAAACATTTCTTCAAGTTCCCAATCTGAAAGTGGTGGCAATGAAGAGAAAATCATAGAGAATCCACTTCAGGCTACTTCTTCCTGATTTTGTTAGACAACCCCCTGGTTTTGAAGATATTGCTTTTCCTGATTATGTTTTCAAACTGAAAAAGGCTCTTTATGGTCTGAAACAAGCTCCCAGAGCATGGTATGACAGACTGAGCAGTTTTCTTATCAAAAATGGTTTTGAAAGAGGAAAAGTAGACACAACCCTTTTCAGAAAACAATCTAACAAAGACTTTATACTTGTTCAGATATATGTTGATGATATTATTTTTGGTTCAACTGATTCTTCCCTATGTAAGGAGTTTTCTGAGTTGATGCAATCAGAGTTTGAAATGAGTTTAATGGGAGAATTAAAATTTTTCTTAGGGCTTCAGATTAAGCAAGATTCTGATTGTATATGGATCCACCAGGAAAAGTATACAAAAGAAATGCTTAAGAAGTTCAACACGTGTGATTGCAAACGCATGTCAACTCCTATGCATCCCTCTGCATCTTTGAGCAAAGATGAAAAGGAAGAACCAGTGAATCAAACTTTATACAGAGGAATGATTGGCTCTCTGTTGTATCTAACTGCAAGCAGACCTGACATAATGTTCAGTGTTTGTCTCTGTTCTAGATTTCAATCGGATCCAAGAATTACCCATTACAAAGTTGTAAAGAGAATTTTTAGGTATCTGAAAGATACTACTAATCTTGGTCTGTGCTATAAGAAGAGCAAAGATTGCAGGTTAATAGGATATTGTGATGCTGACTTTGCTGGAGATAGAATGGAAAGAAAGAGCACCAGTGAAGGATGTCATTTCTTTGGAAATAACATGATTAGCTGGTCAAGCAAAAGGCAAAGCACCATTGCTTTATCAACAACAGAAGCAGAATACATCTCAGCAGCCAGTTGTTGTTCACAACAGCTATGGGTGAAGTATCAGCTTGAGGATTTTAACATTCCTATCTCTGCTATACCTGTTCTTTGTGATAATACAAGTGCTATTAATCTGTCCAAGAACCCCATCCAACATTCTAGGGCAAAGCATATAGAAATCAAGCATCATTTCATTAGAGACTATGTTCAGAAAGGTGTTTTTGATATTCGGTTCATTGACACAAAGCATCAATGGGCTGACATATTCACAAAACCCCTAGCTGAAGATAGATTTAAGTTCATACGCAATAATCTGAACATACATGCATTTTCTAAATGATTGTCTGAAATATGCTGTTATCTGATATATTAAGTGTGTCTAAACTTATAGCTTGTCTGAACTTTGTGTGGGTGTCTGAAATTGTCATATGTCTGAAGTAACTGCTGACGTGGCTATCTGAGACGGTTGATTTCCATTATTTTAAAGTTTTGTCTCTTCCACTTCGCACGTTACCCGAAGTCTGTGCAGCCGGTACAGAGAATCATTGCATCGTGGGTCTATAAATACAACAGTAAGTGTGTCGAGGAAGTTTTTACAGCTCTCACACTATCTCTCTCTTCAACAGTCAAGAAAGTTTTCTCTCTCTCTCTCAGCTTTTTCTCTGCAACAACAATGGCACCTAAGGCATCTTCTGCAAGAAATGTGGTCAGAACCAAGGGTGTTAACCTAGAGGAGCTTCAAGACCTTGGTATGGACTTGGTTGGTGAGGTTGATGGAGCAGGATGGACTCCATTCTTTGAGAACATCTACACTGCGTGGCATGAACAAAGTGTGGTGGAGTTCTGGACTTATGCTAGAGGTATTCCCAACTGTAAGGGAGTATATACCGGCATCAAGTCTACTGTGCTTGGTATCCCTGTGTTCGTTGATGAAGGGATTCTTTCCACCATTCTTGGTGTGAAAGCTGAAGGTGTTACCTTCACTCCAGGCTGGGAGGTGAAGAAAGGTGGGCACAAGGAGTTCACCAAGTTGCTGTATGGAACAGAAGAACCAGAGAGCATGAATGCAAAATACATGCTGGAGAAAGTCAGGGTTCTTCATGCTATCTTGGGGAACACCATAATCCCTAAGAGTGGAAGCAGAGATCATGTTTCAGAACTGGAGAGGTTTTGTCTGATAAACCTGATCAAGAAAAAGAAGATGAATCTTCCCAGCATCCTTCTGTTTCACATGCAAAAGAAGATCAGAGATTCTGCATCCAGTCTTCCCCATAACACTCTCATCACAAAAATCCTTCTGCACTTCAAGGTTCCCATAAAAAAGGTTGTTTGATCACAAAGGCCCAGTTTTCTTTGGAGAAAACAACCTGAAGAGCATGCAGATAAAGTTGACTCCAAGGCCTCCATCTCCCTCTCTAAAGGAGAGCATTCTGTCTGAGAAAGCTGCAAGGAGGAGAACAACCTTAGAAGTCCTTGAGGATGAGCTTCAGGGAGATATAAGGAAGAAGGAGTTCAAGCCTTCCAAGCCTTCCCCCCAGCAGAAGAGAAAGAAACTCCCTGTGAGGAGCTCAGCAAAAGTTTCTCTGGAAGCTTTACAGACTCAGGGATCTGAACCTGTTCAGAAGGCTCTGACAAAGTCGTCTGAAATTGTGGGTCAGACATCTGAAGCTGTTAAGCCTCTGTCTCCTAAGCCTACTTCTGAACCAGAAGGAAAGGCTCAAGAGATGGCTGAGATTGCTGACTCTGAGGCAAGTACCAGTAGTACCCTTAGCTGCATGTCCATCAGATCCTGAACTGATTGAGGTAGCAACTCTTGCTACTGCATTAGAGCAAGAAGAGTTGGAGAAGAAGGCAGAATAAGAAAAATCTGACTATGCTATAGCTGTGGCCTCTCAGCTTGCTATTGCTGAAGATGATAGGCTAGCTACTATAGCCCAAGCATCGAAGAAAAGGAAAAGATCAAGTGCTCAGCAAAGGAAGAGTGCAAGGACAAAGCTGTTTCAGATAGCCCCTGCACCATCTGCCAGAGTAACAAGGAGCACTGCCGGCCAGCTTGAGGAAATGGATGAAGCTGGTAAGTACCAAAATTTCGTTAAAGCAAACCTCTTTTTCAAGAGGAGAAGAGAAGAAAAAGAAAAGGAAGCTGTCAAAGATAAGGAATCTGAAGTTGTGAAGCCTCCTGTAAAAAGGCTCAAAGTGAGGTTTGACAATGTTACACCATCTCCACCATCCTCACCTAAGAAGAAAAAGGAGAAGAAGGAAGAAGAGAAGGTTGTAACTGAACCTGAGAAGAAGGATTCAGAGATTCAAGAAGAAGAATCACCACCATTATCACCATCATCATCCCCATCATCTTCAGAAGCTACACAGTCTGAAGATTTCTTAGAAGATCAACATGAAGAAGGCCATTCACAAGTCTGGAAGGGAGGTATGCTGCCTGAGCAGCTGAGGCTAGGTCCTAAAAGTAGGGATTTCTTCACAGAACCTACTTTTGACCCCTATGCATGGCCCCTTACTAATTGGCATTTTGATTTAGCCTCTGAAGTTCCACACATCAGGTATGAAGGACTGTTTACTGAAAGGGAAAGAGTTCCCAAATTCCCTAATCTATTTGAAGAGCTTCAGTACTTCAGAGATGAGCCCCCTATCTCTCTGTATCAAGGTCTTATCAAGCAGACTGCGGCTGAAGTAAGAGCAAAGTACCAAGGAAGTTCAGATGTGGCATATTATGGTCAGCTGGAGAAGCTCAGAAAGGGTAAAGGCCCTGCTCATAAGTGGGCTCCTCTTAACCCTTTTTTTGCTGACTCTTTGAAGCTGTCCAATGAGGATTGGAGCTTTGCTAGGCAACTATCAACAGAGGCTGAGCTGTTTGAAAGAGACTATCTGAAGCTGGTAGGCATGAGAGGGTACAGGCCCCCAAGGGCAATTTCCATCAGGCCATCCACAGAGATCTTAGTGCAACCTGAGAGAATCATTCCCAGGTATCCCCTGAAGGAAGGTCCTGAAGACAAGTTTAAGGAGCTCAAGACTTATCCTAATTATCTGCAGATGTATGAGTTCTTGTCTGAAGCTGCTGGAATAAGAAGTTCCCTGTAATGATCAAGAAACAAGGTGGAGGCTTAGATCATTCTTCTAGGGATTGGATGTGGTCATCCTACTGGAATATCAGAGAAGGTGTTGGATCTTCTTCTGGTACTTCAGGACAGGATGAAGACTCCATGACATATCCTGGTGCCTCTACTCTTGTAGATTATCAGTATGTCAGAGGCAGATTCCCTATGGCTTCTTTCACAGAGAATTGGCCTGTCATGATTCCAATTCGTAAGTTCCACTTTGCTGTCAGCCATCCTGAAGACTATCATTTGCCACAAGGGTTCAGGGTTTTCAGATTCTATCATGAGAGCATCAAGATTGTGCTATATGAGGTTGAGAAAGACCCTGAAGAAGAGAACAGAAGACTGAAACTGCAAGTCAAGAGGTTAGAGAAGCAGAATGCTGATCTGGTTGCTAAATAGGATCAGATTCTCCAAGAACAGTTGCAGATCAGAACTGGGCAAGAAGAACTGAAGGCTACTGTTATCTCTCAGATTGACAAGGCTAAAGAAGAGATTTTTGCTTTACTGATAGCAGCCTTGCTGAAGAAGAATAATGGATAGTCTATGATGTGTAGCCAGTCTGATGTTCTTTAAGTTTTGTGTTAATTTTCAGATTCTATATTTTTTGTTTGCCTGAACATTGCTTTAATACAATCAGTTGTTGGTATCATGTGTTTTTATAAGCTCTGATTGCTTTGATTATATTGTTTGATCTGATTGTTATTCTTGCTCTTGATTTGTGATTATTGCTCTGAAGTTCCCTTTTGATTGATGAAAAAAGGGGGAGTATTAAAATCTAACAAATCTGAATCTGAAGTGGTTACAAGTCTCAGGGGGAGTATTTGAGAAATATCAGAAACTGTTAGACCTGAGAAGTATTTATCTGAGGGGGAGTTATACTTATATTACACTTATGATAATTTAAAACTCCTTTCAGATTTATTTATTTTAAGCAAATTTGTCATCATTAAAAATGGGGAGAATGTTGAGTCTCAAAAATATCATAAGGAAGATTATGATGATTTAAGACAGCTCAATCCCTAAGTTTTAATGTTTAACAAATTTGGTTAAAAGAATTATCATGGATACATATGTTTTTAATGTTTTATCTATGATTTCAGCAAGCCACTTTAATCTTAATAAAGACTGTCTGAAGGTTCAACCTATCTGAAGTGTTGAAGCCGTCTGAAGGTTCAACTTGTCTGAAGTGTTGAAGTCGTCTGAAGGTTCAACCTGTCTAAAGTGTTGAAGTCGTCTGAAGTCGTATTTTATGACGTGGCACATCTTGCTGAAGTTGTGAGAAGACTTGTCTGAAGTTCTGAAGAGTCAAATCTCTCTCTGCTACACGAAACTTTTCAAGGCTTATTTTGGCAAAGACACAGAGACCTTTCCTGGGTTGTTTGAATTTCATACACCATTTGGGAAATCTCTGCAACGCAGTTTTTGCAGCAACAGTTGTGGCAGCTTTTGTCAGCAGCAACCTTGGACGCTGTCAGAAAAGTTTCAGAATGCTCAGGAGCATGTCTCACAACGGATTAAAAAGCATTAAATGCTATCTCTAAATGGTGAATTTTCAACGGGTTGAAGACTGGGTATAAATACCCTTCATCTGAAGATCATTCACAAAAACGAACAACAACGAGAAAAAGAAGAACAAGAGATTACATTTCAAGAGAAACAAAACGCTGCTAGTTTTACTCTGTAAAACATACTCTGAAAAAAATTCTTTGTACATCATTTCATATATTCTGAGTATACCTCAGTTATTTGTACATTATAACAGTTTAAGCTTCAAACTGGTTCAGTTTTAGAGCTTAAACAATCTTTTCTCTGTAAAACTATTTTTTGAGCCTGGAGAGGCTTGTTGTCTAAAGAATACTTGGTTTTTAGAGCCTGGAGAGGCTTGTTGTCAAAAGAATACTTGGTTGTAGAGCCTAAAGAGGCTTGACTGTAAAAGAATACTTGTAATCTGGTTGAGATTAAGAGAAAATCCAAGTGCTTGTTGGCATTGGGACTAGACGTAGCTCATAGTGGTAGTGAGTGAACCAGGATAAATTATGTGGCTAAGTTTTCTTACCCTTATCTCTTATCAATTTGTTTATTCTAATCAAAGGGTGTTGAAAAACTGTTCTGATAATTTATAAAAGCAAGAAACGTTTTAAAAACATATTTTCAGAACCTGTCTTAACAAA
The DNA here is from genome assembly GCA_026901365.1 of Sesbania bispinosa. Lineage (NCBI taxonomy): Eukaryota > Viridiplantae > Streptophyta > Magnoliopsida > Fabales > Fabaceae > Sesbania > Sesbania bispinosa. The sequence goes on from QLOH01000035.1 coordinate 990,201, forward strand.
CTTCAAACAGCCCCTTTAACCTGTCTGAAATTTCATTATAAAAGCTGTTTGCGAAAAGCTTTCATAAGTTATGTAAGAAACACTATTCAACCCCCCCTTTTAGTGTTTCCCTGTGTTTCTACACCTACCTCAGAAAAAACCTTTGGACAATATCGAAGGGAGTAGTGAGGAACAAGAAGAAGAGAAAAGGGAAGAAGGAGAAGTACAATCCCCTTCAAATCCATCCAATGAAGATGTTCAAATGGAAGAAGAAAGAAATGATCCTTCAGCTTCTCAAGATCCAGATTCTCGAAAGACCAAGGATTCCGCCTCGAAGGAGATTCAAACACTCAGACTGAATCAGGCACTCCTGATAAAGCTCCTTGCTTTTCGAGGGATTCATCTAGGTCAACAACAGTGTATAATACCAAAGACTTAGATGACTGCCTCAAAAGTCTGGATGAGAATCCTTTCTTGATTTTAGAAGTGCTTTCGGGAGAATTCTCTTTATCATCTGCCCACTCTGAAGCAACAATTCAAAATCCTTTGAGTGAGGAAGATTCTCCTGATAAGGTTCTTCAAAATTTCAAGAAGTTGGTTTTCGAGAAGCCCATGATGAAGGAAATCCCGAATGATCGTTTTTACAGAGAAGAAATTGAAAGTTATCTCATCTATTTTAACAAAAAGAATTCTCAATTTTCTGAGTCCCAGCAAAAGTGGATAAAAAGCTTCGCTGAACTCTATCGGAGTAGCATTGGGACTGTTGACTAAATCTAACAGACTACTTCAAAATTAGTCATACAGAAAAATGAGCAAGATGAGTTAGTGGATAAGATGCAAGACAACAAGATTAAAGTCAATAAATATGAACAATCTATCCATCAGAACACTTTGAAGATTGAAGAATTGCAACAAGAGAACCTAAGGCTCGAAGGCCTTATCAAGAAATATCAAGAAGAGCTTGAACAATCCAAGAAGGCTAAGAGGGAGCTGGAAACTATAATTTCTAAGCAGAGGTCTACTAGAGTGGATATTCTGAACTCCGTTAGAGGTATTTCCAGAGATGTTGTTCGAGTTTCCAATGATATCCAAAATCTGGAAAGGAACAACAAAAGTCTCAAGATATATTATGAGGACCTCATGCATAATTTCGCTAAACTAAAAAGCGAAGCTCCTTTTTAGCCTATTCTTAACTTTCTTCTTGTTTCTTTTATTCTGAATCTTTATTTCGAGCATGGGCTCGAATTCACATTGTCTTTTAAACAATATGTCTCTATTAATGCACAATTCTAATTTCCTGCAAGTTTGGTTTGTATTCTTTTAAGTATTTTCCATTTATTGACATTATGCATATATCACCAACTAACTCTCGAATCGAATATGCATTATTAGAAAATACTTTCTCAGTTTCGAAAGGTCCCTCCCAATTAGGTGACCATTTACCAAACTTCTTAGACTTTTTATCAATTGGCAGAATTAACTTCCAAACATAATCACCAACTTGAAACTCTTTTTTCTTAACTCTTCTATTATAACAACGAGTAATTTGCTCTTTTTGCCTAATTATATTTTCACGAGCAACCAATCTCTCTTCATCAAGTTGGTTTAATTCATCAAACATCAAATTCCAATAATCTGAGAAGGTAACTCAAACTGTCTTTGAACCCTTATTGATTGTAAATTTACCTCAACTGGTACTATAGCATCGTGACCATAAACCAACTTATAAGGGGTAGTTCGAGTAGCCTCTCTTGGTGAATTTCTATAGGCCCACAGAACTTGATTCAAAGTTTCATGCTAATTTCTGGGCCTTTGCCCAATATGTCTTTTAATCAAAGCAATAATAATTTTATTAACTGCTTGAACTTGACCATTGGCTTGTGCATAATAAGGAGTAGAAGAAAGTAATTTTATCCCTTTCGATTCAGCAAACCTAACCATTTTTGTCCCAGTAAACATCGTTCCTTTATCTGTGGTAATGGTTTCTGGTAAGCCAAATCAAAATATGATATTTTCTTCAATAAAACGAATGATATCTTCTTGAGAAACCTCCCTTAAAGGAATTGCTTCTACCCATTTAGTAAAATAATCAACTCCTACTAGAATAAACTTATGGTTTCTCGAAGAAGCTGGGTGAATCATTCCAATCAAATCTAAAGCCCATCCTCTGAAAGGCCAAGGTTTTATTATCGAATGCAATTCACTTGCTGGAACTTGTTGCACATTTCCATGCTTTTGACAATCTTCACAAGACTTAGCGAAATTGTGACAATCCTTGGCCATTGAAGGCCAAAAGAATAATTTTCTTTTCAAAATCCATTCCATTTTCTTTCCTGCTTGGTGAGCTCCACAAGCACCTTTATGTACTTCGACCAAAGCTAAGTATGCTTCAGTTTCTCCTAAACATCGAAGTAAATTCCCATCAATAGCTTTCTTATAAAGCTCTTCATCTAAAACACAGTAGTTCAGAATCTTATATTTCAAGTGTTTTTTATTTATCAGGGAAGGATTTTGTATCAGATTCAAAATTTCTCTTCTCCAATCATTCTGATCTAGAAGATTTATATTATGGATATCAAATTCCTTTATTGGAAGCCTCTTTTGAATATCACTAATTTTTCTGAGAGTTCCAATTGAAATTCTATATCCTGAAGCTATTTGAGTCAATTCATTGGCTTCGAACTTCTGACCTCTTGGAATATGTTCAATTTTTACTTCATCAAACATTTCTAGAAGTTTATTGGCCTGAACCAAATACTTAGCCAATTTTGGATCTAAACATTTATATTCCTTAGTTACCTGTTTGATAACTAATTGAGAATCTCCTTTAATATGAAAATTTCTCGAATTCATGGTAACTAGAATTTCGAGACCAATAATAAGAGCTTCATACTCTACTGCATTATTCGAGCAAGGATGTTTTATTTCAAACATCATTCGAGTTGGGAATCCTTTGGGTGAGATTAGTAGAATTCCAATCCCTGATCCATTCTTATGTTTGGATCCATCAAAATATAGTTTCCAAGGCTCTAAGCCTACATATATTGATTCCTCAACTGGAATTGGGGGATGATCAACTAAGAAATTTGCAACTACTTGTCCTTTCATTGCTTTTAATGGGACAAATTTTAATGAAAACTCAGTGAATGCTAACGCCCATTTTCCAACTCTACTGTGCAATATAGGTTTCAACAACATGTGCTTTATTACATCAAAGTGAGAAATCACAAATACATCATGGGGTTTGACATAATATTTAAGTTTAGTACAAGAAAAGTACAAACATAAACAACTTTTCGATAGCACAGTATCTAGTTTCTGCATCATTAAGGACTCTACTCAAATAGTAAACAACTCTTTCTACACCATTTTCGTCCTCTTGAGCCAACATACTTCCAATTGTGGCTTCTGAAGCAGAAATATATAACTTCAAAGGTTTTCCTAGCAAAGGAGGAGTCATAATTGGAGGAGTTGTCAAATATTTCTTGATTTCCTCAAAGACTCTTTGATGTTCATCTTCCCATTTGAAGTTTTTTTCTTTCTTCAATTTCAATAATGGGGAAAACACCCTTGTCTTTCCTGACAGATTCGAGATGAACCTTCGAAGGAAATTCACTTTTCCAGGAAAAGATTGCAATTGCTTCTTGGTAGTAGGTGGAAATGCTTCAAGAATAGCCTTAGCTTTGTTTTTATCAATCTCAACACCTTTCTTGTGTACAAGAAATCCTAAAAAATTTCCTGCAGATACACCAAAAGCACATTTAATAGGATTCATTTTCAAACCATGCTTTCTCATTTTCTCGAAAGCTTGTCTTAAATGATCTAAATGGAAGTCTTTTGATTCAGACTTAACCACAACATCATCAATATAAACTTACATAAAGTTTCCTATTAAATCATGAAAAATTGAATTCATGGCTCTTTGATAAGTGGCACCAACATTTTTTAAACCAAAGGGCATCATAACCCATTCATAAGTGCCTATTGCCCCAGGACATGGAAAAGCTTTTTTCGAAACATCCTCTTCGACAATAAAAAGTTGATTGTAACCTGAATACCCATCTAACATACTTAAAAGACACTCTATTTCTTCTTTGATTTTTGAAACTATTTCTAGAGCAAATCTACTTGGAGCCTGTTTTACTGGTCGCTTTTCTGGAAAAGTTGGAAGTCTATGCTCCACCAGTTCTCGACTCAAACCAGGCATTTCATGATAATCCCAGGCAAAACAATCTTTATACTCTTTCAACAAGTCAATGATTTTCTTCTTGAAATCTCCTTCGAGATTCTGACTTATAAACGTGGGTCTTTTCTCATTCTCCATTCCCAAGTTTATTTCCTCTAAAGGGTCTTGAGCTTCCATTTTCTTAATGCCTTGAGACAGAATACCTTCGAAACCCAAAGGAGAGACATCATAGATGCAATCTAACCTTTCAAACTCAAACCCTTGTGTCTCTTGAACATATGTCTCAACCTTTTTGAGCATTTCCTCAAGATACTTCTTTTCAGAATCTCTACTTCCTTCAGAAACCTCTTCAACATTTTTATTTTCCTCAGAAACATCTTCAAAATTTTTACCTTTCGTTTCTGATGAGATTTCTTCTTCTATTATATCCTCAATGACTATTCTACCTTCTTGCCATTCAGCCTTAGGGGCTGTTTTCTCTTTATTTTGTTTATTTTGATTAGATTCGGCTTTGAGAGCCGCCTCTACCTTCTTTTCGGCCACATAGGCCGAAATTCGAGCCCAAAAGCTCGAATATATTCTGGGTCTGACCATTCAGCAATTTCTGTGGCCTCGAAAGGGCCAACATCACATTGTAACATAAACCCACAATTTGGATTCAATCTTAGTGAATAAGGTATTTTTGTAGGCACCAACATATACTTATCAATCACTTCATATGGTCTTGTCTTCATAACCTTCTTTTCAGTACTCCTCACATCCACAGCATCCTCATTGACTTTAAAGTAGTTTTTGTCCCCATCAACGTAAATGGGTACACCTTCTTTAGTCCACATGCAAAGTCTCTGATGCATTGAAGATGGAACAACACCTACACCATGGATCCACTCTCTTCCAAGAAGTAAGTTATAGTTTGCTTTCGAATCAACTACAACAAACATAGTGGATCTCATGATGGTTCCCACTGTTAACTCTAAACATAAGACTCCTTCTGATTTCGAAGTCTTCCCACTAAAATCAGTAATAATCATCTGATGAGGCATCAGATCAAACTTAGTCTTCATCAATTTTTTCATCATAAATTTCGGCATCAGATTTACTGCTGCACCAGAATCTATGAGGACCTTTCCAATACTTACATCTCCAACTAACGCCCTAATGAACAAAGGCTTCATATGAAGTTGCATATCCTCAGTTGGTTTTTCAAATACTGCAGAAGTATTCTGGCAAATCTGTTTGCCAATGTAAGTATAACATATTGGATCCTCACCTATATCATCTTCCTCAAAGTTTTCATCTTCTAAACCTTTTTCAAGTTCTTCAGCTTACTCAGCAGGTAATATAGAAACAACTGCACAGATGTCATCCAGACCATTTGCAAATCCAGTTTCGAAATTTTCTGTTAATAAGTCATCTTCATTCGCATCAAAACCTCCGATAACTTGGAATGAAGGCTTCTTTTTCACCACTTGAGCATAAGATGGTTGATTCGAATTTGGTTGGACTTGAATTACTTGAGCATTTTTTGCTTGCATAGGCTTAGGTTGTTGATCGTTTTGTTTAACAATCATGTTCCTCTTTCCTTGTTCCTCGAAAGCAGTCTTTCTCATTCTTTGTTCCCTTCTCCACTAGGTCTTCATCATTTGAGGCCTATTTCCATAATAAGGTTTTTGGTGAAAACCTTGGAAATTATTCTGATATTTCATGTAGCCAGGACGAACCCATTGATTCGAGGGAGTTGATGATGATGGTACAAGAGTTCGAGGCTTCCTGTCTTCATGAAATTTTGGATTCATGGGATGTTTTCCCTTATCAAACCTATTCATGTTAACAGGTGCCTTTCCTCCAGAAATGGATTCAGACCTCGAAATCCAACCCCCATAAGAAGGATGAGGCTTCTTCTGCTTATTTTCTTTTTGCTGATGCTGGGAAGCCACTTGCTGATAGTGTCTTCATTTCTGATCCACAAAAAGCCTTGGGTGCAGACCTATCAAATACAGCATGACACCTTGGAGAAAGTTCAATTGAGGCATCTTCTGCCTTCTTTCGATTCAGAAATTCCAACAAGAATTCACCCCCTTTTGGATAAACATCATGTAATTCCTGATCTCCATCAAGAGCCATCTCTGTGGCCTGTCCCACATAATTGGAATCTTCCAATTCGACCATGTTCACACTTGCAGGTTCAGCGTAGTTGGCGTTCACCTGGAGTGGGTCAGAGTCAATCTTCATGGCCATTGGAACCTTTTCTTCGAATTTCAATATACCTTGTTTGATAGCTTCTTGAATAATATCCCTGAAACAAACACAACTATTAGTCCAATGTCCATAAGTATGATGATACTTACAATACTTTTGACCTCTTCTCTGTTCTTGAGAAGGAATTTTATGGTCATCGCTTAGAGTTATTTGTTTGTCTTTTACCAATATATCGAAAATTTGATTTGCTTTCGAAATATCGAAACCATAATTTTTCTTAGGAAACCTATCTTTAGTATCATTATTAGTATTTCCACTAGGTTTCAAAGATTGACAAACATAAGGAGGTCCGGGCTTAAGTTCTGCCACATAAACATCATTATCCTTTATGTCATATTCGAAATCACTATCATCAGATACTTCCAAATATGCTATTTTATCTTTTCGAAAAGTGTTTTCAGGTTTTCGAAATCTCTCTTTTTCTTTCTTAAGATGTTCAATTTGCCTAACCTTATCAGCCAATTGGACCATATCTCTAAGTTGTTGATTAATCAATTTCTTTCGAATTGAATAATCCAACCCTCCAGCAGCCATTTGGACTAACTCATATTCAGGAATTTGGGTAAAACACCTTGCTTTCATTTTCCTGAATCTATTCAAATAATCGTCTATGGATTCATTCGAAAATCTTTTAATGTTCACTAAATCCATAAGAGTAACCTTTGTTTCCCCTCTAAAGAACTGTTCATGAAAACTTCTTTCTAATTGATTCTATGAATGAATAGAATTCGGGGAAAGAGTTGTAAACCAAGTGAAAGCATTCTTGGTTAAAGAACTAGGAAAATATTTCATTTTCAACTCTTCATTATTTGCCAACTCACCTGCTTCGATTTGATATCTAGCAATGTGTTCGACAGTAGATTCTCCTACTTCTCCAAAAAATTTGGTAAATTTGGGAACTTTCCATCCCCTTGGCAATTCAGTTTGCAATACCATTTGGGTAAAAGAAGACACTACATAAGGATGATTCGCAAATCCTACATTAAACCCATGGCTATTTAGGACTTGTTCAACAATTCCAACAACATTTTGTTGCCCCCTAAGTTATTTGCTCTTATCCTTTCGAGAATTTCATCAGCATTCTGATTTCTATTCAGGATAATTCTAGGAGCATTTTCTTCCCTATTTTCTACAGGATTAATAGGATTTGGTATTTGATTATTTTGATCCAATTGATTCATAGGGGGATTCATATTAGCCACTTGTCTTACTATAGGATCTGTGGGTGCTCCAAACACATCCGCAATCCTTTCCATTTGCCTAGCCAACAAATTATAATTAGTATTTGTTGTTTGTACTAGTGAATCAAACACTGTGGCCATTTGTCTTGTCAACATATTTACCATTTCATGATTACTTTCATTCATTTGTTGCCTTAAAGTTTGCAACGTAGAATTTGTAATAGATGAAGAAGAACTTCCCACAAAGGGATTAAAATTGGGTCCACGAGTTACTGTAGGACCTACTGTTGACATAGTTGGTGGGGCTGTCCCAGAATTTAGGACGAATCCATACGGCAACCCATAAACTGGTTGTCCATTTTGAGACATAGAAACAAAATTGGGTATAGGGATAGTAGAACCAATTTGACTTACTACAGGCTGTTCTGGCATAGTAGTAGTAGTAGTAGTTGTTGATTGTTCTCTGTTAACACTACTATTTCCATCGACTCCATTCTCATTATTATTCACAGACTCATTTCTTTGGGATGGTGAATTCTCATAATTCGTAGCATTAGTTGTTATATCCCTATTGTTGTTTCCAGTTCCGGTTTGTCTTGAACTATTAGCCATTTGAACAGATATTATTCTTCCACTTCTCAAACGCATGCAAGAACAAAAATTGTTTTTAGAAAATCACGACACACACTACTTTTGGCAAATTGTGTCCCACCGGGCGTACCAATTTGTTTGTGGTGAAAAAATCTAATTTCAAAAATTAAATTTTAATCACTTTGATTCTACGAACAATCTGGGGATTAGAATCAGATCCTTTTACGGGACTCTTTAAAAAGTAGATTTATGGTGTTTCTGATTTATAAAAGACTTTCAAAAGTTCAAGTTTTCTAAAAAAATGGTTGTTTGGTACAGAATTTCACGAATCAAATGCTAAGTTTCAGAAATCCGAAAATGATAAGTTTCAAAGAATTTGATTCAGAATTCTATCAAAAACTTATCTTTCACTAAGAATTAGAACCACTTGATTCAGAATTTTATCAAAAGTTCTAAATTTTCACTTGACTTCTTTTAAACTTAAAGAAAATCACAGTTTCAGAATGTCTGTAAGAATACAGAATTCAAAGCAAAGAGATAAAAGTGCATGGAATGAAGAATACCGAATGTAAATTGCAGAAAGTAAATGAATTGAAAGAAAAAAGTTGCATAAAGATAAAAGTGGATGGGTTCATCACATACAGTCAATCCTTGTAAACCTGTTAGTCGCAGTGGGATCGGACGTGAAGGTGTTTAAGGGTATGAGTGTAATGAATTGCCAACCCTTATTACATCAAGAGTTCACCTATTTATAGTTTCCTAATACTAACGGCTAACTAATGTACATTTGACACATCATCTAGCCCTATGTGCTGGCAGCGTGCATGCTTGCCACGTATTCTGCTAACCAGAAAACCATTTCTGATCTTCAATAACTGTCTTCTTTTTGTCTTCTGACTTTTCGAACTTCCTTTTGATTTCTTCAAAAATCTTCTAAATCTTCAGATATCTTGTCTTCGAATTCTCTGTTCCTGTTTCTCGAATTCTTACTTTCTGATTTCTCGAAATCTTCTTTCTGTTTTCTCGAAATCTTCTTTCTGGAATTTTGACTTCATGGATTCGAGAAGATCCTTAACTTTAAGACTTAGTTTTTTGTTGACACTTGAACTTAATGAGTTTTTCTCTTTTCGAGATTTTGACTACACTCTTCCCTTCGTCATGTGTCAAGCTTTATTTGGCCAATTCAAAGGTCATGAAGACCACCGGCCACCGTCCTTTCTACTTCAGTAAATCTCATTATGAGATTTCGTCTCATTGGACGTTAAAATGGTCTTATTAATGACACGAGAACCTTTTCACTCCTATAAATAGGAATACTTTTGCACAATCCTTTCACAACCTGGAATGATTCCATTTTTTATGGGATTGACGAAATAGCCAAAGCTATTGACTTTTCCAACCTTTCTCTTTGAAGGTTTTCTTTTGGATTGTACGTAATAGCCAAATATAGGTTCATTTATATAATAAGTGAATATATTATTGTTTTCCCATGCTGACCTTGATTTCTTTCCCAGGTCGAAGGTGGTTCACCAAATTGGAAAACATATTCTCCTTTGCCCTGTCTCTATCAAAGCCTGTGGGGGAGGAAGAAGAGAAAGAGGTGTGGAAGACATGAGTCAAGGACTCATTATAACTTAGGATAGTTTCCTTTCTAATATATTTCCAATGTATTCGAACTGATGTGATTCGAATTTGGATCATGAATAAAAGAACTATCACTTGCCTTTTGAAATACCTGCAACGTATTATTTCTCGAATTTACACTTGTCTTCTTTTCAAATTCCTAAAATCTTTTTGCCTTGACTTCAATCAAGAATTTTTCTCTAAGTTAACAGACTTATTATCAAAATTCAAAATGAGATGATTTTGCCTCTTCTGTAAATTCGAAATGGCATCATACCCTTGTCACTTGTGGAATTCGAAATAATTGAAAATCAAATCCCAACATTTGCTAATTCTCTTTGAAGACTCAAGTCAACAGTAGCGTTTCTCAGTTACTTGTGCCTCCTATCCTTTTGGAAAGTCAGAACATTTGCTTTTTGGCATAATTCAAATTTCTAGTCACCAAAAAGGCAATGTCTGCTATGAATTACACTGTGGTCAGAAAAAGTGGAGTCTGTGCTGCTGACATCTCTACCTGCTTCACCTACTACTGCAAGCTACCAAGTCTATGTGTCTCAACGGGAGCATTTGCATTTAATGCTATATCTCAACAGAAATCAAATGGACTTCAACAGATTTCTTTTCCAAAGCTATATATGAAGTCTCATGCAGAAGAAAAAATAGAGAACGAACGAACTTGCTGAAACGCTGCTCAAAACTCTCTGATATTCATATATTCATTTGTTTCATTTGTACAACAATTTCTTATCCTGAGTTTTACTCAGTTATTTGTACATCTTACCCTGTTTGGGCTTTGAACTTGTGTAGTTTAAGAGCTTAAACATTTTATCTTTAAACACTGGTTGTGTTTTGAGCCTGAAGAAGCTTGTTGTTTAAACAATACATGGGTTTGAGCCTGGAGAGGCTTGACTGTAAAACAATACTTGGGTTTTAGCCTGAAGAGGCTGTGGATAAAAGAATACTTGTAACTGTGCCCAGTTAGTGGAAATCCTTTGCTGGTTTGGCATTGGGACTGGACGTAGCTCACGGTGGATGTGAGTGAGTCAGGATAAATTCTTGGCTAAGTCTTCTTTACCCTTATCTCTTTATATTTGTTATTTGAGCTAACAGAAGGGTTATGAATACTCTATTTTATAATCTTGAACTTAAAACTATCTCTAACGTTTTATAAAACAAGTTTATAAAACTGCCTTTTGGACCAGCTGAAGCACTTCAGCAAGTCTCTGAAAACTCCAGTTTCAACAAGTTGCTCAAAACTTTTGTAAATCATTTTGCTTGTGAAAAGGTTTTCAAAAAATCTTTTTGAAATTGTAAAACACTATTCGACCCCCCCTTTAGTGTTTCCTGTGGTTTCTATAGTTTGTATCAGAGCTCAACCTCGGGTTGAGCATCTAACAAGTGCTGAGGGAAGAAGTTCCAAATGGAATCCTCAACAAGCAATCCCCACTACATTGCAGAAGGAGCCTCAGTCTCAAGGCCCCCAGCTTTCAATGGTACAGACTACCATTATTGGAGAGACCGTATGAAGCTGTTCATTGAGAGCAGCAACATAGATCTCTGGGATGTAGTCACAGATAGTGATTATATTCCCACCAACAATGGTGTGCCCATTCTTAAGGCAAAATGGACTGGTGATCAGAAGGCGCGTGTGCAACTTTATGCCAAAGCAAAACTCTATCTGGTCTACTCCTTGAGTAAATCAGAATATGATAAGGTTCATGGATGTACTTCTGCCAAAGAAATCTCGGATACATTAGCTTCAACCCATGAAGGGACTGACAATGTAAAACAATCCAAAATCAGCATGCTTGTTCATCAGTATGAGATGTTCAAAATGCATGAATCTGAGTCTATTGATCAGATGTTTGGAAGATTTCAGACCATCACAAATAGATTCAAATCTCTTGGAAGACCCTATGATTCAGGCGATAATAGTCGCAAAACCCTTCGGAGTCTACCAAAGATTTGGAGGCCCAAAGGGACTGCCATTCAAGAAGCAAAGGACCTCAATACTTTAAGAATGGAGGAACTTTTGGGATCCCTCAAAGTCCATGAGTTGGAACTTGGCGAAGATGCTCCTAAAAAGAAGTCACTTGCCCTGAATGCCAAGTCCAAACTGCTGAAGGGTGGACCACAGAAGGCCATGAAAGCTGAGGAGTCTTCAGAAGGTTCTGAAGATTCAGAAGGTAGCTCAGATGATGATGATGATCTGGCTCTATTGAACAGAAAGATCAAAAGGATGCTCCAAAGGAAAGGAAAGTTCCGAAAAGGCTCATCCTCAGAAACCAAATTGGGTAAGTGAGGTAAAAAACCTTTTTCTTCTGACAAAATTATCTATTATGAATGCAAGCAGCCAGGGCATATGAAGGCTGATTTCCCAAAGCTGAAGAAACCCTCTTATAAGAAGAAGAAGTTCTTTAAGAAGAAAAAGGGTTTGATGGAAACTTGGGAGAACTTAGATGATTCAACTTCAAAAGAGGAAGATGAATCTGCTGAAGAGGCCAACCTATGTTTAATGGCAAGTCTCCCTTCATCAGACAGTTTTGAATCTGAGGTAATTCCTCAAACTCTTCAAGATATGTATGATGACTTGCTTGAAAGCTCTAAGGAACTTTTCCAAGAGTATAAGGATTTGTCTAGAGCTTATACAGAAATTTCAAACAAAAATGAAGCTCTTGAGACTGACAATCTTATACTCAAAGAAGAACTCTTGAGTACTGAGCCTAGTAGTTCAAAAGGTTTAATCAAGGAAAATGAGATTCTTAGAAAACAAGTTGTTGAACTTACTAGAGATCTTGCCAACTTTGTCAATGGAACCAAGATTCAAGAACCTCAACAGAATGTTGGGTGTTCAAAAGAACTCCAAAAACAAAGAAGGTCTAGGATACTCAGAAAGTGAATCATCACATAATTCAAATTCTAAACCTGCTGAAAAAGCTAAGAAAGGTAAGGGAAGCTCTCAATGTGGAAAGCCTGGACACAGTGTGTCTCAGTGCAAACACAAGAGAAAAGGCAGACCTGCTGCTAACAAAAAAGGACCCAAGAAGCTATGGGTACCTAAGTCTCTGATTATTGTTGTTGCAGATGTGTTTAATAGGACAAAAGAGACACCACAAACGGTACCTGGACAATGGCTGCTCACGACACATGACGGGAGAAAGGTCTTTGTTCCAAAACCTTAGACCTAAAGATGGAGGGGTGGTGACCTTTGGAGGAAACCAGAAAGGTAGAATCATTGGCATTGGTTCAGTAGGTATATCCCCTCTCTCTGTTATTCAGAATGTTCTCCTTGTTGAAGGACTTCAACACAACCTACTGAGCATAAGTCAATTATGTGACAGTGGATATGTTGTATCCTTCACAAGTGGTTTTTCTGTGTAATTTCTTTTTGCTGAATGTATTTCTTTCCTCTGAACTGCGTTTCAGAGTATGTATCTGTATATTTCTGTACATACTTGAATGTCTTTGGTGTATGTTTCTGTTATATATTTCAGAATCTCTTATTAACTGCTGATTGGCATATATTATCAGTTGATATAATTTAATCACATTTTACTTTTTTGGTATCCAGAATCTGAGAAATAATAATAAGGGAGAAATAATGATTCTTAATTAATAACAAAAGGTGGAAACGTATATAACTAACAAAATGCTTTAAGTAAGAAAGAAACTCAGAAGATAACAAGCTATATCAAAATACTGTCATAAAATGTGGAATCCTTAAATTTTAATAAAGAATAACATGTGGAATCCCTAGATCTTAATGATTAACAAACAATTAACAACTAGTATCTAAAATATTAACAACTGGTATCTGAGAAGCTAACATTTGGCATCTAAAGAATTAATGTTTTTCTCAGGGGGAGTAATATAAAAATGGGGGAGTTGACAACTCTTAGAATATAATCTCTTTGCTTACTCTAAATTGATTGTGCCTTTGCTTAATCTGTTTCTTTTTAATAATGACAAAAGGGGGAGAAATATAACTAAACAAAATTCCTGAAAGTAAAAATGTTTTCAGAAATATAAGATGATAAAAGATATCCAGTTTAGGGGGAGTTTTCACAATTAACAAAGACTCATATGAAACATAACATAATCATTCTGTGACTTGAATCTTTTATGATATTTGTTAGTCATATCTAATTTGTCATCATTAAAAAGGGGGAGATTGTTGAGTCTAAGAATTAGTCTGAGCATTCAAACTTAACTTAAGACTTAGTATCCTTAGGTTTTAATGATTAACAAATTAGACTAGATTAAAAGAAAACAGGTGCTACTAAGAAAGGTATTGTTTTGTAGATTGTGTCTCAGGTTGAAGTACTCATCAGAAGAAGAAGAACAAATGCAGAATTAGAAGATGAAGCGAAGCACTGAATCTGAAGAGAAGTAAAGACTTGATCATCTGAAGCATCTTTTCATCATCTAAAGACTTGAAGAAGCACTAAAGATCTGAAGACAATTTGAAGACCTGAAGAAGCCTTGATCATCTGAAGACAAGCTTGCTTCAGAAGGATAACAGAGGAGAAGAAAAGAAGACTAAACCATCTAAATCATATTCATCGTTTGAAGACTTGAAGACAATAGAAGAACTTGTTTTCGTCTGAAGAGTGACTATCATCTGAAGATTCGAAAATCATCTGAAGCACTATGTGCATCTAAAGGCGGAAAGTATCAGATTCGAAGTTTGACCTTTTGAAGACATTGCTAAGGATGAAGAACGATCTTTCAAATGGACTAACCTTATCCAGCTCAATAATCAAAATCACTTTTCTACCTCGTTCAAATAATTTGCACATATAAGGAAAGTCTGCAAATCCTGCTGCACCTGCAACAAAAAGCAATTGCGTGCGCAGACCTACTGCACCTGCTGCTGCCCAGAACAAATCAGACTGAACAAGCAAAATAAACAAAAAGCTATCTGGACTAAGTCTATTCAATTCAACATCGTTTATCTTTCTGGATTACAGAAGAAAAGAAAGAGACAAAGAAGAACAAGAGCTGCAATCATCTGAAGAAAAGAAGAAGAAATTTTGCTAAGAGAAAGAAACTTGCTGAAAGTGTTTTCAATCTGAAGAACTAAAACAGGCTTGAAACAATCATCTTAAAGAAGTATTTGTTGAATATGCTAATATCAAGCTGAGTCAAAGTAATCATCTGAAAGCTCATGAATCATCTGAAAGTATGAATTCAATCTTCTGAACACACATACTCTCTGATCAAGATGATGAGATATATCAGAATATCTGAAGATATGAAGACTCTCAACTCTCTGACTATGTGGACAAATCTTAAACGACGAGAAGTCTTAACAAAAGCAGAGACTACGTGATCAACAACTGGAAGATTTGCTCAAATATTTAAGGAACTCTGCTCAAGAAAGAGAAAGGAGAAAATGGCAGAAGCTAAGCAAAAAGAAGTTTGCACAAAACGGGAAAAGGACAAGTTTAACGGATCCTTGTACAATATCTCCTCACACTCACAAAGAAGAAAGAAGAAAGAAATTAGGAAGCAAAAAGAGAAAGAAGATATCAACCTACTAAAGGAAAATCTCTCAAAAAAGGGCTTATCTAAACTGTGTCAGAGCTAAACTATCTGCACACCTATTCTGCTCAAGAAGAAGCAACCGTTTAAGAAGCTATTTCACAACGGCTATATGAGCCAAACCACTTCTTCTCAACGGTATTATCAACAACCTTCAACGGCTATATTTTATCAGAATATAAATAGCCTCAACAAAGACTTTGAAGGTGGCGACATTAAAAAAGCCCAAGGCAGAGATTATGCCAAGAGTGAACCGGATGAATAACAAATTCAACATCCTATCAAGCCAATTCGCTGAGGAAGTTATCCCTCAAACAGAGATCAGTTTAAGCCTATTCAAATCAAACACTTCTATCTCTGTTGTATCCTTGTACTTAGAATCCATCTCATGTATCCTAAGTTGTACTCAGTTAAATTGTAAGTATAGGATGAAATTAAGTTTATATTTCTCAAAAACTTAAACTTAGTTTATGTTGTAAACACTTTACGTGTCTGAGAGCCTGGAGAGGCTTGGTGGAAGAAAGAATACTCGTTTTCCTGGAGAGGCCTTGTGTACTTGTGTTTGAGCCTGGAGAGGCTTGTCTGTAAAAGAATACTGCATGAGTTGCCTGGAGAGACAGTTGAAAACAAAGGAATACTTGTGTTTACGCCTGAAGAGGTTGTGGCAAAAGAATACTTGTATCTGAGTTCAGATAGTGGAAAATCCAGTGGTGGTTTTCTTGGGACTGGATGTAGCTCACTAGGTTGGTGGGTGAACCAGGATAAATTCTTGGCTAAGTTTTCTTTTCCTTAAACTCATTTATTTTCAGCTTTATATTTCCTAAGGGGATTGAAAAATAATTTTCATATCAAACTCTAATTCAACAATTTCAATAAAACAAGTTTTAGAAGATAAACTAACTTTTAATTTATCTCATATCATTTGAAGTATTGAAGAAAATGTACTTTGAGGAACCTCTGAAATAACCCTCTGAAATGAGTCTAAAAAGAACTCAGTTCAGAAGTTAGAAATAGACTTCAGACGATCATTAATCATTTGAAGTAGTTTAGAGACAGTTCTGAAAAGATTTTCTGAAATAATCTTCAGAAGGTACCTTGAGATGTTTTTAAGATAACTCAATTTCTAAATAAGAAACCAAGTTAATTGAAAGATTAATAAAAATATTTTTGAAGTATTTTAGAAAGATTAACAACTTCAGCATACTTACTAAAACCTTGAAAAACTTATTTTCTAAGCTTTCGCACAACACAAATAACTCTGAGTATTTATAAATCAAGTTTTTCAATACAACTTGTCGTGATTCATTTAATATTTAAACAAAAGGTTTTCAAAATTGGATAAAGTTCTGAAACACTATTCAACCCCCCCTTCTAGTGTTTCCTATGGTTCTAACAAGCTCAATAGGTGAGACCCTATGAAGGGTGCTGGTTGTGTGCTGATAACATAAAATTGTGCATATGTTTGTATTGTTTGTTATTTGTTAGTGGAGAGCTGAGCTCAATAGATGAGACCATATGAAGGGTGCTGGTTGTGTGTTGATATTATAGAATTGTGCATGTGTTTGTGTTATGATATGTGAAGTTGTTATCCTGAATTTATATAATTATTGAATTGTAGACAAATTAATCGTAGATGGATGTATAATAGGATTGATTCTTCTAGGAGATTGAGTTATGAGTATATAAATGGGGTTTCTGAATTTGTTAAGAATGCTATGGAACAACCTTCGTTTATGTCTGAAGGAGGGATTAGGTGTCCATGTGTGAATTGTAATTGTGAGAAGATTTTGAGACCACCATTAGTTAGAGCTCATTTGTTGAAGTCTGGATTTAAACCAAGCTATTGGGTATGGACTGAACACGGAGAAGATGGGTCTAATAATATTGACCATAGGGATGATGAAAATAATAGTGTTGAATATATGAATTATGAACCTTGGTTTGCCTTAGTGACTCAAATGGTGTATGGTATTTAGGCCTATACATGATAAACCATATGATAATGACCATGAGCTACCTAACCCAGATACCCAATAGTTTTATGATATGTTACTTTCTTCAAATTAGCCAATGTATGATGGAGCATCTTAATCTATGTTATCAATAGTTGTGAGGCTATTAGTAGCCAGAACTAACTTGCATGTTACTGAAAAAGTGTTTGGATTATTATATGCAAATGCTAGTTGATGTAACTCCAAAACCTAACAACATTCCAAAAAACTATTATCAAGTGATGAAATTGGTGTCTAAGTTAGGCTTGAAGGCTTAAAAAATTGATTGTTGTAGGAATAGGTGCATGTTGTATTACAAGGATGATAAACATTTAACTGAATGAAAGTTTTGTAATGCTCCAAGGTTTGTTCATCGTAAGGTTGGGATGAGAAGATATAAAGATGTTCCGGAGAAGAAAATGTTCTATTTGCCAATTATTCTAATGTTATAACGATTGTATGCATCATTAGAATCTACTGCACAAATGTGATGGCATCATGAGAACAAGAATGGACTTATAAAATGAAATGGCAAAAAAATCAATGTTGTCCAGAAGCAAGATTGAAGCCCATCATTCCTATGTCATCCTTCCTCTCAAGCTTATTTAGAGTATTTGTAAACTAAAAACAAGTAACAAACAAAGAAAAGATAGATAATACATTTGGGAATTTATAGTCATCTTAATAACTAATGGGCTTATAAAATTGTTTCATGAACATATGAATAATTACCAAATGAAGAACCATATATTGATTGATGCATATGCATTTTAGGATAATTTGGCATATATTGAACCCTATTACCAAAAACACCCTGACGAAAACCTTCCATCATTGATGGTCTGAAGTTCATATGAGTTGACATCCTTGTAACGTTCATCATTGACAATTGTGCTTGATTACCAAATGCACATCTGGCACTTACCTGATAGTCACATTTAAATGGTGAAATAAAATTTTTGAGCATTATCAACTGATAAATTTCTAAAACCAATACCTCGGTCTCCATGTGAGAATAATTCACTTATAATAAGTAGAAAGATTTTAGTTTTAACAACTAAATTAAAATATATAGATAATAAACAACAAATGAGTACAAAAGTTAACCTAAAAACAAAAATAGTTGAATAAAAATCTATATACTTACATCCGATATTATTTTTCATTTACTAACTTCTGTGTCATTTTGATTTCTTCACTATGTTTCCTTTTTTTTCTTGTTATCAAGAAGCTTAGAGTTAACCTGCAAAATAATACATATTATTATAATATACTTTAAACATAATTTATGGCTCAGTAATAGAATAAAAGTTCACTCAGTCACCCTAAACTATACTCACTTTGTCAAATGCATTATTATGATGCACGAAAGTTGTTACCCCATTTACATGTGTGGATGAATCAAGATCACAAAATGTATGCAATGATAATCAAATTATTAGAACATTCAAATTTTCTTTAGATAGAAAATGAAAAAATTCAAAATCAAATAAATTAATGACAAATAGGTAAGTTCACATACAGATTCATCCCTTGATTTTTCATTTGTCTCAACAAAAGATTCCTCCTCAACAACCGTATCCAACTCATCACGAGTGGAGAACTCACTGCACGTCTTAATTGTGTGTCCTGAACGTTTACAATAAGAACACTTTCTCTTTTCTTCATTTTCTTAGTCTTATGTGGTGCTCCTTTTGGTTTTGACTATGATTGGATCAAGGACAATCTTTGATATATATGTATTTTTCATTTCACCAACATCCTCCCTTTCAATTTCATCAGCCAACTTATGAATTCTTTCAATGTTCCTTACAAAATGGTATGGTCTATTATCTACTACATTTCTAAGCCTATTACAAGCTGCAGATACTGCACCAGGCCTCACCAAGTCCATTTTTTATGATTCACCTTCTTCAGCATATACATGAAAAATGTTTCGAACCTTTGCATATTTTGTCCATCTTTTGCACACCAAACTTGTAGGAATGGATTCAAATTTCTCATGCTTTATAGCACAGAAAATGTGAGAGTATGGGATACCACACGATTCAAATAAGCGACAACCATAAAAACTTTTACCACTAGCCTTATCACACAAGACAAAATATACACAATCTGGACTTCCAACCTTATCTATTTTCAGTCTAACTTTGTTTCTAACTTCTGATCTAACAATCATTCAACATTGCTAGTTTCTCAATTTGCTTTCTGACATAAAAGAACTTATTTCTGGTGAAGATCTTAGCAGCATCAACTTCATACTTTTCCAATATTGTTGTCAAAACCAAATCAGTGTACAAAGACTTAAAATCAGACATTAACCCATTGTGCCTATATTCATTAATGGCTCTCTCATGGATCTTTCTTTTTCTTTTTTGTTGGTCCACAATGTACTTTATCTACAAAAGACCTATGGTTGAGATTGTTATGATCATACTATGGTGTTTTTTAACTCTTTATGAATTCATACTTATAAATATAGCTGGGTGAATGAGCCTCGGCCCGAGGACCACTCATTTGATATGTCATCCACGCGGGTTAGGACCAAGGTAAAAGCAAACTCATTTAAACGTGAAATATTTTTATTTGGCCTGTTAATTCATGAACTAAATAGATTTCAACTCGTGGGTTTGTGCATTAGCCTGTAGACCAAGAGATTTTTACTTAAAAAATTCCTTTTATTTGGACCAGATTTTTACTCAAACTTAAGGTTTCATTTTGTTCTTTCATAAGTGTCATTCTGCCTAGGTTTTCATTTTTCTAGTTTGCATCCTGTTCTTCGACAAATTTTTATTAAAAGCATGTATATCCATCACAGTATGTTGACGACACCTTTCCCTCTCTGGCCTGATGACACCGATCTTTATGGTGGTTGCTGGCCATAACTTCGTTATAGAAAGTGATAATCATTGCAACCTTGCCATGGAAGTCTGTGGTTATGTTGTGGCTATATTTAGGTAGAAGAGAAGAGTGTGCACGAAAGCAACGACACTTGGATTTGAACATGATTCATCAAAGTTATTTCCTTGTTCGTGAGTGGCTGCTCCTCCTTCTGTTCATCGTGCAGAGAAGAATGGTACAACAATCTTGCCATGGTTGTGTCGTGCCATGTTGCAATTGCAATTAGCCCGATTAGAAGATTGGTTATTGTAACCCTATCCGTCTCTAGCATGTTGGTCTTTGTAGTAGAACTGTAATGTTATGAATTAGATAGATAATTTATTGTTTGTATCAAGTTTAGTTTTGGAATCCATTCTCTCTCTATTTTTGTATCATCACCTTCATTGTTCCCGCAACCTCTCAGAGTTCAAAACCAACAATTTAGATATTTTTTTGATATTTTAAGATTTTTTTATTTTTTAGATTTTAAATTTCTGATTTTATTACAAAAGCCTACAAACTAGTCAGTATCTCATATGCTATGTAGGGCTGATGAGGACTAGTGAAATCCTAGGCATATGAACTTTGCAGGCTGCATGGCTCATATGTCCAACTCTACTTCTGACCAGTGGAAATATATCTTTACTATGATTGTATTGGAGTGAATGTCAAGAGTCACAAGAAGGGAATTGAATTGTGATCCTTGAAAACTTTTGTTCAATCCTTTAATGTTTTGATGCCTTTTTGTTTCTTTACTCAAAATTTCTCTTGGGTAACATATGCTTTTGGTCCTTGAAAAATAAGCTAGCTTTGGTTTTGATCCTCATAAAACATTTTTTTATTTGCATCCTCTTAAAGTCTAAAACTTTGAAAAACATCCTTGTTAATGACGTGGCAAGCCAAAAAAATTGGCACAATATAAAGACTAATGCCTATGTGGCAATGTTTTAGCATGGCACATCACCAGTAAGGATAATTTTCAAATTTTTAGATTTTGGGGATGATGTGAATGAAAAAGAAAATTTTATGAGGACTAAAAGCAAAACTTGCTTATTTTATAAGGATAAAACCATATTTTACTCTTTCTCTTGACAATAAAAAGGTGTCTTATAAGCAAGAAGTTTGTTCAAAAGCATAGTTAAATTGAAGTATGATAAGTGCACACTAACTTTATGATCCCAATAGTTTGCAAGAATTAATATTTAATCTTGATATTTCTAATTAATAGAAGATCTCTATTGTTGTTTATTAAATGTTTATATATTCCAAAGCACAATTTGAGATTTTATGCAGTCACCGAAGTAGAATTATAATAGACTGAGATTTTATTCGTTGCTTCTAAGAGTCAAGATGAATTCAGAAATGAATGCAAATTTCTTAATCAAACATATGGATGATGTATGATTTAATTATATGATCAAGGTTGCCATTAGATGATTGGAAAGTTTGATTAAAATAAGTTTCAATTAGCTTGTGTGCTTAGGCTTTGCTTCTGAAGCTCAAGATGACATTATAATCTAATGAAACTTTTTAGATTGGTTATTGACACAATGTATGTTTGAAATGTCAAAGTTAAAATCAATTATAGAGGCAATTTTATCAAACTTTGGTATTATACAGAAGCAATTTTTATCTTAATAAGAAAATTTTTTATGATAAGAACCAAGAATACAGAAGCAATGGGAGAAGAGTTTAGAAGACCTCACACATAGTTTATACTAGTTTACCGTACCCACTTTTAGGCTACATTTAGTCCCTATCTTAGTAGGATTTTTTTCACTGTCCATAATTCTTAATACAAAAGTAATCTTTCTCCCTAGCCTCCTAAGGATTTTTACATCACCGATATTCTTTCCCAAGCATTTACATGCTTACAATGGCTTCAACAACTTCTCAACCCCTACTAACTTTCACTAGTTAGCTTGGGAGATTGCTAAATTTCATAGAAAAGAGAATGGGTAAAATAGAATAAGTTCTTAATCACTTAGTGAGATGACAACCTTTGTAAACTTGAGTTGGTAATCACTTATTTGATGGATTAGGATCTATGCATTAATTGTTTAAAATGAGTAGAAGAAAACGAACAACTCAAAAGAAGGATTAGAATATGAATGTATTGCAATATCACTTGATTTTTACACATTGTTCCTCACTCGTATTTGTGTGATATGACCTTGTTTTGTACTAATATTTGTAAATTCAAAACCTCATTTGACCATGTAAAGAATAACCTATGATTCACTCTAGAGCTATTGTTAAAAGGTGTTGACATCAAATCCTTTTCATTTTATGTTAGAAAAAAGTAGTTTTGTCTTTTTGTGCTTGCAATGTCTTGCTTCTTTAGCTTGCTATAAGTGCTTCTGTTGTTTTTTTGGAAGGTGTCCACTAACTTGAGAATACACTAGGATATGTACGTGAGGATTTTAAGTGTATTTGTTGTAAATTTTTGTTTTTTGTTGCATGTTTAGAGTCAATATGCTTCTTAAGAGTATTTTCGGCGTGCATCTATTGAAAACATTGATTTTGACGATCCAATCATGCTTATAAGAATACCTTAGCTTCTGTTTGGCTTCATATTTATCCAGCAGCTTCCTATTACATAGTTGTAGGAACACAAATTTTATCGGCGTTTTCAAGTGTTTGAGGTTGTAGGAAGCCATTTCTGGGGTTTTGTTGGTGATTTGTTGGTGTTTTCAAGTTGTTGTGGCTATTAGTATTATCATTTGAGTAGTTGAAGGATTTAGGAGATTATTCATGTTGCATGCAACACTTTTGGGGTCTGAATTCTTTTACTGGGAATTTTACACTCTAACTCTTAACCACTTCCTCTCATCCACTCCATTGTTTACTTTGAACAATGGCAAACCTAAACACAAACCGAAACATAAACTTAGAGACAAACTTAAACACTGAGAACCCAGATGTTACTCTGAGTCTTTTACACCCAACTAGGAATACTGGGCAAATTATAGTCCAAAACCCACCTCATCACGCCCAACGTCAAACCTCAGTGAGGACCTCTACCCCTAAACCCAAGATAAAGTTCTTCAATTGAATCTGGGTATGAGAACCCAACCTGGAACCTTTGTTCTACCCCCACCTTTAAACCAAGCAGTGATAATTCCCCAAGCATAACCTGGGGCTAATTTACAAAGAGACCCTATAATTTTGCATATTCTAGAGCATATCCAGCAGTTGGAGAACTCTAGTACTAAAAGACATTCACGAAGACGAAATATGGAAGATTCCTAAAGACTCCATCGTCATCATGGTCAGGGTTCATCTGCACGAGTGCGTACATTGAGGCATAGTTGGTCTAGATCAGATCGATGTACTAGAAGAGAAGAGGAGAGGAGGAAAAGGTCAGAAAAGGGGAGAAGATAGGAAAATGACACATTTTTATAGAGATCGGGGTGAGGAGACGAGGAAAAATGTTGATACTGGTGCAGAGACCAGGAGGAACGCTGATGTTACTCAACAAAATATCATAGTTAATCAGTTTGGAATATCTCTTTACCGACCTTATTCCTTACCATTTATAGCTCGCTTGTTGGATGCCCTGATTCTGGATAGATTTCAGAAGATGGCTTTATCCATTCCTCCCTGTTCTAGGGAGACCAATCCGGGAAGGCACCTAGTTGTTTTATGAACAAGATGCTATTCCAACAAGCCAACAAAGATCTTCAATGTGGGATATTCCTCTGTTCTCTACAAGGGGAAGCCTTGACTTGGTTCAAATATTTTCAGCCGAACTGTGTCAATAGCTGGGAGGATTTGGATTTAGCTTTTTCTAAGAGGTTTTCTCAGGATGGGGAGGTTCCAAGGGACTCTCAGATCTTGAATAAAGTGAAGCAAGGAGAGAAGGAGTCATTGAGGTTGTACTTATCGAGATTCTATAAGGAGGCTGCTCTCACTCCGAATTAGCATGAGTTGGTGCAATTACACATTGCCAATCTAACCTGCAGCCGAAAGATCCACTTGTCATTGAATTGGCAAAGAATAAGGTTAATAACATGGCCGAATTAATGAACAAGAGTTTATGTTAAGACAAACTCTCTTTTAGGTGTTTTAATAACAACAAACCCTTTAAGTTATGTAAACCTTGTTGCTTTATCTAAGAATTATGTGTGTTACTAACTGCGTGATGAGATGTGCAGCTCTTCGTCTCTGAATTACAAATTACAAGCAGTAAGACATAAGTCCTTGCGCAAGTCTCAAGTTAAGACTCAACAAAGCCTATTACACCTTACAACACAGTATAAGATTGGAAAATAGTATGATAAAAAATCAAGCCAAAACAAATCCAGATGCAAAGTCAAAGAAAAATCTCATATGCATAAAGTCAAGACAAGGATAACATAAGACTGAGCCTCAGACTTATATCTCAGATTCAAGAACTAAGACTAAGACTTGGACTTGTACCTCAGGTTGGAAAGCTAAGACTGAGACTCAGATGCAAGTCAAAGTGAACACGATCAACTTACACATTGTGACCGTTTGAATGAAGAAAAGTACAACACTCTCTCTCCTGCAACGACCATATTAATGACTATATTGGAAGAGCCTATTAAAGGAAGTCTCATTAATGCTGAACAGTGAGAAACTCTGGTGGAACTCTGCAAAATCTGTGTCTTTGCTACTCGATCATTATTAGAATTCTTTTATCAATCATCTCTTACTTTAGTTGTAAATCTTAACTCCAAAAGAGTGATTGTATTTAGTTAAGCTTATTGTGTATCTGTACCTTGTACGTTATCTAAGCTAGAAAACCTCAATCTTATCTAATCTCACCTTGTCCCAACCAAGTTAGGAGGTGCCTAAGCTTTGGTGTGGGTGATTGTAAGTCTGGAGAGGCACTATAACAAGAATACTTAGTGTGCAAGCCTGAAGAGGCGGACTTAAGAACACTTGTATTTTGACTGCAATCATATTGGAAATCTCACAAGGTTGTGAGGACTGGAAGTAGCCCAAGGTGTGGGTGAACCAGGATAAGTCTAAGTACATCTCTTCTCATCCCTGCTCTATATTTACTTAACTTGTTTGAGTTTAACTGAGCAAAATTAACCTTGATACCATAAGTGGTAAATAATCAAGTAATCTCTGTTTAATCAAGTCTTATCTTATCCTTATTTGTTTCATCTAACCGCACCCATCTGAGACTGGTCTCAAAGAGTCAAACTGAGATTCTAAGTTAAGTCTTAAGAGTTAAGCTCAAATTGATCTTAAGCTTTCAGGGATGAAAATTTTCAAGTCTATATTCAACCCCCTTCTAGAGATGTTAAGCCAACTTAAGTTCATCCAACAGGAGATGCGCCTCGAAGAGTCCAACCCGGCCAAGCGGGTCGATAAAGGAAATGAGAAGATAAAGGGAGATGCAATGAGAAGGATCACAAAAAAAGAGAAGAAAAAAATTGAAGGTCAAGTACGACACTTATTTTATAATAAATGCACAACCTTCTCGGATTTTTAAGGATGTGTACATTACAGAGTTTGCTCAGATAAAACGGTCATATTCGGTGAAGGAGCATCCAAATACCGACAAGAATAAGTACTATGCTTTTCATGAAAGGCATGATCATGAAACGGATAAGTGGATTCAACTCAAGGATTCTATTGAACAACTTGTGAGAGCAAGTTGGCTGGGGAGGTATTTGAAGAGAACAAGAGATGATGAAGTTGAGAAGAAGAAGAAGAAGAAGAAGAAGAAGTATAGAGACTGATCTCCCAGCCTTGATAACAGGGGTTCCTGGAGGAGGAGGAAATCTAAATCCCCTCAGAAGGAGAAGGCCCATCACGTTGATAGAAGGGATAGGTAACCCCCTCCGAGCAAAGGAACGAAGGGGAAAACTCCTCGGATCAAAATCAATACCATAACAGAAGGGTTTACTGGAGGGGGGTCGACATCTAATGCTAGAAAGAGACACCTACAAGATATTATGTCTGTGAAGGATGAAAAGTTAAAGGCAAGGAGGTCGACTGAAGGAAGACACGCTGTGACAATTACTTTCAATGATGAAGATTTTGGTAACATTAGCCGAGATTATGATGATCCGATGGTAATCCGGGCGATAACAAGTAATGCAGATGTTGGATGAGTTTTGATTGACCAAGGCAGTTCTGCTGATGTGATGTATGATGACTGTTTCCAATTAATGGAGTACATGATAACTGATTTGCTTCCCTATAATGGGGATTTGAGAGGGTACATGTCGGCTCGATTGACCATATCAGGGGAAGGAGAAAAGAAGACAATAAAAACCAAGTTTCGCGAATATGACATGCGCCTTAACCCGTTAAAGTGTACGTTCGGAGTTCCCTTTGGACATTTTCTCGCTTTCTCCTAACCAATAGGGGAATTGAAGAAAATCCGGACAAGTGCAAAGCTGTTTTAGACATGCAGAGTCCGAGGAGTGTGAAGAAAGTACGACAGCTAACGGGAAGAATATTTGCTCTTACCCATTTTCTCGCAAAGGCTGCACAAATATCCTTACCTTTGTATCAATTATTACGCAAAGGGAAGGATTTCCAATGGTCCAAGCAATGTGAAGCCGCCTTTCAAGAATTGAAAGCATTGACTTCTCCCCCAATTCTAGTCCAACCCGAGCCAGGGGATCCTCTAAACTTATATTTGGTTGTAGGGGATGAGGCAGTTAGTGCAGTCTTGATCAAAGAAACCTCGAACGGGCAAAGACCCATTTATTTTGTGAGTAAACACTACAAGGGTCTGAAGTTCGTTATTCGAAACTGGAAAAACGAGCTTTGGTTGTAGTTTTTTCAGCTTGGAGATTAAGGCAATATTTCCAAGCACATATAGTCATTGTCCGAACTGACCAACCTATACGAACTATCCTTGCCAAACCAGATCTTGTTGGATGAATGATTTCGTGGTTGGTCGAGCTATTAGAGTATGATATCAATTACGAACCGAGGAATGCCCTCAAATCTGAGGTGTAGGTCAATTTCATAATGGAGATGACGGGTATGACTGGAAAATCCTCATCCACAACATGGATCGTGCATGTAGATGGATTCTCTAACATTAAAGGAGCAGGAGCCATGGTTGTGTATGAGAATGAAGATGGTATATTCATTGAACAGTCTTTGAGGTTCGACTTCTTAACCTTTATTAATCAGGCCGAGTATGAGGCGTGTATTACTGGAATAAATACGGCTAGTGAAATCGGAACTACAGTTGTGATGCTCTACAATGATTCTCAACTACTTGTTTCCCAAGTTAAAGGAGAATACCAAGCAAATGAACCAGCTTTACAATTGTACTTATATATCCTTAGTCAAGAAGGAGTGTGAACAATTTGACTGAGTAGATTTTCAACATATCCCTCAGGAGCAAAATATCAGAGCTGATGTGTTGCCTAGGTTAGCAAGTGTGAAGAGACCAGGCAACACTTGAACAATTATTCAAAAATCTTTAGCTGCACCTAGTACTATTCAATCTTCAACTATAATGGTTGTAGAAAGATCACTCGACCTGGACCACCCCATTGAAGGAATATTTGTCAAGAGGAACACTCTCTTCGGACGAGAAAGAAATTCGATGGGTGAATAGAATGGCTCCCTACTATACCTTGATTGATCATAGACTTTTCAAAAGAGGATTCTCGGTGCCCTTACTTAAATGCCTAGAAACGGGGGAGATTGATTATTTCCTAGCTGAAGTACATGAGGGAAACTGTGGACAACATCCAGGAGGATATTCTTTGGCAAAGAAAATTCTCAAATCTGGCTACTACTGCCCGAATTTGGAGAAAGATGCTAGAGAATAGACTAAGAGATGTGATACTTGTCAAAGATTCTCCGATTTTCATAGAGCTACTCCAGAAGAACTATCTATAATGACCATACCATGGCCATTTCATCGAAGGTTGGAGGCTCGGGAAGACTAGCCAAGTAAGCAGTAGCATCATCCTCGGATACGACCGAGTTCACATCCCTCACACTATTATCCACCTAGTCATAATGATCTTGGGTGGATTTTGAAGCGGGATTCTCATGAAAAACAAGGTAGTTTGGTGCTTGACTTCCAGAACGTCTAGTACGAGCCAAAGAGAGAAAAAAGAAGATCTGCATGGGAAAACTAATGTTAGAACCCACAACAAAGTCTTACAAACTTGAAGCCAAACCATTGAAGGCCAACTCTCATTACTCATAAAGATTAGGGGTTGGGGTCCTAAACATCAAACCTCTGCATAGTAACCTTTGTGGAATAGAAAGTCACTATAAGGCCTCCCCAAAAAAATCCCTAAAAATAACAAATTGGAAGAAAAAGTGAAGTTGGTTGAACGTCTCTAAAAGGGGGGTTGAATAGAGACTTGAAAATATTGTACCTGAAAATTCAGATTCAATCTCCGGTGGATCTCAAGTCTGTGACTTGGAACTCAGATTGATTCTTAACTCAACGGAATGTTAGAATTAAGAAAGCTTTAGCTCAGTAAAGGGTTAAGCTTAGCTCAGTAAATGTTAAACTCAACTTAGCAAAAGTTAAAACCTTAAAAGAGAATGAGTGAGACTACTGATTGATCTCAAGTGAGATGAGATCTGAGATGAGATAGACATAAGATGTAAAATGAGATGTTCTCTCAACAATAATTTTGTAATCAAGTAAAGATGATTCGTTAGTTAATGAAACTTGATTATCTCTAAATAGATTTGATTTATTTTAGCAAACAAATTTGAGATGTAAGATGTGCTATGTAAATAAAGAGATAAGAGAGAAGAGATGCACACTGAGATTTATACTTGTTCACCCACAACCCTAGGCTACGTCCAGTCCTCACAACATGTGAGATTTCCACTATTGACAATCACAACCCATTACAAGTATTCTTACAACCTGTTCAGGACGTCCCTCACACCAAGCATAGGCACTCCTACCTTGGCTGAGACTCAAGTATTCTTTGTTCTCAACTGCCTCTTCAGGAAACTCATGCAGTATTCTTTGTTCTCAACTGCCTCTCCAGGCAACGCATGCAGTATTCTGTCTTCGACTGCCTCTCCAGGAAACTCAGTGAGTATTCTTGTTACAGTGCCTCTCCAGGCTTTAGAATTGCTCACACTAAGCTCAGGCACCTCCTGACTTAGTTGAGACTTGGTGGTATGAGATGAGATGTGATTGATCTAGCTTAGACTACATACAAAGTATGGATAAACCGTGAGCTCAGCTAGATGGTAGCTCTCTAAATTACTCAAAGAGTAATATAGATTGATTCTCCTTCTGATTGCTTCTTCTAGATTTGCTTTCTCTATTCTTCATATTGTTGCTTCATTGTTCTTCCTTGTTATTGATGTTCTTCCATGAGCCTGATTCTGATGTTCATTGGTTGATTCAACATGTTGATCTTTTCTCAGTTTCCCTTGATTATCTTTAGATAGTTGCTATGATGGAGGGTTTCTTTCCTTCTGAATGAACTTTTGTATTGCCACTTAAGAGTGTTGAGAATCAAAGAGTTGTGTTCTTTCTGATTTGTGATCTTCTTGAAGGTCTTCATTTCATCTTGTAGATGTGTTTCTTTGTTCTGTTTATATGCTTTCAGCAGGTTGATCAATTCTTCAGATAGCTTGCTGTGTTGTTCTTCTTTTAGCTTGCTGCTTCTTTCTTCTTCTTCTACTTCCAAGTCTTCTAGTTCTCTTATTCTAGTCTTTCTCTTCTTGTCAGCTGGTTGGTTATCTTCAGAGAGTTCCTCCAATGCTCTTTTTGCTTTGTTCTTCTTTAGCAGATTTCCTCTTTCAGCAAGTTGCTTCATCTTTCTTCGGATTTCCTCTTCCTGTCTTTTGCCTGCTTCCTTGGCTATCTTCATCTTCTTGTCTTTAGACGGATGCTTCATCCTGTTACCTGAAACACATTGCACAGAACAATACCTTTCTCAGTAGAACCTGTCTTTATATGATCTAATTTGTTAATCATTAAAACCTAAGGATAATGAGTCTTAAATCTAATTTAAATACTTAAATTAATTCTGAGACACAACATTCTCCCCCTATTTAATGATGACAAATTAGATATATACCTAACAAAATATATAAAGAAAAGTATGAAGGATATTATTCTATTATCTATTTAGACTTAGATAACTCCCCCTATCTATATTACTCCCCCTGAGAGAAACATTAATCTTTAGATTCTAAAGGTTGTGTTAACTCCCCCTGAGCAAGAGATATTTTTATCTTCTATTAATACCGCTTGTTATATCTTTTATTAATACCGCTTGTTATGCTCTTTTTCTTTAATAAATACTGCTTGTTGATTTGTATTTATATGCTTTTTTCTTTCTTTTGTGATCACTTGTTATCTTTTGAATCTCTTAACTTCAGATTATATTCTTTCTTCCTTAGATTCTTTTCTTCTCTCCTAACTTCAGATTATATTCTTTGTTCCTTAGATTCTTTTCTTCTCTTCACTTGTTGTATTTTGTTAGTTATATATTTCTCCCCCTTTTGTCATTATTTAAAAGGGGTAGGTTAAGGTAAATCGCTTTTAACAGATTTCAGATAGGTTAAGGCTTTATCAAATATGATTAGGTTAAGAAGAATATAGTTCCAGACAACTTTCTTTAAACAAGACAACACATTCATAAGAAGATAAGTGCACAGCACAGTGATTTAATAAGACAAAATTCTAATATAACACGAGAATTGACTAAGGATATATTGTAGACATTTTTTTTGGCATGTATTAATTTAGAGACTGGCTTCCACTTGTCTCATCTTCTTCTTCAATTACTATTTTGGCTTGCAGCTTTATCAAGGTCATCTTTGTTCTGTCTAAGTCTTTGAGAAGTCGAGAGTTCTGTTCCCGCAGCCTCTTGACTTTAGTAGACTCCAAGGTTGATTTTCTTTCAATTTCATCGGTAAACTCACAGTTCTGATGACCAACCTTGAGGATACTGAGATGTTTGTGGTCGTACAGATGTTCAATGTAAACATTATTTAGCATAAGGATCTTCATGATTACTATATTGTGAGGTAGGATTTCAGAATAGTCCAGTTTTCTTCTTACCATATCAAACAGAATGATCCAAGGGAGATTTATCTTCTTCTTTTGCAGAAGATTGATAACACAAAATCTTTCCATCTTAGAGTTATGGTTATCTTTATCGCTTGGAATCACACAATGTTTTAGAATATATAAGAGAACTTTAGGAATATCCTTTATCCCATCTTCACTGAAGATCCGCTTGTTGAACTTCTCTGTATCACCGTTCAGATCTTTCCAGTCGGTCGAGAACATAGCCCCTTCAGCCTTTACACCCAACGCTTTCTCAAGAGTATCAGTGTTGACAATAATCTCGTGACCCAACACTCGAGCCTTCAGAGAGATTCTTTCGTCTACATCTGCCATTTTCATGGTCCTCCAAAATTCTCGAATGCTTTCTTCATGCCATTTGCAGTCTATGGCTTCAAAGAATGGTAGCCATCTGGCACTTTCAAAGAGGCCAACAATGTCATACCCTTCTTCAGCTAGACTTTTGAAGTTCACAGCACGAGTTTGAAAGATCGTGACTGAGGATTCCATTTGAGAGAGAAGAAGAGATGTGTCTGGTAGAAGACTTGAGAGGGACAGATGAGGGATTGCAGAGAGGTTCAGAGGAAAGATGAGATCTGAACTGCTTCTTACGCCATATATTTATAGGCTCAGATGCACTTAGATAGCCTTTAATGATAGCATTTTTAGCGCAGACTTGGGAGAATGTGCGTCGAGTAGCAGACAGGCGAAAAGCCATCTCCTTTAATTACCCATGTTATTAAAGTTTTCAATTTTCAAGATCTTTTGAAATTACGACCTTTCAAAATGCCGATTATAAAGATACCAAAACTTAATTATATACAGAAATTGATTTGTAGTTTGTTATGCCGAAAAAGAATTTAAGAATATAATTATATTAAGACAGTTATTTATATGGGAACACAATTTATACCAAAATAAGAGATATGTATAGATCTTAGGTTGAAGATACGTATTTTTTTTCATTTTCTGAAATTGTTTATGGTGCATCAGTAGCATAGTCTTGATCTTCGTGCTTTAGTCTTTCTGACTTCCTCTTCATCAGGGATAATGATCATCATGTCTACTTCTTCAGGGATAGACTCAGAGACTTATGTAACAGTTAACTTAGCAATTCTGACCCGCAATTTCAGCGAGTTCCTTGGGAACTTTCTGAGCAGGTTCAGCAGCTAGGAGTGATGCCACATCAGCTTTAAGATCTGTTTAGCTGAAGTATACACAAACTAAAAATACCTTTCAGCAGCATCTGAATTAACTCAATAGAATTTTTTAAACATTAAGGAATATCTTACTGAAATAAACATTAAGTTTCACAGATAACATTCTCACTTTAAATAAAAAAATTGTTAACTTATTTTTCTTTGAAAAGTGCTCCCCCTAAATTAGTTATCAATTGAAAGATTATTAAGTCTTTTATTTAGAAGAATTCTTTTTCTTTGTTATTAGAAAGTTCTGAATTTTTCAACAAGTTTAGAGAATACTTATATAGCACATATTAAAAATATATAAAGCACTTACGAGAGATTGAAGAAACTAAAACATGAATTCTAACAAAAGTGTATAAATTTTGAAAATGAAGTTTTACATAAAAATAAAATGACAAGGCTCTTTGAATGACTTAAGAACTATCAACAGGTAGATCCTCATCAACAATGGCACTCTCTTTTTCTGCCTATTAGCTTCAATTGCTCCTTTTGAGTTTTCTCCAGCCTCCTAGTTAATGGATTCACACGAAAATTGTTACTTCCTTTAGGAGGTATGCAGTTAGTTAGGAACAACAAGGAGGACTCCGGGGATTTCCAGAAATTGGGAGTGTTTATTGGGGTCAAATCTTCTTCTACCAAACAGCAGCAGATCGAATATCAGATAGCCTCCACCAAACTGTACTTCCCAATTTTGACAGAAGGTTTCTCCCCTTGAAGGAACACCAATTTCTTTAGCAATCAGCTTGCAGTCCACGAAAATTGATTTTCCCATTACAGTTGTGTTAATCCCTGTGTGTTATGGATTGGAGACAATTTCAGAATTATTCCAAAACTCCATAACACTTTCTTCATGCCAAGCAGAGGCAATGTTATTTAAGAACGGGGTCCACACAGCAGTATCAAAGTACTTAGTGATTTTATATCCTGCTTCCTCGAATTCAGAGAGATAAATCATCCTTGATGGAATGATTTTCTCATTAATCCTTGATAGATTTGAATCACATGAGGTACGAGACTCAGCAACCATTTGAGCAAACCTTAGAACTTCTAAGTTTAATATTCTCTGAAGAGAGTGAAGTTCTGCTCTGAGGATTGATTTGAGTGATGTTCTCATGATATTCTTTCAATCCTTATAAATAGGCATGCTTGAGGCATTGATGATGTTAGTTACACGAACTGAACAGTTGTGGAGAGACGTGCATTGTGCCATTATGAGGAGATAGTTGATAATCCATTAACTTACTTGGAGCCAAATCATAGTTTTAACAAAGGCGTTTTTAAGTTTTGAAAACTTTTCAACTTCTTAAAACAAGAAAGTTTTAACACAATTTTGCAAAAACAGTGAAATAATCTGATAAATGGTTTTCAGGAAGTAAGCACATTTAGTTTAAGCATATATATATATATATATATCACATAATGCATGTAGGTTGAGATAGGAAAGTTGTTACCACAGATGGAGTTTGAATTTAACGTGCTTTCCTTTTCTCATCACGCCCTTTTGTATTGATGCTTCAGCAGCTTGAGAAATGAGTTTAAGAGAATATACTTTTTTTTCATTCGTTTGCTCTCAGAGTTGCTTCAGCAAGGTGAAGTTTCCTTCTTCTGAGGATCTACTCCTTCAGCATTTGTTAGATGCTCAACCTGAAGGTGAGCTCTGATACCAACTGTAATAACCACAGGAAACACTAGAGGGGGGGTTAAATAGTGTTTTAAAAATTTTAAGCTAAATTATGAAAACCTTTTCGCAAATGTTATCAATTGAACTTTACCAATTTATTGTGAAAAACTTAGTTGAGTGATTAAAAGATTATCAGATTTATGCGGAAGTTAGAAACATTCGTTTTTCATAAGCTTGCTGACTTTGATAGAACACGTGAGCATTCTATCAACACTTCAGATGGTTTAATAAAACATCTCTTAATACTTAGTTTAAATATTGATTTTGGTTACTTGCTGAAAAATTATGTTATAGAGAACTTGTTGAACCTTATCAGAAGGTTCAGTAGATACTCCCTTTTTCAAAAATAATTTTGCTTAAACAATTAAGTTTTGCTGCGTAAAATATAAATTCACTTTTCAGATGTAACACCCGTATTTTTCCGATTTACCCGTTTTTCCCGTTTTTGCTGTTTTAAGCGTTTTAATGGATTTAAATGATTAAAATTATTTTAATTGTCAAAATTTATATTTTTGGATTCAGTATTAAATTTCCTATTTTTAGGAATTTTCTGGGAATTTTTGGGATTTTTCTGCAAAAATTGACCTTTTTGCCCTCCGGTACCCCGACCCGGGCCCGAATACTCTTGATCCGGGCCAGAAAAATTGCACAAACCTTATTTTCTCCTCTGAAAATTTCGCTGCACAGTATGGTGCATGTGTGCCACTTGTCCATGTCTTCCTTCACACCATTAAGCCTATATAAAGGAGAAAGCTCCACTTTTTGGCCATTTTTTCACTTAAACCATTTCCTTCACCTAACCATTTCTCTCTTCTTCTTCTTCTTTCTCCCTTGCTGGCCGCGCACCACCACCCTCTTCCTCCCCAAAATTTCTTCATCTCCACCCAAATCACCAACCAAGCTTAAGTCTCATTCTTGGATTTAAGCTAAAGAAAAAAAAAATACATACTTTCTACCAAAATCCACTTGTTGGAGGCTTGAAGGAGGAGCTTGAAGGGGCTGTTGGAGGAGGAAAAATCTGCACTCATTCCCTTGAAGATCTAAGGTAAAGGGGGGGAGAACTTGAACTCTAGTAGGCCATGTAACTAGAGTCAAGGATTTGCCCTTGAATCCTTGCTTTTTCCCTTGTTTTTCTCTTGAAAAATCAAACCTTTGAGCTTGTTTTTGAGAAAATATTTTCGGTCTTGATGAGCTGGGTTATTGTGGCTGTTTGCATGTCTTTGATCTTGGTTGGATTGTTGTTGATGGTTGGGTTGTGTTGCATGCAAGCCAAGGAAGGATTTTTGTTGAAAAATCCCTCCTTTTTCCCTTAAGCTCTCGGCCAAGAGAGGAAGAAGTGGCTGCATGTGTGCAAAAATTATTTTGATGGTTTGGATGTGATTATGTGGTGGATATATGTACATGCATGTGGTTGATCTTAAGTGGAAAAATTGATTTGGTGATTTATCTTGAAAATAATGATGTTTGAGCTTGAAAATGGAGTTATAAACTTTAATGTGTATGTGGATGATTTTGAGTGGATTAGTGTGATATTTGGCATTTAGATTGTTTATTGATGAATGTGTGAAGTTTTGGTGAAGATTGGATGTTGTGAAAAATTTGAAGTTTGGATGAAAATTCAAGGTTGTTCTTGATGTTCATGAGTGTTCTTGATGAAACTCATCAAGAATGTCCTTTTGATCCTAAAAAGATCAAAAGAATGTTTAAAACATGTTTTTGGGCTAAATTGGCCCAAAAGGACTAAAGAATAAATTTGTAACAAAAAGGACTAAATTGCAAATAAGATAAGTTTTTAAATTAAGTAATTAAATTCGGATTTTTATTTTAACTAAAATAAAAATCTATTTAAAAGTCATATTTTTATTTATTATGAATAAAAATGGGCTCTCATGGGTCCAATAACCTTTAGGCTTTTGTTTAGTCCCAAAGCCTTCAAAAAGAAAGTCAAAACTCAATTTAAAAGACAACTAAAAATAATTTATGGGCTTAGGTTTAGATTAGGGTTGAACTTCAACACTAATCTAAGTTGTGAAAATTAAACTTAGGATTAATTAGTAGACTTAACTAATTTAATCACCTAAGTTGATTAGCCTAAATTACTCAAGTTAATTAATAATTAATTAAGTCTAAAAGATAATTAATATTAATATAAGTGTTAATTAAGTAATTAATCTCTAAAGACGGTTAAAAACTAATTAATTATAATTAACCTTAACCAAGCATAATTAAAAACCTTAATCCAAGATTAAGGAAGAAATTTAGGGATAATTAGAAATTAATTAGGATCTTAAGTAAGGATTAAGACTTAATCAAAGAAGGAAAGATTAATTGACTTTCGATTAATGAAGACTAGTTATGATTAAAGGTCAAGCCTAATCTTAATTAGTCATACAAGTGAAATTAGGATTAGTAATGCCTTTCATAAGACATATCCATAAGCCTTAGTAAATTGTAGGACTTAAATGAATATGATTATCAATAAAGCTAGCACAAGCTACCTTAAAAGACTATAACCAACACTTTCTCTCTACATAAAACTTGAGAAGCTTGGCAAGAGAGTGTGATTTGGTTTCCCTTAAAGAAGGACCTTGAATCTACGCGGTTGCACCACGGTAAAGTGGTGACGTGACAAGATTCAATGGGCTTGTCTGTGTGGATGTAATATTGTAAGTGTTTGCGGTGTGACATACATCATGTGCATCAATAATGATTAAGGTTCAAAAGCCTTACGACCTATATGGCAATACCACTCTAGTACAGTGTGAAACTGGATGGGACGGGTGCACTGGGTTTTGCAAAGAACACCAGCGGTCCAGTAAAGAAGACCAGCCCTGAGGATGAGTCAGGTCCCGGAATGGCATAAGTGGCGTAGGCTCGCCCCCCTACTGTCGTGCAAACGGGGTACAGGCTTGACTATCCTGTCGCTCTCAAGTTTTCATAATCAGTGAGTTTGTCTGGAAGTCGGAAAATCGTCTTGGCCAGAGATTGAGCAATGCTCTTCGTACTATTTGCTAGTACAGACTATACTCCTGATATATTGTACATATATGGTCGAGCAGTTGCTGTGTGCTCTGCTTTTGGTGTTGTTTTCCCGGGCCCTCATGCATTATATACATATAGCATGGTAGTATCAGCTGCATACTTGTGATTGAGATTATGTGTATGTTTGTGAATATTTTATTAGTGCTCTAGTTACTATGTTCTACTTGTTATGAGTTCATATGATGTTCTCACCCTTTCTTCTCTGCTTCTATTCTCTGTCGTCGCGCTCTTTCGCCATCGCCAGTCGGGTTTGGGGAGCTTCAAGATGTCGGCCATGAGGGTTACGCTGAAATGGGGGCCACGAGGACAGTGGCGGGTCACCGACATTCCTAGACGCTGTATATTCACAGGGGAAGTACACGTCACGATCTCTCACCCTAACCTTCCCCCTTGTGCCAGAGGTCATCTTCACTGTGCCCGTGATCCTGGAGTTCGAGACACCACCAGGACTTCGTCGTCATACCACTTTCCTTAACCGTCGTCATCGTCCCGTTCCATCTGCTTCTTCCCAGTCCTCTCGGATAGCCACTATAGGAGGGCCGGATTCCCCTCGCTACACTCCTGGACCAGAATTGTCATCCCCACCGACCATGCGTTTCAGTGCATTCGGTCGTCCTACCGCCATTGAGCCTGATCTGGTCGTCATTGATGATACTTCATCCGAGGAGGAGGATCCAGAGGAGGACCCTGAGGAGGACCCCGAGGACGAGGAGCTGAGGGAGGATTCTTCTGACGGCATTCCTTCAGAGGAATTCAGGATGATTACCCTCCCGGATGCCAGGAGGAGGAGTTGTAGGGTTGCCCCTGCTAGGTCAGATGACGATGAGTAGAGGAGTGTGTTTGGGGTAGTCATGAGTCTAGCAGTAGTAGCTCTGATTAGTGACCTCTTATTTTGGTTGTATTGATAGAGGTTTTATTTATTTTACTGCCAGAACTCTCATTTTGTATGACGGTGTGGTATCTCGGGGATCACTTGACACTGTGGTTATGTACATGTATATTTTTCACGCTTCTTCCCTAGTCTCTACTTTATATTTGCGTGTGTGTTGTGTATGTATGCGGAATGATTGAATCGACTAGATGTTTTCCGAAAACGTATTTCAGAATTAAGGAAGGGATGCTTTCACAAATATCTAAAATGGAATTAGAATGAGATTAGTTGATAATGATTAAACTCTTTTCAAAAAAAAAAAAAATATATCCCCGTATTTTCTAAGCATACATTTAAAACGAGAGTCATCAGTTACGTTCGTAATGTGATACTCTTAGCGGTATAACTAAGGGTGTCGCATTTAGTGGTATCAGAGCTGTTCTTTCCTTTTGGCCTCGGGTATGGCCTATAATACTCTTCCCTCTGTGTTTACTCTGTGAGGATTGCTTGTTGTTGTGTAGATTGATTGCCTTGTGTGGATTGTTTGCTCTTATATTACCACCTTCGTAATGTAAGAGATTGTGTGTAGAATTATTTGTTCTTGCTTAAATGGTCCTGCATGAAACAGAAGAACTAACGTACCCTGTGAATGTAGGATTCCATGGCAGGAAGGAATAATCCTGTAATGAACGACATCCTGGGAAGGATCGCGGATGTCCTGGAAAATCAGCAACAGACCATAAACGAGATGAACCAAGCTCGCAATCAGAACAACGTCCCCGATGCCTATCGCGGACTATCTACTTTAAAGAAGAATAACCCACCACAGTTCAAAGGGGGTATGATCTTTGATAAGCTATGGCCATACTCTTCTGAGGACTAAGTGACATGCCATGGATTAAGATAATTTAATTCAAGAATACATGGCAGCCCTTTGTTTGTGGTTGACACCTTAGAGATGCATATTTGAAAGTTTTGCCAACAACTTCAAAGTCTTGCTTCAGGATATTTATATGTTCTGATAAAATATAGTCGTTGAAGGTTGTTGATAATACCATTGAGAAGAAATGATTTGGCTCATATAGCCGTTGTGAAAAAGCTTCTCATTCGATTGCTTCTTTTCAAGCAGATTAGGTGTGCAGATGACTTGGCTCTGACACACTGCAGATAAGCTCTTTGATTCTGAGAGTTTTCCATTGTCTTCAACGAGTTGATTTCTCTCTCTTCTTCGTCTTCTTCTTCCTTCTTTTTCTTTCTCTTTTTTCTTTCTTTTTCTTCATTCTCCTTCTTGAAGATGTAAGGAGATAGGATATAGATATCCGTTAGTCTACTCCTTTTTCACCATTGTGAGCTCTACTTCTCTTTGATTAGCCTTGACCAGTATAGGTGTGTAGATATTTTATCCGTTCTGACACACACACAACAATTTTACTCACATATTTTCTCCGAGAGTGAAATTGCTTCTTCAGCAAGTTGGCTTATGAGTATTTCCTGAGAGAGTAGTTAATCTTCTGCAGGTTGGCTTGCTTTTCTCTTTCCTTCTTTGAAGTACAAAGCTTTTGGATGGATAGATGATATGATGATTTTAGCAGTTGAGCTTCTCTTTCATCCTTGATAATTTCTGCTTTTCCTTCTTTCA
The DNA here is from genome assembly GCA_026901365.1 of Sesbania bispinosa. Classification (NCBI taxonomy): domain Eukaryota; kingdom Viridiplantae; phylum Streptophyta; class Magnoliopsida; order Fabales; family Fabaceae; genus Sesbania; species Sesbania bispinosa. The sequence continues at coordinate 1,029,893 of QLOH01000035.1, forward strand.
AGGATTCAAACTTCTGGTTGCGTATTGCAGTGGAGGTACAGAAGTAGGTGTATAACAGCACTGACCTATTCCTGACTCTATTTGCTTTTCTGCCATTTTTTCCTCCTTTTCCTTTCTCGAACAGAGCTTCTTGAAATAGGAAAATATCTTTGCTACTATTTCCTTTCTGGATGAAGGCATAACACATTTAGACAATTTTCTAGTTGTTAATCAAACGGTCTTTGCCTTTGTTGAGACTTCTTGATGTTCAAGATTTGTTCACGTAGTCAGAGAGTTGAGAGTCTTCATATCTTCAGAATGTTTATGACATGTTTGTATTCTTCTTCTTCAAATAGTTTGAAATGCCACGTCATTGCATTCGTAGAGTATGTGTTTGGTAGATTCACTTTTATCATGCACATACTTTCAGAGAGTTGTGTTCTTTCTGATTTGTGATCTTCTGAAGGTCTTCATTTCATCTTGCAGATGTGTTTCTTTCTTCTGTTTATATGCTTTCAGCAGGTTGATCAATTCTTCAGATAGCTTGCTGTGTGTTCTTCTTTTTAGCTTGCGTTTCTTTCTTCTTCTTCTACTTCAAAGTCTTCTAGTTCTCTTTTTCTAGTCTTTCTATTCTTGTCAGCTGGTTGGTTATCTTCAGAGAGTTCCTCCAATGCTTTTTTTGCTTTGTTCTTCTTTAGTAGATTTACTCTTTCAGCAAGTTGCTTCATCTTTCTTCGGATTTCCTCTTCCTCTATTTTGCCTACTTCCTTGGCTATCTTCGTCTTCTTGTCTTTAGACGGATGCTTCATCCTGTTACCTGAAAAAATGCACAGAACAATACCTTTCTCAGTAGAACCTGTCTTTATTGATCTAATTTGTTAATCATTAAAACCTAAGGATAATGAGTCTTAAATCTAATTTAAATACTTAAATTAATTCTGAGACTCAACACTAACAACATTGTATTCCAGGCACTGGGTAAATATAATTAGGTGTTGTCATGGACATGGTGACCAACAAGAGGGATAATTCTCAACTGCCTTAGTCTTAATTAGGTGCAATTAAGGGACAAAAAACGAAGCCTTTCATTTTCTGTTTCCATTAACCAAAATTTACATGGAATTAACCATTTACGGAAACACCATTAACCACGTGCTACCAGCATTGTATTCCATACAATGGGTAAGTGTATTTAGGCCTTGTCATAGACATGGTCACCAAGACCACGACTTATGATCAACTGCATTACGTTTATTTAGCTTGAAATAAGGGCCAAAAACAAGGCCTTTCAGTTTTTGTTAAAATTAACTAAGTTATACATTGAAATAACCATATACGGAAACACCATTAACCATGTGCTAATAGCATTGTATTCCAGGCACTGGGTAAGTATAATTAGGTGTTGTCATGGACATGGTGACCAAACAAGAGAGGTAATGCTCAAATGCCTTAGTCATTAATTAGGTGTAATTAAGGGACAAAAACGAGGCCTTTCATTTTCTGTTGCCATTAACCAAAATTTACATGGAATTAACCGTTTATGAAAACACCATTAACCACGTTCTAACAACATTGTATTCCACGCAATAGGTAAGTGTATTTAGGCCTTGTCATGGACATGGTCACCAAAGACCACGACTTATGATCAATTGCATTAAGTTTTTATTTAGCTTGAAATAAGGGCAAAAACAAGGCCTTTCAGTTTCTGTTAAAATTAACCAAGTTATACATTGAAATAACTGTATACGGTAACAACATTAACCAAGTGCTTACAGCATTGTATTCCACGTCCCCAACCCCTGGCCGTTTGCGCCGTTCGCAGCCCCAGCTCACACCTATCACTCCTGAGCATGGAAAACGCTTCACCGTTAGCCACAGAGAAGATAAAAAATCGATCGAAACGGGGGAAATAAATCCAAACACTTAAGGCTTAACTAAGACGATTTTTTTAGGGGAAAACCAACTAACTTGCGTGCCGCCTTCTCCGTATTTCTCCACGACCACTTCGAACGACCTCCCCTATAATTCGTTGCAAGACGAACGCGACGACGAGAACACCAGTCAATGGAAGACAAAGAAAGAGTTTTGATAGACAAAGAAGGGAATTTTTGCAACCCTAAGCATGTTTCTTTCAGTCAATGGAAGACAAAGAATACGTTTTGACAGAGAATGAGTGGAATTTTTGGAACCCTTAGCATGTTTCTTTCTAGTTTCTTTCTGTCTTGTGCTATTTGCTCCTTCGCTGTGGTGCCCTCGTCGTCGTTCGGTTCTTCACCGTTTCAGGATAGGAGACAATTGTTCTCTACGACAGGGATAAAATAGAAACAGTGTTGGGATTTGATTTTTAATTGTTTCGAATTCCAAAAGTGACAAGGGTATGATGCCATTTCGAATTTACAGGAGAGGTAAAACCACCTTATTTCAAATTTTGATAATAAGTCTGTTAACTTGGAGAAAAATTCTTGATTGAAGTCAAAACAAAAAGACTTTAGGAATTCGAAAAGAAGACAAGTGTAAATTCGAGAAATAATACATTGCAGGTATTTTGAAAGGCAAGTGATAGTTCTTTTATTCATGATCCAAATTCGAATTACATCGGTTCGAATACATTGGAAATATATTAGAAAGGAAGCTATCCTAAGTGCCTAATACATTAGAAAGGAAACTATCCTAAGTTACAATGAGTCCTTGACTCATGTCTTCCGAACCTCTTTCTCTTCTTCCTCCCCCACAGGCTTTGATGGAGCCAAGGCAAAGGGAAATTTGTTTTTGATTCTGTTGAACCACCTTTGACTTGGGGAAGGAAACAAGGTCGGCATGGGAAAACAATAATAGATTCATTATTATATAAATGAACCTATATTTGGCTATCACGTACAATCCAAAAGCAAAGTTTTAAAGAAAAAATTTGAAAAAAAGCCAATGGCTTTGGCCATTACGTCAATCCTATAAAAAATGAAATCATTCCAGATTGGATTGAACGTAATAGCCAAAGGAATTGACTTCTTCATATTCTTTGAAGAATTTAGAAGAAAATAGAATGAAGAATTGTGAAAAGAATGTGCAAAAGACTCTTATTTATAGGAGTGGAAAGAGGCAAGTGTCATTAATAAGACCATTTTAACGTCCAATGAGAAGAAATCTCATAATGAAATTGAATGAAGTAGTTTGGACGGTGGCCGGTGGTCTTTATGATCTTTGGAATGGTCAAATGAAGTTTGACATGTGGCACAGGGAAGAGTGTAGTCCAAAATCTCGAAAAGAGAAAAATTTATTAAGTTCAGATGTCAAGAAAAGACTAAGTCTTAAAGTTAAGGATTTTCTCGAATCCATGAAGTAAAAATTCCAGAAAGAAGATTTCGAGAAAACAGAAAGAAGATTTCGAGAAATCAGAAGGAAAGAATTCGAGAAACAGGAACAGAGAATTCGAAGACAAGATATCTGAAAACTTAGAAGATTTTTGAAGAAATCAAAAGGAAGTTTGAAAAGTCAGAAGACAGTTATTGAAGATCAGAAACGGTTTTCTGGTTAACAGAAGACGTGGCAAGCATGCACGTTGCCAGCACATAGGGCTAGATGATGTGTCATATGTACATTAGTTAGCCGTTAGGATTAGGAAACTATAAATAGGTGAACTCTTAATGTAATAAGGGTTGGCAAATCACTTATACTCAAACTCTCTGAAACGCCTTACACGTCCAAACTTAAAGCGACAAACAGGTTACAAGGAGAAGGAAGTATGTGATGAACCCATCCAATTTCTTTCAATGCAATTGTTCTTACAATTCATTTTTCTTTTCTTTATTTTACATTCCGCAATTTACATTCTACAATTTTTATCTGCATTGCTTTTCTTGAACTTTCAGTGATTTCTGTGAAAGTTGATTTCTGAAAATATAGTCTGGAAAACTTGATAAAATTCTGAATCAAGTAGTTCTAATTCTTTCTGAAAGATAAGTTTTGATTAAATTATGAATCAAAACCTTTAAAACTTGTTATTTCTGGATCTCTGAAGCATAATAATTGACTTGGTAAATTCTATACCAATCAACCATTTTTTCCAGAAAATTTGAACTTTTGAAAGTCTTTTATAAATCAGAAACACCATAAATCTACTTTTTAAAAGAGTCCCGTAAGAGGATCTGATTCTAATCCCCAGATTGTTCGTAGAATCAAAGTGATTAAAATTTAATTTTCGGAATTAGATTTTTTCACCACAAACAAATTGGCACGCCCAGTGGGACAAAATTGCCAAAAGTAGTGTGTGTTATGATTTTCTAAAAAAAAAATTTCTTGTGTGTGTTTGAGAAGTGGTAGAACAACATCTATTCAAATGGCTAATAGTTCAAGACAAACTGGATCTGGAAACAATAGTTGGGATACAACAACCAATACTACAAACTTTGGAAGTCCACCACCCCCAGGAAATGAATCTGTGAATAATAACGAAAATGGGGTCAATGGAAATAGTAGTGTTAATAGAGAAACAGGAGTTTTTACAACTTCATCAGAAAATTTGGGTGTAAGTCAAGTTATGACTACTGCCCCTGTTTCTGGAACTATCCCTATGCCTAATTTCCTTTCTACATCTCAAAATGGACAACCAATATATGGGTTGCCATATGGTTTCGTCTCAAGTTCTGGGATGGCACCACCAACAATGTCAACAGTAGGTCCAACAATAAATCGTGGACCCATTTTTAATCCCTTTGTGGTAAGTTCATCTTCATCCATTACAAATTCCACTTTACAGTCTTTAAGGCAACAAATGGATGAAAGCAATCATGAAATGGTAAATATGTTGACACAACAAATGGCCACAGTGTTCGATCCATTGGTACAAACCACAAATACCAATTATAATTTGTTGGCTAGGCAAATGGAGAGGATTGCGGATGTGTTTGGAGCACCCACAGATCCTATAGTTAGACAAGTGGCTAATATGAATTCCCCTGTGAATCAAGGAGATCAAAATAATCAAATACCAAATCCTGTTAATCCTGTCGAAAATAGGGAAGAAAATGCTCCTAGAATCATCCTGAATCGAAATCAGAATGCTGATGAAATTCTCGAAAGGATAAAAGCAAATAAATTAGGGGGAAAAAAATGTTGTTGGAATTGTCGAACAAGTCCTAAACAGACATGGGTTTAATGTAGGATTTGCAAATCATCCATATGTAGTGTCTCCTTTTTCCCAGATGGTATTGCAGACTGAATTGCCGAGGGGATGGAAAGTTCCCAAATTTACCAAATTTTCTGGAGAAGTAAGAGAATCTACTGTCGAACACATTGCTAGATATCAAATCGAAGCAGGTGATTTGGCAAATAATGAAGAGTTGAAAATGAAATATTTTCCTAGTTCTTTAACTAAAAATGCTTTCACTTAGTTTATAACTCTTTCCCCGAATTCTATTCATTCATGGAATCTATTAGAAAGAAGTTTTCATGAACAGTTCTTTAGAGGAGAAACAAAAGTTACTTTTATGGATTTAGTGAACATTAAAAGATTTTCGAATGAATCCATAGATGATTATTTGAATAGATTCAAGCAAATGAAAGCAATGTGCTTTACCCAAATTCCTGAATATGAGTTAGTCCAAATGGCTGCTGGAGGGTTGGATTATTCAATTCGAAAAAAATTGATTAATCAACAACTTGGAGATATGGCCCAATTGGCTGATAAGGTTAGGCAAATTGAACATCTTAAGAAAGAAAAAAAGAGATTTCGAAAACCTGAAAAGACTTTTTGAAAATATAAAATAGCATATTTGGAAGTATTTGATGATAGTGATTTCAAATATGACATAGAGGATAATGATGTTCATGTGGCAGAACTTAAGCCCGGACCTCTTTATGTTTGTCAATCTTTGGAACCTAGTGGAAATACTAATAATGATACTAAAGATAGGTTTCCTAAGAAAAATTATGGTTTCGATATTTCGAAAGCAGATCAAATTTTTGATATATTGGTAAAAGACAAACAAATAACTCTAAGTGATGACCATGAAATTCCTTCTCAAGAACAGAGAAGAGGTCGAAAGTATTGTAAGTTTCATCATACTTATGGACATTGGAATAATAGTTGCGTTCGTTTCAGGGATATTATTCAAGAAGCTATCAAACAAGGTAGATTGAAATTCGAAGAAAAGGTTCCAATGGCCATGAAGATTGACTCTGACCCACTCCAGGTGAACGCCAACTACGCTGAACCTGCAAGTGTGAACATGGTCGAATTGGAAGATTCCAATTCTGTGGGACAGGCCACAGAGATGGCCCTTGATGGAGATCAGGAATTACATGATGTTTATCCAAAAGGGGGTGAATCCTTGTTGGAATTTCTGAATCGAAAGAAGGCAGAAGATGCCTCAATTGAACTTTGTCCAAGGTGTCATGTTGTATTCGATAGGTCTGCAGCCAAGGCTTTTCGTGGATCAGAAATGAAGACACATTATCAGCAAGTGACTGCCCAACATCAGAAAAAAGAAAATAAGCAGAAGAAGCCCCATCCTTCTTATGGGGGTTGGATTTCGAAGTCTAAATCCATTTCTGGAGGAAAGGCACCTGTTAACATGAATAGGTTTGATAAGGGAAAACAACCCATGAATCCAAAATTTCATGAAGACAAGAAACATCGAACTTTTGTACCATCATCATCAACTCCCCCGAATCAATGGGTTCGTCTTGGCTACATGAAATATCAGAATAATTTCCAAGGTTTTCACCAGAAACCTTATTACGGAAATAGGCCTCAAATGACGAAGACCCAGTGGAGAAGGGCACAAAGAATGAGAAAGGCTGCTTTCGAGGAACAAGGAAAGAGAAACATGATTGTTGAACAAAACAATCAACAACCTAAACCTGTGCAAGCAAAAAATGCTCAAGTAATTCAAGTCCAAGCAAATTCGAATCAACCATCTTATGCTCAAGTGGTGAAAAAGAAGCCTTCATTTCAAGTTATTGGAGGTTTTGATGAGAATGAAGATGACTTATTAACAGAAAATTTCGAAACTGGATTTGTAGATGGTCTGGATGACATCTGTGCAGTTGTTTATGTATTACCTGCTGAGTATGCTGACTGAGGAACTTGAAAAAAGCTTAGAAGATGAAGACTTTGAGGAAGATGATATAGGTAAGGATCCAGTATGTTATACATACATTGGCAAACAGATTTGCCAGAATACTTCTGCAGTATTCGAAAAACCAACTGATGATATGCAACTTCATATGAAGCCTTTGTTCATTAGGGCGTTAGCTGGAGATGTGAGTATTAGAAAGGTCCTCGTAGATTCTGGTGCAGCAGTAAATCTGATGCTGAAATATATGATGAAAAAATTGATGAAGACTAAGTTTGATCTGATGCCTCATCAGATGATTATTACTGATTTCAGTGGGAAGACTTCAAATCAGAGGGAGTATTATGTTTGGAGTTAACAGTGGGAACCATCATGAGACCCACTATGTTTGTTGTAGTTGATTCAAAAGCAAATTATAACTTACTTCTTGGAAGAGGGTGGATCCATGGTGTAGGTGTTGTTCCATCTTCAATGCATCAGAGACTTTGCATGTGGACTAAAGAAGGTGTACCCATTTACGTTGATGGGGACAAGAACTATTTTAAAGTCGAAGAGGATGTTGTGGATGTGAAGGAGTACTGAAAAGAAGGTTATGAAGACAAGACCGTATGAAGTGATTGATAAGTATATGTTGGTACCTACAAAAATACCTTATTCAGTAAGATTGAATCCAAATTGTGGGTTTATGTTACAATGTGATGTTGGCCCTTTCGAGGCCACAGAAATTTCTGAATGGTCAGACCCAGAATAGATTCGAGCTTTTGGGCTCGAATTTCGGCCTATGTGGCCGAGAAGAAGGTAGAGGCGGCTCTCGAAGCCGAATCTAATCAAAATAAACAAAATAAAGAGGTAACGGCCCATAAGGACGAACTGGCAAGAAGGTAAAATAGTCATTGAGGAGATAATAGAAGAAGAAATCTCATCAGAAACGAAAGGTAAAAATTTTGAAGATGTTTCTGAGGAAAATAGAAAGTATGAAGAGGTTTCTGAAGGAAGTAGAGATTCTGAAAAGAAGTATCTTGAGGAAATGCTCAAAAAGATTGAGACGTATGTTCAAGACACAGGGGTTTGAGTTCGAAAGGTTAGATTGCATCTATGATGACTCTCCTTTGGGTTTCGAAGGTATTCTGTCTCAAGGCATTAAGAAAATGGAAGCTCAAGACCCTTTAGAGGAAATAAACTTGGGAACGGAGAGTGAGAAAAGACCCACGTTTATAAGTCAGAATCTCGAAGGATATTTTAAGAAGAAAATCATTGACTTGTTGAAAGAGTATAAAGATTGTTCTGCTTGGGATTATCATGAAATGCCTGGTTTGAGTCGAGAACTGGTGGAGCATAGACTTCCAACTTTTCCAGAAAAGCGACTAGTGACACAGGCTCCAAGAAGATTTGCTCCAGAAATAGTTTCAAAAATCAAAGAAGAAATAGAGCGTCTTCTAAAGGCTAAGTTCATTCGAACTGTCAGGTATGTAGATTGGATTTCTAACATAGTTCCTGTTATTAAGAAAAATGGAACTTTAAGAGTTTGCATTAATTTTAGAGATCTTAATGATGCAACTCCTAAAGATGAATACCCAATGCCAGTTGTTGATATGTTAATAGATTCGGCAGCAGGAAATGAACTTTTAAGTATGTTAGATGGGTATTCAGGTTATAATCAAATTTTTATTGCCGAAGAGGATGTTTCGAAAATAGCTTTTCGATGTCCTGGGGCAATAGGCACTTATGAATGGGTAATGATGCCCTTTGGCTTAAAAAATGCTGGTGCAACTTATCAAAGAGCCATGAATTCGATTTTTCATGATTTAATAGGAAATTTTATGCAAGTCTATATAGATGATGTTGTGGTTAAGTCTGAATCAAAAGACTTACATTTAAATCATTTAAAACAAGCTTTCGAGAAAATGAGAAAGCATGGATTGAAAATGAATCCTATTAAATGTGCTTTTGGTGTATCTGCAGGAAATTTCTTAGGATTTCTTGTACACAAGAAAGGTGTTGAGGTTGATAAAAACAAAGCTAAGGTAATTCTCGAAGCATCTCCACCTACTACCAAGAAACAATTGCAATCTTTTCTGGGAAAAGTAAATTTCCTTCGAAGGTTCATTTCGAACTTATCAGGAAAAACAAGGGTGTTTTCCCCATTGCTGAAACTGAAGAAAGAAGAAAATTTTAAATGGGAAGATGAACATCAAAGAGTCTTCGAGGAAATCAAGAAATATTTGACAACTCCTCCAATTATGACTCCTCCTTTGCCAGGGAAACCTTTGAAGTTATATATTTCTGCTTCAGAAGCCACAATTGGAAGTATGTTGGCTCAAGAGGACGAAAATGGCGTAGAAAGAGTTGTTTACTATTTGAGTAGAGTCCTTAATGATGCAGAAACTAGATACTGTGCTATAGAAAAGTTGTGTTTATGTTTGTACTTTTCTTGTACTAAACTTAAATATTATGTCAAACCCCATGATGTATTTGTTATTTCTCACTTTGATGTAATAAAGCACATGTTGTTGAAACCTATATTGCACAGTAGAGTTGGAAAATGGGCGTTAGCATTGACTGAATTTTCATTAAAATTTGTCCCATTAAAAGCAATGAAAGGACAAGTAGTTGCAGATTTCTTAGTTGATCATCCCCCAATTCCAATTGAAGAATCAACATATGTAGGCTTAGAGCCTTGGAAATTATATTTTGATGGATCCAAACATAAGAATGGATCAAGAGTTGGAATTTTACTAATTTCACCCAAAGGGTTTCCAACTCGAATGATGTTTGAAATAAAACATCCTTGTTCGAATAATGCAGTAGAGTATGAAGCTCTTATTGCTGGTCTCGAAATTCTAGTTACCATGAATTCGAGAAATGTTCATATTAAAGGAGATTCTCAATTAGTTATTAAGCAGGTAACTAAAGAATATAAATGTTTAGATTCAAAATTGGCTAAGTATTTGGTTCAGGCCAATAAACTTCTGGAAATGTTTGATGAAGTAAAAGTTGAACATATTCCAAGAGGTCAGAATTTCGAAGCTAATGAATTGGCTCAAATAGCTTCAGGATATAGAATTTCAATTGGAACTCTCAGAAAAATTAGTGATATTCAGAAAAGGCTTCCAATGAAGGAATTTGATATCCATAATATAAATCTTCTAGATCAGAATGATTGGAGAAGAGAAATTGTGAATCTGATACAAAATCCTTCCCTGATAAAAAAAACACTTGAAATATAAATTCTGAACTACTGTGTTTTAGGTGAAGAGCTTTATAAGAAAGCTATTGATGGGAATTTACTTCGATGTTTAGGAGAAACTGAAGCATACTTAGCTTTGGTCAAAGTACATGAAGGTGCTTGTGGAGCTCACCAAGCAGGAAAGAAAATGGAATGAATTTTGAGAAGAAAATTATTCTTTTGGCCTTCAATGGCCAAGGATTGTCACAATTTCGCTGAGTCTTGTGAAGATTGTCAAAAGCATGGAAATTTGCAACAAGTTCCAGCAAGTGAATTGCATTCAATAATAAAATCTTGGCCTTTCAGAGGATGGGCTTTAGATTTGATTGGAATGATTCACCCAGCTTCTTCGAGAAACCATAAGATTGATTGGAATGATTCACCCAGCTTCTTCTAGTAGGAGTTGATTATTTTACTAAATGGGTAGAAGCAATTCCTTTAAGAGAGGTTTCTCAAGAAGATATCATTCGTTTTATTGAAGAAAATATCATATTTCGATTTGGCTTACCAGAAACCATTACCACAGATCAAGGAACGATGTTTACTGGGAGAAAAATGGTTAGGTTTGCTAAATCGAAAGGGATAAAATTACTTTCTTCTACTCCTTATTATGCACAAGCTAATGGTCAAGTTGAAGCAGTTAATAAAATTATTATTGCTTTAATTAAAAGACATATTGGGCAAAGGCCTAGAAATTGGCATGAAACTTTGAATCAAGTTCTGTGGGCCTATAGAAATTCACCAAGAGAAGCTACTCGAACTATCCCTTATAAGTTGGTTTATGGTCACGATGCTATATTACCAGTAGAAATAAACTTGCAATCAATAAGGGTTCAAAGGCAATTCGAGTTATCTTCTCAAGATTATTGGAATTTGATGTTTGATGAATTAAATGAACTTGATGAGGAAAGGTTACTTGCTCTTGAAAATATAATTAGGCAAAAAGAGCAAATTACTCGTTGTTATAATAGAAGAGTTAAGAAAAAAGAGTTCCAAGATGGTGATTATGTTTGGAAGTTAATTTTGCCAATTGATAAAAAGTCTAAGAAGTTTGGTAAATGGTCACCTAATTGGGAGGGACCTTTCGAAATTGAGAAAGTATTTTCTAATAATGCATATTCAATTCGAGAGTTAGTTGGTGATATGCGCATAATGTCAATAAATGAAAATACTTAAAAGAATATAAACCAAACTTGCAGGAAATTAGAATTGTGCATAAAGAAAAATAAATTGTTCAAAGGACAATTGAATTTGAGCCCATGCTCAACAAATAAATTCGAAATTACATAGTAAAGATTCGAAAAGAGGCAGAAGCAATTAAAAAGGAGAATTATTCTTCATCTTTGCGAAGTCATGCATTAGGTCTTCATATTGGATCTTCAAGCTGTAGCCAGATTTTTCCAAATTATTAATATCTTTTGAAACATCTACAACACTTCTCAAAATTCCTTTAACAGAATTGAGAATTTCAGTTCGAGAAGACCTCTGGCTCGAGATAGTGGCTTTCAGCTCTCTTTGCTGTGACTTCACTCTGGTGGCATCCTCCTAAGTTTTCGAATTGCTGCCTCAATTCGAAGATTCTCTTTTTCGAGATCCTCAACCTTGGATAAATTTTGCTTGATGGATTGCTCGTATTTTTTAACTTTGCCTTTGCTATCCTGAAGCTTATCCATCAGCTCAGCCTTCTCACCTTTTTGAATACTTAACCTCGAAGTAGTTTCTTCAATTTGATCAAGAGTGTTGAGGGCATTCTGATATAATTTTGAGAAACCTTTGATCCATTCTTGTTGAGATTCAGAAAATTCTTTTTGTCTCTTATCGAAAAGAGTCAAGTAACATTGAATCTCTTCTTTGTAATGAGGATCTTTAAGGATCATTTTCAACATGGGTTTCTCGAAAACTAACTTCTTGAAGTTTTAAAGAACTGCTTCCATTGAATCTGCTTCATTCAAAGAGTCCTGTACAGTTGCTTCATAATGGGTTGATGATAAAGAAACTTCCCCAGAAAGGACTTCGAAAACCAGAAATGGATTGTCATCCAAATTTTTGAGGCAATCATCCAAGTCTATAGGAGTGTATACAGGAGTAGACCTAGATGAATCCCTTGAAAAACTTGGGACTTTTTCTGGAGTCTCTGATTCTGATTGGACATTTGAAGTCCCTTTCATAGGAGTTTTCTTCTTTTCTTGAGGGATAGGTTGAGGAGAAGGCACGAGATCATCTTCTTCCATAGGAGAATCTTCTTTATTTGGATTTGAAGGGGATTGTACTTCTTCTTCTTCCCCTTTCTCTTCTTCTTGTTCCTCACTACTCCCTTCGATATTGTCCAAAGGTTTTTTTTGAGGTAAGGACTTCTTCGAGGAAGTAGCCTGAAGTGGATTCCCTATGATTTTCTCTTCATTACCACCACTTTCAGCTTGGGAACTTGAAGAAATGTTTATCTGAAAATACTTAAGTTAGATAAACAAGAATATAAGGGTAGAAATCAATAGTTGATTTTTTTTCCTTTCTTTCTTTCGAAGAGAGAGTGAAGAGGTTTACTTGTTCCACAACCTCACTTGGGATTTGTTTCTTATAGGCCTTAATCTTAAATCTTTGGCCAACTCTCTGATGTTTTACATAAAGAAAAAATAGATTTCAAAAACAGAATTTCGAAAAGAAAAGTTTCGAAGATAATATTAAAAGATAAGAGGAAAATTGAAACTTACAGCTCCAATGGTTTTCCCTGGTGGAATTACAGAAAGAATTTTTGGTTTGGGAGCGTTCTTTCCTTTCTTTGTAATTTTTTCTCTCAAAGGGATAATTTGTTGTTCAGGAGTGCTTTCCTGTTAAAAGAAAAGAATAGTTAGATTCTTCGAATTCTATTAAGATTTTTGAAATTAACAAGAGAATTCGAAAACACCTTTGAGAGAGATTGTTCATTAGATTTTTCAGATTGACTCTTCTTTTGACCTTTCACTGCTTTCTTCTTTGAATTATTTGAATCATCTGCTTCATTCTTCTTGCCCATAGAAGCAGAAGGACTCTTGTCAGAAGGTTCGTCATTCTTTTCGACCTTACTTGACGTGGTCTTCTTTCGAGATTTAGAAGCAGCGGGCTGGAAAAAGATAAAGGAATAAAAAGTTAGGTTTCGAAATCTAAATCTAAAATAAGTTCAGATTTTCGAAATAAAACTTACAGAGGGTTTTCGAGAAGAGGATGGAGCCTTCCTTTTCTTAGATTTCTTTTCTTCCTCTTTGTCACTTTCCCAGTCTTTTTCAGCATCCTTCAAGAGCTTGCACTCTTGATCTAGAAAAGAAAAGAAACTTGTAAGTATAAGATTGGGATAAGTTAGAAAAGAAAAGAAATGTTTATGTTATTACCTTGAACCATGAAGTTCTTAGAAACTATTCTCACATGTTCTATACCCAAATGAGGTATGAAAGGGTAATTGTCCAAATTATATATAGTTAAAGTAACTCTTTTTGCAAGAGGTTTGAGATGATTAAAAAGAAAATCAGGCGTTGCAGGTCCAGTCCATTCAGGACCATATAATTTTTTTGCCAAACCAAATTTTGTTGTTGGTAAAGGAGGAAACTTTGGACAATATTTTTCGAAAATAGTTTTGCCTTTGGGATTAACAAGTTTGAAATTTTGTTGATTCAAAGAAATTTTTTCTTTTAAAGAAAAAGCTGCTTCAGAAATAGTTCTATGAATTTTATTGGGAATATAGAACACATGAAAATATTTCTCGAAAGCTTCGATTTATTTGATATGCGTACCTTTAGTCTTCTTGGTTGATTTCTGCGTATAAGCAATGTCTTTTGTTAGTCTTGTAAAGCAGGTGGCTTCATCAACTTGAATAGCATTATAATAATGTGACCACCATTCCTCGAAAGACAGTGTGCAGTAATAGGAAAGTTCGAAAGGAACTGGGCATAAAGATAAAGGTTTTTCACCCTTTCTATTTTCTAAGTCATTAAAGCCCTCTTCGCCATTCACCATGTCTTCTATCAGGATTTGGGATTTAGAAATATAGCAAGGTGTTGATCGAAATTGGCTTAGCCCAAATTGACGAGCTACCAATTGAGGTTGGTACTGGAAGACTTTGAAATCTTTCAATTGGAATCCACAGTATATGAGATCATAAGATAAGAACTGCTTCCAAATTTTTAAACTTTCAGATTGTGCACCCGGAGTGTCACAAGGGAATTTTCGAGTAAACCACTCAGGTCCTCGAGTTCTCGAAGAGAAAGGTGCAAGTTGAGGAGTATGTTTTTTGATTTTTAAGAAAGAAGAGAAGTAAGCTTTGAATGACTCCAAACGATTCTTTTTAGAAGAAGGAGTAAGGAAAGAAAGTCTGAAACCTTCAATAGAAGAAGGAAGATTTGAGTCTGAGGGTTCAGAACTTTCGAATTTGTCTTCGAAAATGGCATTTAGCCAAAGTTGAAGAAACCAGAAAGGGCCTCAAAGATTTCGAATTGGTTCTTTTATTTTTAGAGCAAAAATAGCCTCAGACAGCATGTCATAGACATTGGCCAAAAGACATCTACTTAAATCCATTCGAATACCCTTGGCCAACATCTGAGCAAGGGGAAGATAGGATTTTGGAACTTGGTTGGATCGAGAACAGAAAACATAAGCGGAAAGCCAAACCATGAGAAAGGAAACATGCTCTTTCTCAGTGACTTTACCAGATTTGGCATTTAGTTGGATGAAATGGGTATAAGTTAACTTATCCCAACAAGGCTCGACATGAGGTTCAGGAACCTTCATGAAAGGAAGAACAAGTTGGCCTTCAGGTCGAAGGCCGGTTATGGCAGCAATATCGAACAAAGTAGGAGTGAGCATGCCATAAGGAAAATAAAAAGAATTAGTGGTTCTTTCCCAGAAAAGAAAGGAGGAAAGAATGAGAGTATGGTCAAGACTAAGATCATATTTACTAAGTTGAATAAGATCAAAGATACCCAATTGCTTCCACAAGGAACCCATGGTGCCTTCAATCCTATTTAACCACATGATATAAGAATCTTTTTGAGAAGGTGGGGTTGCTCGAAAAATATCAGAAATATTTTCGAGATGATCAAATCGAATCTTAGACTTGAAAGCATGAATATTTTCTTCTTTATAACTAGGGAAGAATTCATCATATGAAGTAAGGGAAGACACAAGAGAATAAGGACCTAAGAAGGCAAAGTGTTTTTTCCTGATGGAGTATGGAATGAGTACCTGAGAATTCCAGATAGCTATTTTCTCTTCAGCATTTTCAGGTTCAGGGACATAAACTTTATCATCCCTAGCAAGGAGGTTACCTTTAACAACGGTAAAGGGTACTGGAATAGAACCTTCAGAAGCCATTAATGGAGTTCTTGAAGTTCTTAAGAAAGAAAAGAGAACAATGCAACGATGCAAATGAGCTGAAAATGCATCAAGGAAAGTAAAATCAGAACCTTTGAAATATTTAATCGGTGAAACTCAAGTTAAAAATAAGAGAAAATGATCAAAAAGAGATAAAGATCATACCTTGAGTGAGAAGGAATGACGCTGGTTGAGAGAAAAGTTGGAATTCTTGAGATTGAAGATGAAAAGTGAAACTGAAGGGTTTTTACTTGATATTTATATGAGAGAAAAATAACATGATTACAAAGAAGTTTAAAAAGTAACCATGATTACACATTTCTTGGAACATGAGTTAATAACCCAAAAATGTGGGATAATCAGTTATTTTGATAAAAGTAACTGAAATTTAAATTTAAATGGAAATTGAAGGGTTTATCTAAAAGGATATTAAAATTTTTCCCCTTTTTTTTTGAATAATTGTTATAAGGAATACCAAAAGTTTGTTCCAAAAATATCTCTTTCTGCAAATAAAATAAATTATTACTTGAAAGAGACTATTTTTGGGGGGGCATCTGTTGGGATTTGATTTTTAATTGTTTCGAATTCCAAAAGTGACAAGGGTATGATGCCATTTCGAATTTACAGGAGAGGTAAAACCACCTTATTTCGAATTTTGATAATAAGTCTGTTAACTTAGAGAAAAATTCTTGATTGAAGTCAAAACAAAAAGACTTTAGGAATTCGAAAAGAAGACAAGTGTAAATTCGAGAAATAATACATTGCAGGTATTTCGAAAGGCAAGTGATAGTTCTTTTATTCATGATCCAAATTCGAATTACATCAGTTCGAATACATTGGAAATATATTAGAAAGGAAGCTATCCTAAGTGCCTAATACATTAGAAAGGAAACTATCCTAAGTTACAATGAGTCCTTGACTCATGTCTTCCGAACCTCTTTCTCTTCTTCCTCCCCCACAGGCTTTGATGGAGCCAAGGCAAAGGGAAATTTGTTTTTGATTTTGTTGAACCACCTTCGACTTGGGGAAGGAATCAAGGTCGGCATGGGAAAACAATAATAGATTCATTTATTATATAAATGAACCTATATTTGGCTATCACGTACAATCCAAAAGCAAAGTTTTAAAGAAAAAATTTGAAAAAAAAGCCAATGGCTTTGGCCATTACGTCAATCCTATAAAAAATGAAATCATTCCAGATTGGATTGAACGTAATAGCAAAAGGAATTGACTTCTTCATATTCTTTGAAGAATTTAGAAGAAAAGAGAATGAAGAATTGTAAAAAGAATGTGCAAAAGACTCTTATTTATAGGAGTGGAAAGAGGCAAGTGTCATTAATAAGACCATTTTAACGTCCAATGAGAAGAAATCTCATAATGAAATTGAATGAAGTAGTTTGGACGGTGGCTGGTGGTCTTTATGATCTTTGGAATGGTCAAATGAAGTTTGACATGTGGCACAGGGAAGAGTGTAGTCAAAATCTCGAAAAGAGAAAAATTTATTAAGTTCAAATGTCAAGAAAAGACTAAGTCTTAAAGTTAAGGATTTTCTCGAATCCATGAAGTCAAAATTCCAGAAAGAAGATTTTGAGAAAACAGAAAGAAGATTTCGAGAAATCAGAAGAAGAGAATTTGAGAAACAGGAACAGAGAATTCGAAGACAAGATATCTGAAGACTTATAAGATTTTTGAAGAAATCAAAAGGAAGTTTGAAAAGTCAGAAGACAGTTATTGAAGATCAGAAACGGTTTTCTGGTTAACAGAAGACGTGGCAAGCATGCACGTTGCCAGCACATAGGGCTAGATGATGTGTCATATGTACATTAGTTAGCCGTTAGGATTAGGAAACTATAAATAGGTGAACTCTTAATGTAATAAGGGTTGGCAAATCACTTATACTCAAACTCTCTGAAACACCTTACACGTCCAAACTTAAAGCGACAAACAGGTTACAAGGAGAAGGAAGTATGTGATGAACCCATCCAATTTCTTTCAATGCAATTGTTCTTACAATTCATTTTTCTTTTCTTTATTTTACATTCCGCAATTTACACTCTACAATTTTTATCTGCATTGCTTTTCTTGAACTTTCGTGATTTCTGTGAAAGTTGATTTCTAAAAATATAGTCTGGAAAACTTGATAAAATTCTGAATCAAGTAGTTCTAATTCTTTCTGAAAGATAAGTTTTGATTAAATTCTGAATCAAAACCTTTAAAATTTGTTATTTCTGGATCTCTGAAGCATAATAATTGACTTGGTAAAATTCTATACCAATCAACCATTTTTTCCAGAAAATTTGAACTTTTGAAAGTCTTTTATAAATCAGAAACACCATAAATCTACTTTTTAAAAGAGTCCCGTAAGAGGATCTGATTCTAATCCCCAGATTGTTCGTAGAATCAAAGTGATTAAAATTTAATTTTCGGAATTAGATTTTTTCACCACATACAAACAGAAAACCTCTTTTCACATTCTTCAAATATCCCTTTCTTCAGGGCTTCATTTACAAATACATTAACTTCCATTATTTTTGTTGAAACCTCATTTTGACCCCCGAGAATTGAAAAAAGGCACTAAAATCATCTATGGTATGGTGCAACACTTAACCCCCTGTTGCACCCTAAAAGTCGCCATATAGTACTGACCACCTATTGCAACCAATGTTATAGAACTTGTGATCGATTTAGTTAAGGTAGTGGGTCATTTGGTCAGTGTGGTCAAACCAGTGGATCACTAATTGAATTGGTTAAATCAGTATATACTAAAACATAAATTCTATACCAAAATATTTAAAGTTTATGAAAAAGTAAAATTCACAAAATATTAATGACACAAGCCAATATGTTTAAAATTCATCTGATAAAAACACTTATTTATAATTTATTAGAATTAAGCATATTTTAAATTTTATATAATATTTTAAAGGGTTAAATATGTTTTCAGTCCCTGAAATATAGTCAAGATTTGGTTTTAGTCCCTGCAATTTAAAATCAGTGATTTTGGTCCTTCAAAAATTGAAAATACACCAATTTAGTCCTTATTAATAAAATTTGTAGTTAATCGGTCGCAAAATATGTAGCAAAACTATGCAATAAGGACTAAATTGGTGTATTTTCAACTTTTGAAGGACCAAAATCACTGGTTTTAAATTGCAGGGACTAAAACTAAATCTCGACTATATTTCAGGGACTAAAAACATATTTAACCCTATATTAAATAATATGAAAATACATTTTTGTTTAATAATATATATTATAAATTTAAAAATATATTTTATATTACATTAAATTCATATATTTATTTATCAAAGTAGTAGTGAAAATAGTGAATTACTCAAAAACGTCTGAAAATGTGACAATCATTTTAGAATGGAATATATATTATCTCACGCATTATATGTATAAGGTGGTGGCTTGGGCATCCCTCATCAACAGATCTTGCGTTCGAATCCCAGTTGTAGCATTTTGGTATTTTTCCATCTAGCACGCGAAGGCAGTTGCTACCAGCAAGAGCGCACGCATTGGACTGGGTCAACACACGTTGATCCGTACCAGTTAACACTGGTTTCAACGGTTTGACACTGGTTCGGTTACGTCAAGTCCGGTTCAATTACATAATCGATCTAATAGGTTAACTAGATCGGCCATTAGAGCTGTCAATTCGGGCTACCCGGCCCGGTCGGGCCCGACTCAATGCAGGTAGCTAGCTTTATTGGGCTAGATTAAAAAGCCCGGAAGTTATTCGGGCTTCTAAAATAGGTGTTCGAGCCATACCATTTTACGGGCTTTTTGCGGGTAGCCCAATTCTTTTAGGATTTTTGCGGGCTACCCGACCTTTGTGGGTTTTGCGAGTAGTAGGCTTTCTCGGGCTGGGTTAAAAAGCCCGGGAGTTATTCAGGTTTTTAACATAAGGGCCCGAACCCTGCGTTTTTGTGGACTTTTGTGGGCCGGCCCGGTCGAGCTAGCCCATTTTACTGGCTCTCACTACAAGAAAATGACGAATTAAATGCGGAATATTAGCGTCGGTCACGACACCGACGCTACTAGCGTCGGCCACGACACCAACGCTACTAGCGTCGGCCAGGCTGACACTAACTTTAGTAAATTGGCCGATGCTAAAGACCGACATTATAGGCAAAAAATTTTTTAAAAATTTTTTTATTTAGCGTCGGGCTCAGTAAAGTTAGTGTCAGCTTGGCCGAAATTAATTTCTTGCTATTTTTTCACTATGTATATAATATTTTGCACTATATATTTAAAAAAACAAACTTAGTGTAACGGTAATGCTCCTTTTTTGTATCATGCAGGATGTGGGCTCGATTCTCTCACAATTGATAAGTCTGGGAAGAAATGTTTTTTTGACAAAATTATTAGCGTCAGCCATGGCCGTTGCTATGTTG
The DNA here is from genome assembly GCA_026901365.1 of Sesbania bispinosa. Classification (NCBI taxonomy): domain Eukaryota; kingdom Viridiplantae; phylum Streptophyta; class Magnoliopsida; order Fabales; family Fabaceae; genus Sesbania; species Sesbania bispinosa. Next base: position 1,049,908 of record QLOH01000035.1, read on the forward strand.
TGACGGCCATGGAACTAGTGTCGGTTGTTTGCGAAGGCCAAATCGTTGCTACGCAGTGTCGGCCGTAAAATGCCATCCCTACTGCATTAACGACGAGGGTTTTAGCGACGACTAGTGGGCCGACACTAGGTCGTCGCTAATTATAAAATAGCGATGATTTTTCCCCTTTAGCAATGACTTTTGGCCATCACTAAAAACCGATTTTCTTGTAGTGTCAGCCATAGGTCCGATTTCTGGTCAGAAAACTGGCCGGTCCAATCTGATTTTTGCATCAGTGGTTGCAACAATAGATCTCTTATTTTTGTCTTCCTTTCTAGTATGTGATTCTTCCCCTTTATTCTTTATTCTTCTTTTTGCATTTGGGTTTCATTAAGTGGACTAAACTATTTATTACTGAAAACAATAATTTGTATATTTTTAAAGGTAAAACACATTCAACAATTATGATAAAAAATGAGAAAAATGTAGAATAAATTATGCTAAACCAAATTAAAAATTGTATGCTAATTTTTTATGAATTTTTTTAAAAAATATTTTAAATTTCCTAATCAAAATTAGGTGTTTATACCTCCGTAAAAGTGATGAGATCATCTTCAACTCACGTGATTGAAGATACACACATTATGTAATCAAGAACAATCATAATTTGTTACAAAAAAATTGCTAGAAATTCTAAGCATGTAACTAGATGAATTCATGTGTAGATACAAGAAACCACATGTTCACGTCAATCTAATCTACAAAGTTCACGTCAATCTAATCTACAAAGTTAAGTTAAATACCAAGCATGAAGGGTGGATTTATCTTTTTTGTTTATAAGAGTTGTGACATAGAACGTGAGAGTAACTCCTCAATTTGATGAGGTAATTGTGAAGAACTGGCTAGTTAATGGGGAAACGATTTTGTTATTAGATTAGATGACAGTAAGGACCTCTCAATTAATAGACTTCAAAATGAGTGGCCCAACTTATCATAAGCGATTCACATCAAAAGTCCAATGAATATCCATCAATTGATCAAGTGTTATAACTAAATATACTAACTTCTATAATTAATATATTAATAATTCAAAACATATTCTAAATAATTAATAAGCAACGATAATTCATAAATTTAAATATAATTTATCAGCATTGGATATAATTTCGATATTAATTTTGTTTTTTGTGAACTATGTTTTTTTTATTGAAAGTGCAGAGCTACGAATTGGGGCATATTTAAGCTTTGAGATGTCGTTTTTGATCAGTTGAGGTTGTTATAGAGATGTTCTCTACAACATGGAAAGGAGTCAAGGACTTGGTTATGGTTGTTTGTTTGGTTTAAAGGATGGCCAATTCTTGGTTGTTGTAGTTTAGGTTACATGTCATATCGGTAGGTTGGAAGGAAAACAAGAGGTATGGGTTGGGGGTTCTGTTTATAAGAGCCCGTAATTTGGGACATGAAAAACTCAATAATCCCTTGGGATTAATAGCTCCCTTCTCTCTATACCCTAAAATAATTATCCTTCCTCGTTGTCAAGCACTTTTCTTTTTCTTCTAATTTATTTTCTTAGCTCATTACTAGAAATCTATCTTTTAGTGATAAAATTTTAGTCATAAAAATAAAATTGATCGCTAATAATATTTTATTTGTGACTAATTTTTATTTTTTTCACTAATATTATTTACAATAGTAACCAAATTATATATCGTCGCTATAATTTCATTAATAGTGACAAAAAAAATGTAAGTCACAATTAATTCGTCACTAACATGAAATATAGATGACAAATTTGTATGTCATATTACAATATTTAGTTGATATAAAACTCATTAAACATTTAAAAAATAATTATAATAAAAAAATTAACTTGTTATCAATATAATAATATTATTGACAATTCATAAAGTAGCAATTTGTTTTTTATTATTAGTGACAAAGATTTTGTCACTAATAATTTGAAATATTTATGTCTAAAAATGATTTATAGCTAACATTCAATATCATTATAATGGTGATAAAATATAATTATGATATATTATATCAGTAACAATTATAAATATAGTCATTTACTTTATATTACTAGTGACAAATTATTCATCATTAATTTATAGTAAATCCTCACAAATGTCTAATATTGAATTAATATATTAGTGACGAAATATGATTCCATCATAATAGTGGACATTACAAATTAGTCATTCACTTTCTATTATTAGTGATAAATTATTTAACATGAGAGATTTCAATCATCTCTATAATTTGCAGTCATAAATATTCAATATTAATATATTAGTGAATTCCATACTAAAGCACATGAAATTGTTAATAAAAAACACTTAAAGTTTCAAAAATTTATATTACAATATTTACAAGTCATTTATTTTCTCATGTTATTTTCAAAATATAAACTTAATAAATTAAAATATCTAGAGAATAAAATGATTTTTAGTATAATATTTCAAAATATGTGAAAATATTAAAAAAAACTTTTTTTAATTTAATCAAAATTCATATTATAGAATTAGGTGATAATAAAATAAATAATAATAATAAAAAGAGATTTTAAAAATTAGAAAAGATTTTCTTTTAACGTATCTTCACTTTTTAGGATAAGATTGGTTAAAACAATAAAAAAAATCATTTGATTTGAATTCACACTGTAGGATTAGATGATATAAATAATAATAAAAAAACTAAAAATAATTAATTTAAATCAATATTTCATAGAATTACATGATAAACCTAAAAAATAAAAAAAAAGTATTTATTTTTATTTAACGTTAATTTTTAGTATTAAAGGACAAAACTTCAAAAAAATAAAAAAAATTAATTATCTTTATTTAAATTTGAATTTTTTATTAAGGTAAAAAAATAAAAAATGGAAAGGATAAGGATATCTTCAAACAATATAGATATGATTATATAAGAAACATTCAACAAAGAGTCTCAGTTGGCAACGTAGACTAAGATTGTGGGAAGTGCTCCTGGGTTCGATTTCCACTAAACACACTCTTAAGGATGGGTAAGAAGCCTTAACTGTGACTAAACCCCGAATAGGATTGCCCCTAATAGAGAATACCTATGATTAACAAAAAAAAAAAAAAAACATTCAAACTACTTGAAAAGTAAAAAAAAAAAAAAAAGAAACTTTCTGAAATTTTGTCAAATCTGAAATGAAGCAATAATATAAAAATTTTAAAAACAATTACGTATAACGATACTACGCAGAGATAAGTGAATCGTCTAAAATTTAAAAAAAAAATTGATAGAGATTTTTTAGATAAATATGGAAGGTGATAAGTTAGTTAGGTTGAGAAAGATTTGAGGGGATGCAATGAATGTGGATAACAGAAAAAAAAAGAATCACACGACAGGATATCAATAGTGAATAATGGAGAAGGTCATCATTTTACTCTCTAGATTAAGGATTCAAATTTAAAAGGCTTAAATACATTTTTGGTCCTTATACTTTTGTAAATGGGTGATTTTCAATAAATCTAATCTCGCCGTTAACCTCCCATCAAATATTTAAGAGAGTTTGCTGACATGGATTTAATTTTGTGATGTGTAAGCTATCACATGACAAAGATTATTATTTAATTTTATCTCTTAATTTTTTTAAACGAAAAATCAGAAAACAAAAAAAGATTTTGCATAATTTAATACAATGAGAAAACAAAATCACACTACTACACTCCAATTTCCTCAAAAACAATAAAGCAAATACAAGTCCCAAAGCTAAAACAATTGCAGGTCTGCTTCAAGCCATCAACCATGCGAACTGAAATCTCATCCGGGCATGAAATGAATTTGGAAATGAAATCAAAAGCGAACTGAAATCTACAAGCTTTGAGTTCAATCAGACATGAAGCGAACTGAATATGGAGGATAGGGGCGGACAGAGCATCGACTTAGATGAGAGCTGAATATGGTGTAAAGTGAACTGAAAGAGTTGGGTCCAATAGGGCGGTCAGAGGTGGAGGCGGACTGCGACGCAGGAGAAGACGGTGTGGTTGGTGGAGACACTACTTTCATCGTTGACGAGGCAAGAAGGGTTTACGTCGTGGTTGGTGGAGCTGATTGTTATTGTTATTTTATAACTATTTTAAAATAATATTAGTGCATGAACAAGATTAAGATGACATTCATCATATTTAATATTAAAATAATTCAAATATTAAATATTAAGGTTAAATTTGTACTTAATCATTTATGCCTTATAAATAATATGTAATTAAAAAAATACTAATCATAACTAATAACAAACTTTTTATATAAAATAACAAAAATTTAACTAATTATCATCACTAGCATCTTCATCGATCTCATTATTTTCCTCATCTTTCGTTGAATCAGTGATCTCTTGATCACTTTCTTCTTCATTGTCAACAACTTCTGTAGGCACCACTGGACTTCCGTTAACCGTAAAATGTGCTAAAGTCATTCCTACTCAGAGATAACATCTGCTAGTAGTCTATAAAATTTATCACCTTATTCATTCTTCCTGTTACTATTTGATCTACTAGAATTATTTGTTTTTTTTTGCCTTCAAAAGTATTTTCAATATTGGCAGCACTCCCAAGATCATGTAACACATCACGGATCCCTTCATTACTTCTTTGGATATCATCATTGTCGTCGTCGTCATCATCATCATCATCATCATCGTTGTCGTCATCGTCATCATCATCATCATCATCATTTTCACTCACTACTTCTCCGTGAAACTCCCAGATAACATAGTCTCTTTTTATCCCAATTGTGATCAAGTGCTCATATATGATTTTTCGAGACCAATAAAGACGATTATTGCATTTTTTGCACGGACAACGAAGCAACTTTCCTTCTTCAAAACCACTAAATGCAAATTCAAGAAATTCACAAACTCCTTTATCATACAAAGGATTCGTCCTATCAATAATTTGCATCCAACTTTTATCTAACCCCATATCTATCATAGAAAAAATTATATATTATAAATTTGAAATAACTTCAAATAACTTACATGTAAAAGAAAAAATGATTTTGTTAAATAATACTAAAGAGACATCTATTACTCATAAATACCATATACTATCAATGTAAAGTACCAATTATAATAAATTTCCACTAACCTGCTTGGATTGTAAATTGTCACTTAAGGATGAAAATGAAAGGCAAATTAAAACTGAAGAAGACTATTAAGTACGGGCATAATATATATATATATATATATATATATATATATATATATATATATATTAGCCACATTCAAAAGTTAGTTTAACAAATTAAATGATATTTAATTAAAATATTCAAACAGATAACTATAGATGGGGATCGATTCGATTTTAAGGAGAAAAATACTTGATTCAATCTTATCCATTTTATCACTTAATCATGCAATTATTTTGTTTTAAAATTTAAATTCGTTCTTATCTTATCCAATTTAAAGTGGTTTGGATTGGATTGATTTTCAAATTTTGTGTTATTATTTTATGAAACATTTAATAAATCATTAAACATATAATAAATATTAAAAATATAACAATTAATATCAATAGTTATAAGCCTTTGATTAATTGATTATTTTAAATTAAAAAATAGCTTACACAATATTACATATAATTTTTCTATGTCATAAATTAATAATATTTGACCACTGAACACGTGGATCAGCTGATAATAGATTGTTCTAGTTTAACAAGTGGTATCGAGTTCGAGTATGAATTTGTGTTAAATACTTAAAAGAAGAGCCTTATATGGAGTATACCTATGGTATTAAAAAAAATATTTGAATTCAGTTATGCTTAATAGTATTTATTGATTGATTATGATTGAATTTAAATATGAATTTATTATTATTATATTACTTTAATTAAATTGGTTGTTACATTAATTCAGTTATATTACTTTTTTTTGGTGATGTAAGATTTAGGGTTAGGGGATGGTGCCCCAGTCCAAGGCAGGGAAAGCCTCCAGGCTCTTTGAGCACTTACAGAGGTACTTACATTTTACCTCACCCCAAGGGGACGAGTGGAGGTTTAAACCTGTCAGATACGAGACCCTGTCTTACTTCACTCGACCAACCCTTGGGGTTAAGTTATATTACTTTAATTCAGTTATATTAGAATCATTTGTTATCAATTTACTATTTTGAATTTTATCATATTTATTAAAATTCAATTGATTGACATATTACCTTTTAGTTCCAACCATCTAATTAGCATAAATATCTCATTTCATGAATATTAGTACTACATTGAAGCCATTTCGCAACATTTAATAACTAACATTTAAAAAAATGTTGTTAATACTATACATAAAATCTACGTGCTAACATTTTTTCGGACTAAATGTTACCATTGATTGACATTTAAGGCTTTGTTTGGTGGGAGTAGAGAAATGGAGAGAAAAGAAATGAATAGAAGAGAAGTGGGGAGAAGAGAAATGGAGGTGAAATAGAGGTGAAATAGAGGAGAAATAAGGGTTGTTTGGTGTGAGTGAAATGGGTGAGAAATAGAAGAGAAATGTGAAAGTAGGTTGTTTGGTGAGTGAAATAGGTGAGAAATAGAACCAAAATAATCAATTTTTAATACAAAATAATCGATTATTTTGACAACATAATTGATTATTTGTGTCAAATCACACAAATAATCGATTATTTTGACAAAATAATCGATTTTTGTATCAAATCACACAAAATAATCGATTATTGATACAAAATAATCGATTATTGCGTGACCACAACTCCATTTCTCTGCATTTCTCCACAACTTTGGAGAGAAATACAAAAGCCGTGGGACCCACCGAAAAAGTGCATTTCTCCCCATTTCCATTGTGCCACCAAACAGGGGAAGTAGGTCTATTTCCCTCCACTTCCACCCATCTCATTTCTCTTCCCCCCTATTTCTACAAGGTGGATTCTAAGGTGGGTTAGCAAATAAGTGTACCACCGGTGCTTCAATTTTTTTTACCTACAATATCCAGTCAGTACCTGATTAATAGTGATTAATTATTATTGATAATTTTGGTGTAATAAGGTTTTTGAATTTGCACACAAGTCATTGCTTCACTTTGCTTTCTCCAATGGTGCTATCCATCATAAGTATGCTCGAAGTGAAAAAACTGTGTCAAGCAGAGGGGACCTCCGGGAACGTCGTCAACGGCGGCGTTGTTTCGTTCGATTGGCTTTCTAAACCCCATGTTGTTGTTCTTAAATATGGGCACGGGTGAATTGTGGGCAGCGTTTGGAGCCAAAGTTGGGGATTCAAAACGGAGAACGGAACAGAGAAGGAATAAGACAAATCGATCCCCACACTGAACCGTCAGAAGAAGGATTTAGGCTATGGTGGTTATAGAGATAGGGAAGGGAAAGGGGTTCAGGAATCAAGCAGCCACACCATGCGGATCTGATTTATGGGAAGAGAAACGGAATGGAGAAAATTGGGGTGAGGAATGTGGGGAGGGAAAGAAGGAGAAATTAAGGGTGTGTATAATAATAATATAACACACCGTTGGTTCACATTTTCTGCTACCTGAGTATCAATAACTACTACGCTACCTTCATCCCCAAACTCCTAACCAACCAACTTCTTCAATTTCTACCATCCATCGTGCCTCTCTCAACTTCACTTCTTCAATTTCTGCGAACATATCAACTTTTCCATCCTTCTGCAAACTTCCAGTCCAGCGCCATCTCCCCAATGCAGCCATGGTGGCTCTGCACTTCACTCTTTCGGTAAGACAAGGTGCCAATGAGAGGACTAACCAAAAAATATCTGAACTCATAACTCAAATGAACCACTTTTATTGAAGACCGACATGGCAGGTAGCTGGTCTTTCATCTACACCATTGATTTTAAAATCAATATATCTAACGGTTAAAAGTTTGTGAATCACCGGTGATACACATTTTTGCTAACCCACCCTAGACACCACCTTTCTACAACACCAAACAGGGGGTTAAGTTTTAATTTTTTTAAAAAAAGTAAACCCCCAGATTAGTCCCTGACTTTTTTGTGATCAGGCAGTTTAGTCCCTTACTTTTATAAATTAACACGCTAGTCCCCAACTTTAATAAAAATCCATCAGTTTAGTCCCAAAGGTGAAACGCCGTTAACGGAGATGTGAGATGTCACGTTAAGTGACATGTAGGATTCCACCCTGGCTTGAAACAACGTCGTTTATGCTTAAGGACGTTGGTCAACTAGTCAACTCCTTTAACGCGTACATTCATTAGGGCATCTCTCCAAAAGACCAAAGCTGTGAGATTTCATTTTGAGAAATAGGAAGTTCAACAGCTCTGAATTGTTACTGCCATCACTGTGTCTTAGGGTTACCTTGAAGCTGTGAAGGATTTGGTTTGAGGATGGATGCAAAGGTAACGTACTCCAGACTCCATAGCTCTCTGCTATTTTGATTTAGTGCTTGAGCTTTCTTTTATTTTGATTGGACTTTGGGAGTGTGGATGGTTATTGGTATATTTTTGTTGCCGAACTTGTGGGTTCTCTGTTATTTTGCTATGGGTGTTGTTTAGGGGTTTTGTTATGTTTTTTTGGGGCTTGTGGTTTTAGGGTTTAGTGTTGACAGACAAGTACTTTGGGAGGGGAGTAATGTGAGTAGCGTTGGAGAGTGATGAGTGGAATCTTGAAAATGTTTTTTTTTAACCCGCAGAGACTTATGAGGAAGGGTGAATGTGGTCCCCTAATGTCAGTTGCAGAATAATGCACCCCATGTGATGAAACTGTTAATGCACAGTAGGATATACATTTTTTTAATAAATAATTAATTAATTATATAATTATTATAATAAAGCTATTAATTAATTAATGATTGTTTGTTTACTAAGCGTTTATTAATGCTCCCCATGTCTGACAGTGTGTGTTTGCATGCAGAGAATTGATGTGCATATTCATCATGGTGGCAATTTCATTGAGGAGAAATCAGGGAGGAAGAGATATAGGTGGGGTAAGGTGGACATTTGGGGTGATTGTGATGAGGATAGGTTGGATGTATTCAGTTTTAAAAATTTTAGCAAGGAGTTGGGATATGAAAATGTAAAGAATGTTTTCTGGTTAGATCCTAGTCTCAAATTTGGGGATGGATTGTACATAATGAAGAGTGATGCTGATTTGTTAGAAGCAATTGAAGTAGCTAAGAGAAACAATGGAGAATTGCATGTTTATTATGATCATGAAGTGTCTGAGCCTGAAGTTGTGGATATGGATTTGCTACTGGAATCCATATATGAGCCAGTTATTTTGAAGCCTGTGAAGGAGATAGGGGTCTCAACTGTTCATCAACCTGGTGCTGAGGGTGGAGGAAATCTGAAAGTTGGAGCTGCTGAGATTGGTGTGGCTATTGCTGAGAATGTTGTTGGTGTTGGTCAAACTATGAATGTGCAAGGAGTTGGTGATTCTGATGTAGGAGGTGGTGTTACTATTGCTGAGAATAATGGTGGTGTTGGTCAAACAGTGAGTGATAATGTTGCTGATATAGGAGGTGATGGTGGTGTTGGTGAGGAAGCTGCTGGTGGTGTTGGTATGAATGATGGTGGTGTTGGTGAGGGAGCTACTGATATTGATGTTGGAGGTGGTGATATTAATTTGGGAGATGGTGTTGGTGAGGGAGCTGGTAACATTGATGTAGGAGGTGTTGATATTAATTTGGGAGGTGGTGGTGTGGGTGTTGGTGAGAATGATGGTGGTGTTGGTGAGGGAGTTGGTGATATTGATGTAGGTGGTGATACTACTGGTGGTGTGAGTGGAGAAAATGAAGGAACTAATAACAGGAAAGGAAAGGGGGTTGTAAAAGAGGGAGGAAAAGGTAAGAAGAAAGGAAAGGGGAATCCTAAAAAAAAGGGAAAGTGGGGAAGAAAGGCAAGAGGAGGGTTGTCACAGTGGAAGAAGAATCTGATCCTGAAGTTGGGGTGACTGGTTTAGGCCACAGAACAACTTACCAGGGAGAATACCAAGGAGAACCTCATGAGGATAACAATGAGGATGATTGGTTGAGTGAGGAGCTGAAAACACCTGTCAATTCTGATGATGAAGCAATTTCGAATGAGATGTGCCCACAATTTAATGACAAGGCAACCTTTGGTCATGTTATGTTGGAGCTTGGTATGGAATTTACCAAAATGGAGAATTTCAGACAAGGTGTCAAGGATTATACTATTCAGGAGGGCAGAGAAATAAAATGGATAAAAAATGATAAAGTGAGGGCAAGATGTAGGTGCAAAGTTGAAGGCTGCAGTTGGGAGGTTTACTATGCCTACAACAATGCTAGACATTGCTATCAAATCAAGACATTCATCAATAACCATACCTGGAACAGGGTGTTCAGAAACAACCAGGCTTCACAGAATTGGGTGACTGGGAAACTAGTGAAAAAGTTGAGGAAGGCTCCCACAATGAAACATTCTGAGGTATATGATTATATGAAGAAAAAGTTTGGAGTAGTGTTAGAGGACAAAAAGATATATAGGTCTGTCATAAGGGCTACGGAAATTGTAGAAGGAAGTGAGAAAAAACAGTTTGCAAAGTTGTGCGATTACTTAAGGGAGAAGGTAATTGTATACGTGGGACTTATGTGACTGTTTTTTAATTTGTTAGGGACTAAGTTGCATGATTTTTAAATAATCTAGGGACTAATGTGACTGTTTTTAATAACCCAGGGACTAATTTGCATGATAATTGCAGGGACTAATACCAACACTACAAGAGGTGATGCCTGGTGCACCCCATAGGTTCTGTGTCTGGCATTTGTGGCAGAACTATAGTAAGCAATGGAAGGACAAACAATTAAGGACTCTATTATGGGAATGTGCCAGGTCCACAATAGTGTCACAGTTCAATGCAAAGATGGAAGCACTGAAGAAAGTGAATGCTAAGGCATGGGCTTATTTAGACAAATGGCCTAAGGAAGCTTGGACAAGGGCACACTTTAGTGATTACCCTAAAGTTGACAACATCTGCAACAACAACTGTGAGGTGTTCAATGCTAAAGTATTGGCTGCCAGGTCAAAGCCTATCATTATCATGCTTGAAGAGGTTAGGTGCTACATATTAACCACAATCTATACAAACAAACTGAAGCTAGGTAGACACATGGGGCATTTACCACCAATACAACAAAGTAGGCTTGAGAAGGAGAAAAAGGAGAGTAATAAATGGACCCCATATTGGGCAGGTATCAAACTATATTGGTTCTAACTTGTATGAATTTTTTGGTGGACTTGTAATTTGTTAAATTTGGTCTTCTGTAGGTGATGATGATTGCACCTTATTTGAAGTCCATTGTTTTCATACTAAGGTTGTTGTGAATTTGGGGACTCATACCTGCACATGCAGGTTTTGGCAACTTACTGGTAAGTTGGTATGCCTCTATATGTAATCATTTTTTATGGAGCTTTATTTAACTTAAATATTTTCAGGTATGCCTTGTATGCATGCTATAGCTGCAATAGCAAATCAGAATGAAAGGCTTGAAGATTATTGCCATGGTTGGCTGACAATGGCATCATATCAGGAAACATATGAACATCATGTCCAGCCCCTGCAAGGTGAGGAATTATGGACACCAACTAATCAACTTCCTCCAACACCACCCCCAATTAAGAAGGGTCCAGGCAGACCAAAGAAACTAAGGAGGAAAGGTGGAAATAGCAGGGAAGAGGTTGTCAACCCTACTAAAGTGAAGAGGAAATTGGGGGATTTTACTTGTACAGCCTGTGGAGGTAAAAAACACAACAAACAAACCTGCCCTGTAGCAAAAAAGCAGAGGATGGAAGAGTTTCTTGCTCAGCAGAATCAAGCTGTAACAACTTCAGTCGGTCCTTCCAACACTGTTCAAACCCCCAAAAATGGGCCTAGACCTTGTAGGATTGGGCCTACCATTACTACTGTTGGGTCAAGTGCTGAGGGGTCCTCTCAACCAGATGAAATAAATCTCTCCCAATCCCAACCCCCACCAATCAACCCAAGTCCATCTAAGACACACAATATGCTTTTAAGGCCTAAATTGAATATCAGAGGAAAGGGGGCTGTTGTACAACAAAGCCCAAGCAAAAGGAGGTCACCTCAAAAAAGTCCACCACCAAATTCTCCAAGTCTTAATGTGGAGGATTCATCTAAGGCTAGGCAATTCATGCCCACCCCAGGAATTGGGCATCAAGCACCATGAAGACAATTTCATTTTACAAAAAACAGTGGATGGATTATGTGTATTTTGATTTCATGGGCCATTGTTGTTTTGTGGCCTTTTGTTTTATGTGATGACAATGTCTTTTTATTTGGTATTAGACTTATTTGACTTGGTCACCATGACCATGGCCACTATTATGTATTTTGCTTCCTGGCCACTATTATGTATTTTGCTTCTTGGCCATGGTTATTATGCTATGATCATGTATTTTGCTTCCTGGCCATGGTTATTATGATATGAATCATTATCACTTTTATCTAGTATGAATGGTCCAAAATTATTCATTATCACTTTTATTTTGGTCATATTTGCCAGAATCTAATTCTTACAAAACAAACAACAATTGTTTTAATAATTGTTTTTACAAAACAAACAAAACAATGATATGGCAGAAAATAGATGTCCATTGATTAATAATTGTCCCAACTTGAACATGATATTTTTACATCCAACATCTTTGAAAATCAAAACATGTCTACTGCTTTGAAACTAAACCAACTACTCCTACTATTTCATACTACAACCAACTAGAAAAATAATTGCAGAAAATAACACACTGAAGAGAAATAACATGCATATCATTACTCTCCTAATTTCTATTTCTAAATTGCAGAGCTTTTGCGTGACTATCCTTCTCCATTCTTCATCCACGACAGATGCAGTAGCCATCACAGAAGTGGCTTCATTTACACTGTAAGTGTCTTCAAACCCGCTCTCATTATCCACCTATAAAAAGAACCCACATCTTTCATTAACCTTCAACTTGGGACAACCATAGAATAATCTACCAAGATTTGCATCAGTCCCAGAAACCCTAATGACCGCTCTCATCTTGCAGAAACACCTTGCGTTGTTGTGAGCCCTGTATTGTTGTTGAGAAGATCTAGATCCCCCACTTCCGTTCGGCCTTCTTCTGTCAGTGTTGGAGGCCATGATTCAGAATGTTGAGGAAGAAAGATGCAGAATTTATACACTGATTTACGTCGAGAAAGAAGAAAATTTTGAAGATTGAGGAAGAAAAGAAACTATGAGAACCCAGTAGAGAAGATGAATATTAGGGTTCATCCAATTATGGATCGATTTAAATTTATCACACTGGGTTTAATTTTTTGTTTGTTATTTTTTTTCTCACAAAACGACGTAGTTCTTTGCCAACTGGATCCCCCATATATGACTCAACATGCCACATCAGCTATCACTTAACGGTAAACTGGATTTTGGATTAAACTGACCGACGGTGAAGGAAGTTAGGGACTAACGTGTTAATTGATAAAAGTCAGGGACTAAACTGTCTGATCAGAAAAAAGTCAGGGACTAATATGGGGGTTTACTATTTTAAAAAACTCATTTTCCTCCGAGCCCCCACACACTCACATTATTGTCTCCCTTTACTTTGTCGTTCGTTGCCATATTCTCTTTGCCACCGCTCGTCACTGTCTTCCCTGCCTTCATTTTCGTCGTCGCTACCGTTGCATGCTTGTTCATGGAGATAAGGTAGATCACTCTGTGTTGTCATTATTTTCAGCGTGTTTTCTCACTTTTAGAACTTGAATCTCGATTATTTTCTCGGAACCATTTCGCCGATAACAATCTCTAGTCGTGCCTTACAACACGATTCCTGTTTCTTCGTCATGGAACCTGGCAATCGGAGCTCGTGGCAACCGCTCCTATCTCGTCTTTGCTGCCACAATCTTTGTAAGAGGAACTTTTTCCCTTCACAGTCAATTTCTTCCTTAATTATTCCTTTGCCTTTTGATTTGTAGTTAATTTCCGCTTTTGTATTTACATTCTCTTGATTTGAAGTGGATTTTTCATTTTAATGGAGTTCAGTTCTTAGATTTTTGTTTCCTTTTCGTTTGTCTCTGTCACAGCCTTTAATTTTCATCGAGTCTTGTCATTTTTTTAACATTGTATTAACTTTTATTTGAACAAGTTGTGGTTTTAGATTAATTTAATTTTGAATCTTGTTTATTTTTAAAGTTTTGATTGCAACAAGTAATGCTTCGAAGGAGAAGGTATATGTTTTTTTGTTTAATATGTGCATATACTTCTGATTGCTTCAACTACAGATGTTATTGGACCGGTTTTGATTGCAAAGGCTTTGATATGTGCTTCTGATTGCACAAGCTTTGATGTGCTATTGGATATGGCAAAAATCCCACTACTAAATATTTGGTTGTATTGGCAGGGTAACAAGCACAAGTTGGAGAGTTTTGACAACATAATCATTGATTTAGGCATGCTCTAATACTCCTCCCACACAGTGACTACAAGGTATGATCTAATTGATTTTGTACATTAGCTTGTGCCAAGTTATAACTGATTTAGTTATCCTAGTTATAACTGATTTGATTATTTATATACTTTATAGTGGATGTATGGACTTACAGGATATTTGACTAAGTAGCTAGGAGCTCCCAATGTGATTTTTGGTCAGTAGAGCATACACAATACACTCACACTTACTATGTATTTGAAATTAAAACTCTGAGAACCTATCTAGATCTTGTGTATATTGGAATCATGTATAAGAACTTGAAAATAAAGCAGTAATCGGTATATATGAATGTAATTGGGCTTGAGTTATAGGTGTCAGTACGCTTTTTTCCCTTTTTAGTTTAAGGGAGTGCAGTCTTATTTTTTTCGAAATAAAATATCCCAAGTGTATCGGGTGGCATTGAATAATAATTCTCGGTATTATTTGAAAAACAGAATGCCCTGTTTGTCTTGTCATTGTGGTTGACAACTTTAGGTAATAGTTGAAGTCATAGTGAATTATTGAAGCTCATTTGGTGGACTGCAAATCTAGATTTGAAGTTATCATATGCTTGTCTTGATGTTAGAGTGTTAAGTTGCTTGATATGATCAAACTGTAGAAACTACAGGAAACACTAGAAGGGGGGTTAAATAGTGTTTTATAAATTTCAAACTGATTTTGGAAAACCTTTCATAAGCAGCACTTTTCACAAAGAAGTTTTTATAACTTACTGAAACTGGAAGTTTTACACTTGCTGAAGTAACTTCAGCAGGTTCAATAAAATAATTTATGAAACTTGTTTTTCAATCTATTAAAATAGTTTTTCAGCTTTAAGTTATAAAACAACAACTTTCGAACCCTCCACGTTAGTATAAACTAAATATAAATGAGTTAAGGGTAAGAGAAGATTTAACCAAAGATTTATATTGGTTCACCCACCACCACTGTATGCTACGTCTAGTCCCAAAGCCAACCAGCTAAGGAATTCCACTATCTGATCAGATATACAAGTATTCTTTTCTGTTAAGCCTCTTCAGGCTCTACTACAACAAGTATTGTTTCCTACCAAGCCTCTCCAGGCTCTAAACCAAGTATTGTTTAAACAACAAGTCTCTCCAGGCTCAAACAGAAAACTGTTTTAGAAGAAAAATTGCCTAAGCTTTGAAACTACACAAGTTTAAAGCCTAAACAGGGTAAGATGTACAATCTACTGAGTTAAACTCAGGATATGAAATTTGAGTACAAAATAACAGTGTAAATATATCTTAGAAAAATTTTGCAGCACTTCAGCAAGTTGATTTTTGTTCTCTATTTTCTTCTCTGCATGAGGACTTGTATTTATAGAGAGAGAGAGAGAGATTGAGACCGTTTAGACTTCTCTACAAATCTCGTTGTGAAATAGCTTTATTTCCGTTGAGATACAAGCTTCTGATAGCTTGCAGCAGCAGACACAGCAGAGGTAGATGTGCAGCAGCGGTGACTCTACTTTTCTGAGCAAAGTGTACTTTCACAGCAGAGACTACCTTTTTGGGAATAGGAATTTGAAATATAACAAAAAGTTTCTGATTTGCCTTGCCAAAAAGAGTAAGGTGCAGACAGCTGGCAGAAAGCAAAGAAAAGACTTGAGTCTTCAAAAGGGATCATCAGAGAAACTCACTTCCAAGAAGATACAATTCTCAGTACGACGTCTCCCGACTTCAGAAGGTTCTTTGGCTTCAGCAGGTCCTGATACTTCAGGTTCCTCTCCTTCAGAAGGTTGCATCACTTCAGAGGGTTGCATAACTTCAGAGAGTTGCTTTTTCAGAGAGTTGCTGAAACACAGAAAATGCCTTTAAAAGAATCTGTTCCTTCTATCAGGATACTTTAACCAAATTTGTTATACATTAAAACTCAGGATTATGAGACTTAAAATATTATTAATTACTTAATAATATTTTTGAGAATAATATTTTTGAGACTCAACAAAAACCAATTTGTCCATTGGAGAGAGAATCCAAGTACAGGTTCAATAAGATAGTCTTCCATACACATAAGGTAGGAGGTGTCTAAATCAGTTAACTGCCTTTCTTTTCTGTAACTTTTCTTTTTATAAGGAAAGGGAGTGGGATTTTAAAATAACCCCCTTCTGACTCTATTTTCCATACTAGGTCAACAACCATTACATTAGACCCACTTTTATTAAAGCCACACTATTAAATTACATGGGCCACATTCATTAAGGTGTTGTTTGGAAGAGCTTATTTGAGTTTATCTTATGACATAAACACTTATGTAACTGTTTGGGTAAACTTATGAAAAGAGCTTATGACATGTTCATAAGCTGTTTTCAGCTTATTTCAACAAGCTCCTGAGAATAGCTTATGGAGAATTTAAGTACACTGCACCCTTTTCAATTTTCATCAATTTTTTAAGAGCTTATTCATTAAGTGCTTATTAAATAAGAGTTTATATTATAATCACTTAGATAAGTTGTATTACGGGGCCTAAATTACTTAAATTAATCTAACAACATTTAGCAAGTGAGGTTTTATAAATGGTACAAGAGCAGGAAGAGTGGTGACAGTGGAATAGGAACTTTGTCAATTGTTGCGACTGTTTTCTTTGGTGATAACGGTGTTAGGCGCGACAACGACGCCAACATTTGACGATGACAGGTACTAGATGGGGGTGGTTGGCTGGTGCTTGGAGTTGATCGTTTGAAAGTAGGGGTGGGCACATACCCGACACCCGACCCGGACCCGCACAAGCCATGAGACAAACTAAGCAATTGGGTGGGTACGGGCGGGTCAACGGGTTGGCGGGTTAAAAAAATAGGGTCTGAACGGTTTGTTGCGGTCGGTCACGGGTGAGAGGAAAAAAATGATTGTGACCGACCCGACTGAGACACGTGGTAAACGCAGAATGGCTTGATGGAAAGCATATGGATTGTGCTTCTCCTCAACAGCTAAGATCACTCAGATCTCTTAATCCTACGGTGCAAATGTATTCTCCCCATCCATAATTATTTCACTTTCACCATTTCCCATCCCACTTTCCCACCCACCCAGACCCTTGCTCTTCCATCTTCTCTTCAGATTCGTTCTTCTCTCTCACACGCCCATCCTCCTTCTCCCTCCCACTTCTCTTTCTTCCTTCATCAGTTTTTCTTTCAACAGTGAAGAGAGTCAAGAGACCCACCCTCAACCTTTTCACTTCCCACCGTCGCTGGCCACGCACGCAGTCCCTCCCACACCATCTTGTCTGCTTGTGTCCCTCCCACACCATCCTGGCCGCACCATCCTGGTCGCGCCGCCTGGCCTCATCGTCCTGGCTGCGCCATCACAGCGCAGCGCTGTTGCCTCTGGTGTTTCTGGGTCACAATGTCTAGATCTAAGTTGTTCCCTTCTTCTTTTGGGTGGCTGTTCTTTCCTTCCTTCATCTTTCATTTTTTTTTCCGTTTTTACATACCACTGTTGCAGCGCCGAGGAGGCTGCGTTGGTCGCGGTGGTGAGGACGCTACGTTGGTCGTGGTGGTGAGGACGATACGTTGGTCGCTGGTCGCTGGTCACTGGTGACGCTGGTGATGTGGTCACAGTGGTCGTTGCTTAGGTCCCTCATGACGGCTAGGGTTTCTGAGTGTATGATGCATATGTTTTTTGGGGTTTTATTTTGATAAATTTTGATTAATGTAAATTTTGGGGTTTCAATGTGTATATTATATTCATTCTGATTTTTTTTATGATTCTATTGTAAATTATATTTGTACTGAATATTTATCTTCTGGAATCTGGTTATTTTTCTTCTGGCCATTGCTTTCTTTTTTTTGGTACAGTTCTTCTGCCAATTGATTTGCTTAAAGAGTTAAGATATTAATTTGGTTTAATTTTTTTATTTATTATTATTTGTTGAAATGTTTTTTTCCAAGTTAAAATGGTGTTTTGAGTAATATATTTATAGTTTTAAATAGCCTAATTATATCTGATTTAAGGCCCATTATAATTTGTAAATTTAGCTTTAAAAAACTTAGCTAAAAACAATAGAAAAGTGCTTAAAATTTTTTATCAGGCACTAAAATTTGTTATGGCCCAATAATTATCCCAAACCGCTAGTACCCACCCGAGCAAACCGCAAACCGTGAACCGATTTATCCGAGGCTTATATTGGACGGAAATGGGCCAGATATATTAATGGTCAGTTTCTTTCGGATTGGGCTTTTTGGGCCCAAATCCGTCCGAAACCGACCGGTACCCACCCCTAATTTGGTCTAGCCTAGGTGAGGCTACGAGAGATTGAGAGAGTGAGAGAGAGTGGGTGTAGGATCTGGGAAAGTGGGAGAAGAGTATTCAGAAAGACAGAAACAAAGAAGAGAACAGAAAGACTAGAGAAGAGAAAAAAGAAAGAGAGCATTCAGGCACTAGGGTTGAAATTGAGAGTGAATGAGTGAGTGAAATTTAAAGGAAGGGTATAAATAAGTGACTTTTTTTGGCAGAAGCAAAAGGTGAAACTCGACCCGGCCAATAAAACCCGAAGGAAATTTTTTTTACCCACACAAACTCATTGATCTGCACCAATTTGCATTATTGGGCAATCGGATACGTCGGGCTTGGTCGGGTCGCGGGTCACTGCACACCCTTAGACCAAGAAAATGATATTGATGAAAAGAAAAGTAACGCAGGTCGTAACACTACCATATTAGAAAAGCTTGATGCTCAAAGTGATTTATGAATACTCAAAGCGTGACATTTGTCACCCATAGAGATCCTAACTGACTCAAAGAGAATTGTCTTTACGGAAGGATACATGTGATCTTAAAAAAAAGTGATTTATGAATTAAATAAATTATAAAATCCATTAAAAATACATTTCATGTATGCGTTTACTTTCTTTATTTTTCTTAAAAAAACTAGTAATGGTAGTTTACTAGAGATCTATTTTCTTTTTATTAGGCCACATGATCATATATTCATGATTCAGATACATCTAACTTAGTATTAATTATTTATTTGATATTATATAAAATAATTGATATTTTTTATTCTAAGTTGTTTAATATTACATAGATGATAATAATTAAACTTATTAATTTCTTGATTAGTAATTTCTTTTTAATTTTTTTACCATGCACAATCCTAATTATTAAAGAATTCAAGAAAATATAGAAAAATAATAATTTCTAATAAAAATATTGTGATAATTTCATTACATAACTTTTTGAAAGAAAAAAGAGTGCACTACTAGAAAAAAACTTGAAATAGAGACGAACGTCTTCCATCTCTAAAAGCCACTTTTTCTTTCCCTAAAAGTTTAGAGATGGAACTGGAATTTTTATATCTGTCTCTACTATTTAATTATCCAGTCTCTAAGACAAGACTAAGAATAGTAACATTCTGTCTAAAATAGAGACAACTTTATATTGAGAGACTTATACTCCGTCTCTAATTTGGGATAGTCAATGAATAAAATCCGTCTCCAACTTTCGTCTCTATTATTTTGGTTATTTTAAAAAAAAAAAATTGGGTTGCCCAATTTTTTAAAATCAATCATGCATATATCCATTATATAAACCAAATGTAACAATAAAAACAACTGCAAATCCTATAACTATGGACAATAATTCAATAACATACTAGCATTGAAGCTCTTCAAAATAAACAAATAAACAAGGTTTCTAGTGTGTGTAATATGTATTTCTAAAAAGAAACCAGAAAGTCCAATATAAACGTTAAACAGAAATCTACTTGTGGAAACCTAAAGGGAACAAAACAAGATGTATACCTTAAGCATGGGACAATGACTGATGTGTCTAAAGCCACCACTGTAGGCCAACAAAACCTTATTTAACTTCCCACATAGTCTAGAGATCTAGCAATCTTCTTGATTTCAGAAATGTTTACATCTTGTATATAGCATTGCTCTTATAACTTCATGTCAAGATAACTTCATCACTATTACAGTTACTGACATATACTCAAAACTCAAATAGAACGTACATATTTCAATGAAGATGAAAAATTAACCTAGAAAAGCTATTTCATGTTGAGCTTACATTTCATCAAATAAGTGGTTTAGGAAAATAATCTTACCTAGAGGTTTCTTGGCACAAACAGTTGTCCTTAACCCCAATTATGTACAATATTTAACATCCCAAAAATTAGAACCTAGAAATATAGTGGAAGTTTTATGTTATGAATTCTACCAAGAGTCTTCCTTGCTGTTTGATCTTCGCTTCAAGGTACGGTGGGGAAGAGGGTGTTGCTTGTATATGCATGTAGGGGTGCTTGGGTAGTAATTTAAGACTAGAAATTCGTATTGATATATGTTATAACTGAGAATGAATGATTAAAACTGTTGATTTATGATTGATTGGAAAAATATTGATGATTTATTCGGTGTAATTAAAGAGGATATTGAGAATAATGAAAAGGGGGAAATTAGGGATTTGAGGATTTTGATGGATTGGTTGTATAATCTGCGAAAAGTTTGTTGTTTTACTGAGTTTTGATGTTATAAACGCATAAGAAAGATTATTTAACAAAGATGGTTGATTAGGGATTGGAAAGAGAGGTTTAGAGATGATAAAAATCGTGAGAACTGCGATCTGCGTCGCGGGTAATCGATTACCAGTGTGTTCTGGGTAGCCCAGAAGTGTTGTTTGTTTGCTGGTAATCGATTACAGGATTGTGGTAATCGATTACCAGAGAGATTGCTTGCAGGTAATCGATTACAGGGATGTTGTAATCGATTACCAGAGTGTTTGATTGCAGGTAATCGATTACAAGGTGGTTGTAATCGATTACCAGAGACCTTGTTTGCAGGTAATCAATTACTAGAGGTTGGTAATCGATTACCAGAGTGGATTTTGAGATCCTAAGTGCTTTGATGATGATTGATGTTGTTTGATAATGCTTTATTATGATTATGGTGTTGATGATTAATGATGTTGATGATGATTTGGTGTGCATAATGATCGGTGAATATGCAATGTGATTGATGATGATTGGGTGTGCATAATGATTGATGAATATGCCATGTGATGGTATGAGATTTATATTATGATATAGATGAATAGTTATATGCTGATTTATAGATGATTATTATCTGATGAATTATGTGATGTTTGGGGTATGTGGTGTGGCGAATGATGATGTTATTTATATGTGGGTAAGGATAGGGTAGCCTCCTATGTGTATGTATGAGTGATATTCTTTTCCTCACCGTTATACTGTGGATATTTTTACGGGTATTAATGATGACACGACTGGCGTCGAGTTTTGAGTAAAGAGAGTGTGCTCTGGTATATATGACATCAGGGCATAAAATAAGGGTTGTTTCTTTATGTTCCTAGTTAAGAAAGTTTTTTTTGTAAACTGTTTTGGATGCCTTGCACGACAAGTAGGATGTTTAGTCACTTTTATTTCTTTGGAGATTCCGCTGCATGAGTATTTGAATACATTTGAGTTTTATTTTATTTTAAGTAAGTTGTTTTCGAACTAATGAGGTTTTTAATAAGAGAGTTATGTGAATCTTTTACCCATTGTGGGACGTTACCTTTTCTACACTTCGATTTATTAAACGTATAAGAGTTTGGGGTAGAAAGGTGTCACAATATCTCTCAGGCGAGAGTACCCTCGCCCGAGAAAATCTATCAGTAAAACAAGGGAAATGGGTTCTATTTTTCTCGCTCAAGCGAGCAACCCTCGCTTGAGCGAAATTAGGGAAATTTTTAGAGTTGTTGTCTGACTTTGTCTCGCTCGAGTGAGAACGTGAGTCCTGCAGAGCATTAACTCCCTCACTCATGCGAACAAATCCTCGCTTGAGCAAGGACGTGAATACAAAAGAGTTCAGGTACTCTCGCTCAAGAGAGAAATCCTCGCTTGAGCGAGAGCACGCAGATTCAGTTTTATAAACAAAACGATTAGGACATTGCCCTCACTCTAACCTTCATTCATCCACTTTAGAAAGAGATGTTAAAGAGAAAGGGAAAGAGGCATGAAGCTTGTGATAAGGAGAAGAAGAAGAAGATTGTTGGTGATTCCACCAAGTGAAGAGGGCTCAAGACATTGTTCCCTTCCTTTCCTCCTACTCTTGTGCTACTCTTGAGGTGAGTGTGGTTCACCCACTCGCTCCATTTTGTGTGTTCCTATTAAATGCTCCCTCCTCTACATTCCTATTCTATTATGTTTGTGTTTTTCCTGATTATTGTTGGTTGATGGTGAATATTGAATGGATTGATTGTTAGGGCTTGATAACGGTTAGGGTTTTGAGAAAAAGGAACATTGATTGTCATACCCATGCCTATAGGCATTGTTTATATGATAAAACCTCGTAGGAACATTAATGACTTAGATTTACTCGTACATTTTGAATTTGTTGCATAAAATTGTGTGAAAAGTTCATAGGTCTTTGGCTAAGAGGATAATTATAGGTCTTCGGACCAAGAGGAAAATTGGGGTCTTTAACCCACAAGGAATTATGTAAGAGTAAAATGAATATTGGACTGCTAAATTAAGACAGGACGTTAAAAGGCCACAAGGAAGATGTTCCTTGTGGTTAGAGGATTAAGTGATAAGACCCCACCGATGTTGGGTAATAAACCAAAAGGTTTAGTTCTGCTCGGGCAGCCTTTGCGTTGGCTTCCAGTATCTCCTACCTCAGTGCCTCCTCAGACGAATGACGCGACTCGTCGCTCCCATTGGTCTGGGCCCAGGACTCCTGAGTGAGGCTAGTCACACTAGGACGAATGTTGCTTGACAAGTCCTCGGTGCCATAACAACGACCTCGAGTCTTGCCACTCGCAACATCCTTCCAGATCTGAAGCTTGGTGGACCCATCAAAGCTGGAGTTGTCCCCCATCTGTGATTCCACCTCCCTCAGGCGGTCCTAGTAATTTGTCTTTTAAGTTTAGGTAAACGTATAATTAGTTAGTTATATATTCAAAATATATGAAATAATATAAAAAACACTGATGAGCACAATGTTGGACTTACATATGTGGACCGCGCCCGGTCATCTACCCAGCCACCATCCTTTTTATGTGGGTGGCGACAAAGAACTCATCGAGCTCTACCTCCCGCCCCAGCTGTCGAGACTACACATACACAAATTAATTATTTTAATAACAAATACAAAATTAATACAGAAGGGTACTTGTTTATACATACCATATCCAACGCCACCTCAAGGTGGGCCTTGCGGCCCATGTTATGGACTGCACCCCCTCGAAGAGAAGCCTGATTGCTCTTGTTACGAGCGGACTTCCCCTTGAATTCATCAGAGGCCAAATAGGCCAAAAGACCCTCCCAAACCTCCTCACCACACCAAGTGGGCCTCCTCCCAGCCATCCGAGCCTTGTTCATCATATCTTGAAGGCGACGAGCAATCCTCTGCTTGTACACCTTCTTAATTTGGGCCTCATCAGAAGGGTCCCAAGTAACTTTGCTCTAAAAAAATAGGGTAAGTCAATACAAAATGATATACTTAAGAAAAAAATATAAAGTAAAGACATTTTAATAACCGTAAACTCGGCCAAGCACTTGTCTCTTATATCCTGCGGGTTGACCTCCCACAAGTAGTGAGGACCTCGGAACTGTGGTCGAATCACATGACCAATGGCATAGATGGGTGGGTTGTTAGGCACCCAACTGCAGAATAAACAAATTCAATATTAACTGTTAAAACAAATAAAGATCAATATTATCAATTCCAAATAAGTAAAAATAAATAAACAAACTCACCATTTGCCAAAAAGTCAGATAATAACCCGACCTTGAGGGTCAACCTCATGAGGTCTACTGGAGTTGGCACCCTGGAACCGAACAGACTCCTCATCAGACTCGTGGTCAGCCTCCTGATCAATCTGGGCCTGAGCGTCCACCTCCTGCTGCACCTCGGAAGGGATCTCATGATATCTCGATGTAGGGATGAACCTCATTTCGTCGAATAGATGGTCAGATGCAGCAGCTTGGCCAACAGGTGGAGGGGAGGGAGAAGAAGACTGGACGTATGCCTCTGAAGGCGCTAAAGCAGATGGCTGCTCTGCCATCTAATCAGGGTGAGGGAGGTTGGTCCTCTCCCAAGTTGCACGTAAGCGAGTCGTTTGTGCAGCAAGCTCGCCTGGAGGGATGGACTTCCCTCTTCTAGGTGGGACCTTCTGCATGTCCACCTCTACCACGCATGCGAGACATATTTGCCTAAATTTAATAGTGTTAAATTAAATATTAAACAACAAACCTATAAATTACTAATTAATTACTACTAATAATTAATAATTAATTACTACTAATAATTACTACCAAATAACTACCTATATAATTAAATACCTATATATAAACAATTAAAACTAATTATAACTAATCATATAAACAAGTAAAACTAATTATAACTAATCATATACTCCCTTCGGTCCTATTTATAAGAACCTTTTAACTACTTCACATGGATTAAGGAAATTGGTTAATTTAGTTGATTACAATAAACTTGTGATGATTGTGTATCATATATATTTCCTAGACTACCCTTGAATTTATTGTGACCCATTATCTTTTCCTTTCTATTTAACTATTTAATTGTGTCACACTCTCTCTACTAATTAATTTACTCGCATACCTCCACTAATGGGGTATTTTTGTCAAAGAATAATTAATGCATGAGACAATCTGAAAAAGTTCTTATAAAAAGGACAAACACTCACCTTAAAAAATATTCTTATAAATAGGATCGGAGGGAGTAAACAATTAAACTAATTATATAAAAAATTAAACTAATTAAAAACAATTAAGCTAATCATATAAACAATTAAACTATCATATAACTAATTAAAACTAATCATATAAACAGTTAAAACTAATTATAATTAATCATTTAAACAATTATAACTAATCATATAAACAATTAAAACTAATTATAACTAATTAAAACTGTAAAACTTACTTGTAGATGGCAAAAGAGGACGCCGGAGGAGGAAGAAGGACACAGGGAGCTAGGGGCAACTATTTGAGATTCTGATCGGTTCAAAATGAACCTATAAAGGAGGGCTAGTGTTTAATCAGTGAGATTTTGCAAATGAGAGAGAGAGAGAGAGGGACAGAAACAAGTTAAGGCCGGATAGGAGGAAAGGAGAGGGAGGAGGAGGAAGAAGAAGAGGGGAGGGGGAAGGTTTTGTGCGCGTACATTTTCAATGTAGCGACGGCTAGGCCTGGCCGTCTCGCTACGTTAAAAAATTTGGCGCATCAACCCAAATTAAAAGCGTAACGAAAACTTAACGGCTTAGCCGTCGCTACGTTTATTTTTTTAATTTTTCAAAAAAAAATAGTTTTTTACTGTAGCGACGGTCAGGTCATCACTATAATGCGAAATGTAGCGGCGGCCAGGTCGTCACAGAATATTAAATGCACAGCTGCGCGTTGAGCTGCACATTTAATGTTGTAGTGACACCTTAGCGACGACTAAGTCGTCGCTACCATTTCGCGTCTTAATCAACACATTATTGTAGTGATTGTTCTTGTCTTTCCACTAATAATAATAATAATAATAATAATAATAATAATAATAATAATAATAATAATAATAATAATAATAATAATAATAATAATGATGAGCTTTCATACTTTAAAATAAAACATATTATAAATAATAAAATAATTTTTAAGAGATTTTGACTTTGATAGAATGGTTGCTTGATATTATAACAAAATAATTTTTAAAAATTAAAAAGGTGAATTAGAGACAATATAATTTCGTCTCTAACATATCAAAATTATAGTTTTTCCTCATTATTGAATTGATAAGCTAGAGACAAAATCGGTGACGGCATTGATGAACAGAAAATTTTTGTCTCTAAATTCCGTCTCTAATTTTTGAAATTATTATTTTGTAACTTAGAGACAAAATTAGATACAAAAATTATTACACATGAAATATTTTCGTCTCTAAAATGGTTTAAACTATTAAGAGACAAATTTAGAGATTAAATATAAATGAGACGGAAAAGTCCGTCTTTAAATTCAGTCTCTAAAATGCAAAATTGCAGTTCTGTCTCAATCAAGTATAAATCGTCTCTAGTTTTGTCTCTGTTAGAGACAGAATTTTTTTCATCTCTAAAATCCATAGTTAATTGAAACTTTTCTGGTAGTGGTAGATTCAAATATTTTTTTTTCATTAGTATTTAAATTTCTAAATCTATTAATTATTAAAATATGCTTGTTTTAATAATTTTATCAAATAAAAGTGCCAACAATATATCCACTTACTATATATTTATCATTTTAGATGGATAAAAGTATATATCTAAAACACAAAATAAATTAATTTAAAGTAAGTTTTTACATATTGGCATAATAAGCTTTTTTCCCCTGTAAGTGTTTACTGAAAAGCTCGTTCAAGTAGCACTTAAATACATTCAATGGAAATATGGGACGAAATGGTGGCATTGTGATCAAACAATTTTGAATTGAAGGTTTGTACATCCAGCTTGAGTTTTGTATCGTTCGGAAAGATCTTGAAGTGCTTCAACAAACTGATTATGCACTTTGGAGACCTAGAGAATAAGTAAGAATAATAAAAGATATATAAATATAGTTTGCTAAAGCATATAATTTCCATAAAAAAAATATATGTTTAAAGCCATGAACTCTCTCATTATAACCAAATAGTCCAAACTACTTCTTAAATATATGTTTACTTGGCTATAAGTTTGAGGTTTTTGGTTTTCACCATAGTTATCCCTTATTACCAGGGGTAATCCTATCCGAGGCTTAGTCACAGCTAAGACTCCCCACCCCTCTCTAAGAATGTGTTTAGTGGAGATCAAACCCGGGAATTCTTCTCACAATCTCAGCTTGCGTTGCCAATTGAGTGACAACTGTTTGGTATAAGTTTGAGGTTTGAACATATAATATCTTTTCTTGCCAATTACTTAAATTTACTATACCCATAGCTTGATCAAGAGTGGATCCTTATGGTTGTTAATTAATTTATAAAATTTGGATGATAGCAAATATATATACCTGTTCCATTGTTGGTTCTGGATTTTTCTCGAGCTCAATTGGTCTACCCACCACGACATACAATGGGGTTTTGAATGGTATAGGAGATCTGATGAAGAGAGAAATTTATTGATTAGTGTTATTAATTAACATGGTTAACGACTCCTCTGCTAACTAGTTTTACCTTGTATCGGTCTATCTTTTTAAACAAAGATGCAAATGAGTGACATTAAGGCAAACTTCACCTTAAGGCCTTAAGGAAAACTACTTTATCTTAATCAGGTCTAGTTTATTTTCCAAATATAAGATTTAAAAAAGAGTTGTTTTCTTGATTTATATTATATTATATTATATTATATTATATTATATTTAATACTTGATCTAGGCATCTAGCCATTTTATAAAAGACAAAAGAAAAAGTTTGTTTTGTTATGAGACTTCTAAATAAGCCATAAGCTTGCCTACAAATAATTTATAAGCTTATATATTTTATGTAGACCAATGGTCTAAGCCTTTAAATAGGTAAAAGAGTATGTGACTTTAAGACATAATAAAAAAAAATCTATTGTTTTAGTTAAATACATACTTATAAAAATCATACTTAAGTTCATTTGATCTAAAAAATCGACTGAATTCAGAATCGGTAAAGAACTGGTCGAACGTACCGGTCCAAAATTGGTAATGTTGAACCAACTTGAACCAAGTAAAGTTCTATTTTAAATTTTTTTAATTTTTTAATTTTATTAAAATTATATTTTACCTGAATAAAGGTATAATATCAAATTAAAAATACGCATATACATGAATTATTATTTTTATCTTTTTGTTATTGATTTTTTATTTTAAAAACATATAATATAAACATATAATGTTAATTTATTGTTTAATATATTATATAATATTAAAAATATATATTTAATTATTATCAATTAAATCATGGTTGAACTAATAAACAGTGAACCAATATTTTCATTGGTTAAACGATACTTCAAGCTTTTAAAACATTGGTTAAATAAGTTGACCTATTAAATTTAAGAATTTTTCATTTGGTCTAGTACTTGACATTTTTTAAGTAGACAACTTTTTTAAAAAGTCTTAACCTAATTCATTTAAATAATAAATTTGTCCTAACCTTGACCTAATGTGGATCATATCATAAACCTCAACAAGTCATTTTATCTACTCTTATTATTATTCTTATTTCCTAAACATTAATTTAGGGTGAAAGTTAAGCGCTATCAATATTTATGAATGTTTATGAAATGAAGTTATTCACAATTTTAATTTCATATTCACCTTTATTATATTAACTTTAATTTTTTCTTTCTTAAATTTATAAAACCATGTTATACTTTCCTTTTTATAAAACCAAACTTTTCACCATTTCTATCATATAGTTGCCTAGTTTTTGAACTTTCATATTAAACCAAATGAAATTAATATTAATTACCTTTTAGATGATTATTTAATTAAGTGATATTATTATAGTTTTAGTTACTTTAATTAATTCTTAAATTTAATAAAGTAATCAACATTAAACAAAATAAAATATTTAAAAATTATTGTTAAATTAATTTTCTATAAATTAGATTAATTTTCAAAATTTTTAAAATTAAATATTTTATTTTATATTTACAAAAGATTTGTATGATGTACATATATATATATATATTTGTGAGTAGGAGAAAATGTCTTAGATATATTCTTGACATTGAATTGTCTGGAAGGCGAATCTAAAATTGGTTTATGTTGAGTCTCAAGACTTGAAAGTCTAAGACACCCCTAAGATAAGTTTGGGGAGTATGTTAAGTCTCACGACGTTTAAAGTCTAAAGGCATCCCTATAACAAGGTTTTGATGAATACAAACTTAGATTAAACAACACAATTATTGAGTAAACCACCACTTTAGTCCCTGAAAGTGTGGTCAACTATCAATTTAGTCCCTGAATTGAAAAAACTGTCAATTTAGTCCCTGAAAGTGTTAAACATCGGTCAGATTAGTCATTTTGTTACTGTGCGTTAGTTAACAAAATGTGAAACAAAAGGACTAAACTGACCGACGTTTAACACTTTCAGGGACTAAATTGACAGTTTTTTTCAATTCAGGGACTAAATTGACAGTTGACCACACTTTCAGGGACTAAAGTGGCGGTTTACTCACAATTATTCTAACAAGTGTACTTGTATTTCAGATAAGTTAAAATGTCATCTGATGAAAGAATGTTTGAAGTACACTCTATGTTCTGAAGTACGAAGGAAATCTGAAGTGCTACTTTGGTTTTGAAGGATGTATAAATCTGAAGACTAAAGCATTGTTTGAAGGCTGAAGACTGAAGTGTTGTCTGAAGACTAAAGTGCTAACTGAAGCCAAGATGTCTGAAGTCAAGGTCTGACTGACGTGAGATGACTTAGTTTGCACCACTCATTCACGCATCCTTCGTACACAATTTAGGAGTGACAAGAAATAGTTTTCTGGGATATCTTTTTGAATTAACCGGCGCGAAAAGAGGATATTTGGAGTAGCTTTCTGCTGTAGTCAGATAAAGTATTGCGTACCTCGTACTTGCGTCAGAGATGTCTCACAACGGGAGCATTTGCACCTAAAACTATCTCTCAACGGACTTCTCAACATTTAAAGCCCCAGAAGCCTATAAATACTAGAAATTATACTGAAGAAGAAGATCTTTTAGCAAGAACTCTTTAAGAAAAACTACTGAAAAACAAAAGCTCACGCGAAGAAAAACGCTGCCAAATTTTCTTTAGAATTTCTCTTAGAAATTCATTGTACTTTAAACTTTCATATCCAGTATTAGATCATTGTTATCCTTGTACATTCTAAATGAAGAATTGTAGGTTTTGAGTTCATTTCTCTTTGTAAACACTTTGAGAGTGTTGAGAGCCTGAAGAGGCTTGGTGGAAGAAAGAATACTTGTCTGAGAGCCTGAAGAGGCTTGGTTGAAGAAAGAATACTTGGTTGGTGTAGAGCCTAGAGAGGCTTGGTTGAATAAAGAATACTTGGTGTTTAGAGCCTAAAGAGACTTGACAGAAAAGAATACTTGTAATTTGTTCAGATTAGTGGAAAATCCAGAAGCTTGATGGCTCTGGGGCTGGACGTAGCTCACAAGTAGAGTGAGTGAATCAAGATAAATTTGGCTGAGTGCTTCTTTTACTCTTAACTCTTTACGTCGGATTTTAATTAACAAGGAGAGGGATTTTGAACTGAGTTCTTATAGGAATTTATTAAAACACAATTTGCAAAAATTGTTTTAACACCTTTGTCTGAACATTTTCAGACAAGGAACAGAATTTCAGATAGCCTTCAAACCTGTCTTAAAACAGATTACAAAAATGTTTCCTAAAAACTTTCAAGTTTATAAAAAACACTATTCACCCCCTTCTAGTGTTTCATGTGTGTTCCTCCAGTTTATTCATTTGTCATCACAGAAAACCTACACTAGCAAAAACAAAAGTAGAGAAGTTGATATGGAAAGAAAAACACACCCATAAATTCCCCAGAAAAATAATGGGAAGATCTTCATAGATATAGCAACATTTTGGATTAATTTCCAAGGAGCTTTCCACCACTTATAGACATTTACCTAAAAAGTGATTGCACCGAAAAAGGAGAGATAGTCATGGTCAATTTGTATGATTGAAGAAAATGAAAAATATATATAAATGAGCAAGGTCTAAAAGATAAATAATATGAGAAACTGTGACAAATCAATTATACTTCTAGTGCATTTGATTTACTGTCTGAAAAGACCAAATATATGTTTAGTCCAATCCATTAAAATGTACTTTTAAGTGAATGTACATTTGAATTTATGTAAATAGAAATCCAAACATGTTATTAACTAACCTAATATTTGGACCCAACATAAGTTGCAAACTTGTGTATATATATGATTAATGTGTATATATATGATTAATTAGATAGGAGTTAAAATATAAGAGCTCTATGCAAGAAATACCTGGCCAAAGCAGAAAACTGGAACAAGGGGTTTACCCATCTCAATTGCTATGCGGACAAATCCTTTTCTTTCCTTGAGAAAGGCAATCTACAAAGTGTATACTTGTTATTATACTACTAACCTATTTGAATTTAAATATATAATAAACAAAATGAAGTCGATCTTAAATGACCTATTTTATGGAGAAACACCCAAACTGGTTAAATCCAACCCAAACAAAGATCAATAATTTTTTTTACAAAATGAAAACTATTTGTATGATAATCATCAAGATAAAGTCACCTAATGATTTAATCAACAAATGTAATTATCATGATAAAACATATAACATTGCTTTTTTGTTTTCTAAAATTATGTGGTCACACATTAATATAGTATAAAATCATACATGCACAAAGACAAGGAATTTAAGGCTCAAAACTTCTTATTATTTGTCTAATATATTGATACAAAACGTTCACAGATTAAATGACAAACAATATTTTTTTATTTATGCCTTGATTGCTTATAAAGAAAATAGAGTGAAAAAAAGTTGGAAATAATTTATTTGAAATAGGAAAGAAAACAGAGAAAAATTAAAAAATAAATTTATTACCACCTCATTTTTTTCTTCTTAAATGAAAGAAAGCACGAATCTCAAAAAGATATTTTTACTATTATAAAAATAACATGAATCCCAATGGAATGTATGTAAAAATTACTTACAATTAATGGATAAGTTCACTCATGCATGTTTGGATAATTACCTAAAAAATGGTGGGCTTAGATATAAGTATGAATACTATAGTATCCAACCGTATAATATACTTTATTGTGTTTTATGATTAGGTTTTGTTTTTTTTAATTAAGTGTTACATTTTTAGTCAATGTTCTTTATTTTGTTTCTTATGATTAATTTTAGTATTTAAATAATATTTTTATTTTATTAGTTTTTAAAAGAAAGATACATTAAAGAAAAATACACTTTATTTAACTATAATGCGGATAATGTATCTAAGTGTATGTCATATAGTTACCAATAAAGTAGGGGTATAAGTATTGAGTAAATGCCCAAGTATATGAGATATTTATAGGTATTATAGAAAATTCTAGACTCACATTTATGAACTTAATTAAAATCCATTATCTTTAAAAAAAAAAATTAAAACCCACTATAAAATTTTCTCCACCATTCTCTAATTAAAAACTTTTTAAATATTTTATATAGAAAGTTCAAGAACCATTCTAGATTTCTCTAGTTTGAAGTTATATATATAACATTAAGGTTGTTATCCACACATGTATAAATCTAATTATGAGTATACCAGTGCACCTTCAAATTTATTTGTTGTTTTACCATTTAAATAATATAATATTTCAATAGTAGTCCAAACAACTATGAATCGGAAAACCAAAACCAATCACAACAATCACTGAGACAACAAGCTCCACTTTTTAGTTCTGACCCACCCTTCCATGAGAAACTAACATCGTTTATGGCCAATTGCAACCACTCATGTTTGACAACTTACAACCACCTCTTTGACCAACTCCTCTACTGCCACATGTCACCACCAATCTCATCAACTATCACTACAAGAAATTCGCAAATTAGCATCGGCTAAAAGTTGTCTCTAATGGAGAAAAACAATCGCTACCAGCTAATTAGCGTCGGCTTAGTGACGGCCACAAGGACGTCGCTAATCTAGGCCGAGCAAAAACAATCGTCGCTAGCGTGGGGAGACGCTAAAGTCGTCAC
The DNA here is from genome assembly GCA_026901365.1 of Sesbania bispinosa. Classification (NCBI taxonomy): domain Eukaryota; kingdom Viridiplantae; phylum Streptophyta; class Magnoliopsida; order Fabales; family Fabaceae; genus Sesbania; species Sesbania bispinosa. Next base: position 1,083,008 of record QLOH01000035.1, read on the forward strand.
TTTAGCTAGGTTGGCGCTACGAATTTTTAAAAAAAATCTTTTCTTCCCAAACTTATCAGATTCGAACCCACATCCCACATGATAGAAAGAAGAAGTATTACCATTGTGCTAACTATGTTTCTAAAAATATATAGTGCAAAATATTATATATATATATATATACACCCTATGTTTGTTCTATTAAAAGCAGGGAATTAGAGTCGACCATGTTAACAATAGCCGCCGCTAAATTAACTTTTTTGAAGAAAAAAATTTTCAACAGTGATTCCTTTAGCGTCGGCCATGGTGGACGCTATTTAAAAAATTAAAATTTTTTTAAACGATGATGAGTTTAGCGCCAACTAGGCCGATGCTAAACTAAAAAATTAAAAAAATAGTTTTTTTCAACAGTGATGCGGTTAGTGCCAACATTGCGCTGGCCTGGCCGACACTAGTAGCATCGGTGTCGTGGCCGACGCTAATATACCGCAACTAATTCATTGTTTTCTTGTAGTATATACCACAATCCTGTCGTTGTACCATGAGCCCAACCTTAAGTTGCTACCATCCTAGCCGTTCAAATTATGCATCTTTGCCCAATCCCATTAAGCAACCCCTTGCCATCGAGTTGATCCACACAATCTCCCATCCTTTTCACACATAGGAGCTTTGTTGAAACCTGAGATGAGCTTATCAAGGCATTAAAAGACTTTAAATTAATCCATATATAGTTGAACCTCCTACTCGTTGACATTGTCATTAGAGATGGGCACAAAACCGATACCCGACCCAAATCGGACGAACCCACATTTTTTAAGCTGGTTGGAAGGGTAGAAGCGGGTTATTGGGTTAGGTGGGTCATAAAAATAGCTTACATATGATAGAAATGGTCGAGTCATTTGACTAAATAATATTGAACAATGTACTCTTATTACCACTATTAAATTACTACCATGTGCTCTCTAGACTTTATCGGATTGAGACAATTTAACCTAATATTATAAAAATTGGAAACAGGTGCAAACCGTATGAATTGGTCAATTCTTGTTTACATATATAAGGAAAATGCCTACACACCAACATGTTATTATACAATATGCAGTAGTCATTATCCTTCATCTAGCAAACTAATAATAAACCTTTTCAGTTGCCAACAAAAGAGAGAAGAAAAAAATATAAAGGGGCTATGACAGACAAGTGAAAGTAATTCATGTACCTCACAATCGTGTTCCATGAAAAGTGTTTCTCGGACTCCACCAGGTACTAAAATGCAATTATAGCCAGCTGCCAATGAGGAAATGAAATTTTTCTTTGTGACTGGTGTAAAACCCAACCAGGTCCATACGTGTCTCAAAAATGGTATGTAGAATACCTATTCATTACATGTCACAGAAAAAAAAAAAAGAAGAATTAAAAGGAAATCCTTTACAACTTTCATTAAAGAATTTCAAGTAAAATCCTTACTGCGCTCCCAGCAAGAAGTCTTATTTTTGAAAGAGGCATGAAACCTACGCTGTCAGAAAGTGCAACAATGGCAATTGGGAAAATTGAATGTGGTTCATAACCAAAAACTGCATAAAAGGGTATATATTGTTGTTACTACCAATGATTTAATAACAAGAAGATGCAATTAAACTCGGGGAATATTATATCACAAGGTTTGACCAATAGAGAAATGAGAAATATTTGTTATAAATTGTGCTAATTAGTGACTCCGCATGTTACACATTCTGAAGTCGAACAAAACAATATGCTAACTTAAAATTTGTAAACCTTGATCTAGCTTTGGTCAAGGTTTAAGGAAGAAATCATTTCATCCAGGATACTTAGGGCAATGTTGGATAAACTTCTCTAGAATCACATGTGTGATAAAATAATTGAATGAGTTAAGAATGTAAAATGAGTTCAATTTCTCCAATAAGTTGAAATTAGTTTTTGCAACTCAACTTTTTCACAAGCTCTCTCATTTAATTTCGTCACAAGTAACTAATTTCAACTTGTGAAAGATAAATAAGGAGAATTTTAGGGTGGACCCCCTATGTTTTGGGTCTACGATAAACCTCACACTTTATCACTATAAAAGTTAAATTTAAATTAATAAATTATATTATTAATTTATTAATATTAAATTTTTATTATTTATAGTAAAGGTCTAGCATAAACCCAAAATATAGGAGTCCATTCTAAAATTCTTCAATAAATAATTACTTTTAATAAAATTGCAGGAAATAATATAGATATGGGTACTATAGTATTTAAAGTATAAGGATGACAAATGGACTCAGATCTAATGGATATTCACAAAAGCTACTCGCAATGTGTACGGTAATTATCCACAAAATAGGTCTAGGTATGAGTAATTACCCACATTTTTTAATGGGTATGAATACTATGGTACTTGCATTTATATAATATATATATTTATATTATTAATTAATATTATTAATTAATATTATTTATATAAAAAATTATTAATATTAATATATTTATAGTCACAAAAAATTTTAATATATATATTATTGACATAGTTAATTTAAATATTATAATTATGAAAATGTTATAATTCTATAATCCTAAGCACTAAAGTAACAAAACTTGTGAATTCGTAGTTGTGAAAGTTTATTATAATATTTACCTACTGATTAAATATTACATTACATTATACATTGTGTTTATGAGCTTTATTGTCTTATAGTAAAGTAGTTACATTTCACAGTTAAATTTGGATTATTTATGATATATTTTCTTTTTTGCTAGAATTAGATTTTAATAAATTTTTATTTTCTAATTTATTTATTATTTTTATAGTTAACAAAAGTGCGTTTAATGAGTGTGGGTACGTGTACTTAAGTACCCAGAGTACGAGTATTATAATTGCTACACATGTGAATATAGGTTCAAGTACGGGTGTTTTTTTTTTAAATGAAGGTATGAGTGTGACACCCTTCTACCCCATACTCTTATATATTAAAGAAATTACAGTTTAGAAAAGGGAAAGTCCCACGTTAGGTAAAAAGGTTCACAATCACTCTTATAATAAATCTCATAGTTTGAAAACGACTTTATTAGATGGACTCAAACTCCAAATATAAATCAATTATAAACAGCGGAAATCTCCATAGGAATAAAAACAATTAATAATCTCCTGCCATACAAGACATCCAGAAGTTCATAAAAATACTCCTAATCTAGGAACATGGTAAAAACCCCAAGCACACCCTGATGTCACATCTATCAGAGCATACCCTTTTATTCATAATCGACACCAGTTGTGTCCTCATCAACACCTGTAAAATATATCCACAAAATACGGTGAGGAAAAGAAATACTACTCATACATACACATAGAGAATACCCATCCTCACCCACAACATCATTACATCATACCATCAATACATTAAAATCACCAATCAATAACATTCATCTAAACTCAACATATATTTAATCATCTATATCAACATATACATGCCCTACCATCATTCCTATTTATAACACATAAATCTATCCATTATACGTTCACCAAGCTCGTCATCATCATAACGTCATTCATATATCATCATATTCATCATCGTCGTAACATCATTCATATATCATCATACTCATTATCATCATAACATCATTCATATATCATCATACTCATTATCATCATAACGTCATTCATATTTCATCATACTCATTATCATCATACATCAAAACTCCTCTCATCATCTACCCAAAGATCATGACTTGGAACTCCACACAATGGGTGCACCTCGTCATTCACTCTAGTTAGTACCAAGATAGTCCACCGGTGTTACCATACACTATCCGATAGGTTGTACCCCCTCTATGGGCCCGCACAACGACATTCGACCCTAGGTTGTACCCTCTCTATGGGCCCGTACAATCACTCCTAGGTTACACCCCCTCTATGGGCCCGCACAACTCAGTTCACCTCCCGAATTGTACCCCCTCTATGGGCCCGCACAATTCAGGTCTCATCACATATGCTCAAGGCATCTCTCCTAAGTTGTACCCCATCTATGGGCCCACACAACTTAGATAACATCATCATCAAAAGGTGATATACACCATCATCATAAATCATCATTATCATGCATTAACATGCTCATCATCAAATATCATCATTATAAAGTGATATACACTTATCATCATCATCATACACCAATATGCTCATCATCAAACATCATCATAATAAGGTGATATACGCTTATCATCATCATCATACACCAATATGCTCATCATCAAACATCATCATAATAAGGTGATACACACCGACATCATTATCATCATCACGCTCATCATCAATTATCATCATAATTCATCATCATAAGCATCACAATCCTCATCAAACATCATTAATCATCAACACCAGACTCATTATAAAGTATTCTCAAACAACATCAATCATCATCAAACAGTTAGGATCTCAAAATCCCCTCTGGTAATCGATTACCAACCTCTAGTAATCGATTACCCGCAAACAAGGTCTCTGGTAATCGATTACAACCCCCTTGTAATCGATTACCCGCAAGCAAACTCTCTGGTAATCGATTACAACACCTCTGTAATCGATTACCCACAAGCAAACTCTCTTGTAATCGATTACAGCACCCCTGTAATCGATTACCTGCAAACAAACTCTCTGGTAATCGATTACAACACCCATGTAATCGATTACCAGCAAGCCAACAATGCTTCTAGGTTGCCCAGAACACTCTGGTAATCGATTACCACATCTAGTAATCGATTACCCGCGACACAGATCGCAGATTTCACGATTTCTCACCTCTCTAAACCCATCAAATCAATCCCTAATCAGTCTTTTTCGTCTAAACATCATTCATAATCATTATTAGCATCCAATACTCCGTAAATCAACAATCAATTACAGATTATACCATCAATTCATCAAAACCCCCAATTTCTCAATCCCTAATCACCCTTTTTTCCATTATTCTCAATATCATCATTAATCTCATCCAATACTCATCAATTTACCTACAATCAATCATCAACCAACATATTATATCTTCATTCTAAGTTATAAATTCATCAATTCAAAATTATACTCTTAGATTACTACCCAAACATCCCCTACATGCATATACAGGCAATACCCTCTCCCCCATCGTACCTTAAGCGTAGCTTGATCACAGCAAGGAAGTCCTTTCTTGAATTCTCGGCGTTCACTCCATAGCAGCTCTCTCTTGAGACTCTGCTTCTCCCCTCCTTAGCGTTTCGCTTACTGACGAATGATACGAATAAGGATTAGGGTGTTCTGTTACCCCTCCTTACAGAAATACTAATTGGGCTTGGGCCCACTCTCACCCCCTTATTCTATTTTCAATTAAAATTACCTTTACGAAACAAAACTAATAATAATGACACTCCTATTATTTATTTTCCATTAAATTAATTATTTTCTTAATTAATCTCTTTAATTTAATTAATATTTATCCTAATAAAATTTAGAATGTTACAATGAGGGCAGTACTATGGTACTCTACCCAAACCCTACCATTGTGAGATACCTAATTCAAAGCACCCCATTATCATAATATATTATTAGTTAATTAATTATAATATCATATCTTTATTTATATATATATGTTGTTAATATTTACTCAATATTTAAATATTATATTATATATTTTTAAATAACCTTATTTTTATTTATAATTTTAATGATTATATTTTGATCAACTATGAAAACTGTTTAATTTAATTATAGTTGTATTTTAATCAATATTCTTTTTTATTTAATTAATTAAAAGTGCGAATGTGAATATATAGGCACCCACTGATATATTTTTTAAAAGGAAAATAATAATTGTTTGACACTCCAAAATGAAGTGTACCTAATAGGTGTAGGAAAAAGAGAAGTTAAAGAAATAAAAAAGAGAGAAAGTAAAAGATGTGATAGATGATGTATCGATATAAAAAAAATATGTTAAGAAATATATGAACAGAGTGAATGACTAATTTGGTAGATAAAGCACATTATATCATTTTAATATCTTTATCTTATTTTATTTACAATGTTTATTAAAATAATAGGATAAAATAAAAGAATTTCATCATGTCAAATTATTTTATATTTTTTTCTAAGTTCCGAATATCTTAATAATAGAGATACCTGTGATTAACACAAAAAGAATTCTATTATTTTCTTTAATATAATTTTTATTTTAGGAGATTTGAATTAGAGATTAATATGACATGATAAACTTTTTCTTTTTTTTTTCCCTTAGCCTAACACTATTTTTTCTCAATCCTTCTATTATTTTTTTTTATCTAACTCTCTCATTATTTCCGATGAAGTGTAAAAATATAAGAATTGTTTTTAAAAGGTGAGTGTAATGATGTAATATATTACGCTAGCCTCATGGTACCCATGGGCATGGGCCATGGCCATTACCCAACTCTCACCAAGAATACATTCTGTGACAGCCCCTGTTTCCCTGTGCCTAAAGCATAAATTCACAAGATCGATCGTACATCAAATCAAAAACTAGAAATATATGAAATGACTCACTAAAATACTATTTGAATTTTGATGTAAGAAGTTGAGTACTCCCTATACTGAATTTAGCTTTAATAAAATTACTGTATTGCTGATAAAAAATACTAGACTAAAATAAATATTTCAAAACTCATGCTTCGCTACTCTAGAAGATATCATACCAGAGCTCTCATGAAAAGAGGGGGAAAAATGTAATCAAGCTTTTTTTTTATTAAGTAATCAAGCTTTTTCATTTTGTCTTTTGTCATTCCTACGGTATTAAAAATAATAGAATTGAAATAATTAACCTTAGGAAAGAGCAGAGGAAAAATGAGTTTAAATTAAATTAATACAAACATGAAAATTATATATATTTATAGATGGCTACAAATTACCATAGGTACGATTTGGATGGAAGGCTTGTATATCCTCTACGTGAAGCGTGATAGGAAAATAAGTGCAAACGTGCTTGCTTATGTATCTGAAATATAGTCAAAAGGGAAAATTCTTAGTTTAATTTTTGCGTTTTATAATTAGAAAAAAAAAGGCAAACGAAAACTGAAAGGTACCTGGACAATTTTCTGCCAAATATGCTGTTCTCATTCACAGGAAGCAAAATCAACACCAAGAGTAAACCGAAAACCCTGGCACATAAACGTAATATCATGAACAAATTGAAACGGGTACATATATATCAAGAAATTGAAAAGGCAAAGGAATTAATGGAAAACGGACAAGAGTGCTTTTGAGAGAGGAAGGAAGAAGGCAGCGAAGAGTATCAATGCAACATTGAAATGAATAGCTCCAAGATACAAGACCAATGCTACAACCGTCTTGAACATGTTGCGTGATCCGGCGAATTCTTCATTTCCATGGAACACTTTCTCCATGTTTTAATTTGTTCACTCACTCAAAGATGGTGTATGAAAGAGAGTGGTCAGGACTCAATATTGATGATTCACCTGAATCACTTCGTCGGTTGCTTAATTCAATCTTATTTATACTACGAGAAACAGGACCACATTAGTTACTTATTATGTTATATGTATTTTTTTTGTTACAAATAAAATATTATGGTAAAGAGATGTGCCCCGATCCATATCAGAAAAGTTTTAGTATTCAAAGGACACTTATAAAGATATTTATATTTATATCATCTACTGAGAAGAAGACTAGTCGAGTTTGAACCTTTAACCTGTCACTTATTTATATGTATTTGAATTTGAAATTACAAAAAGAAAGGTGGGTAATATTAATTATTAAATACCCAATTAATTAATACTTTGTGATACATACATGCATTTCTCTCCTGACATGTGCTTGATGCTTTCATCCTTCAATATCTTCGCTATGAGTGATTTGGACGCAAACGTAGGCAATATAAATTTAAAGTAACAGTTCCGTTGCAAACTACATTGGGTTGTTGCTTCGTGTGGCGTCTTCTCTACTGAAAGGGGATATTGACAGGGACCTAGTACTATAGTAGTTGAAGTGCAATAAATATATTGCATATATACGGTAACGATTAGATCATAATTTTTTATCCCGAAAGTGGCAACAAATTATACGGAAGTTTAAATTACATCGGTGTAACTAAGTATTACACCATTAATAATTACAAATTGAATATGTTTTTTAGTAATCCAACCGTTGAATTATGTTTATTCATCATCCTGATTATATGTGTCAAATTTCGTAAAATTTTGACACTAATAACTTGATAATCAAATGGTTTGATTTTTCATATATTTCAAATGTATATATAACGTTAATCTTGAGACATCTCAATGACATATCAAATAATTTCAGATTAATGTAAAATTTTATATGTATGATCTATATGATAGTAACTTTCAATTCAACGGTGGATTATTTAATACAATGATCCGTTAAAAAAATTATTCAGCGGTGTAACAGTTGGTGTAACTTACACCGGTGTAATTTGAACCCTCCTCATATATATATATATATATATATATATATATCTTTTAATAGTATGGAATTAATTTATTTTATATTGTTATTAAATGATATGTCATCATATTAGAAGAGTATTAGAAGAGTGGAAATGTCTTGTGTGTGTTTGGATGGAGAATTTTAGAATTCTCCAAATTGTGATAGAGAACGTTGAGTAAATTGTAAGTATGAGAGAAATTGACAATAACAATCTAAAAAGTTTAAACATAAAAGAGAAATGTTGAAATTCTCTCAATATTTTTCATTTGAAATTCCCCCTATTTGTCATAAAAATTCCTCCTATTAGTCATTTGGAATTCTTTCTTTTACCATTTTAACACATGAATTCTAGTAATTTCAAATTTCTCTATCCAAACACAAGGTAAAAGTACTTAAACTAAAATCAATTTAGGAGAAATGGAAGGAAGGGGGAAAGAGAAAAGAATAGTCATGATGTTAAGAAAAGCCATAGAAATACCCATGGGGGAGGAAGAGAACCAAAGAGAGAACCAGCTATTTCACACCAGGTGCCATATTGAAGGGAAAATTTACATATATAGTAAATGTAGATGGAGGTAGTAGTAACCTAGCAAGCCTTAGGTTAGTTGACAAACCCTACCTGCCCACTACCCCACATCCACAACCTTATACACTTCAATGGATGAGTGAAGAGGAAGAAGTTAAGGTGGATAGGCAAGTGCGAATTAAGTTTAGAATTGGGAATTATAAGGATGAGATGACCTTTGATGTCGTAGCCTTAGAAACCTCACACATACTTTTAGGAAGACCTTGGCAATTTGAGAGAAGGGTAAAACATGATGGGTATTCCAACACCTATAAGTTCAACCACCTAGAAAAAAACACTTACTCATGCCTATGATCGGTACCCTTAGGGAAGTAAAAGAGGATCAAGAAAAACTTAGTAGGTTAATAGAAAAGGAGAAAGAGAAAAACTTAAATGTGAAAGTGTGGAAAAAGAAGAAAAACTCAAGAAAGAAAAGAAGAGAAAGAGTGAGAAAATTTGGGAAAGCAAATTATCTTATCATATGATCATTTGTATGCTAACTCTTGTAGTGAAAAGTTGAATAGGTTGATGGCGAGTAAGATTAATAGTGCAAAAAGGACAACTCAAGTTGTTGAAAGGGAGTTTCCTAAATTATCTTTCTTTATGCATGACATGTATTACTCTATGCATGTTTATATGCCACAAAGCATTATAAGTCTGATAGAATTAGATAATTTTAATAATGGTTTGAAACCTATTACATGTTTAAAGGAATCAAATGAGTTTAAGAGTGTCATAAAGCCTACTAGAGGTGCATGTTTAGCCAATCCCTTTGAACAATTGGAATTGCATGATTGGAATGATACCAAAGTTGAATTGGACATGCTTATACCTTTGGTTTGTATATATAATATGCATACACTTTTTGGACCTAAAATGATTGTTTATATAATGATGTGTGTATTATGCTCTTAAACTAGTAAAAGAAAAAAATTGGGATAAGGCTATCACGTGCAGGAAAACTTGTATGTTATCTATATCACATGTTGACATGCCTCATGATATGATTACACAATGTGATTCTTTAAATGTTTCACCTTACATGCAAACCTATGATAATTTTGATATGCGTAAGGTGTCACCATCTACATACTTGAGCAGGTACATTTAGACATGCCTTCTAAAACATTTTGTGAATATAATAAATGGCATGCATGTAATATCACTACAAGAAAACGGGTTTTTAGACGTGGAACTATAGCGATGACCATCAATCGTAGCCAGTAGCGATGACCTAGCCGTCGCGATGCCGTCATTACATCATTAAATGTGTAGTTCAATGCGTAACTGTGCCATTAATATTTTGCGACGACCCGGCTGTCGCTAAGTTTTACATTGTAGCGACAGCCAGACTGTCGCTACAATGAAAATTTCATTTTTATTTTCTTGAAAATTAAAAAATTGAGCTAATTTAACATAGCGACGGCTATAGTCGCTGCTATGTTATTCATTAAAAATTTAAAATTGGCGCCTTTGCGTCACATAGGCGACGGCCTAGCTGTCGCTACGTTTAAAACTTACGCACACAAAACCATTTCCTCCTCCCTTCTTCTTCTTCTTCTTCTTCTTCTTCCTCCTCCTCCTCCTCCTCCTCACTTTCTTCTCCCTCATCGTCTCCCTCCCCCTCCCCCTCTGTCCTCCTCCCTCTCTGCCACCATCTCCCTCCCTCTTCCTCCCCCTTGGTTGCGACCCGAACCTCTCCCTCTCCCTCTGTTGCGCCTCTGCTCTCATTCCACCGTGTAAGGAGGAACTTCCACCGTTCAAGCCTCCTCTTCCACCGGCCACCTCCTCCTCCGTCGTGCAGCTCCATTTTCCGGTGTGCAGGTAAGTTTTACAGTTTATTATATTAAGGGTTTAGGGTAATTAGTTTTAATTACAGTTATATAGTTATTTAATAATTTATTTAATTTTAGTTATATATATAATTATTTAATTTAGGGAAAAATTTGTTTTTCGTCCCTATAGTTTCGATCAACTTTGGTCTTCGTCCCTATACTTTAAATCCTTTGTTTTTTGTCCCTGAACTTTCTAAAACTCCAATCCATGGTCCTTGATCGTTAGTGAGATCTGTTAACATGATGAACCGGGTAACAAAAGTTACATGTTAGCCTCAATAGTAGACCCCAAATAGCTGACTCGTTTAATTAATCTTTTTTATTAATTTTTTAATTATTAAAATAACCATAATTATGAAATTAGGTTTTTTATCAGATAAAATTGCTCAGGTGAAAACTCTAATTTAGTAATTAGAGTTATTTTAATAATTAAAATTTAATAAAAAAGTTAATTAGATGATCTGTTAGTCATTTGGTACTCACTGTTGAGGCTAATATGTAACTTTTGTTAGCCAGCTCATCAGGTTAATAAATCTCACTGACGGGCAGGTACCACGATTTGGGGATTTAGAAAGTTTAGGGACAAAAAACACAGGATTTAAAGTACAGGGACGAAGACTAAAGTTGATCGAAACTATAGGGATGAAAAATATATTTTCCCTTTAATTTATATAGTTAGTTATATAGTTATTTAATTTATTTAATTATTTAATTATAATTATATAATTATTTAATTATTAGTATTTAATTAGTATTAATAATTATTTAATTATAGTTATATAGTTATTTAATAATTTATATAATTTATTTAGTTATATAGTTAGTTATATGCCTCGTATGCGTGGTTGAGGCGGACAGAAGGTCCCACCCATTAGAAGGAGGTTCATCCCTCAGGGCGAGCTTGTTGCATAGGCAGCTCGCGCACGTCGAGAGAGGACCAACAATACTCTGGCAACCTTCTTTTTCGGCCCCTCCATCGTACGTGGTGCCTACCCCTGAAGAGGTTGCTCAACCTGTTGCATCAGTTGCAGCCTTCATCGACCCGATGACGTTCATCCCTACTCCCGAATATCAGGAGATTGCCCCCGAGGTGCAGGATGACCTGCCACATCTTTCTGACCCCAAGGGTGAGGGCGATCCCCAGGCTGACATTGATGACGAAGTTGACCTTGAGCCTGATGTACAACATCCACCGCACCGGGGTGCTAGCTCTAGTGACGCTCATGAGCGGGACCCTTACAGTAGGGTTATCATCCGACCTTATGGAAGATGGTGAGTTTCTACACTTTTTTGTTTCTTTTGTATTTTGAATTTTTATAAGTGTTTAGTGTTAACATTGAATTTCTTTATTTTTCAGTTGGGTTCCTATTAAACCCCTCATCGCGGCCATTGGTCATGCGACTCGATCACAATTCTGGGGTCCTCACTATTTGTGGAGAGGTCACCCCGAAGGATGTGAGGGACAAGTGGTGGGATGAGTTTACAATAAAATGCCTTCATTTTACATTATTTTTTTCATAAGTCATGACATTTTCAAATGACTTACCCTAATTTTTTTTGCAGAGCAAAGTTACTTGGGTCCGTGAGGATGAGGTCCAAATTATGAAGGTGTACGAGTAGAGGATTACCAGATTCCTTCGAGATATGCTCAACAAGGCCCAAACGAGTGGGACTAGGCCCACTTGGTGTGGTGAGAAGGCCTGTGAGGGTCTTTTGGCTTACTGGGCCTCTGATGAGCTCAAGGGAAAGTCCGCTCGTAACAAGACCAATCAGGCTTCTCGTCGAGGTGGAGCAATCCACACCACGGGCCGCAAGGCTCATATTGAGGTGGCTCTGGATATGGTATGTATAAACCTACTTTTCTATATTATTTATTATTTGTAATTAAAATAATTAATTAATGTAATTTTTCTACGTAGGCTCGAGAGCTTGGGCGATCCGTAGATCCAGATGAGTTTTTTGTGGCCACCCACACAAAAGGATGGTAGCTGGGTAGAGGATCGAGTGCGGTCCACATATGTAAGGAAAAATTATGCTTAGCACTATTTTTTATATAATTTGATATATTTGCAATAGAATAACTAACTAATTATAAGTTCATCTCTACTCAACACACAAATTACCAGGAATGCTTGAGGGAGGTGGAGTCACATATAGGGGACAACTCCATCACTAATGTGACACCCTTCTACCCCAAACTCTTATACATTCAACGAAGCGGAAGACTTAGGAAATAACAAACCACAGTGGGTAAAAAGGTTCATATATCTCTCATAAAAACGCCGTTCAATTAAAGTCAACTTAATAAAATTAGAGTCGAAAGTTTCCAAAGTAAATAAAACATCAAGTTCTCAAAAGTTAACATCAAACACCATCTTAGCAATGCAAGGCACTTAAAGACAACGTTCATCATCTACTTCTAATTACATAAAATAAACCCCTAACACTAAGCCCTGATGTCACAAGTATCAGAACGACACCCCATCAACTCATTACTCGACACCTATGGTGCCATCGTCATCACCTGTAAATAATAACCACAGATAGAAACGGTGAGGAAAAGAATACCAACTCATACATGCACATAGAGGCTACCCCATCCTCACCCACACATAGCACAACATCATGTTCATCATATAATCATTCATCAAATACACATCACATAATATTCATCAATAAATCATCATATGACACTCATCAATATACTCATCATAATTATATAAGTCACACATAATAGTTCACCAAGAAAACACATCCTCTATTCTTAACACATAATATTCACGTCGTCATTAATACTCATATCATCATAACAATAATCAATTTCATCATTAAATGCAATGCATGTTCATGCACACCAAACCTCATCATTCTCATCAACACCTCGTCAACACCTCATCCCAAGGATCATGACTTGGAACTCTGCACAATGGGTGCACCTCGTCAATCACCCTAGTTGTTACCAGTGATGGCCTTACCGTTAATCACCACACAGACCGGTAAGTTGCACAAACACTACCGTTAATCACCACACAGGCAGGTAGGCTTGTACAGAGACATCCGCCCCACAAAGAACAACCCTACCGTTATACACCACACAGGCCGGTAAGTTGCACTTCACCCCACTCTAGCCTTGTGCAAGAATGTCCCCCACCATTATCTACCTATCGTTAATCACCACACAGGCTGGTAAGTTTCACATGTGACACCCTTCTACCCCATATTCTTATACATCAAATAATTTGAAATATATAAAGATGACACTCCACACTGGGTAAAAAGGTTCACAGTTCTCGTTGTATAAAACGTCATTTATCTCAAAGTAAAATAATTTAAAGTAGAAATAGCAATCGATTGTTTTCAAAACATTTAAGTAACAGAATCTCCCAAAATAGAAACAACAAAACATTCTACTTGTCGTGCAAGGCAATTAAAGAAAAGTTTATAAAATCCTTTCCACTAAAACATAAATAAGAATCCCCCAATGATGTGCCCTGATGTCACATGTACCAGAGCAATACTCCCTTTACTCAACACTCGACACCAACTGTGTCATCATCATCACCTGTAAAATAGCCACAGTATAACGGTGAGGAAAAGAATACTACTCATACATACATATAGGAGACTACCCTATCCTCACCCTCATTTAAACAACATCATCATAGAACTCATTCCATTAACAAATATAAAACATAGTCATCATTATCATATACACCAACAACATCAATATCACCACAATCATCGTAATCATCATTATCATCAAAATCATCATTATCATCATTATCATCAACATCATCATACTCATCATTATCATCACTATTATCACAATCATCATATTCATCATTATCATCGTATCATAACCATCATTCACCTCCTTGAGTTATACTCGGGTACCATAATCAATACTCACCCTCCCTGTGTTACACTCAGGTACCATAATCAATAACATAATCAATACTCACCTCCCTGAGTTACACTTCACCCCTCACTGGGGTTGTGTATTTCAAGTACAATCATCTCCCTGAGTTACACCCCACCCCTCATTGGGCTTGTGTATCTCAGGTAAAACATCATATATACTCAAGCATCATCTACATCATAAGGTTAATTAATTCATCATCATCACCATCATCATAAAATTAATTATATCATCATCATCATAAAGTGATATACATCATCATCATTAACATCATCATATAAATCATCGTTTCATCATCCAATATTATCATCATAAATTATCATAAGCATCCTCAGACATCATCAATCATCATCATCATCATAATCATTATAAAGCATCACAACGCATCACCATACACTCAATACATCAATACCTCATCATTATCATCATACATCGCAGTAGTATAAACATCTGTCATCAAGGACATAATCATATCTTCATAGTCACACCACAATCATCACATAAATAACACTCTCATACACAATTTGACCTGGTAATCGATTACCAAACAACTGTAATCGATTACCAGAGGCGGTCCCTCCATTTTGGAGTCTTCAAGTTTTAAGCTTAATGACCTTGGTGCACTAATTTGGAAATATCTAGAGTTCTAGGTGTCCAATTAAGATAATTCCACTTCTATTAGAAAATTAAGATTCGGGGCTTCAGTTTGATATATTATATGATAGGGTTCCGAGTTCATTTGCACCCTTAGCAGACACATTCTTTCCCAGGTGAGAAAGCTGTCAAAACAGAATCTGCGAGTTGCGCCCCAACCTGCGCTGCAGCGTAGGTTCCAGAGATTTCACGCTTCAAGTTGCGCTGTAGTGCAAGTTGCAGCGCAAGTTACGTAAAACGTGATAGCACAGCGTTTTTGCCCCTTTTTCTTCCCTTCTTCAATCCCTACTCAATCCTCATCGTGTATACTTTGATCCAACACGTTTTTATCAAACAAAATCAATGAAATAATCAATCTTAAACACGATTATACAGTTATTCAATCAAAACCCCAAATCATCAAACCCTTATTTACCCCTTTCGCTATTTTTGCTGTCCTCTTCAATCCCATTCAAGAATTCATCAAGATTCATAAAATCAGTCATCAATCAACATTTTTCATCATACCATACTCAACATATACATATATTAAGTCAAATTTAAAACCTTAGAGGGTCTTATCGTTGCCCTTACTACCCAAACACTCCCACATGCACATACAAGCAGCACCCTCTCCCCCACCGTACCTTGAAGTGAAGATCGAGCCGCAACAGTTCTTGATTCTCAATGATTATTCTGCAGCAACCCCTTCTTGAGACGTCGTTTCTCCCCTCCTTAGCGTTTCGCTCTCTGACGATTTTACGAATAAGGATTAGGGTGAACTGAGAACCCCTCCTTAAATAAGTACTTAATTGGGCTAGGCCCACTCTCAACCCACTTATTCTATTTATTATTTTTGTTATTTATTAAATAACCTTATGGATAAAACTACTCATAATATTAATCCTATTATTTATTTATTTATTTATTTATTCTACTTTATTAATTTTATTTTATTTTATTTTACTTAATAAAATTCAGGATGTTACAACTCTCCCCTCCTAAAAGAAAAATTCGTCCTCGAATTTTCCGAGATGAACAACTCTAGAAAGGACTCCTCTCAACAGGTCGATCAAAGACAAATGCTTCACCAGAACAATCCAATAGGACATGGACGGAAGATAACCAGTCCATACCAAGTATAATATCTAGTTGACTCAAAGGCAAACAGATCAAATTAACTAGGGGTTCTTTACCTTCAACATGAATAAAACAATTTAAGCACACATCAGAAGTAGAAACTGACCCTCTAGTTGGCGTTTCGACACTCAATACAATCAATAAATCATCACAATAACACCACAGAAGCACACCAAACGCATAACTCAAGGTCGATGAACCAACAAATCAAACAAATAGTTAACTCAAAGCAATATAATTCACTCAATCAACATAACACATTAGCACCACAAAAGCACGGTAAACTCATAACTCAAGGCCGGTGAACCGACCTGCTCTGATACCAACTAATGTTACACCCCTCTACCCCATATTCCTATACATTAAATAATTTGAAATATATAAAGATGACACTCCACACTGGGTAAAAAGGTTCATAGTTCTCGTTGTATAAACATCATTTATCTCAAAGTAAAATAATTTAAAGTAGAAATAGCAATCGATTGTTTTCAAAACATTTAAGCAGCGGAATCTCCCAAAATAGAAACAACAAAACATTCTACTTGCCGTGCAAGGCAATTAAAGAAAAGTTTATAAAATACTTTCCACTAAAACATAAATAAGAATCCCCCAATGATGTGCCCTGATGTCACATGTAGCAGAGTAATACTCCCTTTACTCAACACTCGACACCAACTGTGTCATCATCATCACCTGTAAAGAGTCACAATATAACGGTGAGGAAAAGAATACTACTCATACATACACATAGGAGACTACCCTATCATCACCCTCATGTAAACAACATCATCATATAACTCATTCCATTAACAAATATAAAACATAGTCATCATCATCATATACACCAACAACATCAATATCACCACAATCATCATAATCATCATTATCATCAAAATCATCATTATCATCATACTCATCATTATCATCAACATCATCATACTCATCATTATCATCACTATCATCACAATCATCATTATTATCATATTCATCATTATCATCGTATCATCATAACCATCATTCACCTCCCTGAGTTATACTCAGGTACCATAATCAATAACATAATCAATACTCACCTCCCTGAGTTACACTCAGGTACCATAATCAATAACATAATCAATACTCAACTCCCAAAGTTACACTCAGGTACCATAATTAATAACATAATCAATACTCACCTCCCTGAGTTACACTTCACCTCTCACTGGGGTTGTGTATTTCAAGTACAATCATCTCCCTGAGTTACACCCCACCCCTCACTGGGCTTGTGTATCTCAGGTACAACATCATATATACTCAAGCATCATCTACATCATAAGGTTAATTAAATCATCACCATCATCATAAAATTAATTATATCATCATCATCATAAAGTGATATACATCATCATCATATAAATCATCGTTTCATCATCCAATATTATCATCATAAATTATCATAAGCATCCTCAAACATCAACAATCATCATCATCATAATCATTATAAAGCATCACAACGCATCACCATACACTCAATACATCAATACCTCATTATTATCATCATACATCGCAGTAGTATAAACATCTATCATCAAGGACATAATCATATCTTCATAGTCACACCACAATCATCACATAAATAACACTCACATACACAATTTAACCTGGTAATAAATTACTTAATTGGACACCTAGAACTCTAGATATTTCCAATTTGACCTGGTAATCGATTACCAGAGGCGGTCCATCCATTTTGGAGTCTTCAAATTTTAAGCTTAATGACCTTGGTGCACTAATTTGGAAATATCTAGAGCTCTAGGTGTCATATTAAGATAATTCCACTTCTATTAGAAAGTTAAGATCCGGAGCTTCAGTTTGATATATTATATGATAGGGTTCCGAGTTCTTTTGCACCCTTAACAGACACATTCTTTCCCAGGCGAGAAAGTTGTCAAAACAGAATCTGCGAGCTGCGCCTTAACCTGCGCTGCAGCGCAACCTGCAGCTCAGATTCCAGAGAGTTCACGCTTCAACTTGCGCTGTAGCGCAAGTTGCAGCGCAAGTTACGTAAAATGCGACAACACAGCGTTTTTGCCCCTTTTTCTTCCCTTCTTCAATCCCTACTCAATCCTCATCGTTTATACTTCGATCCAACACGTTTTTATCAAACAAAATCAATGAAATAATCAATCTTAAACATGATTATACAGTTATTCAATCAAAACCCCAAATCATCAAACCCTTATTTACCCCTTTCGCTATTTTCGTTGTCCTCTTCAATCTCATTCAAGAATTCATCAAGATTCATAAAATCAGTCATCAATCAACAGTTTTCATCATACCATACTCAACATATACATATATTAAGTCGAATTTAAAACCTTAGAGGGTCTTATGGTTGCCCTTACTACCCAAACACTCCCACATGCACATACAAGCAGCACCCTCTCCCCCACCGTACCTTTAAGTGAAGATCGAACCGCAACAGTTCTTGATTCTCAATGATTATTCTGCAGCAACCCCTTCTTGAGACGTCGTTTCTCCCCTCCTTAGCATTTCACTCTCTGACGATTTTACGAATAAGGATTAGGGTGAACTGAGAACCCCTCCTTAAATAAGTACTTAATTGGGCTAGGACCACTCTCAACCCACTTATTTTATTTATTATTCTTATTATTTATTAAATAACCTTATGGATAAAACTACTCATAATATTAATCCTATTATTTATTTATTTATTCTACTTTATGAATTTTATTTTATTTTACTTAATAAAATTCAGGATGTTACATCACACATAACACTACCGTTAATCACCACACAGGCCGATAGTGTTGCTCAACGCCCCTCTCTTGGGCTCGTGTATCTCAGACACCACATCTTATATGCCCAATGCATAATCATCATCGAATCACATCTCATATGCTCAATGCATAATCAACATTGTAAAGATATATACATCATCATCATCATCATCATCAACATCGTCAATCATCATTATCATCATAAATCATCACACATCATCATCATAAATATCATCACTCAATCATCATCTTCATAATCATCATAAATATCATTCATCAATCATCATCATCATAAGCATCATAAAAATCATCAATCAATCATCAATATTCATCATAATAAACATCTATCATCAAGGACATACTCATATCTTCATATTCACACCAAATTAAGGT
Organism: Sesbania bispinosa; assembly: GCA_026901365.1. NCBI lineage: Eukaryota > Viridiplantae > Streptophyta > Magnoliopsida > Fabales > Fabaceae > Sesbania > Sesbania bispinosa. The sequence goes on from QLOH01000035.1 coordinate 1,102,713, forward strand.
ATAACAATCATCATCAAACACTAAGATCACCAAAACCACTCTGGTAATCGATTACAAGACTCCTGTAATCGATTACCTGCAAAACACCTTTCTGGTAATCGATTACAAGACCCCTGTAATCGATTACCTGCAAGCAAAACCTCTAGTAATCGATTACCTACAAACAAAACCTCTGGTAATCGATTACAACCTACTGTAATCGATTACCCGCGACACGAAATTACAGTTCTTGCAATTTTTACCCCTTTTAAACCCTTATATTCATCCTCTAATCATTCTTCATCATCAATTGCTTCATCTATATTCAAAACGACGACGCGTGCAAGATAGACGTCGTTAAAAGAAACAAACGATGATGGTTCATTTTTAACCCGTCTTTAAAAGACTAAATGACGACGGTTCCCCATTTAGCCGTCGTCGTTTAGGTTTTTAAACGCCCAAAACCCTTTTGTGAAGAACAATTTCATTCTTCAGTCGCGCCCCTCTCCCTCACACTCTCTCGTTCCCTCTCACACTCTCTCGTCCTGTCTCTCTCTCATCCCTTCCTTTTCACTCTGGTGACCACCACCGTCCTCCTCATCATGTGATTCTCTCTACAAGCTTTCTCTCTCCCGTTCGCCCCTTGCCGTTGTTTCTCCTCCCCTTTGCCATTGTTCGCCGCTGCTATAAAAAATAGAAAGAGTAATGAGGGAGAAAGAGAAAATGGGAAATGGGGAGAGGGAAGAGAGACGTGAGGCTATGGCGGTGGAAGGGGAGGAGGCCGCCCTCGTGCGCCCGTTGTTGCCTTCATTTTCGTCCGTCGTTGCCTTCACTGTTTTGTGCGTCTCTCCGCCGTGCAGCAGCAGCGACGTCCGATTGTGCGTCCATGAGCAACATCGTCTAGTAGTCGTGTCAATCCCTCTTCCGTCCAGCGCTCTTCCGTGAGTTTTGCTTATCATTGCTCCAATTTCATTTGTATTGTTTTATGACCATGTAGATATATTTCATATGGGACCAATTTTATGCTAAAATTGTAGAGACACTGTGCATCCCGACAACTAGATTGGAGGGTACTACTTCCCCTCGTTTAGGGACAAAAGCATAAAAAGTTTTTAACATAACTCAGTATTCTATTGTTACAGAGATTTTTTTTGTGTTTTTTTTCTTAATGTTGTAGCTCTTTGTTTTTTTATCTAACATAACATTTAAAATTTCTTATTTACTAGAGTACTCCAGAGTCTGAACCGAATACTCTGGTGCTTATTGTACTTGTACAATGAAATGAAAGAAAATTATAGTAAATTGGAAACTGTATTGTTGGGCTTTTTCTTTATTGTTTTTCTTTTCCTTTTTCTATTTTTCTATATTTTTTTGTATCTTTTTGACTTTTCCTCTATTCCTTTGATTTTTTGATGAGTGAAAAATATATGATAACTTACTGTATAATTACTGCACTCATCAAGGGTAAAATAGTAAATTATTCCCCCAAAATACCTCTTTTTAGTAATAAATGCATAATTTGTGAATATTTGATTTGAATTTGAATATGATGCTATTTTAATAGAAAATCTGTTGATTTTGCAGATTTATGAGAGAGATTTAAATGAGAAAAGAAGATAGCACTATTTGAGGATAGGATCTGCAGATTTGAAGTTTAAATGAGAGTAAATAAAGATAAGATCAGCAGCCATTTAAACAAGGATTCTGCAGATAACTTCCCCAATTTAAATTTAAAGTCAAGATAAACACAGAATCAAGCCAAAAAGAGGGAAACAAGGAAAGCCAAGCAAACGAGGATAAGATCAGGAAGACGTGATTTGTTTTCAATTTGAATTCAAGTCAGATTCCTTCCAGATTTCATATAGCTTTCCTTCATCTATAAATAGGACCTTTTGCAAAGATCAAGGCAGCTTTTGGAGAGACGGCAGAGCAGATCTAGGGCTGGAGAAAGTGACAGTTTCTCCGTTGGATTGTAATGGCTACCATGTGTAGCTAAACTCCTCGATAGGATTGAATGTAGTTGATTCAATCCACGATTGTATGTGAATTCTCTTTATTATTTATGAATCCCTATTTTTATAATATTGGTGTTTCTTATCTATTCTTAATGCTTAGCTTCCGCCTTTGTGCCGGAGTAATGAGTTGGTTTTGTGGGGCGCATTCGAGAGGTGGTTCTATAAAATCAATAGCGAGTTTGGGGGAGCCTAGACATAGGAAAATTGAATTCTGATTGGTAAAAACACTTAATTTGCGACTGTGGAGACCAGGGTGAATTAATAGCGTAAACAAATAGATCTTTAATCCGGGGTAATTTATCACTATGGAGACCAGGGTAAAATAACTTTAATTTGTGCTTCAATATTATAATTGCATATTCATAAATATTATTGGGGTTCACATACGAAAGGGGTGCGATGAGACGAAGTTCAATCCTAGTCCAAGTAACTGTCTCTACCTATCTCATTTAAGTTCAATTTTATTTTATTATTTTTATTCTCTACAACCAACAATTATACGCTCTTACTTGATAGTTGTGACCACTGACCTTTATAATTGAACCGTTCCCTGTGGATACGATACTCTTACTTACTATTATACTGCTGGAATTTTGGTACGCTTGCCAGAATCTCATCACTTTTGCAATTTTTTTTTGCTTTTTGCACCTCTTTATATTTTTTACTAATATATTTTTTTTAATATTTTCTCTTCTTTTCTTTTTCTTTTTCTTTGTCTTTTGCCCCAACAGAAATTTTTACAAATTTAATAGAAATTGAAACCTACCTAAAATAAAAATCTGCAAGAATTCGGCCTAAAAATGGACCAAAACGGTACCAAAAAACTGAAAAGAATTGTCTGTTTTTCTAAAACTTGAATTGCAAAATGGATTGGCAACTTGAATCAAAATTTGCACCAAAACTTACTTAGCATTTCCCTTGGATTACACAAAAAATTGGCATACAACAATTCAAGCAAGTTGGATTGATTTTATGGTTCAAAACTGAAAAAAACAGTCAAAATTCAACAATTAAATTTGGTGAATTTCGCCTATTTTTTGAGCTACAAGCCCAACATACAATTATGCGTTTTGCGTAATCAAACTATCGTTTCCTAAGGTGATGCTAGCGGTCAATCCAAATTTACAATAAGATTTCAATAACAACAAATAGAACAAGAGCATAAAATTGAACAAGACAAGCCAAAAAATGCACAAAAATGGCAAGATAAAAGGAAGAAAAATGCACAAAAATCAAAGAGCAAGAATGTAAAGGGGAGAACTGAAAGTAAAAGGATGGGGGAGACTAAAAGTAAATGGCAGAAAGTAGAGGGGATGACAGAAATTAAAAGGATGAGAGAAACGAAATTTAAATGGCGGAATTTAAATGACTGAAAATTAAAAGCGGAATAGTAAAAAGATGAATATGGATGAACAATTATATGGGGGAGATGAACAATAATGTAAAAGGATGGAAGAAAATGTAGGTGAACAATCTTTGGAAAATGGAAGCAACAGTGCTCTCACTCACCACAATCCACCACACACAAACAGTTATATGGCAAGAATCACTCAAGAACAATTAATGAGCCATTAGAATAGGCATTTCATCAAACACCTATGGGGTGGGCTTAGCGGCCCAAACAACCCCTCTAATCACACAATTGCAAGCAATTCAAGAAAGCTGACAGCAGCAGAAAGGCACCTCGGGCCTAGGAAACATTCCAAGTCCGAAATTACAAAGAATTAAATGAAGAATTTCACAAGAATTTGATGAAAATTCTGCACCAAAATGCAGCAAGATCAGCGGCCAAAACACCTCCAAACAGCCCCCAAATTGCTCAATTCAACAAAGCTCTGTTGACCAATTGATAACAGGAAGGTTACGGATCTAGAATTGAGCAAAACAACTGGTTAGAAGTGAATTATATGCGCAAGTAAGGGCTGGAAAACAAGTAATACATGCAACAAAATGAAAGAAAATGAAGGAAAATGTAAGAAAAGTGGAAGAGAAAAGAGATGGTGTAGGCGCCACTGAGGAAGGCAACCCCTTCAACAGATAAGCCAACAGTGTAGATTCGCCACCAGCTCGTGGAACCAGATAAGAATCATAATGGTTTAAGCAAGAACCATCAAGCCTCTCAACCTCACAAGGGAGAAATGAAGCATAAGCTCTCTAATAGAATGAAGATTAAGAATTACAAGAAGGAGGAGACCTCCTATTATAGCCATATGGGCGGCCAAGGCTTAAGGAAAATAAAAGAAGCTAAAATTCCTATCCTAGTGGGGACTTGAACCCATGTCTCCTAAGGCTTTTAGCCAACCTAAGACTTAGCCAATAAAGCTACCAAATTAGCGCCCATCTACTAGGAAATAAAAGGAAAATTACAAAATAAAAAAAAAAGAAAATACAAAGAGAGTCCTAATTAAGGGTGGTACATAAGACTAGGATCCTATCCAAGGTCATGGGTGTCCTCCTCTAGGGTAGTGCCCTCCCAAAGGGTATTATCCCAAAAAAATTGTAGGACACTAATTTTCCCATTCCCTCCTTAGTTTCCTTAGCTTTCATCCTTGGTCTCTATAGCTCATCCATGTCTTCTAGGCAAATGCCATCACGTAGCTAAAGTATATGGTTGAATCACAAGAAGGGGGGTTGAATTGTGATTCTTTTAAAATTCTGCAATTATATCTTCTAATAAAATTCTGCTCAAGATAAGTTCTTGGCTGTTTATTAGAAGATGGATCTCCACAAGTAGAATTGTAAGTATTAATGCTTATTATGCTGAAAATAGGATTCCTTTGGTGGAATCAATTTAGTTGCCACTTACTTAGGTATTATTAGTTTTGAAAGCTTTTTGTGCACATGCAGAAGTTAAGAAAGTAAGGGAAAGAAGAAAACACAAAGGTTTTTATACTGGTTCACCTCTTCCAACCTGAGGCTACGTCCAGTCCCTACCTTCTGTAGGATTTTTCTCACTAACAAATCAGTTACAACCTTTGGGTACACACTACCACTAGTATTCTTTTTCCACAGCCTCTTCAGGCTTTCTACAGAATCACCAAACTCACAGAAATAGACCCTGACTTACTGCAGGACTTTCTGCAGAAGCACAGGTCCAGAAATCTGCAGAATTCCCTTCTGCAGACTCCAAACACTCACAGGCTCACACCAGAGCCTTTGCAACCTCTCCAAATACTTCACCTAATGTGTCACAAGAGATTTTACAACAGACCAATCTCTCTGACCTTACAGAAGCACAGAAACAGCAAGGTAAAGTACAAACAGCTCACTATTTTACAATCAGAGCAGCAGCAGAATTTCCTAGTGAGCAAAACTCCCCCTCAACAACTTGTATAAGCGGATTAGAAAGAATTTGAGGAGAGAGAAAAGGTTCCAGAAGCTGGCAGTGAAACAGCAGAGATTATTTTATGCTTCTGGAGTGAGAGGTGTGTTCCATGGTGAAGAGAGCACCTCCTTTTATAGTTGAGGAGCCTTGTAGCCGTTGGAATGCAGTCAAAATGATCCAGCTGTGATGCTTTGACAAGTCCCTTTCAGGTACAGCTGCAAAAGCTGACAGGTACAGCTGTCTTGTTGACTGGTCTTCATGCTTCTGCAGAACTTGCTTCTGCAGACAGCAAAACTGGCTCATTTCTTCACCAATGCTTCTGTGAATTTGCTGAGGATAATTTCTGGATTATTTCAAGTGTATTTCAACTTGTGTTACTCAGCTAAATCAGCAGGAGATTCATTTTAGACTTTCTGGTTTAATTTGCTGCTTCTGCAGAGTCTATACTTGCACATCCCTTCTGCAGAATTGCTTCTGATCAACTGCAGATGATTCTCATGCTTCTGTGACATGTTTCATGTTCTGCAGTTGATATATCTTAAGAATGAAATTCTGTTTTTGCTTTCTACTTAGAATTTCCTCCTAAAATGAATCTTCCTTCTAAAACGATTTCATTTGGAGTTCTTGAGATGCTTCTTCTTGTTTCTGGAAACTGTGAGAAGTGCTTGATAGCTTCTGAATGCTTGAATGAGTTACTTTCAATTTACTCATCTTTATTTCAAGTTTTCCTTCACAGATTTGTCATTCTTTCAACTTATTGCTTCTGTTATCCATTAAAATGAAGCTTCTCATATTTGTCCTTCTGCAAGATGAAACCTGTTGCTTCTGGACACATTCTCAAATGAAATGGTTAGTTCTTTTGGAATCAGAATTATGCTAAGTTGCATTTGATTTGGTTGTCATGATTAAAACCACTTTGAGGGGATTCTTGGACCTTACAATCTCCCCCTTTTTGATGATGACAACCCAATCAAGTATCACTTAGATAATTCTGATTTTTAATACCAAACTCCCCCTGCAATTTAGCTTTTATTTGGAAAATAATAATTGCTGCAGATTGCATAATTTCAAGACTGATTCTTAATTTCAATTATTAAGTTACAGAAGCCATTTTGATAATTCATTTCCAATGCAGCAGTATGATCATTGAGTAACTTATGCAAAATTCATTTTATACCAACAGATGCAGCAACATATTTATCAATTGTGTAGCAAGGAAACTTATACAGAAAGCATTCATCATTTTCATTCATCATTGATCATAGTCAAAAGTCATAAAAAAATCATTAATGTGCAGCCCACCTAAAAATCAACCTAAACTACCTACTACTTACTACTTCTCCCCCTTTGTCATCAATCAAAAAGCTCAAAGGAATTGTATGGAAAGAAGCAGAATCATCATCTATCACTTGGATGGAGAGGAGTGGTCAGATGATGAAGAGGTAGAAGGCTGGAGCAAGTTCTGGGGTGGCTGGAATTGTGTGAATGGCATAGTTGGGGCCTGAGGTGCAATTACTGGAAGCACAAAATTATTAAACCAGAACTGATGCTGTGTGAACCTCTCAATCATTTCATTTACTGTGTTTTGGAGAGTGTTCACATTGGAAAACAGTTTCTTCATGTCAGACTTGAGCTTCTGGATATTCTTCTCCATGGATTTGGAAGGAGAAGCATTCTCTGGTGGTTCTTCAGAAGCAGCAGCATCAGGATTTGGAGCAGGCTCCTCAGCTAGTTTCTCATTGCTCAATTGCTGTATAAAAGTGTTCATTGAGGAAAGATGTGAAGATATAGCAGGTAAGTTATCCCTAATTGGTGCAGCAGCAGGGAACACAGAGTCCATTATTGGAGAAGCAAGGAACTGATTTACCATATCAGTTCCAAATGTCCCTACAGAAGGGGCTGAAACAGTAGCCTCCTTCTGCACTTCTTCTTCTTCTTTCTTCTCTATTTCAGGAGCATCAGCAGTTGGAATTGATCTTGTAGGGGATGGAATTCGTACTGGAGAAGCAGTCTGAGGGGAAGGAGGGAAATCAGGAAGAGTTTGACCCAAATTGGCCAATGTATCAGCTGTCCAGGCCTTCTGCAGAAGCACTGATAGTTTCTTGAGATTCTGAATGCTGAGGTGCTTCTGTAGGTGGTGACTTGGGCTGAGAAACAGCTTCTTCTTCAGAAGTGGAGTCAAGAAATAGTGATGTGGATTTAGCAGACACATTTGGATCTAAAGAAGGAGAGGAAACCTTCAGATTTTTGTTTGAGGGTTCTCCAGAAGCACCAGCAGAATGATCTTTCCTCTTTCTGGAGAAGGTTTGGATCTTCTTTTTCTTTGTTCTGGGTGCTGTATTCTCCTCTTCTTCATTTTCACTTGGACTGGAGTAGATATGAGATGGTTCAGGCTTTTTAATCAGCATCCTCTGCACATTCATCTTCCCAAAGATGCTGCAAGTATCACTAGAAGCTTCATCTTCTAGGGAGATGTTATTGAGTCTAAAAATCCTTGTGAGAAGCATGCCATAAGGTAAACTAGCATATGCTCTCTGGGGTTAGCTGAGGAAATCATGCTTCTCAGGATTAGGTAAGATAAGGAGAAAGGTTTTCCAAGAAGAAGGTGATAGATTACCATAAGGTCTTGATCAGTGACTCTTTCTAGAGTACCACCTCTAGGTAAGAGTGAATAGCAGCAGAGTTTGTGAAATAACCTACAAATGGGAATGAGTTTGCTGGACATAAGTTGTAAACTGGAATGGTGAAGGACTTTCTTTGTGACTTCCTGCTTGGTCACACCAGCTGAGGTATACCAGTCATCATATAGCTTGTTTTGGACATCATCACAGCCTAAAGCTTCATCAATAGTCTCTGAAGTGACTACAATTGTAGAACCTTTTATCTCCACAACCAGGGAATTGCCATCACTCCTATACTGACTTGCAGAAGCATAAAATGCTTTTACAAGCCTCTCATAGACTGGTTCCCTCATGAGGAGATAGTCCCCCCACTCTTGCTTCTGGACAAAATGTCCAATGTCCCATCCACATTTTCTAATTTCTCTAAAGAGAAATATCTTGCCAGGAATGACAGTCTTCCACTCCCATTTCTCATTGAAGATTTTCAGCATTTCCTCATCCTCGAAAAGGTCACAGTTAGAGTCTTGTGATCCTTCTGAGGGGTCACTTTCTTCCAACCCTTCACTTGAGCTTTCCTTCTTCTTTTCAGCAGACTTGATGTCCTTATGGCTATGGGAAGGAACTACAGTGTGTGTGGTAGAGGGAGAGTCTACATCTATTGGTCTGTTGGGATCATTTCCTATTGTTTTGAAGGTTGAGCTTGCACGACGCCTTTCAGACCTTCTCACATATACTACAGAAGCAGTTTGTGCCTTAGAGGTAGTGTCAGCTGAAGGTGCTGGTGTGGTAGAGGGTTGAGAGGGTGTTTGGTCAAGTTGAGGTTCATTTGTTGTGGGTTCAATAGGAGCAGAAACTTGCTCTGTTGAGTGGCTAGAAACAGAGGGCTCAACTGTGGGGGACTGAGCATACTGTGGTTCAACGTATGGCACTATTTCATTGCCCATTACAACAAAATCATCAGATTCTGTGGAGGAGGAGTCTTTCTTCTCCATTGCGATTTGCTTAATTCTCATGATGAGAGAAGAATGTAAAGCAGAGACAGAGAAAGGTGAGATGATGAAACAGAGTATGGCTGGAATGTGAAAGGTTTGAGTTTGGAGAGGGCAGTGTGGTGTTCCTTCAGCTGAGAGACTATCCTAAATAGTAGAACCCAACTAGTCGTTGCCTTATTTGAGAAGGAGAGAGGAAGGAGAGAGAAGGGGCACGCGCGCAGTTTTTTAGGAAGTTGGTTAATGTCCAACGGTTATAAGCTTTTAAATTTCCCTAATTATGAACCAACTATCCTGCCTGCTTTTAGCTAGAGACAAAAGCCAACTTTCCTCATTCCTTTTGTAGCTTATAGAGGATAAAAAGGCTACAGGTTGGTGCAGTTTGACTTTGCCTAGAATGGATGGAATACATTGAGCTTTGTGAATGAAAGTGACATTTCCTAGTATTAGTGATGTGACTAACATATGTTTGTTAGTCAACAATCACTGTTGTGCCGTTTCACCTGATAAGCAGGTGAACAGAAGCAGTTGTGACATTGTCCTTTGAAGAAGGATGTCTGCAGAAGCTGAGATTTTTATTTACTAGGTTATGCTGTAATCTGCAGAAGGTGAATTTTTCATGCACCTTCTCAAGAAAGGTTCTGCAGAAGAGAGAATATTTCCATAAACTATTTTAGGCTTGATTCTGCAGAAGGTGAAAATTTAATTTCAAATTCCAGAAGCTGCACACTCCACTGTAACTGTTACAGTTTTGTGTTTCTGAAAAAATTTGCTTCTCTACTTGCTTCTGTGGAACTTTCAAGTTCCAGTAGCACACAGATTTTAATTCACACATCAAGAAACCAAGTATTTCATATTAATTTTATTTCTAAGAAACACAAATCTCTCTTCAACAAGAGGTTTTGTAAGAATATCAGCAATTTGAAGTTTGGTTTCAATGAATTTCAGTTCAATGTCATGCTTCTGGACATGATCTCTAATGAAATGATGCTTAATATCAATATGCTTAGATCTAGAATGCTGGATTGGATTCTTGGACAAGTTAATTGCACTGGTATTATCACAGAAGATAGGAATATTAGTGTACCTCATGCAATAGTCCTCCATTTGATGTTTAATCCAAAGCATTTGAGAACAACAACTTGCTGCTGAAATATATTCTGCTTCTGTGGTGGACAAAGCTATTGTGGGCTGCTTCTTGCAAGACCAAGAGATTAATGATTCTCCAAGAAATTGGCAGCTTCCACTAGTGCTTTTTCTGTCCAACTTATCTCCAGCATAGTCAGCATCACAATAACCTGTGAGCTCGAAATCTGTGCCTTTCTTGTACCATAATCCAAGATTTGTAGTTCCAGCAAGATATCTAAAAATTCTTTTTACAGCTGCAACATGTGATTCTTTGGGAGAAGATTGAAATCTTGCACATAGACTTACAGAGTATAAAATGTCAGGTCTACTAGCAGTTAAGTATAATAGAGATCCTATCATTCCTCTATATTCCTTTTCAGAAACATGTTTACCATTTTCATCCAGATTTAAAACTGCAGAGGGATGCATGGGAGTCCCCATGGATTTTGAACCTTCCATTTTATATTTCTTTAAGAGATCTTTAGTGTATTTCTCTTGGTTTATAAAGATTCCATGCTTCTCTTGTCTGATTTGAAGTCCTAGGAAGAACTTCAATTCACCCATGAGACTCATTTCAAATTCACCTTTCATAAGTTCAGAAAACTCTTCACACATTTTCAAATTAGTAGATCCAAATATTATATCATCAACATAAATTTGAACAATGAGAAGATCCTTATTGAAAGTTTTTCTGAAAAGGGTAGTGTCAATTTGACCTCTTGAAAATTGATTTTGTAAAAGAAAGGTGCTTAGTCTCTCATACCAAGCTCTAGGAGCTTGTTTTAAACCATATAAAGCCTTTGTTAATTTGAAAACATGATTAGGATGTTTTTTGTTTTCAAAACCAGGAGGTTGGTGTACATAAACTTCCTCACTTATGAAACCATTTAGAAAAGCACTTTTCACATCCATTTGATAAAGATTAAAGTTTTTAAATGCAGCAAAAGCAAGAAGGATTCTAATAGCTTCTAATCTAGCTACTGGAGCAAAAGTTTCATCAAAATCAATACCTTCTTGTTGGTTGTAGCCTTGAGCTACTAACCTTGCTTTGTTTCTGATAACTTTACCTTCTTCATTCATTTTGTTTCTGAATACCCATTTTGTGCCAATTATGGTGTGATCATTTGGTTGAGGTACAAGAGTCCAGACCTTGTTTTTCTCAAACTGGTCTAGTTCTTCTTTCATGGCTTCAACCCATGATTCTTCATCAAGTGCTTCTTCTACACTTTTTGGCTCAACTTGAGAAAGAAAAGCTGTGTCATTTATATTTTTTAATTGTCTCCTTGTTTTTACTCCTTCTTCAACATTTCCTATCACTTGATCATGAGGATGATTAGTAACAAGTTTCCAGCTTCTGGGAGGATTCTGCTTCTGACTGTCAGTATCTTCTCCAGAAGCATCTATAGCTTCTGTAGGTTCTGCAGCTTCTTCTGCAGAACTGTGGTTCTCAGAAGAAATTTTCTTTGGCTCACTTTCATCATCAGAATCATTCTTACCACATGCTTGAGAAGGAGGGTTAGCATCATTAAAAATAACATGCATGCTTTCTTCTATTGTTTGATTTTTAAGATTATAAATTCTATATGCTTTAGAGGTGATGGAGTAACCAAGGAAAATACCTTTTTCAGATTTTGCATCAAATTTCTCAAGATTATCCTTATTGTTTAATATGAAGCATTCACTCCCAAATATATGAAAATAAGCAATGTTGGGTTTTCTTTCTTTCCATAATTCATATGGGGTTTTATTAAGGATGCTTCTGATGGAAACTCTGTTAAGTATGTAACAAGCAGTAGAAACAGCCTCACCCCAAAAGTATTTTTGAATACCACTGTCACTTAACATAGTTCTAGCCATTTCCTGAAGGGTTCTATTCTTCCTTTCTACAACTCCATTTTGTTGTGGAGTCCTAGGACAAGAGAAGTTGTGAGAAATTCCATTTTCATCAAAGTAGTTTTTGAAAAAATAGTTTTCAAATTCCCCTCCATGGTCACTTCTTACAGAAGCTACCTTTTGGTTTCTTTCATTTTCAACTTTCTTGAGAAAGATTCTGAAAGATTCAAAAGATTCATCCTTAGTAGCTAAGAACAAAACCCATGTGAATCTAGAGTAATCATCTACTATCACAAGCCCATACTTCTTTCCTCCCAAACTAGGTGTTTTAGTTGGACCAAAAAGATCAATGTGAAGCAGTTCTAAAGTCCTTTTTGTAGTTATTACATTTTTGGGATGAAAACTTGACTTAGTGTGTTTTCCTTTTACACATGCTTCACAAATTTTATCTTTATCAAATTTCAGCTTTGGCAATCCTTTTACAAGTTCTAGTTTGGAAAGTTTAGAGATAGTTTTCATGTTCAAATGGCCAACTTTTCTATGCCAAATCCATTTTTCATTTTCAAAAGAAGCAAGACAGGTTTGATGTGGAAGTTCTTCTAGACTTATGCTATATAGATTCTTGCTTCTGATACCTGAGAATAATACCCTTTTAGTAGATGATTCTCTAATTTCACAGAATGTAGGTTGAAACATAACTTCATAGCCACTGTCACATAACTGACTAATGCTAAGAAGATTATGTTTTAACCCTTTCACATAATATACATTATTAATTTGGGTAGAACCTTGCATACCTATCTTTCCAATACCTTTGATTTGAGCTTTGTTGTTGTCTCCAAATGTTACTGTTCCACCTTCCATCATATGTAGTTGAGTGAATTTGCTTTTGTTTCCAGTCATATGTCTGGAGCATCCACTGTCCAAGAACCATAGCTCTTTCTTCTTGGACCCTTTTGTTTTTACCTATATCAGAGGACAACAATGCTTTAGGTACCCAAATTTTCTTGGGTCCTGTGATGTTAGATACCTTTCTTCTGGTACTCCTTTTTCTTCTGTAACAGTTTTGGTCATAATGTCCAAGCCTGTTACACCAAGAACAATGAGGAGGTTTCCTTTTGGCTGGAATAAACACTGTTTTGTGTGATTCTGAAAACTTGTCTTGATTAAATCCTAAACCTCTTTTGTCTGAAGTTTCTCTACTGTTTCCTATTAATTTATTCAAGTTGTGAGTGTTGTTTACAAATTTACACAAATCATTTTGAAGTTCATCAATTTTCTTCTGCAGAAGCAGATTTTCCTTCTGCAGACTTGCAGTTTTTTCTGCTTCTGCAGAACTGTTTCTTACAGTTTTGACTTGTTCAGATAACTTAAAGTGAGATTGTTGGAGACAGTGATTGGTTTTAGTTAACCTATTATTATCTTCTCTAAGTATGTCATTTTCTTCTTTAGATTTAACTAATTGTTCTTTAAGAAGAGCACATTTTTGTGCAAGTGTGTGTGAGTCAGATAATAAATTTTCGAAAGCATCTTCTAGTTCTTTATATGCAGTGGGGTTATAGGTAATTACCTCTTCTTCTTCATCATCTTCTCCAGCCATGAAGCACAAGTTTGCAGTTTCAATTCCATCTTCTTCATCTGCAGAACTATCAGAATCATCCCATGTGGCCATCATGGCCTTCTTCTTCTGGAATGGTCTTGATTCTTTCAGCTGAGGACATTCTGCCTTGATATGTCCTGGTTTATTGCATTCATAGCAAATGATAGGTCCTCTGACATTTTCTCCTTTTGATCCTTCCTTCTTAAGATTGAAGAATTTCTTCCCTTTGCCTTTTCTTCTGATCAGCCTTTGAATTCTTTTAGATATAAAGGCCAACTCATCATCATTTTCAGAAGATGATGATTCTTCTTCTGAAGGTTTATCTTCTGCAGCAACACTTCTTTTGGATGTGCTTGCTTTGAGAGCTATTGACTTGTCTTTTCTTGGCAGTTCATCCATGAGTTCTTGTTCATGGACTTTTAGAGAACCAAGAAGCTCATCCAGCTTGAGTATAGCTAGATCTTTTGCTTCCTGAATTGCTGTAACTTTTGGTCTCCATATTCTTGGGAGACTTCTAAGTATTTTTCTTACTTGTTCTTGATTTGAATAGCTTTTACCAAGTGATTTTAAATCATTTATAATAATAGTAAACCTACTAAACATTTCATCTATAGTTTCATGTTCAACCATGTTAAACATTTCATATTGGTGAATTAAAATGTTGATTTTAGATTCTTTTACTTGGTCTGTACCTTCATGAGCAATTCTTAAAGTATCCCATATTTCTTTTGCTGTGTTGCAGCCAACAACTTTATCATATTCTCCTCTACTTAATGCACAAAGAAGAAAAAATTTAGCTTTAGAGTTTAGAAGATACCTTTGTTTGTCATCTTGTGTCCATTCTTCTCTAGGTTTGGGTTTTGGTGCTTCTTCAACAATGTCAGACTCACCTTCTGTGGAAGGAGCCAGAACTCTGGTTCTTCTTGTAGTGGGAATGTAATTCCCATTTTCTATAATATCCCATAGATCAATATCTTGAGATTCCAAGAACAATTTCATTCTATCCTTCCAATAGTAATAGTCTTTTCCATTGAAAGCTGGTGGTCTGTTTGTGGATGATCCTTCTGGAATGAACATTGCAGCTCCATGGTTTGCCATCCCCTTGATCTTTTCCTCTCTCACTGTTAAGTGAGTTCAACCCAAGAGGCAAGCTCTGGTACCAATTGAAGTATATGGTTGAATCACAAGAAGGGGGGTTGAATTGTGATTCTTTTAAAATTCTGCAATTATATCTTCTAATAAAATTCTGCTCAAGATAAGTTCTTGGCTGTTTATTAGAAGATGGATCTCCACAAGTAGAATTGTAAGTATTAATGCTTATTATGCTGAAAATAGGATTCCTTTGGTGGAATCAATTTAGTTGCCACTTACTTAGGTATTATTAGTTTTGAAAGCTTTTTGTGCACATGCAGAAGTTAAGAAAGTAAGGGAAAGAAGAAAACACAAAGGTTTTTATACTGGTTCACCTCTTCCAACCTGAGGCTACGTCCAGTCCCTACCTTCTGTAGGATTTTTCTCACTAACAAATCAGTTACAACCTTTGGGTACACACTACCACTAGTATTCTTTTTCCACAGCCTCTTCAGGCTTTCTACAGAATCACCAAACTCACAGAAATAGACCCTGACTTACTGCAGGACTTTCTGCAGAAGCACAGGTCCAGAAATCTGCAGAATTCCCTTCTGCAGACTCCAAACACTCACAGGCTCACACCAGAGCCTTTGCAACCTCTCCAAATACTTCACCTAATGTGTCACAAGAGATTTTACAACAGACCAATCTCTCTGACCTTACAGAAGCACAGAAACAGCAAGGTAAAGTACAAACAGCTCACTATTTTACAATCAGAGCAGCAGCAGAATTTCCTAGTGAGCAAAACTCCCCCTCAACAACTTGTATAAGCGGATTAGAAAGAATTTGAGGAGAGAGAAAAGGTTCCAGAAGCTGGCAGTGAAACAACAGAGATTATTTTATGCTTCTGGAGTGAGAGGTGTGTTCCATGGTGAAGAGAGCACCTCCTTTTATAGTTGAGGAGCCTTGTAGCCGTTGGAATGCAGTCAAAATGATCCAGCTGTGATGCTTTGACAAGTCCCTTTCAGGTACAGCTGCAAAAGCTGACAGGTACAGTTGTCTTGTTGACTGGTCTTCATGCTTCTGCAGAACTTGCTTCTGCAGACAGCAAAACTGGCTCATTTCTTCACCAATGCTTCTGTGAATTTGCTGAGGATAATTTCTGGATTATTTCAAGTGTATTTCAACTTGTGTTACTCAGCTAAATCAGCAGGAGATTCATTTTAGACTTTCTGGTTTAATTTGCTGCTTCTGCAGAGTCTATACTTGCACATCCCTTCTGCAGAATTGCTTCTGATCAACTGCAGATGATTCTCATGCTTCTGTGACATGTTTCATGTTCTGCAGTTGATATATCTTAAGAATGAAATTCTGTTTTTGCTTTCTACTTAGAATTTCCTCCTAAAATGAATCTTCCTTCTAAAACGATTTCATTTGGAGTTCTTGAGATGCTTCTTCTTGTTTCTGGAAACTGTGAGAAGTGCTTGATAGCTTCTGAATGCTTGAATGAGTTACTTTCAATTTACTCATCTTTATTTCAAGTTTTCCTTCACAGATTTGTCATTCTTTCAACTTATTGCTTCTGTTATCCATTAAAATGAAGCTTCTCATATTTGTCCTTCTGCAAGATGAAACCTGTTGCTTCTGGACACATTCTCAAATGAAATGGTTAGTTCTTTTGGAATCAGAATTATGCTAAGTTGCATTTGATTTGGTTGTCATGATTAAAACCACTTTGAGGGGATTCTTGGACCTTACATTTCCAGCCCTCCACCTTTCGTTTGACCCGATCCATAACCCAAGCAAAGGTCCTTGACTTGGATCAAGCCCAATCTGTAGGGAGTCCTAAGTACTTGCCTGGATTCTCCCAGCATTTCATATTAAACGTATCCTCCATTTGTCTAACCAAAATAGGATTCATCCTCTTTCCACAAATTAGACCCGATTTAGCCAGAATAATCCTTTTCCCAGAGGCATTAGAGTACAGGTTTAGAACATTAGATAAATTAAGCATAAGCTTCATTCGGAAAGCCTTTAGTAAAAAACAAGGAATCATCATCAAAAAGTAAATGGGTAAGCCTAGGCATTGTTCTAGCTATAGAAAGACTAGAAATTTCACCTCTATCAGAAGCTTTATGTAACAAATGAGATAGAACATCCACAGCCAAGATAAATGGATAAGGGGATAAGGGATCCCCTTGCCTAAGACCCCTCTGAGGATTGATCTTCCTACTCTCAAATCCATTAATTTTAACCCGATATGAAACTGAACAAGCAATAGACATAACCCTAGCCACCCACCAATCAGAAAAGCCATAAGCAAATAGGACTTCCCTCAAAAAGTCCCACTCCATCCGATCACATGCTTTACTTATATCCAGTTTTAGTGCGAACTTGATAGAGTTGTTTCTGTTTTTACTTTTTGAGGAAATGAAAAACATCATGGGCTACAATGATGTTATCTTGAATAACCCTTCCTCCTATGAACACACTCTGATTAGGGGATATAAGGTTGTTCATTGTTGGTTCAAGTCTATTTACAAAGATTCTGCACAGTACTTTAGGTAGAAAATTACAGCAACTGATCGGTCTGAACTAAGAAAAAGTTTCCAGACAATCCACCTTCGGAACTAGTGCAATAAGTGTTTCATTAGGAAGGAACCCTGTTAAAAAGAAATTCCTGATTGCTGCACATACATCCTGACCAATAACATCCCAGTAAGATTTATAAAATTGTCCGTTTAACTCGTCCGGGCCTAGAGCTTTCAAGCTTCCTAGCCCATCTACTGCCTTTTTAATTTCCTCATCTGACACCCCCGCACATAACTTCTTATTTAACTCATCTGATACTATAACTGGGAGAGCTTCAACACATTGATCCAATCCAGAAACGCTTTCTGCAGTATAAACTGAGCTGTAATGTTGAACAACTGCTCTCATTATCTTTTTTTTGGCCAGATATCCAATTTCCACCATCATCCTTGATTCTAACAACCCTGTTACGCCATCTCCTTTGCACTGTAGTAGCATGAAAAAATCTAGTATTCCTATCCCCCCATTTAATCCATTTAAGCCTAGATCTCTGCCCCCAATATGCCTCGTCTTGCCTCCATAATGCCTAAATTTGTTTCTTGACATTAGACATTTCCAAAATGACTTCCTCCCCACCTTGACATTCTGTAGTTTCTACAACTTTGATTTCAACTTAGGAAGCTCTATTGTTGCATTCATAAACGTTTTTTATTCCACTGAACAATAGTCCTTTTACATCTACTTGTCTTACTCATGAGTCTGTCCCACTCTTCATCTCTATCCTCATCCCAACCTCTCTGGACCACCTCCCTGCATTCCGGATGCTCATCCCAAATTAACTCATACTTAAACGAATGGTCAGAATAAATAGTTAGGAGTGCAGTAACAGTAGCATGGGGAAATAAGAATCTCCAATTAGCATTGACAAGTACTCTATCTATTTTTTCCCGGGTAACCACCCCTTGCTTAGGGTTGCTAAACAATGTGAACCGACCTTCTTTCATCTCCATGTCCATCAATCTAGAATCATCAATGAAACTTCTGAGTTTCTGCATGTACAAAGTATTAGGGGGATGGATACCTTCTTTCTCCAAAGGATGCAGAACCTGGTTGAAATCTCCCACTAGGGACTAGGGGTGGTCCCTACTAGTTTGAAGTAGTGAGAGTTGACCCCACAGATCGATGTCTCTTAGGAGTCGGGCTAGGGTCTCCATATACAAAGGTATTGTGCCACAAAGTAGATTCCTTCTTAATGGTTATAAAGCAGTGAATAAAATTTTTACATTGAGGCAAAACATCAACTTCCACAGTATCATCCCATGACAAACCTAAACCCCCAGAGAGTCTGCGAGGATTAACACAAAAATAGTTCTTAAATCTTAGTCTTCTTTGGACGTCCTCCAGTTTCTCTGATTTAGCTCGTTTCCATAAGAGACAAAATAGCAGGCTTAGAGCTTTTACAAAGCTCCCTTAGTTCATTGGTTGTCGCAGCAGCCCCCAAACTGTGACAGTTCCAACTCAAGATGATCATGGCTGAGTTGAGGGCACGGAAATGCCTGCCTCCTCAACCATAATAGAACCAGAGAGATTAGAATCAGTGGGTGGTACTGATAAGATTGCTGGAAATTCACTCAAGGTAGCTCTCTGTCTTTTGACCACAATGAGATTTTCTTCATCATTAGAATAAGTCCTTAGTTGATGTTCCATTCTATGTCGCTTTAAGGAAACAAATTACTGAAACCCAAAATTAAACTATGAACAGTGGTTGCTGGGATAGAGTTTCTAGTTGTGACAGTACTAACCTCATCCTCTTCCGGTGGAAATAATACAAAGTAGTTTGAAGTATGATTCTGAGTGTCACCACCATTACCATCCCATTTAGGTAATGTATCCATATTGCTAGAATTTCCCCCATCATACAACAACCAAGATTTTTTGCACGTTTGGAGATCATCCTCTGAAAGAGTAATACCATACAAGTCGGTGCCATTTACTTTAGGACTTGAGTAGTCCACAATAACCTTATTCTCCTGGAGCCCAATGAAATCCTTTTGTATCCCTAATTCCTCCACCCCTCCTAGGCCCAGATCCTCTCTAGGTAAGCCTTCTCCTAAGTCCAATTTTGAGACACTACAACCATCAGCCACAAGTACAGGGACATGGTCATTCTCATGGTTGACACTCTCCGGGTCAGTGCCCTTCGGCTCTCCTTTGTTATTTGGGCGTTCCAAACCATGGCCCAAGACTAAATCACTCCTAGGATCCATTTTGGAAATAGGCCATTGTTTTTCCCACTGTTTTTTACTATTCCCACCCCTCATGTTTTTTTGAAAAATTTTAAAATCCAAAACTGCCCTTCAGTTAATTGGCTTACGAACAAGGTTGTTCGGGAATAGTTCCTGAACAACCTTGTCCGTAAGCTTTTTTAAAAAAAAATTACTTACGGACAAGGGTGTCCAGGAACTAGCTGTTAGTGTATGCTTATATGTTTTATTTTAAACATCCATCACTTGTATAATATTATTTTATAAAGACAATTTATTCTTTTAGAATATAATAAATGTCCTTAGAATAGTAAGCTTAAACTTCATAAGAAATCAAGTAGATGACTTGATCGAGAGATCTTACGAAGAACTATTCTTAAAAGGGTCCCTGGTCGAGCATCTTCTTAGGACAAAAGATGCATTTAGACTAGCATGTGAGTTCGTTGATGATCAGATCTCACGGATTATGGATATGAGATATCATGTGCTCATATAAGTACATATTAAGAGTAATGGTGTACTGGACTGACCCACCTTAAGAACGTTGCATGGATTGTTACATAAGTGTCATGAACGTTTCTTATATTGATAAATATTATATGCAGTCCTTTGACCTGAAATCACTACGATTCCTACATAAGGAATTATATGTTTTAAATATCATCAAACGTTACCTGTAACAAGGTGATCATAGAGTTGGTTTTTGGACATATAATAAATTATGTGGTGGAATGTGAGTGACCTAGATGAGATTTGTCCCTCCTATGTAACAGGAGTTATATCTGTAGGCCTTTTGATAGAGTTAGACTACAATATGCATGGCCATGCTGAGGAGGATAAACATGAGATGTTTATTTTCTATATAGTCTACTTGGGCATCAAGAAAAACATAAATTGAACTATACAAGGATGACACATTTCATGCCCTTGTATTCAATTAGATATTTGGACAAAGGGACAGATCATATAAATTATTATCATAAAATAGGATTCGTCAAAATTGTTGATAATCTCAATATTTGGGTAGTAGTGATATATTGCTAGATACTGCTCACTATTTATGATATTAAATATAAAAGGGTTTTATTTTAAATATCATAACTAGATATTAAAAGTCTATTGGGTCACACACATACAACAAGCCGCTAGAAAAAGATAATAATTCTAATTTGATTAGAATTATAACATAATGAGTCAGACCCATATGTGTTAGGGATAATTGGGTGATGGTAAAACCCTAGCCACCACTCTATAAATATAGCATGAGATGCATTGCCCTAGACACACGAGTAGGAATAGCAAAAACGCCGGTGGGAATAACAAAGGCCTTGGAAATATCCTGAATAGGCGTAGAAGAAACTTCTGACCCGTTACCCCCAACTAGGACCATCGAACCAATAATCTTTTGAGTCTCCGAATATTGGGCCCTTCCCCCCTCTTCCTCTGGGCCCATGAAGTCAGGTTGTGCATTAGTAACATTGACCAAAAAACAATTGGTTATGCTTGTCTAGACTGCAGAATTCAGTATGCCCCCCACTACTATTGGAGGACCCAACACCTATGACAGATGACGACTGTGCCCTAGTGGTGGCTGCCGCACGTTGCTCAGAATATTCTTTTCTGTCTCCATTCTCCATATCCGACCCTACACCTTCCTTAAACTTCTTCTTTCTGTTTGAGTTTTCAGCAGCTATGGCAACTAAGGATTTAGCTAGTGGGACAACCAAGCCAGCTCCATACCCGGGTTTACTTGGATTATGGATTGCCATCTCCTTCTCTTTGTTGCACTTCCTATAATCGTGACCCAAAATCCCAGAATGAAAGCAAAAACCTTGTAACCTCTCGTATTTGACAAAGATCCAAGTACGTGGGAGGTCCTTTCTTGGCAACCAGAACCCAATAATGATGGGTTTCTTCACATTAATCAATACTTTAACTCTCATAAATGACCTCAATAACTGACCATTTACAAAAGGATTTTCTACTGTAACCATATCTCCAAGAAATTTAGCCACTCTAATAGCATTGGATGAATTCATTAGCTCTAAAGGGATACCACATAATTGCACCCAGAAACCCACATAGGCATAGTCAACCTCAAATACAGACACCTCAGGAATCCATTTCTGCAAGCTTAGTAAGCAACCCATCACAAACCAAGGACCATCCTCCAAGACTCGCTTAGCCTCCCTCTCTTCTTTAAAGTTGAATAAGAATATGTTTGGGCCCAAATCTGAGATGTTCAAGTCCTCCAGCAGACCCCATGCTTTGTTCAAAACATCTTTTATAGCAGCTCTATTCAATGTTTTACCCGAAAGGATCCTCCCAATAAGCATTTTTGTAGCCGTTTTAAGCCCTACATCTCCTTTCGGCTCAAGAAGAATCTTTGTTTCTTCTACCGATTCCTCATGCGCAATGTGATGTTCTTCCACCTCCATCAGTGAGGAAGATACAACGAATTGAAAAAGAGAAACAGATGGAGAAAAGACCTCCTTCTAGTGGGGAAGGTTTATCGTAAAATAAAACTAGTATGAAGGCGTTGGAAAAGGGTAAACTAATCAATTTATGGGCTATCCCCCAGTGGGGGAGATAGTAAAAGGTGAATACACAAACAGATTTAGAAGGTTAAGACAAGGAAAACATGGTTGAAATAAGGCTAAAACCTGAAATGACACTAGGGGTGTTCGTGGGACGGGTTATGCTTGTCCCTTACCCGGCCCTAAATATTGATCGGGCCAATTTTATAGACCCTAGCCCGTCCTTAAACCCGAAGCAACCCGAAGGTGTGCGGGTCTATTTAAGATCGGGTCTTAAAAAGATAGGACCGGGTTGACTCAAAGTGTGGTGAGATAAGGAAGGATGGATAGATTTAAGGGCAACTATCTTTTCAATTTTCATAATAGTGCAATTATGTTTCACTGTTTTTTAATATAAACAAGAAACATTCTCAAGTTCAAGAAATGCATCAAATAGTAGCTACTAGCCGACTACTTATTCAATTTAAATGAAGCATGAAATGGTAAACATAAATCCTTAATTAGAACTAAAAAGGAAGAATTACCTTGGTAAGTAAGTGAGTAAGAAAATTATTCCAACTGCAACTCAACCCCTAGATAAAAATGGAAGGAAGTAGTGTAAGACTTCTACATAGTGACACTTGACAGAAAACAGGATAAGTAGAAGAAAGTAGAATCTACCTTTTCTTCATAAGGCTGGGTACACCAATCTTTAATTAATCTAGTAAAAATCTGTACATATGCCTAAATTGAGAAAATAAAAAGAAAGATTCAGATTGTAGGTTTTGTCAAAAGTAATAATCTGGTATAAATGATGACCCCTAGTTAAATAAATAGCAAACATGGCACATCACACATACCTTTCTTACAAGAATATCCTTATGATTACAAGAAGAGTACAAAAGCAACTGCATCACTAGATTCAGGTATGCTTTACATTTTGGGGAAAGAAATATAGGAGACAAATCATGTGTAGTAATCACATGAAGAAATGTATACAATGTTCGTTGAAGTTCTTGCAATTCACGAATTTCCTAAAAAAATAAATATAATCTTATCATGCATATAAATTGTTGATAGTCTAGAAATACAAAATAAGTAAAATGGAAATGAAAAGGATGCATTATTAAGATGGATTTCACATTAAAAAAAATACAGCTATAAACTAAGAAAAACATTCAGTTTATATGCCACAATACAACTATCAAATAAGTACTAGAATGGCGAGTATTATGCTTCCAAAGATGGAGAGATCTTATGGTTTTCACCTTTTACATCTGGAGAAGATCTCATTGCATCACAAGCTTCAAGTTGAAAAGCTTATTGGCCACATTCTACCCAATCTTATGAAGGGATCCACTTCAAATGTGGCCCTAAGGATATATGTTGAGGGTGGTGGTCGAAATACAGTGTTAAATGATGCAACCCCTTGTTCCAGTTGTTAAAAGGAGAATTGCGTGCTTAGAATGCACGGTTGAGGATCAAGAAGAGACTCAAAAGGCTCTTCTGAGGGTGCAGGCTGAAAAGGAAGCTGGTGATAAGGCTGTGCCTCAGTGGAAGTCAGAGGTCTTAAAGGAACCAAGAGTCAATGTTGATATCAATATTTTCATGTATTTGTACTAGTTTTCATATTTTAATACATGAGGATTTTCTGAAATGATTTATGAGCACTTATATGTTTTTATTGCTTTTTGTGTGGAAATTTTCTGATGTCTGAAATCTGTGCAAAATTTTTTTAAATTGAACCCTAAGCTATCTTCCTTTGTTTTATTCTTTACTTCATTAACCCTTTTGAATAATGACAAAAGGGGGAGAAATATAACTAACAAATAATTGAAGCAAAAATGTTTTTCAGAAATATAACCAAAAGAAACTAAGAATTTTTCAAGAAATCTCCTGTTCAGGGGGAGTTAACAAAGTTGTTTTCAAAAACTAAAAGTTTCTCAAGGAAAAATATTTTATTCAGGGGGAGTTTTCACACTCAACTTATTTATCTGAAAACTTTGATTCTCAAACTTAATTTAAATCTTGTTCATATTTGTTAGTCATATCTAATTTGTCATCATTAAAAAGGGGGAGAATGTTGAGTCTCAGAATTAATTTAAGTATTCAAATTAGATTCATGACTCATTATCCTTGGTTTTAATGATTAACAAATTAGACTGTATAAAAACATGTTCTACAGAGAAATGTATTTCTCTTTGTGTTTCAGAAACCCTATAGAAGCAACTCTCCGAAGATGATCAACCTGCTGAACTGAAGAAACTTAAATCTGCTGAGGTGAAGAGGTACATCCGTGAAAGCTGAAATGGAGACAGTCATCAAAGTTTTTGGAAGATCTCCAACCAAAAGAGCACATAAATCGATGAATGATTGAATTCTGTTTGCTTCTCTCAAGTATAACCTACTGAAGAAAAGAACTTGTTGAAAGCGTCTTCCTGTTGAATAGACAAGACTTGCTGAAGTATGAAAACCTTTTGTAAAGGTTTGGACTTTCTGAAGCAATTAAACTCTCTGAAGAATGAGAAGTCTCTGAAGTCTAAATGGCATCCTACTCTCCGAAGACTTGTGAGTCAATCTGATTTATGCATTAAAAGACTCAAGTCTCTGCAAAGCCTTAATGGTTAGCTAAATCAGTTACAAGGTAAAAACAAAAGCTTGCTGGCACGGTTTTATTTCCCGAAACAAAAGAGGAAACCTATTGCAGAAAAGCAAACAGAGGTCAGAGATAGAGTCAGCGCTGCTGCACACCTACTTCTGTACTATCTTTGCAATACGCTATCAGAAGCCCACATTCCAACAAGAAGAAAAGTTAAACTCACAACAAGATTAAAGAGAAGTCTAACAGATCTCATCATCTCTATCTTAATAACAGACTTCCTGCAATAAAAGAAAAGAGAGAGAAGAACACAACTTGCTGAAGTGCTAGAAAATCTCTCAAGAAATATTCAAGAGCCAAACTGCTGTGTGACAGAGCTGAGTCATAGCTGCACACCTATTCTGCTTAAGTCGGAAGCTGACAAAAGAGAAGTTATTTCTCAACGGCTCTAAGAGCATTATTCATTCCTTCACAATGGTATACTAAGCAATCTTCAACGGCTATATTTCCAGAACATATATATAGACCTTCATGAAGGATTATGAAGATTGGCGGCCATGAATCTCAGAATATGAATTGGCCAAAACAATGCCCAAGATTGGGGACATTGAAGTCCAAGAGAGAACCGGCAGAAGCTTGAAGTAATATCCTATCAAGCCAACTCTCTGAGGAAGCAAACTCTCATACAGAGATGAGAATGAACCAAAAGTATACACGTGTATCTCTGTCATTTCCTTGTACTTATATTTACCCTTTGTATCCTGAGTTTTACTCAGTTATCCCTTTGTACAAGAAGAACCTGAGTTTAAGTTTCTCAGAAGCTTAAACTTAGTTTATATTGTAAACACTGTTAAGTGTCTGAGAGCCTGGAGAGGCTTGGTGGAATAAAGAATACTCGGTTCAGCCTGGAGAGGCTGGGTATACAAAGAATACTTGGTTGAGCCTGGAGAGGCTTGTCTGTAAAAGAATACTCGTTGAGCCTGGAGAGGCTTGTCTATAAGAGAATACTCGTTGAGCCTGGAGAGACTTGTCTGTAAAAGAATACTTATTGAGCCTGGAGAGGCTTGTCTGTAAAAGAATACTCATTGGGCCTGGAGAGGCCAGATGTGCAAATAATACTCATTGTAATCTTGCGAGATTAGTGGAAAATCCAGTGGTGGTTTGCCTTGGGACTGGATGTAGCTCACTGTGTTAGTGGGTGAACCAGGATAAATTTCTGTGCCTGAATTCTCTCTACCCTTAACTCTTTTACTTTTCCCTGATTATCTGTTTATATCTAACCAAGGAGGGTTTAAGAAAAGTCGTTTTATTAATCAACGCAGAAAAACAATCTTTCTTTCATAAGAAAATGTTTATAAAGGCTTTTATTCAACCTTCTGAGTTGCATCAGCAAGTTGCTGAACTTCCCAATTTCAGAAGGTTGCTCAAATATTTTCAAATCAGCTTTCTTGTTTTAAAAGGTTTTCGAAAATCCGCAAAGGTTTATAAAACACTATTCAACCCCCCTTCTAGTGTTTCCTGTGGCCCTAACACAATTTTCATTGACTATTTGTGCAGGCTCTTCAACTTCCACTTGTTTACAACTAAACCTAAATAATAACAAAGAAAAAAACATCTAAATCAAGTTTTGATTTGTACCCTATTACTACATAACTCATTCACAAAAAAAGAAAATATCAAGAAACATGATCTGATTGAGTTTAATAACAGCAGTCACATAAACTACATGATTTAGTACAATGACAAGCTATCCATAATCATATTGAGCCCAAAGAACAACATATGGAAAATAATAACAAATGAGTATTAATAAATTTTAAAAAATAGAGGAGTATTAATAAATTTTATACAAAGCTTGAATGTTATATGTGTAACAAATGGAACTATATGGTATTCCCCTGTTTTTGCTTCTCTATATTTAATTATAGGTCAAATAGAGGTAAGGGGAGAGTGAGTCCTTACTGAAATATGCAGCTTCACTGCGGTGGTGAGACGTTACTACCATTGGTTGCGCAGCCGCGACAGGAATCAGACGAGGGGGCAGTGTTCCGTCCAGGAGGAGGCAGCAACGGTGATGTTAGGCCTACAGGAAACACTAGAAAGGGGTTGAATAGTGTTTTAATAAACCTTTTCTGATTTTCGAAAACCTTTTAAAACAAGCAAGGTGATTTGAAAATATTTAAGCAACCTTCCGAAACTGGGAAGTTCAGCAACTTGCTGATGCAACTAAGAAGGTTGTGTAAACTTGATTTTGAAATACTTTTAGCCTGATAAAAATTTTGTTTCGCAGCGAAGATTAATAAAATCACTTTTTCTTAACCCTCCTTGGTTAGTTAAAACAAAATATAAAGAGTTAAGGGTAGAGAGAACTTGACCACAGAAATTTATCCTGGTTCACCCACTAACACAGTGAGCTACGTCCAGTCCCAGGGCCAACCACCACTGGATTTTCCACTAATCTCGCAAGATTACAAGTATTATTTGCACACCTAGCCTCTCTAGGCTCAAACCCAAGTATTCTTTGCACACCTAGTCTCTCCAGGCTCAAACCCAAGTATTCTTTGCACACCTATCCTCTCCAGGCTCAAACCCAAGTATAACTGTTTGAAAGAAAAAATGCTCAAACTCTGAAACTACACAAGTTTAGAGCTCGAACTGGGAAACTTGTACAAGTAACTGAGTAAGACTCAGGATATAGAAATGTTGTACAAAGAAGAAATAATGGAACAGATGAGTATGAAATTTTGCGGCGTTTCAGCAAGTTGATTTCTCTGTGTTCTGTTCTCTCTCTATTTCTTCATGGAGTCTTGTATTTATGGTGAGGAAAGCTTCCGTCCGTTGATCTCCAATCGATTTCCTGTTGAGAGATAGCATTTAATGCAAATGCTCCCGTTGTGACACATAGCCTAAACCCTCAGCAGTACCAGGTAGTAAAGTTAGCTGCACAGGTTTCACTTTTTCTGAGCAGCGTGTACTTTACTGCATACTTTGCCTTTTTTGGTGAGAGAAATTTGAAATATGTCAAAAAGAACTTTCTCTGACTTTCCAGAAGAATGAGAGGCACAAGTAATCTGAGACAGCTATGGTTGACTTGAGTCTTCAGAGAGAATATCAGAGACTATTATATTGAAGATGAATAGACGTTAGTACGAAGTTTCACAACTTCAAGAGGTTCTTCACCTTCAGCAGGTTGAATACTCTCAGCAGGTTTCTGTTCTTCAGACGGTTACATTATTTTAGAGGATAAGATTTCTTCAATTGACACCTTCTGAAATACTGATCAGACACCTTCAGCAGACACAGTTCTTTCTGATAAGAACAATAACCAAATTTGTAATTCATTAAAACTTGGGATTGAGACTTAAAACATTATTAGCCTTTTAATAACATTTTGAGACTCAACATTCTCCCCCTTTTTAATGATGACAGATTTGCTTTAAGAACTAAATCAAATATCTAAAGGGAAGAGATAGTAAGATATGAGAATATTGCTCCCCCTAAATCAGATACTGATGTAGAGCTTCTTGCTAAATATTGTTTTCAATTTTGCTTGAAAACTTTGTTTCATTTGCTCCCCCTGAATCATAGAATCCTTCTGAAACACACTTAATTTCAGATTTTGTTAGTTTCTTAATACTCCCCATTTTGTCATCAGTCAATAGGGCAAACAGGGCATTCTGAAGAACTGAAAGATAAGTAGGAAAAAGATTCAGGATACTACTTGTTCATATCAACACTTTCTATTTAATGAAAACTATTTTTCAGAAAGCGTGAGAATGTTCAAATTTTCTCTGATAAATTTGAATCTATCTTCAGCAAGTGGTTTAGTGAATATATCAGCCCATTGATGTTCTGTATCAACGAATTGTATATCAATAATCTCTTTATGAACATAGTCCCTTATAAAATGATGTTTGATTTCAATGTGTTTTGCTCTAGGGTACTTAATTGGATTTTTGGAAAGGTTGATTGCACTAGTGTTATCACAGAAGACTGGAATAGATTTAGTAAGAATATTAAAGTCTTCTAGCTGGTATTTTACCCATAACAGCTGTGAACAACAACATGCAGCAGAAATGTATTCAGCTTCACCAGTTGAAAGGGCTATCGTGCTTTGTCTCTTGCTCGACCAACTTATTAGATTTCCTCCAATGAAGTGACATCCTCCACTGGTTGATTTTCTTTCAACTCTGTCTCCAGCGAAATCAGTATCACAGAATCCTACTAACCTGCAGTCCTTACTCCTCTTATAGCACAGACCAAGATTAGTAGTACCTTTCAAATAACTGAAAATCCTCTTTATAGCTTGATAATGAGTTACTCTTGGATCAAATTGAAATCTTGCACACAAGCAAACACTGAACATAATGTCAGGCCTACTTGCTGTATGATATATTATTTTATTTTAATATTTGTTAATTTAAAATTATAAAGAAAAATACTAAATACTATATAAACACATCGATAGAGGAAAAAATATATATAAAGTATATATACAAAGATTATTCAAACATAATACAATAAATGTATAAAAAAGCATAATAAAAAAATCATGGGTGGCGGCGACGACGCTGGTGTGGCCGTGGGCGACGATCCTCATCCTCATTCAACGGCTGGGCATCCAAGTCGCCATCGTAGTGCGGGTGCAGCTGAGCCTGAGCCTGAGCCTGATTAATTGAAGCTGGTAGAACCACCTGCACTTTGGGCCTCCAACACCATCTGCATTTGTTGTTGGAGACGTGCGAAGTCCTCCTCCAGCCGTTCATTCTCAAACTTTTACTTTATAGCTTTGACGTAATAAGTTGTTTTATTTACTAAATCTCAATAGCATTATTTTACGTTTCATTTTTCTATTAAATACAAGTTTTTGTTTTCATTAGTATATTAATTCTTTTTAATTTATATAATCTCATATGCTGATATTTGTGTTTTTTAATTACAAATTTGTCCCTTTTAAATCTTTTAATGAGTGATCAATATAAGAATAATAATAGTACTAAATAACAACAATAATAAATATTTTACAATTATAATTATTTGTCTATATATAAAAATGATTAAATCAACTCTATATTATAATTTTGAAGAGTGAGACATTCACTCCTCCCACTCTCCCTGTCAATAATTTTTAACTCTGTTATGAAAATCGGACCGAACCGGCCGGTCCGATTGGTAAACCGGCCCGGTGACTGGTCTAAAAGAAACCAGAGAACCGGTGCTTGCAAAAAATCGGTCAGAAACCCAGTAAACCGGTCAAAACCGGTAAAAAACCAGTTGAACCGATTTTTTAATTCAATTGTTTTATTTTTTATTTAATTAAAAATACTTTTAAGATAAATGAAAACATATGTTTGAGAATTACACATAGATATATTTATTATTTTACCAATTATTTTTATTTTTTGGTTTTATAAACCTTATAATAAGGTTATTTAAACAAATTTATAACTTCATATATCTTACTTTCTTATAATTTTGTGTTATTTTATTAATTAAAATATTATATAATATTTAAAATATATATTTAATTAATACTGGTTCGTTCACGGTTCAACCATGATTCAACCATTGAACCGTTAACCATTGCCTTCACCGGTTTAATTACCGGTTCAGTTTTAAAACATTGATTTTTTGGCATCACTCTCTTCTCTCATTAGAAGGTGAATTTTACACACGTACTAGTTGTGAGAGTGAAATTTTCCGTCTCAATTTTTGACATTAATCTTCTCTTTCTTCTTATTTGAATTTTTCAATGCTAATAAATGTTAATCTTAAATTTTAAAATTTAAAATCTTATCTTATCATTTTCTATTTTTTTAATATAAATATGTATTCTTATGTACAACAAAAAAATGTATTCTTATCATTATCATTTTAGTTTATTTAATAATATCTTATTATTAAGTTAATTTCAATAATAAAATATAATCTACTATATAATTTAAAATTGAACAATTACTGAAAATTATTCTAATTTTATTTTTTAATTTTAACGATATAAATTTATCATGAATTTAATTTTTATTATATAAAAAAATATTTTTATCCGTATATTACTGATGTAGTATCAATCAGCTACGTACACTTTCATATTGATACTTTAGAATTAGACAGGAATGCTATGCCGGTGCATGTATGTGTACACGTGTGTAAGGGGAATCCATTTGTACCCGGAGTAATTTTGTTAAATTTACTCTAGTAAATATTTTTTTATAAATAATTAATTTAATTGATCTAATTATTGAATATTATAATATTAATATGATAATTCTGTACTATAAATTTGAGATAATTTAAATATTCAAATATGTAATTTAAGAGTCTATATTTATTTAATTATATTTTAAACGTTATATGTAGATTCATTAAAATAAAATAATATAATCCACACAATCGATTAATGATCAACAAAATCCGAAGTTCACAGATAGTTGGGTCCCTTACACATCTTGACAGTGATCCCTGACGATGTGTATAGAAAAGATTTTGTTGGGAGAGGCAAAACTCACTTCGGTGATCTCTACGCCATGAAGAGATTAGTCTCTAGCTATCGGCTGCGAAATACCTTTTATTAA
This sequence comes from Sesbania bispinosa, assembly GCA_026901365.1. Lineage (NCBI taxonomy): Eukaryota > Viridiplantae > Streptophyta > Magnoliopsida > Fabales > Fabaceae > Sesbania > Sesbania bispinosa. The sequence goes on from QLOH01000035.1 coordinate 1,133,760, forward strand.
AAAAAAACTATCGATTAATGTTTAAATTATATAAAATTTTATAAACTTGATTTAATTAGTAAGAATTTTAAACCAATGATTAAATTTATAAAATTAATTGTTTATAAAACATTATTAACATGAATTAACAAAATTCACTACTTAGCAAATGGATCCCATCCCAGAAGTTTAAATACTTTTGTTCTTGTCTTGTCCTGTGCATTAACATCTTGCCTCAGTTCTGAGAAACTTGAGCGTGTGTATTTTCAATTACTATGCATAATTATTAAATTTAACTTTTAAAATAAATAATATGTAATTTTTAAACAAAATCACATGTTTTTGTTATTTTTGTATCCAATTAACACGCTTTCTTCATTATCGTGTTTGTTTTTTTAACCTTTAATTTGATTAATTTAACAAGTATTTTGGTTTAATAAATATCAGTAACATTATTCTATTTTTCTTTAATTATTTTATTATATTCATGTTTTTAATTTCATTAATTAGTATTATTTTTTACTGATTATTTTTTATTTTATAAAATCCCATCAAATTCTTATATTTTTATTTTTTGTTTTATAAATTTTCTTTTTAAATCTTTAAATGAGTGAATAATTAATAATAATAATATTTTGTCATCTATTAGACGCTTCATTTTTAATTATATTAAAAATAAGAATACATCTTTAACAAACAATAATTAGAGATAATAATTATCTCATACAATTAATCTACAAGTCGGTATTAGAATTGGACTAGAACTCTATCACTTAAACAGACGTGTGTGCGTGTGTATATATATCTCCTATACACAACCTCTAATTAAGCGCATTAGTAGTAAGGACTGAGGAGTTTGGATACTTTCATATTGGATTTCCATTAATCTTCCTTTCCTCTCTCATTTTCGGCAATAGCAAAGTCAACGATTAAGAACCATGACAAGAAGGATATTTGGGCCAGGATCAGTAGAATGGTGCGTTACCTTGCTATTAATAACTGCGGTATTATATGTAACAAATATAGAAGAAAGTTCTCCTCTCATTGTTCATGATGGAGTTGAGGCTCAGCACAGTACTGATTTAGAGAAACTTGTTTGTGATGAATTTTACGTCGTTAGAGAAGGAGAGACACTATACAGCATTGCTGATAAGTGTAACGACCCACTTATTTTCCTGTGGAATCCGCATATCCATGACCCTGATGATGTCTTCCCAGGTCTCACCCTCCGAATAAAAGTTTTCTCCGATTAGAATTTTTTTTGTTATAAAATAATTTAGGATGACAGGATTCTGCCCCATTCAAAGCAAAAGATACGAGTGATGGTTGAAACATGTGACCTGTCAGATATAACACCTTGCTATACTGAATATGGGGTTGATTAGAATTTTTTAGGTTCTCTAGTTTAATGTGGTTACTTTATTTTTTTATTAACCCTAAATTGTGTTGTACCAATGTCATCATGTGATTAGTTTTGAATTTTTGTAGTTGTTTTAATTTGGTGTGATCAATTTACTCTCGCTAGCTTTAGCTTGGAATTTCATTTTGTATATATATCTTTAAAAAAGTCCAGTAAATTTGGTGTAAATTAGTAACGGGCTGGAGTGTCCCTGTGCTTCATTTAATTTATTTTTTCTCTTTGCTTGAAAAAAAAAAGTATCTTCTCATTTTTAATCTTAATTGTCAATAAAATGGAGGAAGAAACTGTCACGAGCAGTTATTTTTTAATGTATTAATGTACTTTCTTTAGTTTTTTTGGTTACAGAAGGAAACTAAGAAACAAAAGACTAAACACACTGATCTACAGCCAGATCATGAATAACCTCTAGAGGTGGTATTGTCAAAAAAGAAACACCAATAACCCCCTATTCCTAAGCTTAGCAAGTCGGTCAGCCACTAGATTGGCTTCACGGAACACATGTTTTACGTACACATCCCAATCTCGATCCAACCACATCCTTAAGCTCCGCAACGTGTCATGGAAAGGAGATTGCACCGTCTCTGAATAATTGGTGATCAAATGGATGACTTCCAGTGAATCGATTTCACAAATCAACTTCCGAAAGTTATTCTCCCAAGCAAAGTGAAGACCCTTCATTAGCGCAATAAGCTCCGCCTCAATCACACTGCCTTGCCCAGCAAAACACGAGAAGCCCCACTACCAAGTCCCCTCGGAGTCTTTCAAGACACCACCGAAGCCCATCTCTCTGGATTCAAAAATAAAGCTCCCATCAATGTTCAGCTTGGCATACCCCATATGAGGAGACTTCCACCAAAGGCTTGAGTTACTGACCAGCGAGTCTTCTTCCAAAAGATTATGAGAGAATTCATTTTGCATACAAAGAATATTCCGGCCAGTGAGTTTGGGTAAAAACCAAGTTATTTCGCCACTTCTAAATCCACCACAAACTAGCCAGAAAAATAGCCTCCTGTGTCCCCTTCATTTGCCTCATGCACCAAGTCAAGAAGTCTGAAGCGTAGAAGGTAGCATTGGTAGGAAAACCCAAACCCTGCCAAATAATTTTGACATGAATACAATCCCTGAGACAATGGGAGATAGTTTCACTGTGATACAAGCATCTAGGACAAGCAACATTATCCACCATCCCAACGGTGATGCAAAATATCCCGAGTAGGAAGGGAATTATGAAAAGAGAGCCAGAGAAAAAATTTAATCTTTTCAGGAGCTGTACTCTTCCACACCCCACGCCAAGGGAGAGACAAGGGAATCCTAGGCAGCTGGTATTGGAGCCAACCATACGCACTTTGAGAAGAATAAATTCCCTCTGCACTTCCCTTCCAGGACCAGGCATCCAGAGCATCAGTAGCATACATGGGCACTTCAAGGTTCCCTCTGCCTTATCCCCAAACCACCCTCTTTTTTGGGTAAAGAAATTTTGTCCCACCCAACTAAATGTATACCATTCTGGGAATTGGAATTCGACCAGATGAAGGAGCGAACTTTCCTATCAATGTCATTGCAAATACTTGTAGGAAGCCAAACACATTGCATCGTATAAGTTGGGATAGAAGTGATAACTCATTTCGCTAGACAAAGCTTTCCTGCTCTATTAAGTAAAGCATTTTTCCAGCCAGCAAGCTCTGAGAGATCTTCTCCAGAATGGGTTCAAACACTTGCCTCTTAACCCTCCCACCAACAAGCGGAAATCCCAAATATTTGCCCAAATCTGAGACTGGTCTGATGGTAGATAGATTAGACAAAAATGATTTGGTATTGTTTGGGACTTTATGAGAACACATCATCTTTGATTTGGCAACATTAACTTTGAGGTCTGAAGCCTTACAAAAATCAGTAAGAGTATCCACAACCAAACTAACTTGGGATCTCTTGGCTCTACAAAACATCAAGACATCATCAGCGAAAAACAAGTGGGAAATACTTGGTCCTCCTCTTGATAAATGAATCGGCTGCCATGGGCCATTATCCACCCTCTTTTGAATTAAAAGGGCTAATCTCTCCATGAAAAGCACAAATAAATAAGGTGACATGGGATCACCTTGTCTCAAACCCCTTCAAGGGGAGAATGTCTCTAGTTTGGCACCGTTCCACAAAATGGAAAGGCTAGATGACCGCACACACCACATAATCAAATCAATGGTACGTTGAGGAAAGCCAAAGAAAATAAGGGTCTCTTGCAAGAAGTCCCAGATCAGTCTATCATAGGCCTTTTCCAAATCAATCTTGAAAGCCACCACACCATTCTTAGCTTTGGAAGTATGCATAAAATGAACAATTTCCTGAGCCAGAATATAATTATCAGATGCACTCCTACCCAGGATAAAACTACTCTGTAAAGGGCTAACTAGATCAGTCAGAAAGGGACGCATCCGGTTAACAATCACTTTTGTCAGAAGCTTATATACAACATTACATATGCTAATAGGGCGAAAGTCTCGAAGAGAGATAGGAACCTCAATTTTAGGAATTAGGACAATTAGAGTTTCCACCAAACTATCATGAGAGCACCCATCCCTGAAAGGTTGTTGAACATATTCACAAACACCATTTCCAATTATATTCCAATATTTTTTGAAAAATATTGGCTGAAAACCATCAGGACCTGGGGCTTAAAAGGAACCCATCTTTTTCAAAGCTTCATAAACCTCTTCTTTGTTGACATTGGTTAACAGGGCTTCACGGTTTTCCTCACTTAAGAAAGGGCCAATATGGGCGGGCATGGGAGAGGGAAGAATATTATGAGGATCAAACAGTTTCTGAAAGAATCTCCTAGTTTCCACCATCATAGTTTCTTCATCTGAGCACCAAATACTGTGACACCCTTCTACCCCAAACTCTTATACGTTTAATAAATTGAAATGTACCAAAAGGTAACGTCCCACAATGGGTAAAAGGTTCACATGGCTCTCTTATTAAAACCTCATTAGTTCGAAAATAACTTAATTAAAATAAAACGAAACTCAAATGTATTCAAATACTCATGCAGCGGAATCTCCAAAAATATAAAAGTGACTAAACATCCTACTTGCTGTGCAAAGAATCCAAAACAATTTACAAAAACCTTCCTAACTAGAAACATAAAGAAAGAACCCCCAAAATTATGCCCTGATATCACATATACCAGAGCACACTCCCTTTAATCAAAACCCGACACCAGTCGTGTCATCATCAATACCTGTAAAAATATCCACAATATAACGGTGAGGAAAAGAATACTACTCATACATACACATAGGAGGCTACCCTATCCCCACTCTCATGTAAACAGCATCATCATCAATCATACCACATACCCAAACATCAAATAATCCATCAGATAATAATCATCTATAAATCAGCATATAACTATTCATCTATATCATCATATAAGTCTCATACCATCATTCACCAATGGAATCACATACTCTATTTCCACACATAATACTCAATCATTATTAATACTCATAACATCATTATTTACTCAGTTTCATCATCAAATATATCACATATATACATCCATCATACATACATCAAAACTCATCGTCATCATATCATAACTCAGTTCATCATTAAGTATAAATCATCATCACATGCACCAAAACTCGTCAACAACATCATATAACTCAATACCATCATCGAGTATAACACATTATCATATGCACCAAAACTTATCACCAACATTATATAACTCAATACTATCATCGAGTATAACACATTATCATATGTACCAAAACTTATCACCTCACCTACCCAAAGATCATGACTTGGAACTCCGCACAATGGGTGCACCTCGTCAATCACTCTAGTTAGTACCAAGATAGTCTACCGGTGTCACCACACACAATCTGATAGGTTGTACCCCCTCTATGGGTCCGCACAACGACATTCAGCCCTAGGTTGCACCCCCTCTATGGGCCAGTACAAATCACCCCTAGGTTGCACCCCGTCTATGGGCCCGTGCATCGAGCGCCTCATCTTGATCCCCTGAGTCGTACCCCCTCTATGGGCCCGCACAACTTAGGTAACATCATCATCAAAAGGTGATACACACCATCATCATTATCATCATCATCATGCATTATCATGCACATCATTAAACACCATTATCATAAAGTGATATACACTTATCATCATTACCTCATCACCAATAATTACATTGCATATTATGCACACCAAAACATCATCAATATTCATCATCATCATCAATCTCATTGCATATTATGCACACCAAAACACCATCAATATTCAATATCATCACCAATCTCATTACATATTATGCACACCAAACATTATAAAGCATTATCACACATCATTAAGCACTCAGGATCTCAAAATCCACTCTGGTAATCGATTACCAACCTCTAGTAATCGATTACTTGCAAACAAGGTCTCTGGTAATCGATTACAACCACCTTGTAATCGATTACCTGCAAGCAAACACACTGGTAATCGATTACCTGCAAACAAACTCTCTGGTAATCGATTACCACAATCCTGTAATCGATTACCTGCGACGCAAATCGCAGATTTCACGATTTCAAACACTTCTACATCACTCTATTCAACCTCTATTCAATCCTTTTCGATCAAACACCATTTTCATAATCATTAATATTCATCAAACTCATCAAAATCATCAATCTTTAACAATTTTACATGGTTTTCCCATCAAAACCCCAAATCATTAAACCCTCATTAATCCCTTTTTCACCATTCTCTTTATGCTCATTCAACCCAATCAAGATTCACAAAGATTCACAGAATTAATCATCAATCAACATGTTTTCATCATACAATACTCAATATATATATATATATCAATTTTGAATTTAGAGTCTTAGAGGGTCTTATGGTTGCCCTCACTACCCAAGCACCCCTACATGCATATACAAGCAGCACCCTCTCCCACACCGTACCTTAAGCGAAGATCGATTACAGCAAGGAAGTCCCTTTCTTGGTTCTTGATGCTCATTCTGCAGCAATCCCCTCTTGAGACTCGGTTTCTCCCCTCCTTAGCGTTTCGCTCTCTGACGATTATACGAATAAGGATTAGGGTGAACTGATAACCCCTCCTTACTAGAATGTCTAATTGGGCTTGGGCCCACTCTCAACCCCCTTATCTTCTTTTTAAATTTAAGCTAACTTTATGGATAAAACTAATAATGATATTGATCCTATTATTTATTCATCTATTTAATTAATTTTTTCCTCTACTTATTTATTTAATTTAATTAATATTTTACTTAATAAAATTTAGGATGTTACAACTCTCCCCTCCTAAAAAGGAAATTCGTCCTCGAATTTTACCTGAAGTGAATAACTATGGATATGACTCCTTCATCTTCTCTTCAAGTTCCCAAGTAGCACTCTCGGGTGTAGGTCCTCCCCAGATTACCTTAACTAAAGGAATCTCTTTACCTCGAAGTTGTTTCACCCTCCGATCCTCAACTCTCACCGGCATGGTTTCCACCATCAGGTTTTCCTTAACTTCAAGATGATCTGACTCGATCACATGCGAGGGATTGTGAATGTATTTCCGGAGTTGAGAAACATGGAAAACATTATGACGGTTTGACAAGTGTGGAGGTAAGGCAATCTGATAGGCAACATTGCTGACTCTTTTAAGAATTTGGTAGGGACCAATGAATCGAGGTGTAAGCTTTCTAGACTTTAATGCCCTACCAATCCCAGTCCATGGAGTGACTTTCAGGAATACGTGATCTCCTTCTTTGAATTCTAATTCCTTTCTTCTCTTATCAGCATAGCTCTTCTGCCTACTCTGAGCTGTCCTCATCCTCTCCTGGTTTATCCTAACCTTATCAGTGGTTTGCTGCACTAACTCAGGTCCTAACGCAAGACTCTCCCCTGGCTCACACCAACACAAAGGTGTTCTATATCTCCTACCCTATAATGCCTCATAAGGCGCCATACCTATGCTAGAGTGAAAACTATTGTTATAGGTAAACTCTATCAAAGGTAAGAAGCTATCCCAACTACCCATTTGGTCTAACACACAAGCCCTAAGCAAATCCTCTAAGGATTGAATGGTTCTCTCGGTCTTACCATCAGTCTGAGGGTGATATGCTGAACTAAGCCTAAGTTGGGTCCCCAAGGCCTGCTGCAAACCCTCCCAAAATCTAGAGGTGAACCTGGGATTTCTATCTGAAACTATACTAGATGGTATGCTGTGCAACCTCACAATCTCACTAATGTAAAGCTGAGCTAATTTCTCTAAGGAGTACTTAATGTTAATAGGAAGGAAATGTGCACTCTTAGTTAACCTATCCACAATAACCCAAATGGAGTCATGCCCCCTCACAGTCTTAGGCAAAGCAACTACAAAGTCCATGGAAATACTATCCCACTTCCACTCAGGTATACTTAAGGGTTGAAGCAATCCTGAAGGTTGTTGATGTTCTACCTTTTTTCTTTTTGCACCCCTTTTTCTTTTTACACCCCCTTTTTAAAATTCTTTTATTTTAAAAACTGTTTTTTACCTTTTTCTTTTATTTAAAAAATATTTTTTATATTTTTTATTTTATTATTATTTTTATTTTAATATATTTATCTCATCAAATAAAAACATAGATCAAGAAAATACAATTAAATGATCATATAAAAATTGTGTTAATTAACATGAGGTTAATTATGTGTCCCGAAACGATGAATATATTAAAAAATGAGGTTAACAGTGTTCCCGTTTGTGGTTAACAAAGTAGGATTTTTGGTTAATTGCAACTCCTGTTAACACGAGGTTAATTATGTGGCCAGAAATGGTGAATATATTTGTAAATGAGGTTAATGGTGTATACATTAGTGGTGAACAAAGTGGGATATTTGGTTAATTGAATTTGTGAGGTTAATTGTGTACACAGAAACGGTGAATGCAATAGTATGTTTGGTTAACAAATTAAAAAATAAATAAGAACTATTTAAAAAAATGAGGTTAATGGTGTTTCCGTTTGTGGTTAACAGAATATGATTTTTGGTTAATTGCAACTCACGTATAACACGGGGTTAATTTTGTGTAGGTTAATGTGTATACGTTGACAGTTAACATAGTGAGATATTTGGTTAATTGAATTTGTGAGGTTAATTGTGTGCATAGAAACAGTGAATATATTTGTAAATGGGGTTAATGGTGTATACATTGGTGGTTAACAGAGTGGGATATTTGGTTAACAGAGTGAGATATTTGATTAATTGAATTTGTGAGGTTAATTGTGTGCACAAAAACGGTGAATATATTTGTAAATGAGATTAATGGTGTATACATTGGTGGTTAACAGAGTGGGATATTTGGTTAACAGAGTGAGATATTTGATTAATTGAATTTGTGAGGTTAATTGTGTGCACAGAAACGGTGAATATATTTGTAAATGGGGTTAATGGTGTATACGTTGGTGGTTAAGAGAGTGAATATTTGGTTAATTGAATTTGTGAGGTTAATTGTGTGCACAGAAATGGTGAATATATTTGTAAATAAAGTTAATGGTGTATACATTGGTGGTTAACAGAGTTAGATATTTGGTTAACAAAGTGGGATATTTGGTTAATTTAACAAAAACGGTGAATATATTTGTAAATGAAATTAATTGACATAATTTTTATATGATCATTTAATTGTATTTTCTTAATCTATATTTTTATTTGATGAGATAAATAAATAAAATAAATATAATAATAAAATAAAAATATAAAAATTATTTTTTCAATAAAAAAAAATAAATAACAGTTTTGCAAAAAAATAGAAAGGGGGTGCAAAAAGCAAAAGGGGGTGCAAAGAGTAAAATTGAATGCGGTACAATTGCGGGATTACCGTGTATGGAGATTGTGTTGGAAATAAAAGTGTCACCCTTAACTTCAGAGACATGCATTATCTCATTAAAATCACCAATGAGCACCCAAGGAAGTGCATAACTTCTACGAAATTGGATGAGATGCTCCCATCAAAGTTCTCTAACAGTTGGAATTGGGCTCGCATAAATAGCACTGCCTAGCCAAGAAACACCTCCATTACTGCAGCGAAATGTAATAACTTGGTGAAAATGGTCCACAATATCTAGCTGGAAATCTAGATTGAGGTTTTTCAAAGCCCAGATGCCCCCAGAGTGATTTTGGGCCTCCACTAAACCACAAGCAACATAGCCCAACTTTGCCCAGAAATGTTCCTCCAAATGAAACTGGCAATGGGTTTAAAAAATAAAACACAAAGAGGGTTTATGAGAATTAACGAGATTTTTCGCAAACCTCTTACATCTTTTACTCCTTGCTCCCCTGATGTTCCATGCTAGGATAGAAATATTTTTAAAAAACTCCATAAACACAATGACAAATGGGAGTACCAACAGGAACCAAACCAAACTAAGATGAACTTGCATTCTCACACACTGCCACAAACTCATGCTCTTGTGTATCATCAACAAGCATAACCATTGGGGATTGCTCCTTAAGGCCATCATCAGGCGGTTCTTTGGGCTTGGGGACCTCCCTAGCTGGCTGGGCGCAAGCTTCTTCCCGTCTCCCAATGACCACATCTTGTTTCATCATGTCATCAACAAAGGAGAAATGGTTCGCTGCTGTTTGAACAATGAGGAGCCAAGTTTTAGTGCCATCTGGCCAAATTTGAACTGCTTTTCCTTTGTCAGCACCCGCAATCTTCTCTTTGGTGGGCTGGCTATTATTTTTGAGAATCTTAAATTTATTCTGATTAGAAACAGCTCCTTTTTCCTCTTTTTGTCCCATCTATTTCGCTTTTTGTTTGGAATTTTTTCTGGATTTAGAAACTGTAATCCACTCTCCGTACATGGGACCACACCCATCAGCTCCCTGAATCTCGCTTGCATCATCACCCAAAATCCCCTTCGCATGATCTCCTCCCTGAATATTCTCAGTACTGGTCGTAGGTTTGTCACCGCCGACATGAGGCTCGCCATAAGTGGTCGGCGCCACCTTAGAACACTCCCTTGCCCTATGTCCATAGCAACCACATGAGGTGCATATCAAGTGTAACCCTTCATACTCAACGTGATATCAATGGCCATTAAGCCAAACTTTATTCACAACTGGTTGAGTGAGATCCACCTCAATGCAAACCCTAGCAAAGCGACCCTGTGTCACGTTCAAAGTATTCATATCAACTTTAACTAGAGTACCCACCGCTGATGCCAAAGCAAGTGCAACGCTTTCATCATAATACATTAGACCCAGACTAGGAAATCTGATCCAAGCAAGAGTTTGTTCAATCTGGTAGTCAGAAGAAACAAAGTCTGGAGACCAAGTACGGACTGTTAAATAATGATCAAAGAGCATCCATGGTCCACTATTGATGGCCTTAGTCCTATCCTCCTCTAGATGAAATTTAATCATGAAGAAGCCATGTCCAACATCCATAAGATCCATTCCTCCTTTGGGTCTCCACATACTGGATAGCCTATCCCGCATAACCATATATCCAACATTCTTTCCCAACAACTTAACAATGAGAGCATCCTTCCAAGGCTGAGATAGAACGTGAAGAATAGTCTCATCAATATAACATTTTGGCATAAGGCGATTTCCACCTTGGAGTTCAATTCGAAACAACTTATCTTTGATAAGGTCTCTTGCTATTCTTGGGGGAGGAGCACCACCACTCCCTATAACTTTATCACGAAAAGAAACCGTCACCGGAGTAACTTTAGCGGGCACGTCACCTCCTCCATCTCCGTCCGGGGGCTTTGGAGGTGTGGGGTTTTCTTCTCTCTGTGCGGAGAAAACTATCGATGCCATCCACCTTTTCTTTTTACTAAGACTACTTTTTTTAGTTTTAATGTATTAATCTTTGCTTATCGTATTAATGTACTTTCTTTAGTTTTTTAAACAAATGAATTATTTTTTATTATAATTCTGAAGAGATCTTATATGTTCATGTATATGATGAGTCTTTAACTTAATTATATTATCACATTAATTAAGAGGAAACAAGCAAGTATTTAATTTTTTTTAAAAAAATTATACATTGCATTTTGTTTATTTAAATTTAAAATATAAAGGATATATGTATATATGTCTCTGTGTATTGTGAAAGTAAAAACTTCTAAATTGTGAAAAAAATGAGAAAAAAAAGTTAAATTCGTCTCTATAATCTTAGATAATAATCAAATCAACTCCAAGTGTTGTATTATTTTTAACTAATATTATTTTCATCATTTATGAAATACATTTTCTTGTGTACTAAGGTATCCCACAATCGATAGCTAGAGACTAATCCCTTCGAGTAGGGCTGCACATGGGTTCAACCAAGCCGACCAACCCAACCCAACCATTATTTGGTGGGTTGGGTTGGGTCATCAGGTTTGTTTGGGTTGGGTAAGCATGAACCCGACTAGTTTGAGTTAGGTAGCGGGTCTGGGTAAGTACAACCTAATGTATTCAACCCAACCCGACCTCCCATATAAAAACTATTATATTTATTCATAGTTATATATCTTATCTAAATTAAATTTAGTAACAATATAATAAAATTCAATTGAAGAGTAGTAGTAGATTTCGACTACCAGAGGTGCATCCTTAAATCAAGTCCCAATCCTAGCAGAAAATCCATCTTGAAGAGTAGCAACAGATTTTTGGATTGATCTCCAAACATAAAGGATGCACCTCTGGTAGTTTTCAATAAATTGTCAGCACCATATTTGGCATCAAGAAGCTGATACCAAAGTTTTGACTTATTTTTCTGCATGATATTCCAAATATAATAAAAGAATTTGGAATCTATTATTAAGGCATGGAAAATGATTGGGACAACCAAGAAGATCGAGATGAGTTCGAAGAGTTACATGCAGAAAACACTCTGACGCTCAAGTTAGTCCGCGTTGTGGCAGGTAAGGAGTAATTACGAGAAATTAATGGTATACATGTATCGTTACCAACAATGAGCTTTATAGGCCTGAAGTGTCGTGTGGGCCTATAGAAAAGGGTGATCAGGTCATCCGTACGACCTATCCGGGCCAACCCAGATAGGCATGGTTAGATGTCCGTCCGGTTTGTACGGATGATTCCTTGGTCAACTTGGGTCGAGGCGTCCGATCCGTTTCTCTGTTGGGTCTGCTAGTTGTGTTGGGCCTTGTGGGGGAAGGCCCCAATATTCCTACTAGAAGAGATTAAAGGGAGAATTACAGGAGAGACTAAGATAATGTTTAGTTTTTTGGGATAAAGTTAGGTTATTGCAATCTTAGATTTTAATTTTAGTTTTTAGTATGAGATTGTAATTTTAAAATTACAGAAGATTTAATTGTGGGATTATGAAAAGTTAGGAGGATGAGTCATTTCGTGAGGAGAGATTGAGGGAGGTTTGAGAGAATTCATGTCGTGAAAATTTTACAGAGTGTGTGTGTGAATGACACTGTTAACGAAAAAGCCATGGTGAGCGTGAAGGAAGTGAATGTCCTATTCTCTATTGTCAGATTCTTGAACTAACGCCGAGCTGATAGCTTCATCTGCAATTGAAAGCTAAAGAAATAGTGATTCTCTTTGGACAGGTTGAGTCAAGACAGGAGGTGATGCTAAAATCTGTTTAATCTGTTGGAAAGCTTCTTCACACTCGTTATCCATATGAAACTTTTTCCTTTCTTCAAAAGTCGGAAGAATGGAAGGGCTCGGTGAGCAGACTTGGCAATAAAATGCATTAATGCAACTAGTCGGCCAGTTAACTACTGAACTTCTTTCACCGAGGATGGACTTTTCATCTTTAGAACCACTCGGCACTTATCAAGGTTAGCTTCTATTCCTCGTTCAGTTAACATGAATCCCAAAAAAATTCCAGCCCTGACCCTAAAAGTACATTTTTTCGGGTTCAAATGCATATTATGACGTCGCAGTTGGTCAAATATTTCGGCCAAATTGCCGAGATGATCATCGTTAGCCCGACTTTTAACAATCATGTCGTCAATATATACCTCCAACGTTTTTCCGATTTGATCTTGGAAAACCATATTCATCATTCTCTGATAAGTTGTTCCTGCATTTTTTAACCCGAAGGGCATCATCCTATAGCAGTAATTTTCCCCATCCGTCAATAATGCAGTTTTCTCTTGATCTGTGGGGTACATCGAGATTTGGTTATAACCAGAATAGGCGTCCATAAATGATAGTAAGCGAAATCCGGAAGATTGATCAACCAATTGGTCGATGTTAGGCAAGGTATAAGAATCTTTAGGACATGCTTTATTCAAATCAATATAGTATACACACATACACCATTTCCCAGAGGATTTTTTAACAAGAACTACATTGGAAAGTCAAGTAGTATATTTAACTTCCCTAATAAACCCCGCATCAAGTAGTTCAGCCACCTGTTAGCATGTAGCTTCAGCTCATTCAATAGCCATCTTCTGACACTTCTGTGCAACCGGCTTAATACGCGGATCAACAGAGAGGCGATGACAGATGAAGTCGGGATCTAATCCAGGCATATCGGTGACAGTCCAGGCAAACAGATCTGAATTCTTCTAGATCAAGGTGCATATTGCAGTATCCATCTCGAGAGGCAATCCTTTACCGATTTTGAACCACCATATCGGGGTTTGGGCTAATCTGAAGTGGCCGACAATCGCCTTTCGAGGTTTGACAACTTCCTCTGAGATCTTTACGAACATCCAAATCAGCAAGCAAGATGTCACCTGCAGACGATGGTTTTTCACTTTTCACATCAACCTTTGCAGGTTTACTGACTTTTAAAGATTCTTTATAACAAGATCTCACTGACACTTGGTCCACTCTTAGCTGAATAACCTCCCCATTATCGCTCCAAATTTTCATCATGAGGTGACTCGTAGATATTATAGCTCCAATCAAATTCAAGGTTGGCCTCACGAGGATGGCATTGTAAGTCGTAGGGAAATCTACCACCAAGAATATAACTTTGCAGCTTTTTGACACCGGTGGTTTCCCGAAGGTTACTAATAACTCCACGTATCTTTTAGGTCGGGTTTTATCACCTGTGAAGCCAATAAGATCCCCACCGGTGTATAGGAGTAAGTCGGAGGAAGGAATATGTAACTTTTTAAATGTTTTTAGAAACATAATGTCGGTTGAACTCCCTTGGTCAACAAAGACTTTGTGGACTTCATGGTTTGATATAAACACAATAATTAGCAGTGGATCATCATGTCTAGGAATAATACGTCCATAGTCAACATCGGAAAAGCTTAATGGTGGGAAACGACGTTTTGTTGGACGAGCGATGGAAGCTGAATCTATTATAGATGTGGCTGAGAGAATCTCTTTCATATGTTGTTTCTTAGAGTTTCCACTCTCTCCACCCCTGCAAATCCCCCAGCAATGATATAGATCATGGGATGTCCCGACTGCTGACGCACGTCATCGGTTGCTGGAGTTTGATGTCGGGATCTTTCCGGAGTGTGATGACGATTCTCTATACGTGATCTGGTTGGAGATGTTCTCTCATAGGGCCGATGTGAGTGAGATCGATGAGACTTGTGTCTGTCCGGGCTCCGAGATTGAGTTCGGGAGCGGCTGGGGTCAAGACGACTGTCATCCCCATGATAATCACCTCGTTGGTTGTCATCGCGGCGACTATTCCCATTATCTCCACCATTGTTTTTCTTGAACCTGTCCAGTTTTCCTCTTCTCATGAGTTCTTCTATCGCGTCTTTCAATTGAATACACTTGTCAGTATCATGGCCTGGGGATTTATGAAATCGACAATATTTGGATCGATCAGTGTCAGATTTAGGCTTAATCGGCTTTGGTATGCGCATGCCTGCTTCAAACATTTCGACATTCAAGATTTCATTCATATATAATTCTATTTCGGGATGTGTTGAGTTAAGTATACGAGTTGTAACGCCCTAACAATCCTTTCTCGCCTTTTTCATTCCCTTTCATCTTCTAAACTAATATATTGTTCAGCCCTGGAAATGAACTCTTCCATTGACATAGGCTTCTTTTTAGACAAATCGATCCTGAATAGGGAGTGTGGAATAAGTCCATCTTTGGCCAACATCAACTGAACACCAGGTTGAATCCCTTGTACCAATAACGTTTCCTTTGTAAAACGACTATTATAATCCCGCAATGATTTTGAAGCTACTTACCGAATGTGCTTTAGTGAGGCTTCGGTCTTCGACTACACCTTACTTGTGGTGAAACTGGTAACGAACTTTGATCTCAAATCATTCCAAGAGTTAATAGACCTTGGAGGTAAAGTTTGGAACCAACGCAAGGCAGTTTTCTTGAGGGACAAAGGGAACACACGACATAATATCGGACCCGAGGCATTCCGGATAGACATAGCAGATTCCTAAACATCTAAGTGTTGTAGAGAATCTCCCATACCATCTTATAATTCTGGAACAGGCACTTTCTCAAAGCTCTTATAAATAGGAAAAAGCATTATACGCTCTGAGAACGACATGACGACTTGAATTACCTTGTCATCATGTGGCCGGGGATTTAGCTCCGATTGAAAGTTAAGGTGAGTAGGTGACGATGAGGCTCGCGGTCGTGAAAGTGAATGCGCAGATTGCACTGAAGGTTGTGGATATGGTGGTCGCTCAATCCAAGGCGAATTCGCTGCCCGGGGGGGAGTTTTCGGTGTTGTGAAGGTCATTCTTGTTCTCGTGCAGCAGATGCCTCTATTTGAGCCTCCAACCTTTGTATCTTGAGAGCATAATCATTCAGAGTGAAGTGCTGGAGGCGGATGAAGTCCACCAAGTCCTAACGCGTAAGGTGTCCTGGCAGGGAGGCCGGAGGAGGCTGGTTCTGAGGGCGTGGAACGACTGGAGGCGCGCGACTTCCAAGAACACAGACTCCGACGACGGAAGCCACTGCTGGAGCCCCAAGCACTAAGACAACCGCCGGAATTCCTCCAGCCATTATAATAGTTGTTGTTGGAGGAGATTTCTGACGATTGTTTGACGGTCCAGCCCTGGCCTAGCGATAGAGGCCAGTTGCAGCGACATTGGTCATTGTCCTGGTGGTGACCATTCTGCTGAGATAATTTCAGACAACTTCGAAAGAAGGAAATGAAGTAAGAAACACAAAGTTTCCCACAGACGACGCCAATTTCCGAGTGGAAATCTTCAGCAATGGAGTCCGGTAAAATCGCACGGTGGTTGACAGAGGGGCAAGACGGTGGTGTACCTGCAGAGACTTCGACGCTGAAGTCAGTGAAGATCTCAACTGAGTTTTAGTAAGGATTTATCAAAAAAGCATACATGGTTCTTTGTTAGAATATATATTTATAAGTGAAAATAGGCGGGAAATTCCATTAGGCGGTTGTAACAGAATACTCACAATTACTCCACACACCTGCTTGAAGTGTAACCCACGTACTGAATTCTGGATGTCGGAAATAAAGAAGTATCTAAGAATAAATCCGAAGAATCTTCTGAGATATTGCACACTCGAGTTATTTGAGAGTTGTCTGAAGTCGGTTGACTTTATTAGAGACCTCGAAATGCTAATCTCTATGTCGGTTTAGATCACAGTTATCTTGTTAGAGAAGACTATGTTGGTTTGCTTGCGAACTTCGAGTTGGATATCAATCCACAACAGAAAATAAGATGACAACTTTTCTTAGTGGATGTATTAGGACTGCTTGTGGGGTTCAGTCTCTACTATTTCCTATGCGTAACCAATCCTCGAACCTAACTTAAGTTTATACAGACCATATTTTCTTCGGACTTTCTTTTTTTTTCTCCTAATAAAATTAGTAGCGACTTCATATCTCTGTTTTATTTCGTTAATTGTTTTAGACGGCCGGTTGCTACACCTATATAATAAATTTAAGTCCTCATTCTTGTCCGAAGCTACATCATAATGCTCTTTTCTAAAATAGCCGCGTGTTTCTTATTTTTATCTAAAAAATCTTCACATGGCCTATTTAATTTTTTATTCTTCTCCTTTTTTAAATTTCGATCTAGCTAATTGAAATTATTATTTACCCTATATATATGTTAAAATATTTATAATTCAAATTCAAATAAATTATCCTTTAATACATAAATTAAATCTCTATATTCAAACTAATTATCCATTAATACATACAATAAAATTAATTATTTTTTACTATCTACAAATCAAATTCAAAATATTTCATTTAAATTATATCAAAGGATACATGTATATGATAATTCAAAATTATTATATGATGTCACTTATTTTCATAATTTAAAAATGTTTATTTGCACAATTTATATCTTCTTTATAATTTTACATTTTTTCTCTTACGTAGTTTTGTAAATACTATGCAATGTACGTACATGACATACTTGCTAGCATAATAATAATGTTTGACAGTATACATGTGTTTATATCCGCATTGACCACGGTTCATTTCTAGTTTTTATTGGATATTTTGTATTATTTAATTTATTTATTTTAAAAGTTTTTGAGAGGATGAGAAGTCCCACATAGTTTTAGCTGAAAAATAAATAAATAATTTTATTTTTCCTTTTAAGAAAATTAACTAGTTTGACTTTGTCAAATCTTTATTTTATCTCATCTAACCCTATTTATTTATTATATAAACTCATATTTTCTTGACCTTATTGGTAGTCTCTATTCTGATTATCTTCCTCATCATTTTCTTCCTGCGTTTAACGGATTTTCATTCTTGCCAGTTCTACTTCTTCATCTTTTAATGAGAAGGACATGTTGTATCATTGTTGGATATTGTGTGTATATTTCAAAAGTTTTTTAAGTGGGCAAGTCCCACATTGCCTAGATGAGGAAAAATAATAAAATGATTTTTATTTTAATTTATAAAAATTAAGATCATGCTAATTGGACCCTGTAAAATTTAGCTTGACTCGGCTTACTTTCATTCATATTGACACTTAAGTGTCGAGTAAAATAAGGATACTGATCCGGACCAGTCCGAGATAACTCACTCTAGACGAGGCCACCAGAGGTACATCCGACATATCTTTCACTACCCATCCCAGACGATATAACTTACCATTGTTTAAATCGATATACTGCCACCTCGACGCCCAAACATCGTTGACCATCGAGCTGAGGGGCAACTGATCCGGACCCGTCCGAGATGACACTCTCTGGACGAGGTCACTAGAGGTACATCCGATATGTGTGGTGTCGTACCTTCTACACGAGATCGCTAGAAACGCGTCTGAGAGCCTCTCACATCACTCAGACAAGATCATCAGAGATCCGTACGAGGTGTGCCGGACAAAGGCTGCGTACGAGATCTTCAGGGGCTACTACCATGACCTCGGACCTGTCAACCCTAGGTGGCCAAGCATAAGCTACCTACCAAGTCTCATCAAATTTATTGGTGCCCCATACCTCCTGCTCTGGGCAGTATTAACACTGACACAAGCAACCATGATTTACAGCCATAGCAGAAGGATTACGGCGTAATCATGGCTATCTCCCCTAGCTAAGGAACCTACATCACCAGTAGATATCATCTATATAAAGTTAGATCTCCCCACTAATACAAGGTAATTGAATCTATCCCCATACTCACTGACCATATACTCCCACTGACTTGGGCGTCAAAGTGTCTTCTGCAGGTACCCCGCCGCGCGCCACCAGCCAATCCGCCGTCTCCGGGCGCCTCAGCCTTCACCAGCCAGCTGAAACCCCTCATCTGAACACTTCGGATGTCCCCCTTTGATCTCGACCACGATCATTTGGCGGCGTCTGTGGGAATCTTGTAAAGAAATCCCCACCACCTTTACCCCTCAGCTGATATCCACCTTGCATGACGCGCCGGAGACTGAGAATGGAAGCAGCAGCGAACACCCAGCAAGCCCAACCCACTGGAACCACCAACTTGGCTTGAGGAGTTGAGGGAAAAACAGACCCCCAACAAGTCATGAGAACCACCCCACGGGGAGCGTCCCCGTCAGGATACACTGCCATCCCCTCCTCACAGGATTTCTACCTTCCCCCTACCAGCCTAACCAGGAGAAGAAAGAAGTCCTTAGCAAGAGCAAGAAGATGGAGAGACAATACCTTTAGCAGTAAGGAAGATGAGAGAACCCCTTCCCCACTCCCCAGGAGAAGGAAAAAGAAGAAGAGTCAATCAGTCAGGGAGCTGAAGCAAAGAATCTGGTACTTGGAATCGCTCATTTCCACCACACCCAGGCAAAGATCTGGCAGAAGGGAGAGGAGCAGGAGGAGCGCGTCGTCCAAGAGATCGTTCCACACCCGAGATCTCCCCTCCAAAGAACTAACTTTCCAATCCGAAGAGGACACCACCCCAGAGGAATCTTCGTCCTCTAGTTTCCAGACCGAGCAGATGAGTCGAACCCGTGGGAGGAGTCACCACCGCACTTCTTCGGTCAAAGACGACATCCAGCACACCCCGACTAAGAGTGGACCGGGAGATATTCCCAAGGTCGAAGCCGCGGTCGCCGACACAACCCCACAGAATGATCAGGAAACACCAGTCGGGGACCAAGCCAACCCAACCCCTATCTCGGTCATGAACCAGGCAATCCCGGCCACCCCTAACCCCATCACCACGACAGCCGTTCCCATAACCTCGGTCATCCCGGCCACCCCCCTTTCAGGGATAGCCACCCTCAATACCCTGCATCGCCCCTTTACGCATCCCTTTACATCTCAACTGGCCAAGGTCGAGATCCCAGACCGATTTCTCAGGCCCTTCAGCACTATCAGCCTTTACACAGGGGAAACGGATCCCGACCGACACCTCGATCGTTTCTTAAACGAGATGTTGTTCCTGGGTGCCCAAGAAGACATCATGTTTAGAAGTTTCTCTCGAACGTTGGATGAAGAAGCCCTCACTTGGTTCCAGACAATCCCACAAAACTCGGTCGACAAATGGGACGATCTCGTCGCCGCGTTCGCCAAGCGTTTTAGCATGGCCAACCAAATCCTAAGGGACTCCTACACCTCGGCCAAATTCAGGCAAGGAGAGATCGAGACCCTAAGAGATTTCCTGGCAAGATTCTTTAAAGAAGTGGCTCTTACTCCCAATTTGGCTAATGAGGTCCATTTACACTGCACAGTGGAAGCACTTCGTCAGGGGACACCCTTGGATATATCACTGAGAAGGATCAGGGTCCATAATATGACGGCCTTCAGAGAGCGGGCGACCCAATTCGTTAATGAAGAGATACATCTCGAAGGCACCAACAATCTCACCATCACCAAAGAAACCCCGGCTCAGGAAAGAGACGATAAAAGTCGAAAGGAGCACACAGAAGAGAGGAAGAAGTTCAAAGGGCGGTATGAGGGGCAATACACCCCCATCAATAAGAGCCTTTCCAGAATCTTTCAGGAGGTCCATAACGCCGAGTTAGCCGAGGTAAAGAGACCACCCCCTATAAAAACCAACCAGGGCGACAAAAGCCGATACTGTGCCTTCCATAAAGGCCACGACCATGACACAGACGACTGTTACCAACTCAAGGACGCCATTGAACAACTCATCTGAAAAGGAAAGCTTGGGCGTTTCGTGAAGAGAGACAAGGCTGATTGGGGAATTCGGGGGCGAGACCATAAACAGGGAAACCACCACTTCCCGTCAAGGTCCGACAGGAGAAGACACCGCTCACGGTCTCCCAGAGCTAGAGGGGCATCAGACAGGAAGGGAAATGAGTCATCCCTGATCAAAAGCCAAGGTGAACAACCTCGAATCACCATCAGCATGATATCAGGAAGATTCGGGGGTAGAGGATCGTCTTCTAACTCTCGGAAAAGGGCCCTGAAAGAAGTTATGAACGTCGGAGACGAGTCGAGAAGTTCGCGCCGACATGCCAATCCACCCCCTTCCCCACCCATCACCTTTGATAACAAGGATTTCGTAGACATCACCCCGGGGCACGACAATCCGATGGTGGTAATAGCCGTCATTGCAAACGTCGATGTCAAGAGAGTCTTGATAGACCAAGGAAGCTCGGCTGACATTATTTGTGAGAATTGTTTCGAGCATATGGGAATCAGCCGAGGTGACCTTCTACCCTATGAATGTGACTTAGTCAGCTTTTCAAGAGATAGAATCCAATCATTGGGTTACTTGGACACACTTGTCACATTAATCGGGATCGGATGGAGCAAGACTGTGAAGACTAAATTCCTTGTAGCACCCTGCAAAAGTTCCTACAATGCTATCCTAGGAAGGCCGAGTTTGAATGCTATTGGAGCCGTGGTTTCGACACCCCACCTCGCCATGAAGTTCCCCATAAGAGAAGGGAAAGTAGCAACAGTTAGGGGAGATCAGCAGATGGCTAGGAGTTGTTACAACGCCAGCCTGAAGCAGGTCAGAAGTCCCCCATCAAGTGCCCAGATGTCGGTTCCCAAGGCTGGGAACGACGTGTCCCTTGTGAATCTCGACCCCCGGATCAACGCCGGAGAAGAAGGGAGAAGCCAAGAGAGAATGACCCCCGGAGGAGAATCTAACCCACTCCAAATCGGACAAGAGAGCGGCCAGACCACCAAGATAGGATCCCACCTCCTTCTAGAATTGGAAGAAGGAATGAAAAATCTCCTCCTGAAGAACGCATATTTATTTGCTTGGACAGCAACCGACATGCCTGGGGTAGACCCTAATTTCTGCTGCCACAAGTTGTTTGTAGACCCTCGGTTGAAACCGATCGCTCAGAAGAATTGAAAGATGGGACTAGAGAGACAACAAGCTATCAAGGAGCAGACAGCCGAGCTACTAAAGGCGGGTTTCATCCGAGAAATCGGGTACGCCACATGGTTAGCCAATGTTGTCCTTATGAAGAAATCAAGTGGAAAATGGCGAATGTGTGTCGACTACACTGACCTAAACAAAGCGTGCCCAAAGGATCCCTTCCCTTTGCCCAATATTGACAGGTTAGTAGACAACTCCTCTGGCTATCGTTTCCTCTCATTCATGGATGCATATTCCGGTTATAACCAAATACCCATGTTTGCTGAGGACGAGGAAAAGACTGCATTTGTAATCGACCAAGGCACCTTCTGTTACACCATGATGCCCTTCGGCCTAAAAAACGCCGGAGCTATGTACCAAAGGATGATGACGAAGGTGTTCGAAGGACTCATTGGAGACGTCGTGGAGGTATACGTGGACGAAATCATCGTAAAGACGCCCGAGGAAGGAGACCCAGTGGCCGACCTAGAAAAGGTCTTTGATCGATTAAGGAAGCACAACACGAGGCTAAACCCTCTTAAATGCACCTTTGGTGTACTGACTGGACATTTCCTCGGCTACATGCTGACGAGCAGAGGCATAGAAGCCAGCCCAGAAAAACGCAAAGTCATATTGGAGATGCAGAGCCCCAAGTCGGTCAAAGAAGTCCAACAGCTAACTGGAAGGATAGCGGCCTTAACCCGTTTCCTTGCCAAGTCGGCCCATAAATCTCTCCTTCTATACCAGTTACTCCGGAAAGGAAAGACTTTCGAATGGAGTGAAGAATGCGAGGCAGCTTTCCAAAGCTTTAAGGAGGCGTTGGCCAACCCTCAAATCCTGGTGAAGCCGGACCCAGGGGAAAGGCTATACTTGTACCTATCAGTGGGCGAAGAAGCAATCAGCTCAGTTCTTGTCAAAGAAAACCGGGACGGCCAAAGTCTGGTGTACTTCACATCCAAATCATTACAAGGACCGGAGCAGAGATATCAGAAACTAGAGAAAGCAGCATTCGCCATCGTCGCCTCAGCCAAACGACTCAGCCCTTATTTTCAGGCACACTCGGTCACTGTAAGAACCGACCTCCCCATAAAGTCGGTTCTCTACAAACCCAATCTAGCAAGGCGGATGATCACATGGGCAGTCGAACTCTCTGAGCATGATATCTCATATGAACCTCGGATAGCAATTAAAGCCCGGGTTCTTGCCGACTTTGTCCTAGAGATGACGGGGGCCCAATCGCAGAAGGCAGCTAACTCTCGGACAATATATGTGGATGGGTCTTCCAATGTGAAAGGTGTCGAAGCAGGAGTGGTCATGGAGGATGATACTGGACTTATCATTGAACAATATCTGAAGTTCGAGTTCAAAACTTCGAACAACCAAGCCGAATATGAAGCGTGCCTGGCAGGGTTGGTGCTGGCTAAGGACCTCGATGCAGAAATGATTATTTTGTGTAGCGACTCACAATTGATGGTATCTCAGATTAAAGGAGAATACTAAGCCAGGGAACCCATCCCCCAACAGTACTTGACCAAGGTCAAAGAAGTCTCAGAACGATTTAAAGCAGTCGAGTTCAAACATTTCCCCAGGGAACAAAATACAAGGGCTGACATTCTATCTCGACTAGCCAGTACCAAGAAGCCGGGGAATAACAAATCCGTCATCCAGGAGACATTGAGCGCCCAAAGCATCCTTCAACGGCCACAAGTTATGGAAATCGATACAACCCCCTGCTGGATAACCCTCATCCAGAAGTTCCTAGACAACGGATCTGTCCCGGATGATGAGAAAGAAACAAAGACGATTAGGCGCATCTCGGCTTGGTATTCAGTAATCAGCGATAGATTGTACAAAAAAGGTTTTCCATCACCAATGCTAAAGTGCCTTTCCCCGGCAGAAACCTCTTATGTCCTGGACGAAGTACATGAAGGAAGTTATGGCAATCACCTCGGTGGGAGAGCACTAGCCAAAAAGATCCTGAGAGCGGGATACTATTGGCCAACACTGGAGAAGGATGCGGCCGAGTATGTCCAGAAATGTGACCCATGCCAAAGACATGCTGATCTGCATAACGCCCCTGCGGAAGAAATGTCTACCACCTCAGCCCCTTGGCCGTTCTTCAGATGGAGGATGGACATCCTCGACCCGTTTCCCCCGGCTCCTGGGTAAGTAAAGTTTTTTATTGTAGCAATCGACCATTTCACCAAATGGATTGAAGCCGAAGCGCTAGCCACCATCTCCTCAGCCAAAATTCAAAAGGTCTTCTATAAGAACATCATCAGCAGGTTCAGGATCCCAAACATCGTGGTAACCGACAATGGTACACAGTTCACCGACAAGAGATTCCAGGAACTTTTGGCCGGTTTGCACATCAAGCAACACTTTACGTCGGTCGCACTCCCCCAGACCAACGGCCAAGCAGAAGCAACAAACAGAGTTATCCTTCGAGGATTGAAAAGAAAACTAGATAAAGCAAAGGGGAAGTGGGTTGAGCAGTTAGACCATGTTTTATGGGCATATCGAACAACCCCACATTCGTCCACAAACGAGTCGCCATTTCGGCCTACTTACGGAACCGAGGCGGTCATCCCAGTCGAGATCGGAGAGCCCAGCTGGAGAACTGAGACCGTCGATGAGGAGCAAAACTCACATCTCATCCTGGAAGAACTCGATTTCTTGGAGGAACGCCACACCATCGCCCACATCCGAGAAGAAGCGGCCAAGCAAAGAGCAGCCCTAAGGCATAACAAAAGGGTCATACATTGGAGATTCAGCATCAGAGACCTCATCCTTCGACGAGCCGACGTCGAAGGGAAGAATGCGCAACAAGGAAAGCTAGCACCAAACTGGGAGGGACCATACCGGGTCATCAACTCAACTGGGAAAGGGGCCTACTGATTGGAAACACTTAATGGGAGTGAAATCCCCAGGCATTGGAATGTAACCAACCTTAGGAAATACCACAGTTAAATGTATGGCCGATTTGTACTCCCCATTGGTTATCAATATGAATCCTGCTAGCATTCCAGATAAAGACGATGGCGTGAAAACATTGATTAAATCTTTTTGTCGGAAAAGCAACGGTGTGAAAACCTTGTCAAGTCCTTTTGTTACAGAAGCAATGGCGTGAAAACGTTATTAGCAGTCGGCTTAAGAAATAGTGGTGTGAAAACCTTGTTGAGAATTTCAGTTAAAAACGAATTGTTGCAAACTTAATATCGGTTTGAAAATCGATATGATTTAGTCGATGCACGAAAAGGCAACACATGAGCAAAATACTAAACGACAGTAGGAAGGCACAATACGAGAGCCGAAATTAAAGTATCAAACAAAGTATAAAAATAAGTCTTGACAACTCAACCAAAAAATGGCTGAGACAATACACTTAAAAAATAAAGGACAGGAAAAACTAAATAGTTTTCTCAGCACCCCCCTGGGTCGGCACCTCGGACGTTGTTGGGGCAGGGTTCTCATAAGCCAAGACCTCGACCTTGCCACCCTCACCATTGTTCTGCATGATGGTATTATTGATGACCTCGTACGCCAGTGAGAGGTTGCGAGTATCTAGGTTATAAGCCGGGTTCCGAGCCTTAACCTGAGCAACGACAAGGTCAAAGGCCTCCTGAGTAAAGCCAACTGTGTCAGCAAGAATTTTGTTCTTCAGAGCCTCGGCCTCTAGCAACTTGGATCGCAACTCCTCCAACTCAACCTCATGATCAGTTCTCAGCTTTTCCATCTCGGTCTTGTAAGAAGTCTTCAGCTGATCAACCTCTGACTTCAATACCTTGTAATTTTCTTCAGCAATCCTCTGCGCCCTCTCGGCCGTTTTATGTGCCTCCTCGGCCAATTTCTGTGCCTTCTCGGCGTCCTTTTGCGCTTTCCCGGCCGCACCCAGCTGCGCCGTCAGACTTTCTTTCTCGGCCTTCAAAGTGACATTCTCGTCGCCAGCTGTCTTCGAGGCCTTGCACGCCTTCTCATAAGCCTCATTTTGACGAGAGATAGACGACAACAAATCATTTTCCAAATACTTCAGGAAAGATATCTCCTGAAGTCAATTATGTTGTGCATCTCGGATCAGAATATGAAGGTCGACCTGACCCTCCAAAAATCGCTCCCGAATTCGGTCCGAGTAAAAAACTTGATTGATCCTGGGGTGATCTGGGTTGAAGCCATCCGAAAAATGAGGAGAGCCCCCAATCAAAAAAGCATCCGGAATCCCCTTAGAACTCTGCCCTGGCTAATTGACCACAGGGCCGCCACCTCCAGTACAAACCTTCTTCGGCAGAGGAACAGTTAACTCAAGCTCGGAACCGACGCCACCGGACCCACCCTCCAACCGGGGCTCGGTTTGCCCTGTCAAGTCAACAAACGACAGTGTTGGAACAACTGGCTGAATTACGGGCTCACTCGAAGTTGACTTGGTGCGAGGTGGCTGCTTCCTTTTCTTCTTCCCGGCGTCATCAGCCACGGCAACCCCGGCCGCAACAGCCTGTTGAAGTATTTGAGCAAGCTGCATGTTTTCGGACTCTGCGAATCAAGAAACCACGAAAGGTTAGCAACGATGCATAAAATAAGAAATAAAACCGACATGTCAAACGACATGCCCAGAAACATACCTAAGGCAGCAACAAGCTGGTTAGAAGGGGTGTCGATCAACAAACTAGTCGAGAAACGTCGGCCACCCCGGGACTTTATCGCATCAGTCAACGCCTTAAAGGTCGCCTTCTCCAACTCGGACAATCGATCTTCTGAGAACGTATAGGTATGGGGATCTCGGTCATAGTGGCGCCAACACCAATAAATGTTAAAAGTCGGCTCAACCTCTTCCCAGGAACTCCTCCAAAAGGGCAACACCTCGTCATTTGGAACTATCTTAAAAAAAACTCTTGCTTGAAAGATATCCCAGAACTCTTCGCGGAGTCGGCATACAAATCCAAAACGAATTTCCCCTGACGACCTCGAACGCTTACCCAAGACTGACCATCGGCATTCTGCCGAATCACAAAAAAAATGTGGAAGAACAAACGCACAGTAGGGGTGAACTTTAAGTGCTGACCCAATATCTGAAACGCCTTCATAAACGCCCAGGTATTCGGATGAACTTGTGTCGGCGCCACTTGTAAGTGAAATAAGACGGCCTTCTCAAAAGTGGTAAAAGGCACCCTGACTTAACTACAAAGCTGTACATATAAATGAACCCAGCCGTGGTCTCCCCTGTTTCACAAACTCGGCCGCCAACCGGAGGGGAAACGATGGAGTACCGATCCGCATCCTCCCCCCCGACAATATAATAACTCCCACGAAGATAAGCATCTAAACCCGCCTCATAACGAGAAGCGGTGCCCACCACTTCATGATCAACCCAGCTATACCGATCGAAAGCATCGATCTCTCGGCTGGTCACTTCTTGGTTTCTTGTGCTAGCAGCATCCATTAACCTCTGATACACTGAATATTCTACAAAAGAGGTGTACAAAGCGTGTGAGTTAGAGCGTTCGTCATCCTCATCGGCCGAGTCTAAGTCGGACTCCGAAGAGGATGCGCAAAGCTCTCTCACAAGCGCTGAAACCTCGGCCGTTGAGAGTCTGCGAATCTCTTCATGAGCCGACAGAACCGTATTCCTATAACGGCGCACCATGTCCGGGATGGTCAACGACCGGGAGCGCCAATGTCCCTGTGACGTCGAACCACCCCTGGACCTAGACATCAGCCGAGACGGTGGAGGCGCGGGAAGAACCTCCAGAGAGTCACCATTCTCATCCCCGTTCCCCCCTCTCACAGAGGCGCACCATCGCGAAAATGTAAACAAAAAGGGAGAATGAAGGAGGGAGGGGAAAATTACCTGATGATTCTCCGGCAAGGGTGGGTAAAAGGACGATAGCAACCACCACAGGCCACCGAACCAGCAGCAGAATACAACAAACGGAAGCACGAACAGAGGCGGGGGATTTAATCGGTACGGAAACTCCAAATGCTGGAAGAATGGACCAAAAAATGGAGAAGAAGCCTCAGCAGAAAAGAAAGAATTCTCAGAGGAGACGATGGAGCACTCAGGAAGCCTAGCAGAGAGAATGAGGAAAGTAAGGGACGGTTACTCCCTCCCTCAACCTCATTAAAAAATGAGAAGGGTGAGACCGTCAATCCATAGCGAATCTGAAAAGGCGCGAAGACCAGATGAGGGTAATAGTGACCTTTCATATTGTGGTTAAACGGTAGAAATAAAAGGAGTCAAGGGCAAAACCAACCTTTCCCGTGTAAAAACCAGGGTAAAAAGGGAAAAGCAGAGATCGTGGGTTAATACACGATCTCAACAATAATGGGCACTGATGACCCCGCGATTCGGGGGCGGCTAGCCAGAAGGAAGACGTCACTTGTCCCGGTCACAGGCGAAAACGGTAAGAATATAGCTGGAACGACAAGACGGTTGCAGATGAAAAGACAAGACGTCAACGACGTCGTCATAATCGGCCACTAACACATCATCACCTTGACGCTCAACATCGTTGACCATCAAGCTGAGGGGAAACTGATCCGGACCAGTCCGAGATGACTCACTCTGGACGAGGCCACTAGAGGTACTTCTGACATACCTTTCACCGCCCATCCCAAACGATATAACTTACCATTGTTTAAACCGATATACCGCCACCTCGACGCCCAAACATCGTTGACCATCAAGCTGAGGGGCAATTGATCCGGACCCGTCCGAGATGACCCTCTCTGGACGAGGTCACCAGAGGTACATCCGATATGTGTGGTGTTATACCTTTCAACTGATCTGGACCCGTCCGAGATGACCCTCTCTGGACGAGGTCACCATAGGTACATCCGATATGTGTGGTGTCGTACCTTTTACACGAGATCACTAGAGACGCGTCCGAGAGCCTCTCACATCACTCCGACAAGATCATCAGAGATTCGTACGAGGTGTGTCGGACAAAGGCTGCGCATGAGATCTTTAGGGGCTACTACCATGACCTCGGACCTGTCAACCCTAGGTGGCCAGGCATAGGTTACCTACCAAGTCTCATCGCATTTAATGTTGCCCCATACCTCCTGCTCTGGGCAGTATTAACACTGACACAAGCAACCATGATTTACGGCCATAACAGAAGGATTACGGCGTAATCATGGTTATCTCCCCTAGCTAAGGAACCTACGTCACCAGTAGACATCATCTATATAAAGATAGATCTCCCCACTAATACAAGGTAACTGAATCTATCCCCATACTCACTGATCATATACTCCCACTGACTTAGGAATCGGAGTGCCTTCTGCAGGTACCTCGTTGCGCGCCACCAGCCAATCCGCCGTCTCCGGGCGCCTCAGCCATCACCAACAAGCTGAAACCCCTCATCCGAACACTTCGGACCTCCCCTTTAATCTCGGCCACTATCAGATATCTTGTAGCACTAGGCGAGGTTGTCTAGGGGGAATGAGAAAAATAAGGGGGGAAAAGTAGAAGAGAGACCTAATTATATTATCGTCTAAAGTGTAAAAACACAAGAAAAGTTTAAAACTTTTAGACTGGTATGTTGAGCACTTACATATTGAGAAATGAGAATTACAGTTGTGAAATAATCGACAAGCATTGTAAACTCCATTTATGATCGCTTTCTTTGAGTTGATGAGTCATTGGTTCATCTGGTAAATTACTGGTCGAACTATATAAAATAAAATATTATATAAATATTTATTAAAATAAATTTGCATAAATTTTATTGAGATGCATATATTTGGAATTTGGATCAAGTTTTATATTACCCTTAAACTTATTATTAATAAAAGAATAAAACTCCTTTTTGGATTTTATACGTATGTCACATTGGACATACTATATTGCTCATTATTGACCCTAATTTTTATCTTTTACGACCATGCATAATTTTATTTCGATTTATGATTTTTCCATTTATAAATTTTACACTTCATTTCATTTCTCATTTTTTATCTCACTCTTCATTTTTTTGTTATCAATATTTATCACCTATTACTAGTGGTAATCCTATTTGGGACTTAGTCTCACCTCCTCCCTAAAAATGTGTTTAGTGGAGATCGAAACGAGAACTCTTCCCACAATCTTAATCTACATTGTCAACTGAGTCACAATTCTTTGATATCTCACTATTCATATGTAATCACATAATTTATCACAATTTTCACACATTCTCTTTATATTTCCTTTTTTTTTTCTTTCTATCTCTCTTTATACATTCCATACATTTGGTGTGAATCCATACTTTCACTTTGCGTGCTTCAGCTTCTTTCTTGCTATAGTTAGGTTTTAACACATCGGATTTAACAAGTTTTTTGAATTTAAACAAGTATTATTTCACTTCCTCCGGGGAAATAAAGTAATAAACTACATAAGGCATATTTTACAAAAATAAATATATAAATAAAACATATGAAAATAAGTGTATTACAACTTTTTCCAAATATAGTACCCCATATTCTTGTGGCTGCCAAAATAATTTTTTTCAAGGACAATTACTCTTTTTTAATTTACTCTTCCTAAAATATTCTCCTTATTTTTTCTCCTCTCTTCCCCTTCTTCCTTCTCCATTTTTCCTCTTTCTTCCTTCCCCTTCCTAATCCTTACCTACCCTCCAAGAGCTAGCACACAGTTTGAATAGTGTACCAATATACAATTCTAGAAAGTTATAAATAAAAAATTAAGTTTCTAACACACAATTTTTCAAAATTATATACTGGAAACTTAATATTTAATACACAATTTAAATTGAGTATTAGAAATTAACTTTCCGATTTATGTGACAATTGATAGTGAAAACTAAGTTTCCGTTTTGTAACTATTTAAATATTTTAATATAATACATATTTTATTCATCCTATTTTTTAACAAAATATGTTATAAAATAGTTTTATAACAAAATATTTATTTATTATTAGGAATATAATTTTGTTAGTAATCAGCTAGTGTGTTAGTAATCTGTTAGTGTTTGTTAATTTTAGTTTTACCAATTAGTTAGTAATTGGTTGAGTAGTGTAGTTTTATAAACAGTAGCTCCTTGTATTCATTTTATATCTTTTCAAATCAATATACCAATGAGTTTTCTTAACTCATTTTCTGGCTATCTTTGGGATGATTCATGGAGGAACCCATGGTACTCATGTTTAACCTACTACTATACCGCTCTGTTGCTCTTACTCCTCCATCTTATTTTAACAAGATGGTATCAGAGCTCCATCTACGGAGCTCACCTCGCTTCAAGAAAGTTCGACATCCACCCAAGGCATCCATGCATCAAAGCGGTTCTTGCAAAAATTTCTCCATCTTCTGCGTTGCTCTCTGCCTCACTCCGACCAGAAATTCCTCTTCCTTCTGTTTCTTTTCCGGTCACGGATTTGTTCTTTGTTGCTGATATTTGCAAAGGCTCCACTGCAAGACTGGAGTGGAATCCATCACCCGAACCTTTCACCTTTGGCAGCTTAGGATTAATGGACAAGAATCGAGACGAACGCAGAGATTTCTCTGCCATCAACATGATGTCTCCGATCTCGAGTTCAAAAGACCTTGTCCAGCAACCCTTGTGCTCTAACGCAAAGATCGTTCCTTATGTTTCTGGCGACGAAGCCACACTTCTGCGAGAAAAATCTAGAAAATTCAACCTCGATTTGGGAAGGCCCAGTGAATTGTTCATTGCGGTCAAGACCATAGATCTGTTGTTAAAGCCAGGTGCTGCTCAGTGCTTCGAGTTCAAAGGCATCGATACGAGCTTCGTGTATGAAGAGAACGGGGACTTGGCGAACGTGCTGGATTCTCACAGCGCGATTTTTAGAGACAAGAACCTTTCACTTAGGTTAAAGAACCAATTGATGAGGTTCTTCAAGCTCGTTCAACAACAATTGGGTGATAATCAAGATAAAGAAATATCTCAGGAAGATTTGGTGAGTCCGTTTGATAATTTCGTGTACCAACCGTTCGATCAAATGCTTCTCATAGGTGACCTTGCCAAGGTGCAAAGGAAAATTTGCATGATTTCAAAAATCTTAAAGAAAGATGTGGTGGAGCATACGCGAAAGACAGTTGAAGTAAACTACGCCGAAAACCCTCTTGACGCTGATAATCTGACCAAGTGGGGTGGAGCTTTGATCGAGTTGTCGGCATTTCAAAATCCTAGGGATTCCAAGAAGATGATTGATGATGCCCTTTCAAAGTTGGAGGAGGCTTTATGAATCAGTCCAACAAAGCATGACACTCCTTGGTGCTTGGGAAATGCCCACACATCTTATGCATTTCTAGCTCCTGATATTGGTGAGGTTCATGAAATTATCGATATGTGTGATTATGCTGTTTGTCAAAATGTCCCTGTTGTTCCAATTCTAGCTAGGGCCCTATGATTTAGTGAAAATACATGTGCAACAACCGTTTGATATAATGCTTGAGAGTGATGTCCAGCAGCTGTTTGATGCAATGCCAAAGCAGCTGTTTGATGCAATGCCAAAGAGGGGAAGAACAAACGTGACTCTGCATTTGGAGTTTGAATTCGGTGATATAGATTGCAAGGTGAACAGGTTTGATGACCATGTTACTGGAAAGCTTGAGTTTTTTGCCAGCAGAGCTAAGATTGTTCACATAGATATTGATTCTGCTAGGATTAGGAAGAATGAACAGACCCAAGTGTCTATTTGTGTTGCCTGTTAGTGTTTGTTAATTTTAGTTTCTTTTGTTCAGTTCCTCTCTTGGTTTCAAGTTGGTATTGGTTAATACCAAATACCAACTTGCGGGAGGGTATTAGGAATATAATTCTGTTAGTAATTAGTTAGTGTGTTAGTAATCTGTTAGTGTTTGTTATTTTTAGTTTTACCAATTAGTTAGTAATTGGTTGAGTAATGTAGTCTTATAAATAGTAGCTCCTTGTATTCATTTCATATCTTTTCAAATCAATATACCGATGAGTTTTCTTAACTCTCTTTCTGGCTATCTTTGGGATGATCCATGGGGGAACCTATCGTACTCATCTTCAACCTACTACTACCCTCCTGCTGCTCTTACTCCTTCATCTTATTTTATTAAAATTTATTCAATATAATAATTTTATAAAAAATTAGACAAATTAGTATAATATATAAAATTAAATATTTTCTTAAAATATAATATGATAAATTTAAGTTTAATTTATTTTGATTAAATTTTATATTTGTTATTAAATAAAATATATACGCAAATTTGTGCTGGAAATTCTAAAACATGTAGATTATAACATGTACTGACAACTTAATTTCCGCTATGCAATTGTATATCGGAAACTTAATTTCTGATACACAATTCAAATTTTGTTCTAGAAGGTAATTTCCTGTATATATATAATTGTATAGTAAAAACTTAGAATTTAATAACTATATATTATTAGTGTAAATTAATTTTACACAACCATTTAATAATGTGTTGACACATTATTTAATGATTTTAATGATACGTGAGGTGTCACATTCATTAATTGATGTGACAAAATATCATTGTATAACCGTGTAAAATTTAATAATTAAACTCAAAAACTTAATTCCTAACCCACAATTCAAATTGCCTTTTGGAAATTAAATTTCGGAAAGTAAATTAAAAACAGTGGGGATGACTGGTCGTGTGTTGTTCCTACCGGATAAGTGTAGGGGAAGAAAAAAAATAAAAATGGAGATGGAAGAGAGGAGGGATGAGAAATAAATGGAGAGAGAAAAGTGGTGTGAATAGTAAAAAGGATGGTGTGAATAACAATATCTGAAAAAATGAACTAGAAATTTATACGAGTCCAACACCTCAACAAGGACCAAAATATCAAAAGAAAAAAAAAAAAAAACTCAACAACTTTATATTAGAGTTAGCGCTCATGCTAATAACATGTCAGGCCTTTCAATCGAACAATCTTTGCTATCGGTAAATTTATTTCTCAATACTCAAAAAATTAAAACTTTAAACCTCAACCAGTTGCCAATCCGATTCTTCATATTGATATTATTGCTCTTTTTTTCTTCTATTCATTCATTTCTCATATTTTTTTGTTGTCTATTTGCATCGACCTCCAGTTGTAGGTCAGCGAGTTAACAGTCCAATCATAGTTTAAGCAATTGAATAAGAAAGCTAACACGCTAAAATTAACGAAGTTTATTTATTTTTTATTTTAAGTTTTTAACTAAAGCTTGTTGAGGATTTAGTGATATAAAAGAAAAAATTAAGGGAATAGGTTGAGGTGTAATTTGACCTATATATGTATATTATTCTTCTAAAAGGGTACTTCCTTAAAGTTTGACTTAATTTATAGAATAGTGTTTGCAAATCTGTAACCTGATTGTATGCCATGAGAGGCAATAAAAAAAGCACAAAGAAAAATTAGTCAACCTAGGCTTGTAGTGTCTATTAGTAGCTCTTGATTGAAATCAATCAAGCAAATATTTGTAACTAACTGGTTGTTACAAATTATGAGACCTTTTTTTCATCTTTATCTTTCAAGTTAAACCAGGATATTGTTGAGAATTTGAAAGACAAAATGCTAAACCATATAGTATATATCATCAACATCCCAATTTCAACCACTTGAGCCATTTCCTATAATAACCCATTCTAGACATAGTTTTGATCCGTCTTCTATGTGCCCTGCAAGATGGTGAGTTCAATGAACAAGCCTCCACAACAATGCTATCCTGAAAAACCACAGAGCAGAACATTAAAAGGGGAATTTGAGGATCAGCCCTTAAAAAAAGTGGTTTACATTACCTTTATTATAAATAATATAAATTTAATATTAAATAATTTATTAATATATATTATAAAATTAAAATTATTTTTTATAATTAAAAAACTAGTGGTTTGTGATAGACCAAACTCAAATATCCACCCGATAATTACCGACGTTAAAAAGCAATCATGTTAAATGATTCTGCATACACACACATACTGAAAGAAAACCAAAGTTTTTTTTTTGTGTCCGAAATTAATGCATCTCTAAAGTTACTTGTGTTATAAGAGGATCCTGCTTCTCTTGAAGTGTGGTGGCTATATTCACATTCTCCTTTAGTCCACTAGCCTCCAGAGATCCTGACCCATGTCCTACCTTTTCAGCTGTAGAAGAACTAGACCTTGATGTGTTTCCCAAATCCATGTCCATGCTCAGCTGAAAAAAAGACAAAGTTTATACAAGAACTTGCTCACAACATATATAATTACAAATAATAACAATGAAAAATATGCTTTTAGAGTACCTTATGGAACTTAGACCTATGAACAAAAAGTCTAACCATTTTACTTATAAAGACTTCACTTTAACAAAAAATATTATTTGGGTTTTCAGAAACTAACCTGAATTACTCGATTTTCTAGAAGTGCTACTCGGTCTAGCAACGTGCCTTTGTGGTGAACCTCTTCAAGGGCATAGGACAAGCTCTTGCATTGATCTTCTTGTTTCAAACATTTGTCAAAATCAGAAACAGAATGCCCTGTTGTGTAACAGTGCCTCTCTTCCAGAAACAGCACCTACATTATCAAGAATAATCGACTATTATGTAGTTTGGAGTATGAATAATTGTAAAATTTTGAACAACATTTCAATTTACCATATGTTCAAGGCGATCCAATCTCTGGAGAATCGACAAGGGTGGAACAAAGTCATTTCTTTCATCTGTGTTCATCATTTCCAAGTATCAATCAAACAAATTATAAACGTACTTGCAATTGCAAATGATGTAATTGAGTAGCTGCAACCAAAATGTATTGTGTAAAAGATGCAAGATGTGATAACATTCACACATAGGCCAAAAGAAGAAGAGATCAAACTATGTATATCAGTGTCTGAAGTTAAAGCTTTGGTGGGTATTTGTTGGATTTTATAGACATATAAAGTGTCTTGGGATCGATTTTAAGTTTTTAATAACTACCTTCCCATTAATTCTCTGTTGTCTGTATTCCTTGCAATATTCAAAGATTTTACACAAAGAGTGGCCAGGTAATGGAAATGGATGGTTGACTTCAAATATGTGTCAGAGAATTTGGAAGTATCATATTTTATTTTATCGTGATTGAAAAGCTATGTATGTATGTATGATTTTCTGATCATGTTGTTATTGCGTTCACATATCCAAAGTATGGATGAAGGATGGGTGACTTTGTCATTTACTCACCCGCCCCTAATGAGTTTACTGTTGTATGGCTTGTGTCAGTTGCATGCCCATCATGCATATATCATAGAAGTAACATTTTGTAGCAGAGGAATAGGACTTTGTCTGATTGATGAGAAATATCAGTAATTGCAAAATGAGTTAATCTTAATTTTTAGTTGATTATAATTTCAAAAGATGATTTAGGCCAGTTTGGATGAAACTTATGCAGAAATACTTCTGAAAAAGAGAATGAATCAAAGAGGTCAAATGTATTTTAACTTCTCCATAAGTTGAAATTAGTCTTTATAGCCCACCTACCCCAAAAGTTCTCCCATTTAACTTCTCCATAAGTAACTAATTTCAACTTATGAAGAAGTTAAATTCATTTGACCTCTTTGATTCATTTTATTTTTATCTCCTAGAAGTTCTTCTGCAGAAGTGTATCCAAACTGGGCCTTAATGTTTTTGTTAAATTAATAAGGGTAAAATATATATTTTGTCCCTATATTTATTTTGTCAACTATAGTCTTTATCCCTAACTTTTATATTTTTAAAACACCTTAATCATGGGCGGAAATCCTCTCCAGTAACTGGACTTGTCCAATTGGAGAGAGAGTGACACACAATATGTGGGCTCCGGACCCACATATTGTGTGTGCCACTCTCTCTCGTACTGGAGAGAAAGTGCCCCCCTTAACCATAGTTTCTAACATTAATTAACTCTTTTAAATTACTACTTAATTCAATTGTTTAATAAATGGACTCAATATCCACGTTGATTAAATAAGACTCAACACTAAGGTTCTGTTTAGATGAGAAGTGAAAATGAAAGAAAAGAAAATAGGAGAAAGAGAAAATAAAAAGAAAATAAGAGAAATTTTTACTTGTTTGGTTTGAGAGAAAAAATGAAAAGAAAAAGAGTATGATATTCAATTACCAATTTACTCTTACAGTAGAAATTGTTAGTATTATTATTTCTTTATTTTTATTATTATTATTATTATTATTATTATTATTATTATTATTATTATTATTATTACAACCATGGTTGTAAAACATTAAACTCTAAACCTTAAACCCTAAATAAACCATTGAATCAGTCATGCAAAAAACCGGTCAATAACCAGTTAACCTGGAAAAAAATCGGTCTTGTTAAAAAAATCCATTTTTATTTTTTAAATCTATTTTATTTTTTATTTAATTTAAAATACTTTTAAGATAAATAAAAACATATATTTGAGAATTATACAAAAATATTTATTATTTTATCAATTATTATTAATTTTTTTGTTTTGTAAACCTTATAATAAGGTTATTTAAACCAACTTACAACTTTATATATCTTAACTTCTTATAATTTTATGTTATATTATTAATTAAAATATTATATAATATTTAAATTATATTTAATTAATACCGGTTCGACCACGGTTGTACTTAAACCATAATAGTGTCTTCACCTATTCAATTATTGGTACAGTTTTTAAAATATTGATTACACCTGCTTATATATATATATATATATATATATATCTTTATATATCAAAAGAAGGTTGTCTGGGATTCCCATTTTCCCGCTCTTTTTTGGCAATTTTGTAAATAATCTGAAAACTCATTTTGAAAATCGTGCTTTTTTACAATCAGCTGTGTAAGTGGTGAACATTTTTGAATAACTCATTTCCCTCCCAAAATTATTAGCATATTTTAAATTTAAACTTTTTTGAAAATCTTCCCTGTTCAGATTCTCTTTTCAAAACTCTTAATTAATGTTAGCTTTAATGAGGGGGGCAAAGTGCTCTGCTAGGACAATGGACACGAGAAAAACTTTCATTTTTCACTTTCTCTTCTGCGCGTTTTTT
Organism: Sesbania bispinosa; assembly: GCA_026901365.1. NCBI lineage: Eukaryota > Viridiplantae > Streptophyta > Magnoliopsida > Fabales > Fabaceae > Sesbania > Sesbania bispinosa. Next base: position 1,171,789 of record QLOH01000035.1, read on the forward strand.
TCTTTTCGTAATCAAGTTATAATTTGTTGGAGGCAACGATGACCGTGATAATACTGTAGTGGTACGACGGTGCGACGACTGTCTGTCCGGGAAATTGGAGGCAACGATGACCACGGCGGTGGCTGCAACCAGTGAGTTTTCTCTCCTCTCTTTGTCTATGTTTATTTTATTTTACTGAGTATGAAATTTCTGTTACAGGGAGGTGGATTCCTTTCATCGTGTTTGTCCTCTCTGCCATCTATGTGACGACAGCTCTACTTCCGGCCTTCATTTTTCTCTTCCATGTTCTTCACCTCAGACTGCTCTGAAATTCGGCCTTGAAGGTAATGCGTAAGTTATCTATTTTTTTCATTTAAGATTTTTAATATCATAAGCTATATGATTGCTCTTTGAAACCATAAAATTTTCATATTTTCCCTTCTGCATGCAATATACTCATTTGTTGATTTCCACTAAATCGTTGATCTCCACTGAATCTCCACAAAGTTTGTATTTTTAGTTTTTAGAGTATGTTGATTTTGAGTGTTTTAAGAATTGTTTATGTTATATGTGATTTATGATTTTGTCTGAGTATGAGAATACTGATTTTTTTTTCTATTTACATGTGATTAGGGCCATTTTTTGTAACGTTCTAATTTCTCAATTCAAGATTAATTTCCGTTGGAAACACTATTCCGAATTTCTAAAATTATTTCGGGCATTTCGAGTATCGACATACAAGCACAATTGCCTAAACAGTCCAACGTATGCTTAGGCTACCTCAACATTCAATAACACAATTCTAAACATTCCCTTAAGAAAGATAGGGAGGGACCCACACTTGGCGTGTTTAAGATTCATAAAACTCTTGCCGGAAATCCGGCAGAGTCTCCCCTGAAAACTGGACGTTTCCCAATTCCCAGATTCGCCGGAAAACCAGCAAAACACCAGTACAGTTCATAATAACAGAAGTACTAATCCATTTCCGTAATAAGAGACCTCCGTGGCCAAACCAAACATTTACATCAATCAATTAAAATAACACAGTCCAATAACCTATAAGCATATACATATATACACAATTCCTAATCATTACATAACTTTATTAAATCTAAGCACCCTAAGGCAACTGGCAGCTGGGGAGGCGGGAGGGTCGGCCTCGAGACTCCGACTCGTCCTCCAAAGCTAAGAAATCCTTTCCTGCACAACTGAAAATGTTTTCCCACAACGTGGGATGAGACTACGTCCCAATGAGTGAGGTAATAGTGTGTGCAGTGTGGGGAGGCAATACAGCAGACACAATGATGTACAAAGCTAAATCAATTTAGGAAAACATTCATGATGGCAATCAAATACATATAACGTTAATCATGCAATAATAATTATAAGTGCAACGATGATCATGAAATAGATATTCAGTCATATATGCCATGCCACGTAATTCAATCAAAATCTCCCACAAGGAGCAATCAAGTGTGTAACCCACACTCAGGTGTCTTTTCACTGTTACCACTTTTGAGCGCTCGGCCATGTGACCAAGGACCGTCGTCCAGGGCCACCCTCATTAAGTTCTAATAGTCAAACAAGGATGCTATGCATGAAATTCATTTTTAATGGAGGAATCTCATTTACCCCTTGGCCTAGGAGTAAATGTGATTACCTCTCTTGTGCCTCTTTGGTCCGAAGACCCCTCATTGGTCTGAGACCCCTCTTTTGGTCCGAAGACCACTCTTTTGGTCTGAAGACCCCTCTTTTTACATAAGGTCCAAAGACCCAAATCCTCTTATTTCAAAGACCCAATTCTTTCCTTTCAAAACATACATAAATGGGGACATGAAAAATGATAATAGTTCCATGAACATGAGTGTATGCATGAATGGACAATATTTCAAGGTTACAACATCCCAATCATCAATTTCACAAAAATCCCCAATCCTCAAACTCTAGGGGTCTATCCCCATCAAGAAATTCAAAGCAATACACACATAAATCTCATTTTTAACTTCAAATAATCAAATAATCAAGGTTCAACATCAATCATTCAAGATATCCTCAAATTCCCAAAATTCTCTAACCTAGGGTTTGAGCAACAAAACCATACATGCAATTAATCCACTAATCCATCCTAGGTTTACATAAAACCAACTCTAATCAACAATAATAGTAAGGGGGAGAAGAATAGGGAGCTTACAATAAGATTACAATCAAGATACAAGTGGGAGAGAACCTCACTCACATTCATGGAGAAAAGAGGAGGAGGAATGGAGATGAGGGAGAGAGTAAAGGTGATTCCTAAGCCATGGAATGGTGGAGGAGATCGACCTTCAATCTAGTTGTTCCCTTCTCCTTCTCACTTTCTCTCTCTAGAATCCTTCTCCCTCTCTCACTAAAAAACCTAAAAAGAAGAAGAAATGAAGAAGAACGAAGAAAAGAGGTGCTGCAGCGATTTTTAAGAGAGAAAAACGCGCTCGGACGTTTGAACCTCCACCCGAGGCGTTTAAACACGCGAGCTCTCTGCCAGGAAAATAAAACAGCAGGTCTGGGTGTTTGAGCGCGTAAACGGGGCGTTTGAACGCCCAAAAACGCTGTCAGGACGCGTCTGCGCGTTTGAGCGCGTAAACTCGCTGTTTTGGGTGCAAATGAACTCGGAATACTATCATATGATATATCAAATTGAAGCCCCGGAAATAAGCTTTCTAATGAAAGTAGAATCACCTTAATTGGACACCCTTGGCTCTAGATATTTGTGAATTAGTGCATCAAGGTCATTAGGCGTAAAACCCAAAATTAAGCAATAACCTCGGTTTGTGCCCCTTTTGGCTCCAATTCAATTTTCTCCTTCTCAAACCTAATTCCTCTCCATGAAAACCTTCTTGTAACTTAATTCTTCTCATCCAAACTCTTCCCCACTCTAATTCTTAATAAATCAATTCCCTAATTTCTTGTCTAAAATCATACTTAACCACTGAATTTTCACCCTACTTCTAACTTCCCTCTCTTGGTTGGGTTCACCACCTAAAGCTTTCCTTCTGTTTCCTAGGTTCCAATTTCTGGGATGTTACAGTTTTGCTCCTTGCTAAATCGTTCAGTGAGATATTTGAAGTATTCTTCTGAAGCGTTCAAAGAGGATTTTGAAATATTCTTTTTTCATTAAGTTTGTATTTTTAATTTTTAGAGTATGTTGGTTTTAAGTGTAATTGACCATGCCTTGATCAGACTCTATGGCGTACCATTTGAGCTCATTTTTAAACATTGGAGCATTGAACCGCTTCACAAACCAATTTTGTGGGGACAAAACAATTAGGCTTATTTTGTTTGGTCTCGGTAAGGACTTTTGCCAATGGTTCTATATTCATGTTTAAGTATGTCAGCGAATATATCACCATTTTTGTAGTTACATTTTTTTGTGTATATTATATTGTTTGCATGTCTGCTTTCGTTCATTGTTTTAGTCATCTTTGTGCTTAGTTTCATACTGCTATGGAAAGTAAGGTATTGCATATGATAAATAAACGATTTTAATTGTTTGTAGTCAAAATAATGTTATTCTTCCTACGAATTGATATAATGTTCTTTTTCATTCAGGTTTGTTTCTAAGTTATTGAGTTCTGAGTTCTTTGTTCTGATTTTTCTGTGTTCTTGCATCTGAATATTTTGCTTACAAATTTTCCTTGATTTCTGCATAATATTTGTTCAATTTTTTTCAATATATTGCTGCCAGTGTATTTTAGAATGTGTCCCTATCACAAAATTGGGGGTCGAGTACCTTGCATTACATTTTCTTTGGTTGTCAGCTAATTAAAAAAAAATAGTTGCTTTTTTTTATAAAAAAAAAAGATTGGATGAGATTCTTATACGTGCAATTTGTTAAGACCAAATATGATTTATTTTGGTTGGAAAAATATTTGGGCAAAATATTTCTCATTATTTCCTCTTTATTAGGATTGATTCTCGCTTTGTTGTGCATTTTAGAATTGATTCTGAAAAATAAATGCTGACAATCTCTTCTGTTGTGCCTTTTCTATATTTGAAGTCTTTTGCACAATCAACTGGTCATACAAATAAATGCTGAAAATCTCTTCTGTTCTGTTGAACCAGTTTTGCTTATACAAAATTGAGTAAATCTAATTGGATTTATTTTCATTTGAAACATATTTGGATAGTATATTATTCTCATAATTTTCTCTTTATTAGGATTGATTTTTGTATCGTATTGCATTTCAGATTTAACTCTAAAAGTTTGACAATGTCAAAACTGATTTACAATTTGCTTTAAATTAGTATGATTATAGTGATTCATAATATAGTTTTAATGCATTTTGAGCATTCTCTCTACTGTTGACTATTGTTTGTTAGTAACCCTTCCATAATTGCAATTTTATCTTTTCATACTCTTAATTATTTATTTTTGTTCACCTATTACATAATTGCAATTTTCTTTTTAAATCTGCATAGTAGTAGTTTAAAAAATTTCATACAGTAATTTATGAATTTTAGAATTGAAGATGTATATATGCTTTGATGAAAAGAAACCTTTAATGTCTTTGCCTGAACAAATGAAGTTTTCTTTTATTGTTTACATGTTCTTTTATTTGGTACTTCTTATATAAAGATATAATTTTTCAACCTCGATCCTCTGATATTGACTATTTGTCTATTGGAATTCAATATATATTTTGTAAAGTTTCTCTTTTTCGAAAATCCTTCAATTTTTAAGCATTATTGCTAATGATTAAAAAAATAGGTACCAAATGCAATCTTATATCTTTGTATTATATACCTCATTTCTTTGCCTTACTGATGCACAACACAGGTATGTAAATGTGATGACCATATTAATTAGAAGGTATTCTTTGGCTCTTTCATTTCCAGAAAATGGGAATAAAACTCTGTCTAAGGATGCCAAGAGATGCTACTGCTGTTTATTTTTCTACTGTCCCATTTCTCGATCCCTTTCTCTCTTTCTCCCTCATTCCTATCTGCTAAAATTCTCTGGGTAAGTCGTTCCCTTTACCTCTTACAAATTTCGTCTTTGAATCCCTAATCTTTCTTTCCATTTTGTTTATACAGTATTAAGGCATTAAAGGTTTCTACATTGTGGGTAATTAGTCTGGTTTCACATTTTTCTCCTTTATTTCATTCATATCGATTTTAATAGCTTATATGCTGCTCTTGCTTTTAATAATTCTTTTGTTTTGTAATTGTTTTTGTTAATGGTGATAATTTGATGGTTGAGAGGGGGCAAATTACAGGTAAGTTGAAATTGTTTTGTTAATAGTTGCAAAAGTTTCATCAAAATATGTTTTAACATTTTCACCTTGCCATAACATATCCAATTTTGAAATTTGAAATTGGTTTATGTTAAGTGAAATGCTGAGTTTTTCCAAGTTTCCTTTGTTAGATTGGCATTGTCCAAATATTGATTATTTTTTTAAAGATTTTTTAAATAGCAGTTGTTTGCTATTTTTTTAGCTTATCTGTTCTCTTATTTGTGAAGTTTAGTACTATTTCTTTCATTTGCATTGTCTGTATTTATTTATTTATTTTTAAATTTTGGTTTTTTGCAAATCTTTGTATTCAATCCTAGAGTGGTGTGTTGATCTTATTTGAGTATGATGCTTTTATACTTATTTTAGCAATATGTGTGCCATCTTTTCTAGCTTTTGTGTCTACTCAGATTTTGGATTTTGTACACCTTGAAATTTATTAGAATTTGAAAATTTGTTCATTGAGTTCAATAGTTGTGTATTATTTTTAGATATTTCTGCTTAACTTTTGTACCCTTTTATTCATGAAAGGTAAATGTTATCTGTTGTTGGCAATTATTGGTGACTAACATTGTTGAATTGTGTCTGCAGTGCTACAAATATGTGCTTCAAATTCCATATGCTCTTATGGGTTCACAAAATCTGCAAATTCCATATTGCTTCAATATTAAAGACCATATGGATAGAATTCCAAAGTCTCTGTTGCAAATTTTAGATGTTGTTAATAGATATATAGGGGTTCTAATAGCAGCATGCACAATGTATCATTCTAAAAGGAGTATATTGAAGAAGTTGACTACATACTAAATGGGAGTTCTCAGAACAATAACCACATTAGAATCCTAACTTTATCCCCTTCATTCTTCAAGCCATAATTTAACTTGTAGAGGGTGAAACTTGCTAGGAGTGGAGAGGAAATTATATATATATATATATATGATGTCAACCCTATTAAGCCCTCAAATAACATGTCATCGGGGGAATGAACTTATATTAATAACGCTTGACACAGTGGTACCATAGGATGCAATAGGCCTAAATGATAAATGGACCACTCATGACTTATTTTATCTTTAATGTATTAAAATGTTGCTTAAATTCTTAATTAATAATTCATGTTGACAAAAGTATTGTTCACTTGAATGAAGTAGTTAGGTATAAAAAATGTTTTAAAATTTTGATAATCAATTAAAATTAACTTTTAGCAGTACCCTTAAAATTTAATTAAGTGCAAGTAAAAACCCTAGTTATGAAATTAATCAAAATGTGATTATAATAAGTTGTAAGGGTCATAACTTGATAAAATGATGAGATGGGGGGCCTTGAGTGCAAATCAAAATGAGTTAAGTAGAAGAGAGGAGATTTTTTCTTTTTTCACTTGCATTTCACACAACCAAAATAGAAAGGGACAAGAAGTGTGCTCAAACTTTTATAAGGGGAATACGATAGGAGATCTTAAGGTAGATTGGAAACATTTGGAGCTTCGAAAGGATTAAGAAAGGAGAAGAAAACACCACCTAAAAGTTAGGGTTTAGCCAACTCTCCTCGTCAAACCATAATCTTTTTGAGTTTGAGTACAACTTGCTTTTAATTAATACTCAAAACTCTATGGTTTAAGGTGAGTTAATGAAGATGATGATGACTGGCTTCATTTTGACTTATGTATATAGATTTTAGTTTGTTAAGGTTGTAGGTATGAATATGTTGATTGTTAAAGTTTTAGACTGTTGATTTTGATTTAGGTGTTATGCTATGAATTGTATGACAATTTAAATATTGAGATGCTCTAATCACTATGCCAAAATTGAGATTTTACCGCACTAAAATTAACTCGGTTACAATAAGAAACCGCGGTAAAAGAGAGGAATTTAACAAATTACCACGGTTCTGAATTTTAACCGTAGTAATAGGATTAAATTTATATTTTTAATTTTTTTCTTTTAAGTTTTATACATAATAACTGCGGTTCCGAATTTGAACCGGGGTAAAAAGCTTGCAAATACCCATTAACACGGTTCATTTTCGGAACCGCAATAATTAGCTATTCAAAATTTTACGCACGTACACACGCATTTCCTTAGGGTTCCATTTGGGCCTTTCGGGGAGAAAGGGATATTGGATAGAGATATGGGAGGTGGCTATGGAGGAGAATCACTCTTGGTGGTAGCGTTGCAGCACGCTAGAGATGGGGACGAGGTGGAGCTCACGCGGTGGTGCTGATTATCATCCTTGAAGTGAAGCCCAAAAAGCCACAGTTTAATCTTCAACAAGTTGGGGTATAGTACATGGTTATGAAAATCGGACAGGATCGGACCGGCCGGTCGGACCGGAAAACTGGCCATGTATCCGGTCTAACAGAACCTCAGAACCGGCCTTGCACAGAACCGGTCAAAAACCGGTAAAATCGGGCAAAACTGGTGGTTTCCCGGTTTAGACCGGTTCAACTATAAAACACCAAAACGACGCCATTTTGTAATTTTTGAAAAAAAAAAGATGCATGCGCCACGCACGTGCAAATTGTTGTTTTGTTTACAATTCACTCAGCTGCATTACATTACTGATACTGAGATCCCAGACTCTGAACTGAAAATAGAAACCCAGTCCCTGTTCTCACTTCTCTGCCCTAGTCCCTTCTTGCCCACCGTTGTCGTTCCTGACTCGCGCGCCGCTGCCGTCCCAGTGCTCGTCGGCTATCGTTGATCACAAGCAGCAGCTGTGCGCTGTTGTTTTTCGCCGCAACAGTTGCAGACCAGCTTGATCTCCTCGCTTCAGTCGCAGCACCGCACCGGAGTTTCTGCCGCCGCTCAGTTTCCGCCATAGGATGTCTGCAGCCCCCACCCAGCCACCCTAGGTATTAAACCTCTATTCTTTCACCCCTGTGAGACTAAGGACCCTATTTCTGTGTGTTACTGTTAGTTTTCAATTCCCTACCCCCTGATTCATTCCAATGATCGTGAGCATACCACTACATGAAAAACGGTGGTTAGCGACAACCAAAAGTCATCGCTAAAGGGGAAAAACCGTCGCTATTTCATAATTAGTGACGGATTTTGCGACAGCCAGTGGCCGTGCAAAAGCCTCGTCGTTAATCCAGTAGCAACAACTTGGCCGACGCTATGTAGCGATGGCCTGGCCATCCCTGAAGGAGCATTATCGTTACGCTATATTTGTTCCTTGAAACATATAGTGCAAAATACTATATATATAGTGAAAAATAACAAGAAATTAACGGCTAACTTTACAAAGGCCGACGCTAATAATTTTTTTGCCTTTAGCATCGGCCTTTAGCAACGGCCAGGCCGACGCTAAATAAAAACAATTAAAAAAATTATTTTACCATCACTATTTAATAAAGTTAGCGACGGCCAGGCCGTCGCTACATAAAAAAATGAAAAAATCAACTTAGCGACGGTGTCGCTTGGCCGTCGCTAAATACTCTCGCTAAATTGCGATTTTCTTGTAGTGTACTGTGACTGTGAGAGTACTGACTTACTGCTAAGCATATTAAGGGGGTGTTTACTAATTAATAATTAGAAATAACTCACTTTGTTTACCTGATTTTGAATGATTTAATTTCTATTATCATTTGCAAAGAATGAAAGCAAATTAGTCAAATTACACATTATTTGGTGGTGTATTAGTTTAAATTTTTAGTATTGTTATGTTATGGAATTATGATTATTTTTATTGTATATTGTTTAGTATATTATAGATTTTTTTAAAAAAAATATTATTTAATTCATACCCATTCCAACCATTGAACCTCAAACCGGGGATTTCAAAAGCATGGTACAGTATATGGGAATCACACCTAACAACCCTATAGGTACCACCGCTGACGCCTCACTGTCCTTGACCATTAAGCTCCTCTTTACCGTCGTTAACCCCAACAAGGTGGGGATCAAGTACGGTGAGTCGAGGTTCACCGTCATGTACCGTGGAATCCCATTGGAAAAAGCCTCCGTTCCAGGGTTCTACCAGGAAGCTCATAGCGTAAGACAGGTGGTTTCGTTGATCGTGTGAATTTTCTTCAGGAAGATGTTGCCAATTTGATAAGAGACATTTCCCTCAACGACCAGGTCAACCTTCGGGCTTTGGGTGATGTTGGGGCTAAGAACCGAGTCATGAACTTCGATTTTTCTGGTGTTCAGGTACTCTCTATTTTAATTTTCTGGGCATTCCCTTTCTTGACTCAATAATTTTGGTAGCACAACTTTCCCAATTTAGACTCAGAATCTTGTGCATATAAATTGCGGTTAAATCCTCTTGGCGGATTTCACTTTGACTATGGTTTGTGTTATTGAGAGAATGAGTGTGGAGAAAGGGTTAGGATGGGTTGGTGCTGTAGCTGTGAACTGCGAATTCCACTACCCTCTATCACACTCTGCTATTCTTTGTTTCAGGGGTTGCTAGAGGTTGTGGATGGAAACACATTGGGGTTTTCAGGGGTTAATCTCGTTGAACATGAATGGTTTGTAAACGTTGTTGCAATTTATTGTTCTTCTTCTTGATTGTTCATTACTCTTTAACCCCCTCTCTCACTCTCCTTAGATCCGAGCCTATTTCGTTCCTTCATATCTCTTCTCCGATTCCAGGTAACTATGCTAATTCATTCTCACTTTATTTATTTTTGTTTTTCTTCCCCTCTGATTTTAATTTTGAATTCTTGTTTGGTCATTTTAGGATTTCATTTGCTTTTGTCTCAATCGTATTAGGGTTTTATTGTTTGTTTCGATTTGAATGCCTTTATAAGAAATATGAAAGTATGGTGACCTAGCCCAGTGAAAAAGCGGTTAAGGTTATCTATGGTTGGTTAATAAGATTGGTGATGAAGTAAAGATGATGAGAAAGTTGTTCATGAGCTTTCTCAATGCAGAAGCACTCAGAAATTTCTTGCCAAAACTGGATAGCATTGCTCAGCACCATATAAACACACATTGGGAAGGTTGATAGTTAATTAATACCTTGCTGATTAAATTTATAAATCAATGGTTAACCTAAGCAAAACATTCTGTGGCAAAATAATAACAATATAATAACCCGTTCTTATTTTAATATACTTTTTGAAAATTTAGTTTAGTGTTTAAGACATAGTAACTCAGTAAGTATAACTTCTGTTCTAAATTAATAACAATTACAGCTGCAAGTTTATAGCTTTATTGCATTGTAAAATAATATAATGATTAGATAACTATTTTTGGAAAATCTCTGTAGTTGATTCATTGTGTAATATATTGTGCAGAATAAATGGATGGATTGGAAACTTTGCCCTTGGAGCATTTCGGTCCTAAAAATATATAGAGATAAATAATTATGTTTTTGTGTCCTGAATTCTGGTAAAGCAGTATTTTCATCAGCAACCAAGAGTTAGTTCTTGAACCAGAAACAAAAATTGGATTACATTCTAAACATTTAATGTTGCAAGATATTTACTTGGTGCTGGTAAACCGTATTATGCTTTAGCTTTACTGCCTTAATAGCTCCACAAGTCATATTTCAGGTAAAGTACACAATTACACACATTATGTCAAAATATTGTTTGTAATCATGTGACATAGCTATTAAGACATGCTAAACTCTTCTTTCTATCTAAATTTATGGTGGGGTGGCATCTCATTGGTTCTTATCATCTTGTGCCTTGCAGTTCCAGTACTTCCTCAAGGACCCTGTGAAATATGATGTCAAATATTAGGTATATATATTAACCCCTTAAACTTCAGCTTCTAAGCTTATGTACATCACATCAACATGACAAAGTAGAGCAGGGGCAATGTCATGAACCATCATGAATAGAACCTAGAATCGTTTTTTAGAGTAAATTACTCCCCACTGGAACTGGGGACGGTTCTTGCATTACCAATTGTCACGTTCTGTTTAACTATTGTTTTTTTGGCTCCCATTAGCACATATTTAACAAGAATAAATCAAACTAAAAAGTTTTTTAACAAGAATAAATCAAACTAAAAACTAAAGATACAAATATCCTATTTGTAACCAATGTAGAATAAACATTTGACAGGACAACCTCATAAAAAATCAGCAGTACAACCAATTGGAGCAGGCACGACTTCACAATAGCTACTCCAGTTCTTCATACATCTACCGCTTCTGTGGTGGCCTTAGCACCTTCTAACATTATCATTTGTAACACAGATTACTAGCTAGCATAAGATGCAAAATAAGCTCAATAACCTAAATAAATGACGAAACTCAGAATTGTTACTATATACACAATTGTATTCATACCTGATCATGAACATGCAATTGGAAATTTCCAAGTTGCTCAATTTGTTGTTCAACAACTTCTTCCTCTTCAAACATTGAATTTTTGCTGCATAAGACAATAATAATTTCAATCAATTACTCCTAGCAATATCCTTACTAAAACTCTCTTTGTTTCAGTCACCATCCTGTCATAATTTCCCATACTCTGTGCTCCTCACTGCACCCATAACAGATAAATCCTTTCTCCCTCATTGCCATTAATTAATATATTAACAAAAAGAAAAATCCCACTCCTATTCGTAAGCGTAAACACTAATCCCCTCTCCATCCTTCTCCTATTCATTTTTTTAATTTTAGAAACCAGAAAAGAAAAAAACCTAGAAGGAAGATTCATTGGTGTTATATTCTAATTTGAGTTAAAGGAAATTTAAGTAAAAATCTAAAAAAAACCTGGGAACGGTAGGAGAAGGAAATTTCAGGAAAATATTGGTTCTGTTACGGGGAAAAGGAACAGGGCTTCCAATGGTGGCTTGGTCCTGGGGCGTTGCTTAGAACGGCGACGTAGAAAGGAGAGGTTACCCAGTGCTCACGGAACCGCACGAAGGTGATGGCAGCAGCAGTCTGGAACGCGCACGACCTGTAAGAGGTGAAGCACAAACAAAAAACGAACAGAGGGAGAAGTGGAGAACAGAAGCTCGATTGAAAGGTGTGTTGGGTAACAGAGTAATAAAATAATATTCCGCAACTAAAATAGAGATGAGAGAAATTGGAACTGTCACACAGTATTTTACGTGGAAAACCCTCAATTGATAAGGGAAAAACCACGGGCAAGGCTAGAAAAATATTTTACTAAGTGGAAGATGGTTACAACCTTTCTCTCTAAATACAAGGAGAGAACAATTATACTCTCTCTTGAAATAGGAGAAACAACTCTCTCCAAAGGATAGGAGGAACACTCACTGGACACTCTAAGAATGATTCACTTTGTAGTGAAGGTGTTGTGTTTAACACTGGATGATATAAATCGAAGCCGGAGGTTGTTATTTATAGGCTTTCAACCTCTACACTTGATCTGATTAACAACTCTATGCAAGCTTCCTATTGGCTGGCTGGATTTTCTTATCTCATTAACTAAATAATAGCCACAAGTGGCTTTATGGGTCTTCATCCCGTGGAGCGTGTGACTTCTGACAATCTCCCACTTAAAGCCACTTTTGTGAGCTATCAAAATTTCTCTACCTTGCCATGTTCCATGTTGCTACGTTTCTGATAGGCCATATGAGGATCTGCACCATATAAACTTATCAGAGTTGATTGGCTTTGTCAAAGCATCTGCTAGGTTATCTTTAGTATGAATCTTTTGCATATCCACACTCCCTTCTTCTACTACTTCTCTGACAAAATGATATTGTACTCCTATGTGTTTTGTTCGGGAATGAAAGGATGGATTCCTTGCAATGTGTAAGGCACTCTGACTGTGACAATACACAGAGATCTTCTGTTGTTTGTGCCCGAGTTCTTCCAATAACCTTTGAATCCAAATAGCTTCCTTGCATGCTTGAGTAGCTGCCATATATTCAGCTTCTGTAGTAGATAGAGCTACAACAGTCTGTAATTTGGATAACTAGCTTACCGCTCCTCCTGCAAGTGTGAACACATAGCCTGTAGTAGATTTTCTTTTATCAAGATCACCTGCAAAATTTGAATCAACATATCCCCTGATACTAAACTCTAATCCTCCATAACATAATGCAGCACCTGAGGTTCCTCTAATGTATCTTAGGATCCTCTTAACAGTATTCCAATGCTCTTTACCAGGATCTGCCATAAATCGACTTACCGTTCCTACTTCCTGAGCGATATCTGGTCTCGTACAAATCATGGCATACATAAGGCTTCCCACCGCTGATGCATACGGTACTTGAGACATTTCCATCCTCTCTGCTTCATTGCTAGGACACATACTTGAGGATAATTTATAATTGGTAGGAAGTCGGGTAGATATTGGCTTACAATCTTGCATATTGAAGCGTCGCAAGACTCTTTCTAGATAATTCTTCTGAGAAAGCCAAATCTTCCTATCCTTTTTGTCTCGGTGAATTTGCATCCCTAAAATCTTGTTTGTTGGTCCAAGGTCCTTCATATCAAACTCCCTAGCCAATTGTGCCTTCAATTCTTGGATTCGATCTTTGTTGGGGCCTACTACCAACATGTCATCCACATACAACAGTAAAATGATAAAATCATTATTTCCAAACCTCTTGTGGTATGCACAATGGTCTGAATTCAATCTGTTGTATCTTAGGCTAATAATGAAGGAATCAAATCTCTTGTACCAACATCTTGGCGCCTGCTTTAGACCGTACAGAGATTTGGTTAATCTGCAAACCAAGTTTTCTTTTCCTTTTTCTTCAAAGCCTTCAGGTTGGAGCATATATATTTCTTCTTCAAGTTCTCCATGAAGAAAATCAGTCTTTACATCTAATTGTTCAAGATGTAAATCAAATGCAACACACATAGCCAGCACTACTCTGATAGTGGTAAGTCTAACCACAGGAGAGAATATCTCATTGAAATCGATACCTTCCTTCTGAGCATACCCTTTGACTACCAATCTCGCACGATATCTTTCCACTTGATCGTTGCCATCACGTTTGATCTTATAGACCCATTTGTTTCCAATGGCTTTCCGACCTTTTGGAAGTGCAACAAGTTCCCATGTTCTGTTTCTATGTAAGGCTTCTATTTCTTCTTGCATTGTTGTCATCCACAGAGAAGCATCTGAACTTCTCAACGCCTCCTGGAAGGTTGATGGTTCTCCTTCTTCTGATAGAAGACAATATGCAACATTGCTTTCCATTACATAGTCTGAGTGCCAAGACGGTTTCCTTATTTGACGTGTTGTGTGTCAAAGTTCTTCATCATTGACAACTATTGGTTCTTGTTCTTCGTGCTCCGATTCATCTTCAGAAGGATCATTTTCTTTAGACTTTTCTTCTATTTGCACTATAGTAGTTTCTCTGGAAGTGCTATCATTTTTCTGCTCACTTTGTAGCTCATTTTCTACAAAGATTACATCTCTGCTGACAATAACCTTATGGGCAGTGGGATCCCATAGGCGAAACCCTTTGACACCGTCAGTATAACCCAAGAATATACATTTCCTGGATTTTGGATCCAGTTTTGTTCTTTCTTACATTACATACACAGGACATCCAAATACATGCAGAGAAGAATAATCTACTAGTTTTCCCTTCCACATCTCCATTGGTGTCTTGAAACCAATTGCAGTTGATGGTGACCGGTTTATCAAGTAACAAGCTATTTTTACTGCTTCTGCCTAGAAAAACTTGGCTAATCCTGCTGTTTTTAGCAAAGCTCTTGTTCTATCTAGGAGAGTTCTGTTCATTCACTCTGCTACACCATTTTGCTGAGGTGTATGTGCAACTGTGAATTGCCTCTTTATACCCTCTTGCTTGCAAAATGTTAGGAAATCACCAGCTATATATTCTCCTCCATTATCAGTCCTCAAGCATTTGATCCTTTTCCCAGTTTCAAGTTCGACTTGAGCTTTGAACTCCTTGAATACTGAGAACACATTTGACTTCTTCTTGATTGGGTACACCCAAAATCTCCTGGAGTAATCATCAATGAATGAGACAAAATATTTTGCTCCTCCAAGGGACATTTCTGGTGACTCCCACACATCAGAATGGATCAACTCCAGTGTGTATTTGCTTCTTGTAGCTGACCTTTCAAACTTCAATCTGTATTGCTTACTTATCACACAGTGCTCACAAAAAGGTAAGTTTACTGTTTTGAGCCCAGGTAGGAGATTACGATCTGCAAGAACTTTCAAGCCTCGTTCCGACATATGGCCTAATCTGCGATGCCACATCATTGTTGTCTCTTCTTGGCTAACTGTTGCAACTGATGCATCTCCTTCTTGAATTGTATCTCCCAAAAGCCTATAAAGATTAGTTTGGGTCTTTTCTGCCTTCATCACCACGAGAGTGCCTCTCACCACTTTTAAGATTCCACCTTCAACATGGATCTTGCAACCAAGGTCATCTAGTTGGCCAATGGATAATAGATTCCTCCTTAAGCCCTTCACATGCCGTACCTTTTAAATTGAGCGAACAGTACCATCATACATTTTCAATTTGACGGTACCAACTCCAGC
Source organism: Sesbania bispinosa (assembly GCA_026901365.1). Lineage (NCBI taxonomy): Eukaryota > Viridiplantae > Streptophyta > Magnoliopsida > Fabales > Fabaceae > Sesbania > Sesbania bispinosa. The sequence goes on from QLOH01000035.1 coordinate 1,187,443, forward strand.
AATTTCCAAGGCATGACCATTTCCCATGAACACAGTTCCTTGTGAGACAGGTTCGTAAGTACTAAACCAATCCCGGTGTGAAGTCATGTGCCATGATGCACCTGTATCCATGATCCAGACATCTATGAGTTGCCTTCTATCATTATGACCAATTACTGCTTCACTATATAGAATTTCTCCATTTTCAGAGGTACTAGCAACACATCCTTGAGAATTTGTTGCGTCAAGAGACTTCTATGTATTCTTCTTATTGTGCCAACAATCTTTCTTCATGTGCCCTCTCATGCCACAATGGTAGCATTTGAGATTCTTCCTTCTTCGAGACTTTGATCTACCATTGTTTCGACTCCCACTGGAGCCACGTTCCGTTGATCTACCTCTTGTCACTATTAAAGCCTCCACGTGTCTAGAGCTTTCTGATCTATCTTCCTTATTCTTTCGCTTGGATTCTTCTTCAAAAATAGCTCCAGCAACATCATCAAAGTGTAAGGAGTCAACAACATTATTATTTGTTATATTGATGACAAGTTGATCATACGAATCTGGTAAACTCTGAAGTAGAAGCTCTGCACGTTCATTTTCCGCTATTGTGAAATTTGCAGCTGTCAGTTGAGCAAATAACGTATTCAGATTGTTGATGTGATCTGTCACTGATGTGGATTCATTCATCCGAAGAGTATACAATCTCCTTTTTAAGAATATTCTATTGTGAAGTGACTTGACCTCATACAACTTGATGAGTGTATCCCAGATCTCCTTTGCAGTCTTCTTTTCTGCAACGCTTGACAAAACAGAATAAGTCATTGCTAAGTGCAAATTGGCAACAACATTGTCATTCATCTCTTGCCACTTTTCATCAGATATGCCTGCAAGTCTACTTTGAATTGCTGCTACGCAATTATCTTTCCTCAAAATAGCCTTTATCTTCAATGTCCACAGGGAGAAATTACTCCCATTGAACTTCTCAACCTCAAATTTTGTCGCCATGATTTTAGCACCAATTTTTTTTAACCAAACCGAATTACAAAATTTCACCGTGAATAGTACCATATACGTGAACAGTATTGTACATATTCCATAAACTAGAATAAATCTAGTATACGTTAACAATCACTGTAAAAGTATACAACCACACGTGTGAATAGTAACCGTGAACAGTACTGCAGCGGAAATATTGATCGGCAATCGGTGGCTCTGATACCACCGTTGGGTACCAGAGTAATAAAATAATATTCCGCAGCTAAAATAGAGATGAGAGAAATTGGAACTGTCACACAGTATTTTACGTGGAAAACCCTCAATTGATAAGGGAAAAACCACGGGCAAGGCTAGAAAAATATTTTACTAAGTGGAAGATGGTTACAACCTTTCTCTCTAAATACAAGGAGAGAACAATTACACTCTCTCTTGAAATAGGAGAAACAACTCTCTCCAAAGGATAGGAGGAACACTCACTGGACACTCTAAGAATGCTTCACTTTGTAGTGAAGATGTTGTGTTTAACACTGGATGATATAAATCAAAGTCGGAGGTTGCTATTTATAGGCTTTCAACCTCTACACTTGATCTGATTAACAACTCTATGCCAGCTTCCTATTGGCTGGCTGGATTTTCTTATCTCATCAACTAAATAATAGCCACAAGTGGCTTTATGGGTCTTCATCCCGCGGAGCGTGTGACTTCTGACAAGGTGAGGGGTTAATGGGAGAATAGCTCGCGGGGCTAGCTAGGTTAGTGTAGGGTGATTGGGTGAAGCAGTTTCTTTTATTCTTTTTATTATCTTAAATCTTAAATTGGCTGGACAACGATTGCTTTTTTTAAACGTTATCTATTTTCTAATGGAATAGCGTGTCGTTTTGTAAACGTTATCTATATTCTTAATAAATAGCGCTCCCTTTTACAAATGTTATCTAATTTGAGCCGCGTTTTTGGGATAGTGTTTAAATATTTGAAATGCCATCTAAATGACGTTATTAATTCTCTTTTCTGTTGTAGTGCTAATAGTAGAAGAGGATGTTGTAAGACCGGTGAACGAAGCACTGGTGCTCATAACCTTAGGAATTGAAATTGAAAGTTATATATGTTGATTTTGTCAATTCTGATTTTGCCACATTTTGATTTTGTGCTTTTCTTGCTATTTTCTTAAGAGCTAGGAAAACAATGGGAGACTGAAAGAAGATGAAGCAAGAAAATATTTTCAGCATGTTATATGTGTTGTGGATTGCTATTCATGTATAATCATATTCTATAATCTTCCTGCATAACAATATATGTATCAAGTTCAAGCTCTAGCAATTCTTATAGTAGATTTGTATATTATGTTTTTTTTATAGTGTTAATCTTTTATAGATGCTAATGAGTATGTTTTATATCACATACTCATTTTTTCAACTATTTTCCCCTTCTTTAGCTATGTAAGTATTAGTTATGAATATTTCACAGTCAATGCTACTACTAACTAGGGAATCGCTACGAAATCCACCATAGCTACTCCGCAAATTTCATGTCAAGGACACCCATTTCCGTGGCCATAAAAATTGCTGATAATAGTTTCCGCTATAAGTGGTGGCTTTCCCGACACTGACTAATGATTAATTGCTAATAAATGTTTTGGTGTCTATTTATATGGCCGCTAAATGGCAAAATAAATGCCCCTACAAGTGCTTTGTGTTGTAGTGAGAGTTCATGTATTTGGTGTTCTATGACTCTATACTGCATGAATTAAATCTTACATATTTAACATAATTCACTATTTTATTTAAAGTTTAGATTGTTTATCTTATTTGGTTAAATATCTCTCCAGGTATTATAATGAGATAATCTTCTCAAATATTGTTGCAAATATAAGACTCTCTTAACAACTAGTTTATCCTGAATTTAACTTCAAGACTGGAATTGTGACCTGTTATGACCACATTGGCTTTTAATAATTTTATATTTTGTATATTATACTCAACCTAATAAAATATATTAATTAAATATTATTTTCTACTCAATCAAAATGTCTTATAATTAACACATATTTGGGGTGGCTAAACAAGCCACACAACCCCATCATCAATTCACCAAAAAGGTGGGTTGACCCACTTTTTAAAAATGGGTTAGAAAGTTAAACTTGTCCCATTTTATTGCAGGTTGGTCTGCTATAAAATTAAAAAAGAAAGTGAAAAAATGAGCTATAAAATTGAGTTGATGGGTTGGCATATAAACAAAAACAAAAAATATAAAAATAATAAAAAGTTAGTATAGTAAAACAAAAATGGCTCAATGGATCAACACACCATGCATGGTTATTGGATCGGATGAGGTGGATCAGAGTGGATTGATAGGTTGAATTACTCAGCTTAACCTGAAAAAATAGTTTGGACCAAAAAAAAAAGCTGAAAAAATAGCAAAGGAGTTAATATGATGGGCCCAACTCATTTTGTTAGCTCTATGAAAAATTTCCTGGAAACTCAAAATAATATTTTTGGTCAAAAATGCCAGAAATAATATTAACTATTTGACATCGTTCTTCTTTTTATTCACAATTTAAAATTTTACATCCAATATTTTGATAATAAAGAATTATAACTCTTTTTTTGTCAAATAATAAAGGATAAAATGTGTTTTTATTCCCTATAAAATTAGTGAGTTTTGCTTTTAATCCCTATACAATAAATTTTTTTTAAAGTATCCTCCCAATTTTTTTTCTAAAATAATCCCTACCATGACAAGTGGTATTTTAGGTGTTGATTTGTCACATTATTATCCTAACCATCATCCTACCCAATCCTCAAATCCTCCCCCTCCTTCATCTTCCTCCTTCATCCACAACCTCTGCCCCTCACTAGAAAATTCGTCCCCAACCTCTACTACCTCTAAAAACTCATTTTCAAACCCCTTCTTTTTCTCTCTCATAACAAACTATGACAACCAAACCCCACATCATTTTCTTCTTCATTAATAACTTACTTTTCAAGTAAATAACCTGGATAAACCTATGAAGGCTGACTTGGGGTTCCTGCCTAAGAGACCCCACTATAGGGGAATTTGAGCTCTACCTTACTGGCATGATGCTTGTAAGGTGGAGATCGATTAATATGTTTATAAACATTGAAAATTCTACTTATATTATATGAAATTTAAATTCTATTAATGGATGCATTTGGTGAATATAATTTGTTGCCCATTAGATGGTGTTTGGACTTTTGTTTCAAGTTTCTAATTGAGGAGCATTTGTTTTCCAAAGCACTAGGCTTGGAAATTAATGAAAACAAGGAGTTTATGAGTGATGGAAAATATTAATGAAGAGGAAAAGGATGTGGGGTTTGGTCATCACGTTTGTTACGAGAGAAAGAGATAGGGTTCGAAAATTAATTTTTAGAGGTGATAGAGGTTGCAAAGAATTTTTGGGTGATGGGTGAAAGGAAAAGGTTATGGATGAAGGATGAAGAGGAAGAGGAGGGAGTGGGAGGATATGAGAGTTGGTGTTGATGATGACTAGAATGATGAGTAGGATGGTACAGTGACAAATCAACACCTAAAAGACCTTTTGTCATGGCATGGATATTTTAAAATAAAAAAATTTTGGAAGGATGTTTTTTTAAAAAATATTTTATAGGGTCTAAAAGCAAAATTCGTTAATTTTATAGTTATAGGTGTAGAACCACAGGAAAACATTAGAATTGGGGTTAAATAGTGTTTTTACAAATTCTTTGCAGATTTTCAAAAAACCTTTTCAAAACTAAGTTTACAAAAATTTCAGATAGGTTTTCAAAGGCTATTTGAAGTTTTATCTCTTATCTAATGAACTTCAAATAAGAGATTTTTTTGAAATATAGTTACTTGGTTTAAAATAGAAAAAACGCTTGTAAACTTACGTTCAAATCCTCTTTTACGTTAGTGCAAGTAAAATATAAAGAGTTAAAGGAAACAAGTATTTAGCCAAGATTTATCCTGGTTCACTTACTATCACTTGTGAGCTACGTCCAGTCCTAGTGCCAACTAGCTACTGGGTTTATTCACTAATCTCAAGAGATTACAAGTATTCTTTTACAGTCAAGCCTCTTTAGGCTCTAAAACACCAAGTATTGTTTGCACACCTAGCCTCTCCAAACTCTAACAAGTATTGTTTGCTCACCTAGCCTCTTCAGGCTCCACACTAAGTGTTTAAAAAGAAAATCAAAGAACTTAGAACTTCAGATAAGTTCTTCATTCCAAAGAGTTTGTACAAGCAACTATGTTAAACACAAAATATGACAATCAAAGAATCAAAGTATGAAGTCTATACAGATTTTTATAGCATTTTGTCTTAGTAAACTTGCATGCTTGCTTCTATATTTTCTTCACACGAAGATACACTTGTATTTATAGGCTTCTGGATCTTCAGCTTGAAAACTACGTTGAGAAGTCCATTGAGAGATAGCATTAAATGATCTTCATACCATCGTGAGACATCTCTAACACTGTACAAGGTTGCAGCGTTGTTTTGTCCACTGCAGGTCTGTTGCGCAACACTTCCTCTTTGGTGCTTGCTTTTCAAACCTTAGCCAAAAGTGATATTTTTTCTTGCCAAAATTATGTTCTGAGATTGCGTGAAGAATTGGGTCAGACTTTGACTTGTTACGTCAGATTTGCCTTGGCTTCAGATACATCTTCAGACGCATGACTTGCTTCAGATAGCCCTCGGACCGGGGGTGGTGGTCAGGTAAAACCCTCCCAAGAGTGGCAACTCAGGAATTCGAACCTCTAATCTTGCAAGTAAATTCTGCTTGGGTCACAGTCTACTTCCACTGCGACCATACACTATTTAGTATTATAACTCAATATGCTAATTGCTAGCTAGTACTTCGTGTACTTTCACTATTGGACCATAGCCAGCTCGTTTTCACTCTTACATAAAATATGGTCCTCGCTCATATTGATGGGCTTAGACCTTTCTCATTAAACAATTAATAGGGTCCCTCACTTTTCTTCTTTCATTCCTTCTTATATATACTGCTTCATTTTTTTAGTTCGTGCACCAATGCTAGTCCTAAAAATATTAAATTTTTAAAAATAAAATGATAATTCTTAATAAGAAAAGTGATCCTGTGATTTCTTTCATGCATTGCCTGTGAATTATACTCGAGAATCCAAATCTTTGATGGATAATTTCTCTTCATTACAAAATATATCCCGAAAATGATAATTAGTATTTTATTTCAAAATCAGAAATTGATATTTATTAAAAAAATAACTAGAAAATTTTATAACCTCTGAATAACAATCAAGATCCCACTCTGTTGAATTTGAAAATTTTAATTTCGGAATCAACTATTTGTAGCTGAACACATGCATAACGCATTTTTAATTTTTTTAAAAAAAAAACAACAAATCTGAGGGTAGAATATAGAATATTAAATCGTTTATTTTAGTCAAAAAATTCCCATGCTTATTTTTTTTAAGTTTCCAGACACCCAGGTTCTGATTTTGGTTAGAATCTGAAACACGGACATAAGACACGGATATATAAAAGGGCAAGTTACAGTACTGCGCACTCCCAATTGCTCCTAAAGTATACATTCCATAACAACTAAATTTGGATTAGTTATTTAAGTCAAACATAATTTTGATCATTTTCTATTCAGCTTTCTAGGGGAATAGATCATTTCACATTAAAATTTGGAATAACTTAGACAATAAATAAATGAGATCATATTATGAGTTATAATCTGACCAACATGGTTGATTCAAGTGGTATGTGTTCGATTTCTAATTAGCAAGATTTAGATTTGAGTATTGTGAATAGAAAAAATTTCCACAAAAAAAATCTAGCCCCACCATGATGATACTGGCTCGAGCAAATTTGTCCCTCGTGGATATAATGTGATTTACACCAAAATCTTATAAGTTATAAATATATATAAAGAGAGGTATAAACATAATTGTTTTTTCAATCACTTTACCATGTAGAAAATTAATACGAGAAGATACATTCCCAATTTTTTAGTTTCACTTTTTTTTCACAAAAGGAATTTAATTTATTATATTGGATTGCTATACACATTAGTTTGTTGATATTGCTTTTAACTTATCATAATATACTTTGTCAAGAAAAAAAAAAAGAAAGCTTAATATGTTAGGTAGTAATTCAAGAAACAAGCGCCTAATGGGTAAAAAACTAAAAAGAGAAAAAAGAAAATAGATAGAAAGAAAATGAAAAAAAAATAAAATGAAGAAAAATAGATAGATTTTGGGATTTGGCTAAAGTGTAAAAATAATAATTAATTTAAAAAATAATGATAGAAATTGTGATCAAATGCATATACGACTTATAATAAACTATAGAATTTTTAAAATCTCAATATTATTATTCCACACTTTATCATCTAAAGTGTACATTACACTTATAGAAATCAAATTCTAATTAATTTTTGTATATTATTTAAATGTAGTGAAAAAAAGTAAAATTATCTCTTCATTTATTTGATAAGGTGAAATTAAAAATGAGAATAAAGAAAATGAATAATTGATGATATGAAATGTTTTTATGACTCTTAATAAAATTAGAAGAATTAAGTAATCCACACTAAATGAATGACATAAATAGATGACTAAAATAAAAAAAGAGTGAATTTTTTCTCCTCAAAATATATCTTTTCTCCACTTGAATAAGAAAAACTTTAATGTGAACCCCACACTAATTTTTTATTTCTTCTTATTTTCTATCCATCCAATTTTTCTCTTCGTATTTTTTCTTGAAACATAGTATAAGGAACTTAATCACCCATTAACCCCCAAAAGTTGACCATCGTTGACTTTGAAAAAAATACATGTGAAATGTCTTAAGATCATACACGCATGACAAATTAACTATCATAGACTTATACCAATCTCTGCAATAGAAATTAATTGCGTTCTGATACTATATGAAGATTGAAGACCAGCACTCTATATATGGAGCATCTATCTATCTGTCATCATTTTAATAATCTGTCAATTTCTCATATATGAGATGTAGATGAGATCTCTCTTGTTTAATTTCTTATTATCATGCAATAGATCTGCATCTTGTGATCCTACAGGCAAGTCTAATAGCCGACCTATATATCCAAAGAACAACATTACATTTTTATGGTTATAAATAAGCCTAAGCCGTGGGTTCATAATTTGGTAAAGAAAATGATAGTGAAACCGAAAAGGGTGTGCCTATGATTGATGGGATGCAAGAAATTAAGAAGAAACCAAGGAAAAGAAAGATAGAGTAGGTAAGGATTAAAGTGAAAAACAAAGAAAAACACAAATAGAATCAATTAATTAATATTATTGCAGATGAAGGACAGGGTTTCGGTGCACGTAATTACTTTCCGTAATGGTCAACTCTTTCTATCATGATTGCCTAGCCACATAAGAGTTCACTTCGAGGAAAAAATATATATAAATCAATTAATTATCATACAACACACTATTTTAATTTTTTTTTATTTCTAAAAATGTAAGTGTTTATATTAGTACTAAATTATATGGTGTTGTATTTTTTTAAAAATGTAATACAAGCATAATTTTTACTATGATAATGTGACATAAGTCTTAACTACTACAAGAATTTTACATTTATCATGAATTAAATTTAAATTTTTCTCTATAAGAGATATCACATGATTGGAGAATCATAACACGTCATCCTGTTCATAATAACCAGGGCTCTATATAGTAATCATGACAATAATTTTCAGGAAATTAAATCGAATTGTAAAAACTGAAAATTTCTAGATAGTTGTCTTGCACTAGGAATATATCAAGGTTGCCATAATATCCTAAGAGGGAAAGTAATTGATTCTTGGCTGCTCATAATGCTTAGGTTGAAATTAATCAACAGTAATGTTTTTATCCATTTTTGTACTTATAAATATAAATAAGCATACTTATATACTTGGTTTCATTTAAGTGAACTTGCTACTTAATTATCATAATTAATTCATTATCATTAGTGATGTGTTTGTTTTATGAGAGAGAACCGGGAGAGAGGATTAGGGGTAGAGAATTAGGGTAAAATTCTCTAATCCATCGCTTTTGGTTAATAGTGAGAGAGAGAATTGAATGTGGATTAATTTTTATAGGCCTCACTGGTTTTTATCACTTTGCCTTAGTGAAGAGAAAGTGAATAAATGACGGTGTGAGTTGGTACAAAGATTAAATTGTCCTCTTATTTCCGTAAAAAAAAATCCTCTTATTATTTTTGTCAAAGAAGTCAATATTTTATAGGGAATTTTTGTTATTATATATTTATATTTATAAATCTCTCACACTTATTTACACTATTAAATAGTTATCTAAATTAGTTTCTCTTGTATTTCTCTTGTATTTCTCTTATTTTTCTCATACCAAATAACATTTTTTATATTTAAATCCACATCAACAAAGGAATAATTTATGTTATATAAATATCAAGTTCAAATTTACCCAAAAAAATTCAAACTCAAATAATGAAACATATGCTTGACCTTAAAAATAAAAGGATTATGAATTTCATGCCTATGAATAATGTGATTTCCATTTAATCGATGTTCTCCTAACAACAAAAGCAACAGTAAAAATTAAAACAGCTTCCACCCTCTGGAAATGAAGATAATGTATATACCCTGGTGGCCACAGAAGTTTAGATAAAAACTCGGGCTTTGGGAACACATCTGCAATGATGTGGTGTAAGATTCCATAAATTACATGAATATAGTGGAACGTTGGTACCAAGAAATATCATGATTATGGTAATTTTTTATTTTTCCATGATGAAGGTAATTATTATGTTTTGTGCTGTGAAAGAAATAGATCATAATGATAGTAATTGATGATATATCTGTCAGTGAGCTAATCATATTTGATTATTAGTTGGAGATAACTGAGCATAAATCCATAGGAGTGTTGACTTTAGGCACTGAAATTCCATGAGAATGATTCATGGTAACGGTAAAGTTTCTCTGCATCTGCCCTGTCACCCTCTGTCTATATACTCTATATAGTGACAAGAGAGTGAGAATGCAATGAAAATGAAATTAGTGAATTTAAGATCATAGATTATAATTTTAATATTACTATTAGTTAAATTTATATTTTCGTAAACAAAAGTGTTAGCAACATTTTTTTTAATTAATTGAAATTCACACAGATTTTATTAAATTATTTGAGTTTCACTCTCCGTATAATAATAGGACATGTAACTTTTAACCAAATCAAACAATATGTTATTAGTAATTTTTTCTTCACAAATACAAAATATTTTATAAGATTCATTAGAATTGAATTTCATACCTTTGAGATATGAGAATATATTTAACTCTAGTTACTTAAAGTGGTAAAGGCAATGTTGATGTGAAGGGTAATATTGCTATCAATGAAAGCGTTCGAAGTTGCTTTCGCTGGCTATGAATTTGTGGTGTATTTGTCTCTTCTGGTTTGAACAGCAGTGTGCTATCTAAAAATCTCAAAACCAGCAATATAGAGCAAGATACATAAGAAATCATTAAACAATTCAGATACAATTCTTTAGTTAATAATGCACTCACCTTCTGGGATTGTGACATACATATACCACTCAATTATTGATTGAACTCTTAGCATGTGACAAAATTTACAGCATCAACCACCCATTAATTAGACTATTAGATGCTCATTTTCACTACTAAAAATAATTAATCAAAACATAAGGGTAGTCACATGCTTTGTGCTCAGCCATTCAGCCACCTTGCTTCCACTAAGCTTGAGTGTTAATTACATTGCTTTCAACAGTCTCCGGGATATGAGGGCCATATTGACATTTGGGTGGACAGCCAAAAATGGATGCTTTGTGGTTGCTTGGCTTTGTTACAAAAGCATGAGTCTCTTTCTCTTTCTTTCTCTCTCTTTCATTGTCATCATCTTACTCACCATTTACCCCACTAGTGCTATTTAGCTTTGGCTCTTTTCTTCCACTACTAATCCATGTTTTTTCATTGCATCCATCTCTTTTTGTTGTTATATAAAAACCTTGTTGAATATTAATACATGACAACCTACCAATATGGCACCTCAACTATGATTCTCTTCCCTTTCTCTTTTTTCCATCTGGGCTTTCTTTTCTGATTACTTTTTCATTCTAAAAATCCTGAATTGGTTGCCTTGGCCATTTGTCTTCTCCTTAATTATTTATAGAACCCGGTTCTTGTTTACTATCACTATATATTCTAATACACTGCTTTTAGTCACCAAAGGTTGAGACTTTAACAATGTCTTCTTTCAGTCTTGCTATGAGCAGTACCTTGGTTTATCTTTTTCTTTATGTGCTTGTTGCTAAAGTTAGCTTTTGCTTTTCTGCTAAGGTAAATTCAAACAGTAACGTTTTTGTCTGGCATTTTGGTTATGATTGTTTCTGGGTTTTGGGTTTCTTAAGTGAACTGTAGAATCTGGATTGGATGGCAGGTTTATGTAGTGTACATGGGAAGCAAAACTGGCGAATACCCAGATGATATTCTGAAGGAAAATCATCAAATTCTTGCTTCTGTTCACAGTGGAAGGTCAGAGTTAGTACCACTTTCTTATCTCCTATTTCAGATAAGGATTTTTTCTCATTCCCATTGTGAATGTTTTTGGCAGCATTGAGCAAGCCCAAGCTTCTCATATTTATAGCTACAAACATGCTTTCAGAGGCTTTGCAGCAAAGCTCACTGAAGAACAGGCTTCTCAAATTTCTAGTGAGTCACTGAAGAACAAGCTTCTCAACTTCTCAATGCTCAAATTATCCTTAACCCTCAATGCTTATTTTCCTAATTCCTAGTAATGTAGCTTGATTTAGACAAAAATTAATAGCTCCTGTAAATTCAAATTTGACCAGAAATGGCAGGAGTGGTTTCTGTTTTTCCCAATTCTAAAAGAAAGCTGCACACAACTCATTCATGGGATTTCATGGGACTTCTGGATGACCAAACCATGGAGACTCTTGGTTACTCCATCAAAAACCAAGAAAATATCATCATTGGTTTTATTGATACGGGTGAGCAGTCTTTACCATTTAAAGTTTTTGCCTTTATGATAAGTAGATAGCTTCTATGTAACAATTCCTTCATCCTAAGGTTCTGTTACAAGTCCCATAATGGCATTTATTCGTCGGTTCAGAAGAATTTCCACTTCCACACTTCATTTATTACTTTACTGAGCAGAGAGACTGTTACTTTATTTTTCTCCTTTTAGCAGTAGCAGGTTTAAGGAAAGCATGATTAGTAACATTGAAAATTAGATATCAAATGACATCATTACTAATAAACTCTTTTAGTTAAATAAATCATCTTCTGTAGAGAGTTAAAATTGAATCTAAGTAGGCTTTTATTCATCTCCTGTTTTGTTGTTGGTACAATTACTGCAAGATATCTTAAAAACATCACTGGAAAAAATGGTTTAGGCTCTGCATGCTGAGTCCATAATACTTGAATCTTCATGAGTCTTTTTTTTTTTTTTTATAATCACTATTCACTCAGGAATTTGGCCGGAATCCCCAAGCTTCAGTGACACCGACATGCCTGCAGTGCCACCTGGGTGGAAGGGTCAATGTCAATCAGGGGAAGCATTCAATGCCTCATCTTGCAACAGGTTTGTAGTTGAAGGTTACCCTCATCTGTTTTCAATATTCATTTTCACTTCATAGGCAATTGTTTCCAATTGGTGAATCATTTATGGAATAGGAAAGTGATTGGAGCTAGATACTATATGAGTGGATATGAAGCAGAGGAAGAGTCAGATGCAACAGTTTCATTCAGATCTCCAAGGGATAGCACTGGTCATGGGAGCCATACAGCTTCTATAGCTGCAGGGCGCTACGTGGCCAACATGAATTATATGGGACTGGCAGCTGGAGGAGCCAGGGGAGGTGCACCTATGGCTAGAATTGCTGTGTACAAAACATGTTGGGATTCTGGTTGCTATGATGTGGACTTGCTAGCTGCCTTTGATGATGCCATAAGAGATGGGGTTCACATTTTGTCTCTATCTCTGGGTGCTCAATCTCCCCAAGGAGACTATTTTAGTGATGCCATATCTGTGGGGTCATTTCATGCTGCTAGTCGTGGAGTGCTGGTTGTTGCATCAGCTGGAAATGAAGGACACCCTGGTTCTGCTACCAACCTTGCACCATGGATACTCACTGTTGCTGCCAGCTCAACAGATAGGGATTTCACTTCTGATATCATATTAGGAAATGGTGTTAAAATCACGGTAAAGCTTATTAATTTTTAAAGTTAGTTCTTTTTTGCACATTATGAGGACCCTGATTGGTTTTCTATGATTGAAACAGGGTGAAAGTCTGAGTCTCTCTGAAATGAATGCCTCCACAAGGATAATTCCTGCTTCTGAAGCCTTTGCAGGATACTTTACTCCTTATCAATCCAGGTGAAGCAAGGTACTTAAAAGTGAGAACTACCTAAAAATCAATGCAAAAGGATGGCTTTTGAGTTATATTTTGTTCTCTTCTATTTGCTTTTGTAGTTACTGTTTAGAGAGTTCTTTGAATAAAACCAAGACCACAGGGAAGGTTCTAGTGTGTCGCCATGTAGAGAGTTCAACAGAGTCAAAGGTGGCAAAGAGTAAGGTAGTGAAAGAGGCAGGTGGTGTTGGCATGATACTTATTGATGAGACAGATCAAGATGTTGCCATCCCATTTGTGATCCCTTCAGCTATTGTTGGAAAGAAAACAGGAGAACTGATTCTATCCTATCTCAAGACTACACGGTTTGTTTTATATTTGAGAAAAAAAAAGGAATTGACATTTCTGTAAAGTACTCCACTTTTATTGCCATTCTCTAAAGTCTAACTTGACATCCTGTTATGTAATGAACAGTGAGCCTATGTCAAGGATATTCAGAGCAAAGACAGTACTAGGAGCTCGCCTTGCACCCCGTGTAGCAGCATTTTCTTCTAAAGGCCCCAATGCTTTAAACCCAGAAATTTTGAAGGTGATATTCTCATTAATATGCAAATGAATGATGATAATCTATCTTTGGTTTCTTGATAATATTGATTATTATTTTTCACTTCATTCTTGGACTTCTGACTGTACTTCTGTTGCTGTGTAGCCTGATATCACAGCTCCAGGACTAAATATCCTTGCAGCATGGTCTCCAGCAGCTGGAAACATGTTCAACATTCTCTCAGGAACTTCTATGGCTTGTCCTCATGTAACTGGGATTGCAACCTTAGTCAAAGCTGTCCATCCTTCATGGTCTCCATCTGCTATCAAATCTGCCATCATGACAACTGGTAATACAAACTAATATTAATATCATTTTCCAGAGACCTACATATATAACTCTGATTAGAGATTCTTCTTAATTAGAAAAATTGAAACAGAACTCCCTAAATAAATTAAATTTCATTTGTCACTCACTGTCTATATATTTAGATATTGAACATTAGAAAGAACTTTACTATCTACACCAAAAAGAAAGAAGATGGTACACATACCTCATAGTGCATTGGCTTCGCTACTTCCTCTCAAGAAACTAACCATAAATTCATTATGCAGCTACAATTCTAGATAAGCACCACAGACCCATCAGCGCAGATCCTGCACAAAGAAGGGCTAATGCATTTGACTATGGATCAGGGTTTGTGAACCCTGCAAGAGTTCTTGAGCCTGGTCTAATCTATGATTCAGAGCCAGCCGATTATGTTGCATTCCTTTGTTCAATTGGTTATGATCAGCGGTCACTCCATCTTGTTACCAGAGACAACAGCACATGTGACAGGGCATTCAGTACTGCATCTGACCTCAACTATCCATCCATTGCAGTTCCCAATCTTAAAGACAACTTTTCAGTTACTCGGGTTGTGACAAATGTTGGAAAAGCACGAAGTATATATAAAGCTGTAGTATCTTCTCCCCCTGGTGTTAATGTCACTGTTATACCAAACCGGTTAATCTTCACAAGATTTGAGCAGAAAATCAAGTTCACTGTGAACTTCAAAGTAACATCTCCCTCAAAAGGATATGCATTTGGGTTCTTGTCATGGACAAATAGAAGATCACAAGTTACCAGTCCTTTGGTTGTCCAGGTTGCACCTGGAAACCATGGGTTGGTCAGATAGTAATGCCTGTAAATATCTATGTAAGCTTAAGAACTTTGAGAACCTTATAGTCATTAGAACAAACCATTCTTACTGAAATCCTGATGCAAACTAGATGATCACTGCCAAAGTTGTATTAGTTATATGCTTGGAGCAACACTTAACAAAAATAGTTATAAGCCATGAGATTAGTTTGAAATTCATTATTATTTGTCAGTTGTTGCAACATACTCGCTTACACATTACTTTGAGCTGAAAATCACTTGGCTATTCTCATTTCTGTTTATGTTATAAACTATAAGATCAGATCATGGTAACTCAGGTTTGCTGGTAATTGAAATGGCCCATAGCATAATGGAAATTGGAAACTCTTCTAAGATTTTGTCAACCATGGCCTTGCACAATTTAAGGGCCAGATGACTCATACGTTTAACTTAAAACATATCTTGCATAGCAAAATAAAACCTACACATCAATCACATCCACGCGCAAACAAGTGAAAGACGCCTGTTGTTTGGTCAACAAGTAGCTGAGATATACCTTAGAAAATTTTCAGATATTTGTAAAGAAGTTGAAGCTCCAGTGGGGTTCTGTATATTCCTTAGAATAATTTTCTCAGTCTATCGTTTCTTTAATCTTGTTTTCCTAGTTAATAAAGTTACCCTTACCTAGTAATCAAAAAGGAAACTAGGCAAGTAAAAGAGTAACGACAATCCATATGTAGAGTTTTAATACACTCTCTTACAAAGTCTTTTTTTTTTGGTCAACCTTATCTAGCAATGACATCTCAGACATCCGGTTCCATTTGAACCCATATTTATGTTCTTGATGATCTGGAATCTATGCAGCTACAGTTTTGCTTAGCTGTATTTTGGAATCATGTGTAGCATGAAATACAAGCTAGATTCCACCTAAATTCCATTAATTTTCAACCTTAACTCTTGTTTACATCACCTAAGCACAAGCACAGCACTCCCGAACTATTTAGCAATTATATTTTATTTTTTGATGATGAGGCTCTTCACTATGGTCAGTCTCAATTCATTAGTTTCTTAATAGTAAGATAATTAAAATTGTATACATATTAGGAACAATAATATGAAGGGGAGAGGAGGGGGGGGGGGCAAGCAACAGATTTCATGAGTGATATTGGGTCACTCTTTCTTCTTAGACATATCAAGAATCTACAATATGGGAAAAGACAAAAAAATGATCAAAGTAATTCTGATTGCAATCTGGACATTAGTTATAGAGGGTTTGAATTTTGACTTATATAATTTCTATAGATGTTTTATCCATACAATTCCTAAAAGGATACTCAAAGGAAACCAAGCATTGACTTGTATTTTATGTACTATGTAACAACATATAGGTGCCATGATTGGAAGATAAAATGACATACAGAGGTGCTACTGCTAGGTAATTGCCAACACTACAGGTGCATCTCTGAAGGATCAATGAGGCCTTCCAAAACAACAAGCTGATCCAACAGAGCAATCTTCTCATTATCAAGGGCCTTCACTTCATCTTCAGCTTCTCTAATGGCTTTCTGTAATGCAATGCTCTCATCCTCCAGCAGTAAATACTTCCGCCTCAACCTCCGGTACTCATCTCTGGATGTGTAAGAATCAGGCAAAGAATCTGAGTTGGAACCCTCTTGTTTCTGAAGTGGTGGTGACACCTGAGTCATAAAGTATATTTTGGAACTCTTGTGTCCAAATTTTAAAGACAGAGGACCCTGCGCCTCTTCCTTGGCATTATTCAATTGCAACTGAATTAAAGATGCCTTGTGGGTTGAGTGCTTCTTCTTCCATGGTTTAATATTCAAAAGCTCCACTGACAAAGGATTCCTTTGATCTTGCATTTTTCAAGAATAGTCACTACTCACTACAGAACATGAAAATTCCAAAATAAATCATGTTATCATGAATAAATCAAGAAATGTTTGAAGTTTAAACATCAAACTATTATTCACTACATATGTTATCATGTAAAGTAGCTAAATCCCAAATTTAAGCACCTATTAATATAAAACCAATTTAATTTAATTGTCACCGCCTCCGGTAAGAAAAGCATTGTTCCATGCCATGTCCGAAAAAGAGTATGCTTCTTGGTTCTTTAGTGCACATTACAAAAACAATTTTTGAGATAGGGAGAAAAAGAGATACCCACAAACCCTCTAATCTTGAACATGAAAGCAACCACACCCTGATACACACACGTGACACGTCATATCCCCCATGCTATGCGACTGACAAGTGAAATGAGAACAAACACCGCCATTAGGGTTCTTCTATGCGGTGGAAGAAAGAAAAGAAAAATTCGAATAAAATGAAATTGCATCCATTCACTGCAAACAGAAATTTAAGATAATTCAACTGCCTGGTCCAAGTTTTTTGTGAGAAAGCCAATGCAGCAGGAATTCGAGGAAGGTCTTCTGTTATTCCGTTCAAATTGGATGCAATGGAAGGAGAAAGGTACTATTACTGGATTGGGAATACTGCGTGTTTTAACTCATCTTTGCAAAACCTTGGTGATAACACTCCATTTTACTTTAGGCTATTGGATTTCTGAATTCTGATAGGAGTGAACTGACTGGAAAATGTAACGGACTACTAGAATGGAATCCATTCCATTATTTGGATACTTTATATTATATCAAATGAAAAATAGATGTCATTCCATTTTTTGGTGAACGAAAGAGGGGGAGGTAAGGAAATAAATGATACTATAACATTTTTATTCCAAACATTAATATTTTATATAATTATATTCAGAAAATGCATTTTTAACATTTTTATTAAATACAATAAATTTAACTCAAATATTATACATTTTACGATTTTAATAAAATCAGTCTTTATAATTTATTTTGAATGAGTGAAAATGAAAAAAATGAAAAAATAGAAAGTAAAATTTTCTCTAACTGTTTGGTTGAATGGGAAAAAGAAACAAAAAATACACACATTAATGTATGGATATCATATCATCTCATCACATCACATCATATCATATCATAAACAAGGGGCAAAATTGTAAACTCAAATTTCTCACCTTAAATAAGGGTATTTGAGTCAATTCCTAATTCATTATTTCTTTTATTTTTAAAATTTGTTTTAAAGAAGGAAGTGGTTATTAAACACTCTTTAATGAAATTATTTTTTAAATGTTTTTAACTCTTTTTAAGTGAAAGTCTCATCATTCATAGAAGGCTTCTAGGGTGGACCATGATTTTAACTTATTGCAGTAGGTAAATTGTTTTTATCATATTTATTTTATAGCCCTTTTATTATTTATGTTATTGTTTTTGAATTTTGTAAGAAAGTCCCTGCAAGAAGGTTAGTAATTCAAAAACGATTTCTTCAGCATCGTTCGCAAATCTTCCCCAAACCATTAACTCACGAAAACACAATAGGAGGTGCATTGCAGCCACATCGCACCAAGATACCAATCGTGAAAAGTGACATAACCCCAAGCGAAGACCTCATCTCTAACTCAAATTTTCTGACGAAAAGCGGCATAGAGGAATCGTTCTTCTTCGACCAATCGGAACTTCGCTCTAGGTGGGTACCTTATCTCCAAAATCTGAATCAAAAACCCTAACTTATTTTCGTTCAAGGCCGAGAATCCATTGGGTGAAAATGGTTATTGTTTAGAATGCAGGACAAGCAAACCTCACATGGTATTTTTGACCCAAGCACCAAGTGATTCTTACATACATATTCAAGATTTGGAGTAATGAGTGAGTTTTCTTATCTCTGTAAACATACTCATGGCCTAAAAATTCACAAATTCCACATTTTTCCATTGTGAAACGTTAGATTATGTCAATACCTATCCTTCTCCATATGATATGTGAATTCTTATAATTTTCATTAACCCTCTCTTGATAAAGTACACTTATGTGGTTACAATAATTTAAATTTGATATTCACATGTTAAGTTTGGCTTAGTGGATTGTCACCAGAGCATAGAGTTTAAGTATATTATAAGGTGTTGTCAATTTTGGTAAGTGGGTGTGATTCAATTTTGTCAATTTGTCACTTTGTTATGGAGAAGCTGAGCAAGAATCGATCTATGGTTTGATATTTAGAGAGTTTGCTGGATAGAGCATTAATCATGATTTTGCAGCATTATAGTTATGGACCATTTACTCTATGTCATTGATCCTAACAAGATATGATCTTAATTGTTACTTAGCACTTAAATAATATGAGAAAGAGTGAATGAAGAAGATGAAGTAAACTACTAAAAGATGAGAAGCAAAGGATGGATGTTTGAAAAACACTTTAGCAACTTTATGCAATTAACTGTTATATCACGGTATATGCCTTCTGTCAACAGAAAATCAAAAGTTGAACATAAGATGAAAAAAGATTGTGAGCTATAGCCAAATTGAATGCAATGCCTTCTGTCAACAGAAAATCAAAATTTGCTCGCATTCAAAAATTTGCTTGCATTTAGAAGGCTTAACATTGATAATAAGATGCTTTGATTTTCAAAAGTTGTTTAACGGAAGTAGCACCTAGTCTTTGGCTTTCTGTATCCAGTAAAACCATTTAACAAATAACATGTGACCATAAAGTAATCCTTCTTAGAGCTAAAAACATTGAATATATATAATTGAGAGCATATTCTATTTAGAGAGTGCATAACAGTAAAATTGAGAGCGTATTCATTTTTGTCAATTCCTTAGAGTTAGTTTTAAAATCCTGCATTCTTTTTGCTACAATTTTGCAGATTAGTTTAGTGCAGATAAATTTTGCATGTTTTCCTACAATTCTACAGTAAACTCCATAACAGAAAATCAGCATGTTGTGCCATGACTCTACAAAAGGTTTTGCATTTGTTGTGTACTGTAAATTTTGTATTTATTATTTAGAAGAGTTGTTATAGAGATGAAATTTGAACTAAGATCTGAAATAGGAATACATTATATAACTAAATGTCTTTGATGCTTTCTATCCAAGATCTTGTAATTAAGCCAATATGTCTTAATATTGTGATTTTTTCATCTTTAAGGACATTTTCTCACTACTAGAGAAAAATAAATGTTACGAAAAGGTCATGGTCTTTTAGGGTTAAGAGTGATATCTATAAAGACCCGTAAATTGTTTCTCCTTGTTAGTTTCTTCTTCCTAAACAATGAATGTGTCCTTTGTCATTTATGGATTTAAACATAAAGAACACCTTATAATTGTGTTAGATTCTAGATATTAATATGTAGGGAAATTTGTTTTTTGAAGTTTAGTTCTTTATTGAAAATTTTTGGGTATAACTAGCTGAAAATTCTATTTTATCATGCATGCAATATATTAGTATGTGTTGTTTAATACTTTAACATGTGTGAAATAATGATATTCAATTCAATGACAGGAATCAACAGTAACGTGGAAAAATCACAATAGATGGATGCAGAGAATGATTTTTTGCAAGTATGATATACAATGAGTGATTTTGTTCCTTACGTTAAATTTAATTACTAGTTATAGAGATAAAGTGTTGTTATATTATGATCCAAAGGTTTTTATATAAATTTAGTACTAGTATAAGGTTTAATGTTGAATGATTGTTTTGATTCTATGGAATTATTGCCACAAGGACAAGATTTTTAATTATTTTTATTATTTATCAATTGACCGGTAATTGATATGTTGTTTTGATGTCAGTGGTGTGGAAACAATGTAGAATGGATTATTAGTGATGTTTGACATTGGTTTAGCATTTTGTTTTATAGGGTTTGGATGATATGAGCATTACTGATGAAGAAGTTGAAGAAAGTAGTGATGAGGAGGACAATGATCCTTGTGGTGAAACAGATGGTGAATATAGTGGTGATGGAATGGAACGTGCTAATATGGAAGAAGTTATCAATATAGATAGTTTTCAGGATATTCGAAATTTGAATATGAAGAATATTAGCCCCGAAGATGTAAAGCGGTGTGATTTTGCTAACATGGGCCTTGCATATGAGTTCTATTCTGAATATGCAAAAGTGAACGGATTTTCTATGAGGAAAAGCAAGGTGATTAAAAACTCTACGAAGGATATTGTGCAAAAAACTTTCCTTTGTCACAGGGAGGGGGAAGGGATAAAAAGAGGCAAAGCAATAAACCTAAGCGTGAAGCAAAACGTGAAATAAGGTGTGGTTGTAAGGCAAGACTTCGAGTCCATGTTGACATCAATTCTGGTCGTTGGTATGTGACAATTTTTTATCATTTACACAACCATGAGATGCTAGGTGAAAGGCTTTGTGCCATGTTGCCAGCCCATAGGAAAATGAGTCTAGCAGATATAATGGAAATGAAAAGCTTGAGAAATGTTGGGATAAGCACACCTGATATCTATGTTGCATTTGCAAGTCAATCAGGGGGATACCATAAGATTGGATTTCGAAAAAAAAAAAAAACTTGTATAATTAGATTGTTAGATAGAGGCGTCTTCGAGCATCTGATGCTATAACAGTTATAGAGTACCTTGAAGGCCTTCGTGCACATGATCCATACTTGTACTACCGGCATACTGTTGATGAAGAAGATAGATTGCGACACCTATTTTGGTGTGATGGTATTCGTCAAATGAATTACCAAGTTTTTGGTGATGTTTTGGCCTTCGATGCGACTTATGGCAAGAACAAATATCGAAGTCCATTGGTGGTATTTTCGGGGGTCAATCACCATAACCGTACAACTATTTTTGCTAGTGCAGTTGTTGCTAATGAGACGAAAGACACATATGTGTGGCTGCTTCAAAAATTTAATGTAGTTATGAAAGGAAAGTCACCAAAATTAGTCATTACAGACGGAGATATGGCCATGAGGAATGCAATAAAAAGAGTATTTCCAAATGCTCATCACCGCTTATGTGCTTGGCACTTACTTCGCAATTCCACCAGTAATGTTGGAATACCGGATTTTATTTCTGATCTAAAGAGGTGCATGTTCAGTAATATTGATGTGGCGAAATTTCAAATCCGATGGGACCAAATGGTGTCTAAATTATGAATTTTTTTATGATGTTTTGGCCTTCGATGTGACTTATGGCAAGAACAAATATCGATTTCCATTGGTGGTATTTTTAGGGGTCAATCACCATAACCGTACAACTATTTTTGCTAGTGTAGTTGTTGCTAATGAGACGGAAGACACATATGTGTGGCTGCTTCAAAAATTTAATGAAGTTATGAAAGGAAAGTCACCAAAATTAGTCATTACAAACGACAATATGGCCATGAGGAATGCAATAAAAAGAGTATTTCCAAATGCTTATCATCGCTTATGTGCTTGGAACTTACTTCGCAATGCCACCAGTAATGTTGGAATTCCTGATTTTATTTTTGATCTAAAGAGGTGCATGTTCAGTAATATTGATGTGGCAGAATTTCAAATCCGATGGGACCAAATGGTGTCTAAATTTGGCTTGGAAGATCATTGTTGGGTGAAAGAGTTGTACGAGAAGCGAAAGATGTGGGCCTCATCACATATCAGAGGTAATTTTTTTGTTGGACTAAGAACCACATCTCGATTGGAAAGTCTACATGCTCAATTTGGTAAGTTTGTGAAGTCACGAAATAACCTTATAGAGTTTATTCAACATTTCCAACATGCCCTTAATTACATGAGATTTAAGGAAGAAGAATATGACTTTGCCTTTGTTCTTGGTGAGGTTGTGTTGAAGACAAATTACCATACATTAGAGCGGTCAGCATCTAAGCACTTCAAAAGCCAGATTTTTTTAATGTTTCGTAAGGTGTTGGAGAAAACATCTCAAACTATTGTAGTTGGTTGTAGAGAGGCAGCAATGTGCTCCATATATACCATTTCAAAATATCAGGGTGGTGGAAGAGAGTGGTATGTGTCATTTTACTCACTAACTATTGAGTTCACATGCACTTGCCAGAAAATGGAATGCTATGGACTTCCTTGTGAGCACATAATGGCTGTTTTGGTGTATTTAGATGCTACCGAAATCCCAAAGTCTTTAATTCTGGATAGGTGGACCAAGATTGCTCTTGGTAAGGAGTCAATTCGTGGATCTTTCAGTGATGCTTCTTATTTTTGGGACTCTCAATTGATGGCTCGATATGTCACTACTTGAGCTATATAGACAATTGTGCAACCTAGCACATCGTGACGATGAAGATTTTAATCATATTAGAGAGATCATAACTTCTGAAATACAAATTCTGAAAAATAAGCATGGTGCACAATTCGCCCAAGAAAATACCGAGTCTCAAATCTTGGATGGGAATTTGCCGAATCCAACCAATGTAAGGTCGAAAGGGTGTGGAACTAGATCTGGTTCTAGAACTACAAGAGGTAGGCGCTTGAACAAGTGTAGTGTTTGTGAGGTTGCTGGCCATAACAAGAAATCTTGCCCACAACAAAGGCCCGTTAATGATGTTGACCCATCTATGTGTGGCAACTCAATGCGAGAGGTTGGTGAAGGTAGCAGTCTCAACAACATCAACCTTTTTGTAGACTTGGTAAGTGATTTTTGTTGTAGTTCATCCTTTATATTCAATGGACTTTTATAGAAAATGTCAAGAGTATCTTATGTTGTATCTTATGTTGATTATGTGATGAATGACAGTGTTGTTCTCGGTTGAATGGTAACCCACCACTACAGTAAGGATCAAATGGACTTGTTGGCTTGTAAGGTGTGTTGTTTCTGCATTCTTGGTAACCAAAATATTGATTATAGTCATTGTGTATTGCCCTTTGTAATTGTAATCAACAAAAATGAGTTAACTTTCTCTTTAAAATATTATATTTTATTCTATGTATATGTTTGCTATGTTTTATTATCTGTGAAGTAATTGATATCTTTTTATTTCCTTTAATTGTTAAGATTTTAGAAACTTCCATTGCTTTGTTGATTTTGCTTCATTTTTTTGTGCAGGCATCTTGTGACTCCATAATTTTCATGGCCCTCTGGCGTGGAGCTGTCAATTCCATTAGAGAATATCTATATCAATGACAGTGTTGTGACTATGTACTATTTTTTTCTGTTTTAGAGGCTCTCTTATAATATTAACTCAATACCCTTTTGCTTGGTGAGCTGGCTGTCTTGTTGCCATGCTCTTTTGCAGTCCTGAGTTGCCCTGCTCATCTTGACATTCCATCTTGTGATTGATTTCTTGTTACTTTGTAGAATTTTATTTTGTTTACTATTCAAGTGCTTGTTCATTTTCATTTTATCACCGAATGTATATCTAATTGGAACATATGACATTCCATGATGAAACAACTGAGAGATAGAGCTGCAGTCTCTTGCCCACCACCTTGGCAACTAAATGTATATCTGATTGGAACATATAACATATATGTACTTCTGTATAGGCCTTTGAGTTATGAGTACTTATCATTCTCTATGTTATGCAACTGAAAATTGAATAGAATTAGCAAGGTTTTAGCAAGGTTATTTTTTTCTAGTTCTTTCTCTAAGGATAGAATTAACATGATTAGGTAGATGCTACATTGGCAAATATCCTGCTATAGAGCCTAGTGAAGTACAAAACCAATCAACAATCCAGATCATAAAAACTATCATGTTGGATTTTAAGCATCCCTTACTGAGTTTTGTTGAAAATGTTAAAGATATAGAAATTATCACATGTACTCTTTTTGAGCCAGCATACTGAAATGTTTGTTATTGCTCCTTAGAGTTAGAGGGATGTCTAACTTAAATGATAGGAAGGAGAGGTTGAGGTTGTTACCTCTTGCTTTGGAAGAAAACCTTGACCAAAAAATTTTGTGTGGCTGGACACATGTGCTTAATATGATTGTTACTGACCTGTTCCAAGGGCATCCAATTGCTGGTGCTCTGCTTGGCTTTTTAGTAGCCTGTATCTGTTGTCAAGCTTGTCTTGTGGGGACTTAGGTGATTTTATTGTCAGTTTTGATCAAACTGTATTGATAGCACTATTTTCCATGGAGCAGCCTTCTGGTATATAATTTGTCCATTGTATTAAAGGAAAAATACATAGCATGAGTAGAATGTAAATGAGATTTTTTTTATACAGTGTCTCAACCTACATTGTAGTACTTAAAAAAGACTTAGGTGATTTTTTTTATACAGTGTCTCAGCCTTCTGTTATTTAATTTGTGCACTGTATTTAATTTGTCAGTTTGGATTACCAACTTCCTAAGGAGTTAGGACTATTATGCGTTGGTTGCTAATCTGTTCATATTGATCATTCAGTAGATTAAAACTACTTAACTTTTTCATGTAGAGAATATCGATTATGGTTCATATAGGGTGATGTTTCTATTTACTTAAATAATTTAAATTCCATTTACACCGTACCATGTGAATATAAAGGACAAGGAGATCCATGTGATACATATTGTGCTTGGATTAATATCCTCCACTATCTCAAACAAGTTTCCCTGTTGTGCTTTTGAACCCTTCGCCGAACTTTTCCTCTTCCTCCCTTTAGCCAGCCGCCTTATGAGAAAGCATAGAATTTAAATCCCCATCCTTAGCCCCTATCACCTTAGTCTTCTGTATCCAACTAGTTTTATATTTCAATAAAACCTTCTTGAAATCATTTTTAAATTTAAACAAAAAAAATTTCCACATTCATTAGTGAGAAACCAATCTATAACCAACTCACACAGGGCCTCAATTTCTTTAAGGATTTCATATTTTAAGTTAATAGTGAATTTTGAGTCGTATCAAATCATAAGATTTAGAAGCAAAATAAAAAATAATTTAGATATCTCATATAAATGATGTCAATGTTTGACGTAATAATTTTAATTTTAAAATTGATGAAATAACTTAACAATAAGCCTCACAAAACAAAATCTAAGTTACATATCACTAATCAAAATGAAAAGGATAGCCAAATAAAGTGTTCGTAGAGTGCGCAAGTAATTGTATAAAGTCTTGATGTCAGCAATTGACTGAGTGAATTGTTGTGTGAAGCCCTTATTTTCAACAAATGAAAATAAAATAATGAAATATTAAATAGGATGCATTCGATAGTGTTGTTGTAGTTTCTTTTCAGTTAATGGTTTAAGCATATTTGGGTTTTCAATTTCTTTGATGTGAATTGGTGAAAGCAAGAAAAAATAAATAAATCATTGAAACATGTGATACATATTAGTGATACGAATCGCACCAATTCATGCATGTATCATATAATTCAAAGACATTTGTGATTCATCACATGATAAGAATCACTAGCTTACATATATATGTCAAACTATGCGATTTGAATCGTGAATCATGTGATTGTAATAACTCTAAATAAATGTATGCCAGTGTGATGCATTGTTAACTAATGAGAGCTTAATGACGACAACCAAAAAAAGAAACGACCTAAGTATTTCAATTAGGGAAGTGAATCTGCAAATATTATTGCTAAATTAGAATGACCCCACCTGTCAGTCAAAAGATAAGGACCCGAATAATTTTTACTAGTGGATAATATAGCGGTACCTATGTAACAAAAAATAAAATGGGGTTTTGCATAGCAGGTACTGGAACTGCAAAGAAAAATGTTGATTCAAATCAGAGAGTGTACCTGATCTTGATTTCTTGAACATGCCTATATGAAATCGAGTATAGCATGGTGTAGTTTATCAAATCGAAGACTTTGTATATACTGTTACCATTAGATGAAAATGTGTCAAATGGAATAACCAAGGGAAATGCATCCAATTAACAAAGAGGAGAGAATGAGGAAGGTGCCTATCTTATGGGGAGTAAATTAGGACCTTTCCATTAACATCATCAAATTCTACAAATCTAGGCCATTTTAAAGACTCACACTCAAAAAGAGGAAACCCGACATTCGGCTTGGCCCTTCGTATGTATCTAGGAACAGAATGTTGAGTCTCAGAATTAATTTAAGCATTCAAATTAAATTCAAGACTCATTATCCTTGTTTTTAATGATTAAAAAATTAGACTAGATGAAAAGAAAACAGGTGCTACTAAGAAAGGTATTGTTTTGTTGATTGTATTTAGGTTGGAATATTCGTCTGAAGTATCAGAAGAAGAAGAGGAACAAATCAGAAGAAGAAGAACAAATAAGAAGAAGAACCGATGAAGTGTCAGAAGAAGAAGAACAAATCAGAAGAAGAAGAACAAATAAGAAGAAGAACCAGTAAAGAATTAGAAGAAGAAGAACCAGTGAAGTATCAGAAGAAGAAGAACAAATCAGAAGAAGAACGAAGAAAAATCAGAAGATAAAGCAATACAGAATCCGAAAAGAATAGAAAAGATTCAATCATCTGAAGACATGAAAGACTCAGACCGTCTCAAGACTTGTCATCATCTGAAGAATATCCTCTGTCTGAAGAATGACTATCATCTGAAGACATGAAGACAAACTGAAGACTTTTCTATCATCTGAAGAAACTATTCATCGTCTCAAGAACAACTATCATCTGAAGAATGGAAGCTGATCAGAAGCACTCTGAAAGACTGAAGGACTGAAGGCGTCAGAACCAAGAAATATTCTCATGAAGATATTGTCAAAGCATGAAGAACACTGTATCCAATGGACTACTTCATTTCGGCACAAAAGTTAGGCATACTTTTCTGCCTCGATCAAAAAGACTTGCACAAATAAGGAAATCTTGCAACGACTGCTGCATCTGCAATCAAAAGGATACTGTGTACGCAGACATACTGCACATGCTACTGTCCAAAAGCAAATCAGAAGTCTGGACAAGAAAATATCGAGAAAGATGTGTGAACTAATACTATGTAATTCAACATCTATTCAAATATCAGAAGCACTAGAAGAGTCAAAGATGAATAAAGCTAGGATCGTCTGAAGTAAAAGAAGAAGCATTCTGCTGAAGTAAAAAGGAAGAAGATTTCTGCTAAGAGGAAGAAGCATCTTGCTTTAATCATCTGAAGAAGAGAAGAATCATATTGCAAGAAGAGAGGAGCGAGTTGAAAGCATTTCAATATAAAGAATTAAAAGAAGCTTGAAGCTATCATCTGAAGGAAGTTATAAATGGCTTAACAGTGAAACTCTCTAAATGCATGGAACAGATTTCAACATAGAAGAAGTCACAACAGAAGCTGAGACCATATGATTCAACGACCATAATATCATATGTCTTTATTCAAATAGGAAATAGAAAAAAACAACTATTGTCTTTATGACAAGACACCTCACTCAAAGAGGAAAGAGGAAACTGTTTTAGGAGCAAATGAAAAGGAGTATATACAAATAAGCAAAAGGACAAATCCAACGGATACCTCCTTATACATACTCTAGAAGAAAACAGAGGAAAGCAGAAGAAAGCAGAAGCAAATCAAGAGAGAGAGAGGAAGCATAAAAATATCAAGGAAATCTCTCAAAAGAGCTCATCAATAGAAGTGTCAGAACAAGATCGTCTGGACACTTATTTTGCTTAAGAAAAAGCAACCGTTTGAGAAGCTATTACACAACGGCTATATGAGCCACATCATCAACATTTCAACGGTATTATCAACCATCTTCAACGGCTATATTCTATCAGAATATAAATAGCCTCAAGTATGAATCTGATGGTGCCGACTTGTTGTCGATTGTAAGAAGACAACCAAGTTTGAGCCAATGTCTAAGTATCACATCCACAACATGTCAACCAGAAAGGTTTGGCATTAAAGCCCAAGGCAGAGATTATGTCAAGAATGAACTGGCTGAAGCTTAATTCAATATTTTACTTAGCCAATTCCTTGAGGATGTTATGCGTCACTTAGAAGATGAGATTGTACCCAAAATCATACACTTGTATCTCAGTCTTACCCCTGTACTTAGAATTCATTTCATATATCCTGAGTAGTACTCAGTTAAACTGTAAGTATAGGATGAAATTAAATTTATGTTTCGTGGAAACTTAAACTTAGTATAGATTGTAAACACTTTATGTGTCTGAGATCCTGGAGAGGCTTGGTGGAAGAAAGAATATTTGCTGAGCATGGAGAGGCTTTGTAAGAAAGAATACTTGTTGAGCCCGGAGAGGCTTGTCTGTAAAAGAATACTTCACTGAGTTGCTTGGAGAGGCAGTTGAAAATAAAAGATACTTGTGGTTGAGCCTGGAGAGGCTTGTTTGTAAAAGAATATTGCACTGAGTTGCCTGGAGAGGCAGTTGAAAATAAAAGAATACTTGTGGTTGAGCCTGGAGAGGCTTGTCTGTAAAAGAATATTGCACTGAGTTGCCAGGAGAGGCAGTTGAAAATGAAAGAATACTTATGTAAAGCCTGGAGAGGCTTGATAGAAAAGAATACTTGTATTTGTGGTTTCAGATAGTGAAAAATCCAGTGGTGGTTTGCCCTGGGACTGGATGTAGCTCACTGGGTTGGTGGATGAACCAGGATAAATTTTGTGGCTAAGTTTTCTATCCCTTAAACTCCTTAATCTACAGCTTTATATTTCTGATGGGGATTGAACAGTATTTTTCGTAATAAACTTAACACAACAATTTAAATAGACCAAGTTTTCCAAGATAATAACTCACTCAATTAATCCTATATCGTTTGGAATATTACAAAGAATTTACTTTGAAGAATGTCTGAAACAACTCCTTGAAGTGGATCTGAAACAGTTTCAGTCCAGAAGTTAGAAGTACACTTCAGACGATGATCAATCATCTGAAGTAGCTCAGAAATAGTTCTGAAAAGGTTCTTTGTAGTATCTTTCAGAGGGTATCTTGAGATGAATATGAATGATTAAGATTAATAAATTAAGAGTCCAAATTAGTCAGCGTTCTGTTCAATTTTCCTTAGTTTCTAACTGTGTCAAAATTTGTCCTTCTTATCTTCCGCAATTTTCATGTTAACTCTGATTTTAAGTTTCTCATTTTATTTTGTCTTAATAGGCTTGAAGTTTATTTTCAGATTTCCAAAATGATCAAAATGTATAAAACACTATTCAACCGCCCTTCTAGTGTTGCCTGTGGAACTAACAATTGGTATCAGAGCCCACCTTCGGGTTGAGCATCTAACAAATGCAGAAGGAGTAGATCCTCAGAAGATGGAAATCTCACCAAGCTGAAGCAACTCTGAAGAATGATAATGAGAAAAGGAAATTATTTTTCTGAAACTCATTATTTATGCATCTTTCAGAAGGACGTGACTGGAAAAGGAAAGTACATCTATCTCAAGATCACATACGGGTAACATCTTTCCTATCCTAAGTTTAATTTAAATGTAATTCTTAACTTCTGTGTGTCTTACATTATAATTATTGAAATTTCTAATGCATGAGTGTCTATATTTGTGTAAAAATAAATTATTGCATGCTAACTGTATCATATGCACGAATGTATTTGTATAATAGTTGAAGAGTCATGTATGTTAATAATTGTGATACGGCGCTACATGAATCATTGAATCCTCAACCGGTTCCTCATAACTGGCACGATGCACATCTCTCCATGTCTGCTTAATGCATGTAACCGTGATCATAAATGTATCAAGCATATCTTGTTGCCTATATATTGGGATTGGAAGATCATCATAGGAACTACACCAGAATCAATCCTCAAAGGCTAAAGTCTACCTTCTTCCGATTTTCTAACCTCTCAGTTCATACGTACTCATGGCCAACATGTCTGCATCATCAAATGATTCAAACACCTCAATGTTTGATGAGAGAATCATACTCTAAAAAATGGTTAATCTCTCAGATTTTGATGAGGCTGACTACAGAGTCTCAG
This sequence comes from Sesbania bispinosa, assembly GCA_026901365.1. Taxonomy (NCBI): domain Eukaryota; kingdom Viridiplantae; phylum Streptophyta; class Magnoliopsida; order Fabales; family Fabaceae; genus Sesbania; species Sesbania bispinosa. Next base: position 1,218,164 of record QLOH01000035.1, read on the forward strand.
AGTACTTCGACGTCGTCGGTTGGACTCCATTCTTCAACAATATCTCCTCACCATGGCATGAAGAAAGTGTGCTGGAGTTCTGGAACAACTCCAAGGTGGTGTCTAATCAGGATTGGACTAGGATTAAGACGGAAGTGATGGGAAGACCAATTTGTGTGGACTGCAACTTGATTGCTGATGTGATCGGTGTGCCTACTAGAGGAAAGCAATATTGTCAGGGTTGGGAATCCCTTCACGGTGGGGCCTTCATCTTTGATGAAGTACTCTTTGGAAGAAGACGTCTAGCCCCTTACAGACCTTCTCAGCTTCTGAACATTCCCAGAGCACTCCTTACTGTGCTGAACTGCTGCATCCTTCCCAAAGGACGCAACAAGTTGATAATGAATCAGCTGGAAAGGTTCGTGCTGGGACACCTGCTGACAAAGAAGAGAATTAGTCTCCCCTGGGGTCTGATGTTTCAGATGATTTACAGAAATGAGATGGGAAATGAGAACCTCTATCCCCAAAACACCCTAATAATGAAAATTCTTATGCATAAGGGCTTTCCTATGGAAAGTTACTTTGACCAACCACCTCCTTACTTCTTCACTCTGAAAATGCACACGCAGCTGGACCGAACCTTAGCTGAAAGAGAAGAGGCTCCAGAGAACCAGGTGGCTATCCCTCCTCTCTTTGCATCCCATGACAAAGGGAAAAGAGTTTCTGTTCATCTGAGTGCTCATGAAAGGAAAAGGATGGTGACGACTGCATACTATCTGAAGAGGGTGCATAAGAGGATAAACAGGCTTGCTAAACGGCAGAAAATAATTAAGAAGGAATTACAAAAGTTGAAAGCAAAGAAAGAGAATGCAAATGCCATTGAGGACTCATCTGCTGACAATCCTTGATCTTGTAGTGCCCTGTCTTAACTAAAATATTTTAAAATCAATAAAATTCAAATTTCCTTGTTCTTTTGCATCTTTTGCATTAACTGTGTTATATTATATAGTTTCTGGTAACTATGCATTCTTCTAAATATGTCGCTCATAATATACACTTCCTTAGAATAATAAAGTTAATTGAAAATAAAATAAGCTAACTTGCTGAAATTTTGGTAATTTCAAACTTATTAATTTAAAAATATTTTCTTAATGATTAACAAATTCAGTTAAGTAATATCAGATGCTACTGAAAGGTACTTTTAGTTTGTGTTTGTTTTAAGGAAACAGGATTTGAAGATAATCTTAAGAAGATCACCAGAAGGCAATACCGTCTGAAGAGATGAATCAAGGAAGTATCGTCTGATAGAGTAGTTGGTGTAAGATCATCTTCATTCTCTGAACCTGTTCAGAAGGTTCTCAATGAACCTGCTGAAATTGTGGGTCGGAAATACTCGGATGATTAATACTCAACACTCTAAGACTACCTCAAAACTTGAGAGGCAAATATGACAAGATATCATCCCCATTCGCTGAACCTGTTCAGAAAGTTCCAAATGAACTTAATGAAATTGTGGGTTGGGAATGTTAAGGTGATTGATACTCTAATCATAAAATTCTATCTCAATCCTTGAGGAATAAGTCGAGATGATTGTTAAAGGAATCTCTTTGAGCACAAAAGACAAAAAGCATGAGGATCAAGATTATACTGCTGATGCGCTACAGACAATTTTAGAAGATGTGTAACACCCGTGTTTTTACCGTTTTGCCGTTTTTGCCGTTTTGAGTGTTTTATTGGATTTTGAGTGATTAAAATTATTTTTAATCATCAAAATTTATATTTTTGGATTTAGAATTAAATTTCCTATTTTTAGGGAATTTTTGGGTTTTTTTTGTGAAAATGACCTTTTTGCCCCTCCTGTCCCTTGAACCGGGCCCGAATACTCTTGATCCGGGCCAGAAAAATTTACACTGACTCACCTTGACACATCATAACAGCCGTGCATGCAGAATAATGTGCATGGGAGACACTTGTAAAATTTCCCCTTCCTTACAAGACAAGTGTGCAAGCAAATAAGCCATGTGTCATTTATGTTTCCTAAAGCAAAAACTCCACTTTCTTCCTTTTCCTTTCACATGCAAACCAGAATTTTTTTCTCTCATTTCACTCATTCTCATCCACTTGCAGCTGTGAGCTTCCTTCCCATTTTCTCTCAAGTTTTCCATTTTTCTTCCAAACACATTCAAGCTAAAGGTTCCATTTTTGAACCTAAGCTTAAACACCTAGCCTCCAACCTTGTAGAAGTCCTTGTTGGTGATCAAGAGGAGGATCTTGGAGCTGTTTTTGGGGCTGTTACTGCACCTTATTTTTACATAAAATTCCTTAGGTAAAGGGGGGGAGAACTTGAACTCTAGTGGGATTGGTCAAGGATTTGCCCTTAAAATCCTTGTTTTTACTCTTGTTATCCTTGAAAAAAATCACTTTTTGAGCTTTTCTTTGAGCAAATGTTTTGGATTCTTGGAGCTGGGTTGTGTACATGTTTTTAAGTTTATTTTGATGCTTGGAATGTGTTTGGATTGTGATTGTTGGTGCATGCAAGCCAAGAAACAATTTTGGAAAAATTTTCCCCTTTTTCCTCTAATAGCTCTCGGCCTTGAGGGATTTTGGGGCTGCATGTGTTTCAAAATATTTTTGGTGCTTGGAATGTGTTTGTATGATGAATCTATGAACATGCATGAAGTTGGTTGAAGGTATACAATTGTTTTGGATGATTGATCTTTGAAAAATAGTGTTTATGAGCTTGAAAATGGAGTTATGAACTTTAATGTGTATATGGATGATTTTGAGTGAATTAGTATGATATTTGGCATTTAGATTGTTTGTTGATGAATGTGTGAAGTTTTGGTGAAGATTGGATGTTGTGAAAAATTTGAAGTTTTGATGAACATTCAAGTTGTTCTTGATGTTCATAAGTTGTTCTTGATGAAACTCATCAAGAATACCTTTTTTATCTTAAAAGGTCAAGGGTATGTTGAAAACATGTTTATGGGCTTTGGTGGTCCAAAAGGACTAAGAAGCAATTTTACAAGTAAAAGGACTAAAGTGCAATTAAGAATGAGTCTTTAAAAATAAATAAAACAAATTCGGATTTCCAATTCCAACCAAGTAAAAGTCAACTTAAAGGTCAATATTTTAGGTTGCCATGACTAAAAATAAGTTCCTAAGAGTTATAAAACCTTTAGGCTTTTAATTTAAGTTTAAAACCTTTAAGAAAGGAGTTAAAGACTCATTAAAAGTCAATCAAGATTAGATTATGAAATTAAAGTTAATTGGAGTTGGACTTCAACTCTAATCCAAGTTATTAAGATTAAAACTCAAGAGTTAATTAGTGGACTTGGCTAATTTAGTTATCTAAGTTAATTAACCTAATCTACTTAAGTTAATTAAGTAAAGAATAATAAATTAAGGCTACAATTAATTAACCTTAATCAAATATAATTAAAAGCTTAATCCAAGATTAAGGAAGAGATTAAGGAATAATTAGGAATTAATTAGGATCTTAAGTAAGGATTAAGACTTAATTAAAGAAGATTAAGACTAATTATAGTTCAGTTAATGAAAACTAATTGTAATTAAAGATTAAACTTAATCTTAATTAGTCATACAAGAGGAATTAGGATAAGCAATGCTATCCATAAGACACAATCATAAGTCTTAGTAAATTATAGGACTTAAGTGGACATGATTATCAAGAACATTAGTACAAACTACCTTAAAAGGCTATAACAAACACACTCTTTCTTCATAAAACTTGAGAAGCTTAGTGAGAGAGTGCGGTTCCAACCCAAGGTAGGGTTCGATTTTTCCTTGAAGGAAAGACATTGAATTCGGACCGTGCCACAGGGATGTGGTGACGTTGAATGGTTCAATGGGCTTTGCCTGTAAGGATGTGAATGTTGTGAGCATTGTTGTGTGACATGCATCATGAAGCATTGTTGATGTTCGAGGTTGAAAACCTTATGACCTATATGACAGTAGCACTTGGTACAGTGTGAAATCGGTTAGGAAGGGTGCAACTGGGTTTTGCAAAGAACGCCAGTGGGTCCTCAAAAGGGACGCCAGCCCTGAGGATAGCCTAGCTCCCGGAAGATCTCAGGGGACGTAGATTTGCTCCCTACTGTCGAGATTGGGGAACCCAGCTTAGCTATTCCTGTCGCTCTCATGATTTTCGGGTCAGTTGAGATTGTCTGGAAGAACGCTTAAATGATTTGGCCAAAATGTATGAGCAATGCTCTTTGTACCAATGCTAGTACAGACTCTAACTCCTGACGTGTTGTGTATATATGGTCGGGCAGCTGCTATGTGCTCTGTCGATGGTGATGTTTCCCTGGGGCCGCATGCATTAGATATTACATTATAATAGTAGAGTTGCGTTCATATGAGTACACCATAATGAGATGTCGTGATTGCTTATTGATTCGACTGTGTGGATTGCCTCTGTGTGTGTGCTCTAGTTTGCTGTATCCTACATGCTGTGAGTTCATGTGATGTTCTCACCCTCCTGTTCTATGTTTTCTTTCTATGCTCTTCTCGTCACGTTGATAGTCGGTATCGAGGACTTCCGTCATGACGTCAATGCAGGTGCGACTCAGATGGTTGCCGAGGGGCACCCGGTGGGCGACGAGTATCCCGCGCAGGTGTGAGTTCTATGGAGGGGGAGTCTGTGTCATCATCACGCACCCCATACTTCCTCTTGTACCTGAGAAGGACTAGGTTGTGTTGAGTCTAGGTAGTGGCAGCTCTGATCTAGTGACCTCTTGTTTTGTATTTTGTTGAGGTCTTATTTATTTTAGTCTACTACTCGAACTCATGTTTTGCGTGGTTGCCTTGTTGGCTCAAAAAGTACATCGACACCGTGATGTATGTATGTGTATAATATATATATTTATTTATGATGTTTCCTTCCTTATGATTCATTTTATAACTATGTGTATGCTGTGTAGGTAGGCGCGGTAATAAGCGTCTAGATGTTTTCGGAAAAATGAGTTTTAAATTTAAGGAAAGGATATTTCATAAGTACTTAAAATAAAGCTAGAGAGGTAATAGGCCAATGACACCTAAACCCTTTTCAAAAAAAAAAAAAATTGTATTTTGACGTTTTTGAAAACAGTAAGTTCGTTGGTCACGTGTCATATGTGACATTCTTAGCGGTATAACTAAGGGTGTCGCATTTAGGTGGTATCAGAGCTGTTCTTTCCTTTTGGCCTCGGGTATGGTCTGCAATACCCTTCTCTCTGTGTTTACTCTGTGTTGATTGTTTGTTTGTGTTGATTGTTTGCCTTGTGTGAATTGGTTGCTGTCATCTTACTGTCTTAGTAATATGAGGATCTGTGTGTAGCGTTGCTTATTCTTGCTTGAATGGTTCTGCATGAAACGGAAGAAGTTGACTTGTCTGCGAATGCAGGATTCCATGGCAGAAAGAGGCAACCCTGAGATGGGCGATCTCCTGGGAAGGAGACAGGGTAGCATAAAATCACACCTCATAAAAGAGTTAACTTAACACCCTAATTAGAATTAAGGTAGTATGAATGAACCAAGTGATCAAGCTCCTAAAACGAGTTTGCTAAGACCTCTAGGTCCTAAGGTTGTACATTAGTGTAGCCAATAGTTGATTTGACTTGTGGTTTAAAGTGCTGAGTGAGACGTTAAAAGTTAGAGTAGGATGACCACTAAGGTTAGGTTCCCATTCCTTTAGATGAGTAACCTAAGGGATCGATGATGAATTCGAGGTTGTAAATTCAAGGTTAAGATGATTGATCATTGAGGTTTAATTATTAAGGTTTTGAGATTAGGGGATTTGTACTAATAGCTCTTGAGGATTCAGTTATTAAATATATATATATATATATAATTTGGTAAAGCAAGTTAGAAATAATCGATGACTCAGGGTATACTCAGGATAAATAATGATGGAGTTTAGGATAAGAATGACAAACACACGAATTGGGGTTTGATCTTAGCAGTTAAGGCATATTTGGATACCCTGCTGATGAACTTGAAGTCTAAAAGGGTTTGACTGCAGAATGAGTGTCATGATTGAAGTTTGATAGATACATTAGAGTATGATCGCTATCTCTAACGGATTGATAAAATAAAGGTTTATAGAAAAAAAGTGGAAAATTCGATTTGAGATAAAATAAGTCAAAATATTGAGACCAATAACATAAGATGTAATTCTTAAGCAAATTCTAGTTGGGTAATAGCATATTACTAAGCAAAGGATCTATTAGTATCAAGATTACGCAGGAAATTGAAGAAAGAGATCATGTGATGGAGAATTATATGCACGAGTAAGCACTACAAGAACTACAATGGTATGAGCTAAGTAAGGATAACACTTCCGTGAGGTTAGTAGAAATAATAGATATGTCAAATAATGAGCGATTATCGTATGTGTTGATTTTGATGACTAAGAGTATACTTGATTGATGCCCCTATAGATTGAATAAGGTATGTGAATGGAATCTCATAAACGATTAAGATTGGAATTGGTAAGAATTATGACATGTTGATTTAGTATGGTCATACCAATTTACAGGATTAGTTTGTACATTAATCTTATTGGACTTAGACTCTCAAGGAAAGGTATATAAATTAGTAAATATCTAGGCAGGATTTTAAAGATTGGATTGGAATAGTACTAGATAAGTAGGGTGACGTTTCGCGTAAGGATGCCTTAGGGGACAAATACAATCCGTGGGAGTAGGATAACCATAAGAAACAAAAATAATAATATTCCCTAAGATAGATTGCTTCTATCTATATACCGAGACTATAGGTAATCTTACAATCCGCTTTGGACTTTACCATGAATGCTACATGTGTCTAGTAATTCCATCTGGATTGGTTGTCATTGGTGTTTCCTTTCCCTCCTCAGTAAACCCAGTTTTCTAACCTCATTTAAGCCAACTTATCCTCATTCTTTCGTGCCATGTTCTCTCCTATTTCTAGGATCCAATGGGAAGTATAGCATTCTTTGGAATAATCTTGAGAGATAGGAAGTTGTATGCTAAGCTATCTAAGTGTGAGTTTTGGTTAAAGGAAGTGAATTTCCTAGGTCATGTGATCTATAGTGGACGAGTTAGCGTAGACCCAGCTAAGGTAGAAACTGTGTTGCAGTGGGAAGCACCTGGGACTTTAACGGAAGTGAGAAGCTTCTTGGGGTTAGTTGGTTACTACCGTAAGTTTATTGAAAATTTTTCAAGGATAGCAACTCCGTTTGAACCGTTTTTGATTAGGAAAGACCAACCTTTTGTGTGGAGCCAGTAGTATGAAGATAGTTTTCAGGAATTGAAGAAAAAGGTTAACCTCTACGCCTACGTTAGTTTTACCTAACCCACAAGAGAGTTTTGAAGTATACTGTGATGCTTCAAAACAAGGATTAGGCGGTTGTGTTGATGCAGAAAGGAAAAGTAATGGCTTACGCCTCTAGGCAACTGCGAACACACGAAAGTAAATTACCCTACCCATGATCTAGAGTTGGCAACCATAGTTTTTGCTCTAAAGATTTGGATGCACCATCTGTATGGCGCTAGGTTTGAAGTCTTTAGTGACCATAAGAGCTTGAAGTATCTGTTTGATCAGAAGGAATTGAATATGAGGCAAAGGCGATGAATGGAGTTTTTAAAGGATTATGATTTTAGTCTGCAATACCACCCTGGAAAGCCAATGTAGTGGCTGATGCTTTGAGTAGGAAATCTTTGCATATGTCAGCAATGATGGTTAAGGAGCTAGTAGAGTGATAGAAAAGTTTAGAGACCTGAACCTAGATGTTTGATTTGGTCCTAAGAGTATAAGATTGGGAACCTTGAAGATTTCAAGTAATTTCTGGAGAAAATTCGCGTAGTACAGGAAGTGGATTCAATCTTTGCAAGTTTTGAAGGATCTAGTCCCTAAGAAAGGGGGAATCTGAGTTTTGTAAGGGAACTGATGGGATTATTAGATTCAAAAATAGGATATGTATACCTGATGATAAGTGAATAAGGAAACTGATCTTAGAAGAGGCTCATAAGAGTGGATTGAGTATTCACCCTGGAACAACTAAGATATATCAAGATCTGAAGAAGATGTTTGGTGGCTGGAATGAAAAAGGAAGTAGCCGAGGTATGTAGCTTCTTGTTTGGCTTGACAGAAAACTAAGATTTGAACATCAAACGGACCATCAGGAGAGTTACAACCTTTAGATGTCCCTAAGTGGAAATGGGATAGCATATCTATGGATTTTGTGGTAGGTTTACCTAGAACTTCTGCAGGTTTTGATGCTATATGGGTAATTGGTTGATAGGTTAACAAAATTTGCTCATTTCTTGCCCATAACATTAAGTTTTCTCTAGAAAAGTTTGACCCCAATTGTATATTAAGGAAGTAATAAGACTACGTGGGCTTCCGTCTAGCATAATGTCAGATAGAGACCCTAGGTTTACATCCAGATTTTGGGGTAGTCTGCAACAAGCTTTAGGAACCAAGTTGAGGCTTAGTTCATCATATCACCCTCAAACAGATGGTCAGTCTGAGCAGACTATCCAATCCCTAGAGGATTTGCTGAGGGCATGTGTGTTAGAACACAAGGAAAGTTGGGATCAGTTGTTGGCACTGATCGAGTTCACCTACAACAATAGTTTTCATTCTAGTATTGGAATGGCACCATATGAAGCCCTGTATGGTAGAAAGTGTAGAACACCTTTGTATTGGTTTGAATCTGGCGATGGCCTAGTGTTGGGGCCTGAGATGATTCAGCAAACCAGGGAAAAGATCAAGATGATTCAGGAAGGGATGAAAATATCACAGAGCAGGCATAAGAGTTACTATGATCGGAGGAGGAAACCCCTTGAATTCAAAGAAGGAGATCACGTATTTTTGAGAGTTACACCAACGACTGGGGTTGGTAGGGCAATGCGATCTCGAAAGCTTACGCCTAATTCATTGGTCCCTACCAAATTATGAAAAGAATTGGTCTTGTTGCTTACCAAATTGCTTTGCCACCTTTTCTTTCTAATCTTATAATGTGTTCCATGTGTCACAACTCCGAAAGTATATTCCTGACCCTTCGCACGTCATAGAACCCGACGTAATACAATTAAAAGAAAACTTGACTTATGAGGTATTACCTGTGCGAATCGGAGACCGAAGATCAAGCAGTCGAGAGGAAAAGAGATTCCGTTGGTGAAAGTTATTTGGAGTGCAGCCGATGAGAGGAATGCAACCTGGGAGTTGGAAGAGCAAATGAAGAAGTCCCATCCTCATTTATTTCAAGAAGGTACGCACAAATTTCGAGGACGAAATTTCTTTTAAGAGGGGGGAGAGATGTAACACCCGCGTTTTTACCGTTTTGCCGTTTTTGCCGTTTTGAGTGTTTTTATTGGATTTTGAGTGATTAAAATTATTTTTAATCATCAAAATTTATATTTTGGATTTAGAATTAAATTTCCTATTTTTAGGGAATTTTTGGGTTTTTTTGTGAAAATGACCCTTTTTGCCCCTCCTGTCCCTTGAACCGGGCCCGAATACTCTTGATCCGGGCCAGAAAAATTTACACTGACTCACCTTGACACATCATAACAGCCGGTGCATGCAGAATAATGTGCATGGGAGACACTTGTAAAATTTCCCCTTCCTTACAAGACAAGTGTGCAAGCAAATAAGCCATGTGTCATTTATGTTTCCTAAAGCAAAAACTCCACTTTCTTCCTTTTCCTTTCACATGCAAACCAGAATTTTTTTCTCTCATTTCACTCATTCTCATCCACTTGCAGCTGTGAGCTTCCTTCCCATTTTCTCTCAAGTTTTCCATTTTTCTTCCAAACACATTCAAGCTAAAGGTTCCATTTTTGAACCTAAGCTTAAACACCTAGCCTCCAACCTTGTAGAAGTCCTTGTTGGTGATCAAGAGGAGGATCTTGGAGCTGTTTTTGGGGCTGTTACTTGCACCTTATTTTTACATAAAATTCCTTAGGTAAAGGGGGGGAGAACTTGAACTCTAGTGGGATTGGTCAAGGATTTGCCCTTAAAATCCTTGTTTTTACTCTTGTTCTCCTTGAAAAAAATCACTTTTTGAGCTTTTCTTTGAGCAAATGTTTTGGATTCTTGGAGCTGGGTTGTGTACATGTTTTTAAGTTATTTTGATGCTTGAATGTGTTTGGATTGTGATTGTTGGTGCATGCAAGCCAAGAAACAATTTTGGAAAAATTTTCCCCTTTTTCCTCTAATAGCTCTCGGCCTTGAGGGATTTTGGGGCTGCATGTGTTTCAAAATATTTTTGGTGCTTGGAATGTGTTTGTATGATGAATCTATGAACATGCATGAAGTTGGTTGAAGGTATACAATTGTTTTGGATGATTGATCTTTGAAAAATAGTGTTTATGAGCTTGAAAATGGAGGTTATGAAACTTTAATGTGGTATATGGATGATTTTGAGTGGAATAGTATGCATATTTGGCATTTAGATGTTTTGTTGATGAATGTGTGAAGTTTTTGGTGAAGATTGGATGTTGTGAAAAATTTGAAGTTTTGATGAACATTCAAGTTGTTCTTGATGTTCATAAGTTGTTCTTGATGAAACTCATCAAGAATACCTTTTTTATCTTAAAAAGGTCAAGGGTATGTTGAAAACATGTTTATGGGCTTTGGTAGTCCAAAAGGACCTAAGAAGCAATTTTACAAGTAAAAGGACTAAGTGCAATTAAGAATGAGTCTTTAAAAATAAATAAAACAAATTCGAATTTCCAATTCCAACCAAGTAAAAGTCAACTTAAGGTCAATATTTTAGGTTGCCTATGACTAAAAATAAGTTCCTAAGAGTTATAAAACCTTTAGGCTTTTAATTTAAGTTTAAAACCTTTAAGAACAGGAGTTAAAGACTCATTAAAAGTCAATCAAGATTAGATTATGAAATTAAAGTTAATTGGAGTTGGACTTCAACTCTAATCCAAGTTATTAAGATTAAAACTCGAGAGTTAATTAATGGACTTGGCTAATTTAGTTATCTAAGTTAATTAACCTAATCTACTTAAGTTAATTAAGTAAAGAATAATAAATTAAGGCTAAAATTAATTAACCTTAATCAAATATAATTAAAAGCTTAATCCAAGATTAAGGAAGAGATTAAGGAATAATTAGGAATTAATTAGGATCTTAAGTAAGGATTAAGACTTAATTAAAGAAGATTAAGACTAATTATAGTTCAGTTAATGAAACTAATTGTAATTAAAGATTAAACTTAATCTTAATTAGTCATACAAGAGGAATTAGGATAAGCAATGCTATCCATAAGACACAATCATAAGTCTTAGTAAATTATAGGACTTAAGTGGACATGATTATCAAGAACATTAGTACAAACTACCTTAAGAGGCTATAACAACACACCTCTTTCTTCATAAAACTTGAGAAGCTTAGTGAGAGAGTGCGGTTCCAACCCAAGGTAGGGTTCGATTTTTCCTTGAAGAAAGACATTGAATTCGGGCCGTGCCACGGGGATGTGGTGACGTTGAATGGTTCAATGGGCTTTGCCTGTAAGGATGTGAATGTTGTGAGCATTGTTGTGTGACATGCATCATGAAGCATTGTTGATGTTCGAGGTTGAAAACCTTATGACCTATATGACAGTAGCACTTGGTACTGTGTGAAATCGGTTGGGAAGGGTGCAACTGGGTTTTGCAAAGAACGCCAGTGGGTCCTCAAAAGGGACGCCAGCCCTGAGGATAGCCTAGCTCCCGGAAGATCTCAGGGGACGTAGATTAGCTCCCTACTGTCGAGATTGGGGAACCCAGCTTAGCTATTCCTGTCGCTCTCATGATTTTTCGGGGTCAGTTGAGATTGTCTGGAAGAACGCTTGAAATGATTTGGCCAAAATGTATGAGCAATGCTCTTTGTACCAATGCTAGTACAGACTCTAACTCCTGACGTGCTGTGTATATATGGTCGGGCAGCTGCTATGTGCTCTGTCGATGGTGATGTTTCCTTGGGGCCGCATGCCATTAGATATTACATTATAATAGTAGAGTTGCGTTCATATGAGTACACCATAATGAGATGTCGTGATTGCTTATTGATTCGACTGTGTGGATTGCCTCTGTGTGTGTGCTCTAGTTTTTTTGTATCCTACATGCTGTGAGTTCATGCGATGTTCTCACCCTCCTGTTCTATGTTTTCTTTCTATGCTCTTCTCGTCACGTTGATAGTCGGTATCGAGGACTTCCGTCATGACGTCAATGCAGGTGCGACTCAGATGGTTGCCGAGGGGCACCCGGTGGGCGACGAGTATCCCGCGCAGGTGTGAGTTCTATGGAGGGGGAGTCTGTGTCATCATCACGCACCCCAGACTTCCTCTTGTACCTGAGAAGGACTAGGTTGTGTTGAGTCTAGGTAGTGGCAGCTCTGATCTAGTGACCTCTTGTTTTGTATTTTGTTGAGGTCTTATTTATTTTAGTCTACTACTCGAACTCATGTTTTGCGTGGTTGCCTTGTTGGCTCAAAAAGTACATCGACACCGTGATGTATGTATGTGTATATATATATATATATTTATGATGTTTCCTTCCTTATGATTCATTTTATAACTATGTGTATGCTGTGTAGGTAGGCGCGGTAATAAGCGTCTAGATGTTTTCGGAAAAATGAGTTTTAAATTTAAGGAAAGGATATTTCATAAGTACTTAAAATAAAGCTAGAGAGGTAATAGGCCAATGACACCTAAACCCTTTTCAAAAAAAAAAAAATTTTGTATTTTGACGTTTTTGAAAACAGTAAGTTCGTTGGTCACGTGTCATATGTGACATTCTTAGCGGTATAACTAAGGGTGTCGCAAGATGAATATAGCGAGACTGAATTTGAAGACAAAGTTGAGTCTTAGCAGATAAGTTCTTCAACTTAAGTTTTTTTTAAAGGCTTAGGCTCATGATTTCATAAAATGACAGCCTCGGTTTGATATTCTATGTGCACGAATTTCTTAGCATCAATTTTTTTTTTCTTTCTCATGTTTGCAAATAATTCATCTTTAAAATGAACAGTTACGATAATAATAACCGATGCTTTGAAAAGTCACAATCACCAAAGTTTTTGAAAATCATAAATTTTGATGGTTTTTCATCTGTCTGCTACACGACGCACGATCTCCCAAGACGGTGCTACAACTGCTATCTTTAAGGGCTATCTAAGCCTATTTATACAACACAAGAGAAGCAGCTCAAACATCATCAATCTCTCTACAACTTCTCATCCGCCTCTCTCAAGCTCTTAACTCGTCTCAAAATCCCCTGAAAGAATTTTTCTCTCTTACCTTCCTTATGGCGTCCTCAGTCACCATCTTCCAAACTCAAACAGTGAACTTTAAAATCCTGGATGATGAAGGCTACGACGTTGCCGAACCTTTTGAGGGGGCTGGACGGCTACCCTTCTTCAAAGCCATTGACTGCAGATGGCATGAAGATAGTGTTCGGGAGTTTTGGAACACTGCAAGGGAAGTAGGGGAAAACAATAGAATTTTTATGAAGGCCCAAGTACAGGGTCAAGAGATTATTGTTAACACTGCTATTCTGGAGGAAGTATTGGGAGTTAAGGCTCAAGGCGCCAAGTTCTCTGACATCTGGGAAGATCATTATGGTGGTGCGGGAAGATTCAACAAGCTAATCTACTGTGAACCTGGGATGAAAGACATTCCCAAAATTCTCTTCAAAATCTTGCAGTGCTGCGTGATCCCAAGTATGGGAGATAATCACATCTCCAAAATGGAGAGGTTCTGTGTTATCAATCTTCTAATGAAGAAGCAAATAAACCTTCCTTGGATCATTCTGTTCGGCATGATAAGAAGAGAAAAGGATCTTTCTGAAATCCTTCCCCACAACACCATTATCATGAAGCTTCTCCAATATCACAGGGTTCACATCGAACACCTCTACGACCACAGGCATCCCAGCATCTTCATGTAAGGTCTAAAAATCCCTTAAAGAGTGTTTTAATAATGACAACCAATCAAGGTTTACTTGGAATAATTCTGAACTTTAAGGACTAATGATTTTGTTCAAGTGAATGTTCAGAAGATACAGGTAAGCATCTGCAGAAGGAACAATTGAGCAACAAAAGAAGGAAATGAATGACACTTATTTAAGTAGATAAGTCTCAGATTTGACAAGAATGACAAATCTGTGAAAAATAGATAGATTGCATACTGAAAAAGCAATAAGAAGCACACTGTCATTGTCCAGAAGATCAAAACAGCTTTCTAAGAGAAGAAATCATAATAAAATTGTGTTAGAAGGAAGATTCATTTTGAGATAGTAAAATAAAAGCTCATTATTGACTTTCAAGCATCAAGATATGCTTTCTTTGATATATGAAATTAATTACCAGAAGATGGATGGCTGTTTCTAAGAAGAACCTAAGATTACTAATTCTGCAGAAGGAACAAAACATGTCAAAGACCAAAGAACAAATTAAATTCTTTGTCTTCTAAGGTCATAGAAGTGCAATAAACTTGAAGATAGTCTCAATCAAGCAAAGGATGAATATTAAAAAGATGTGCAAAAGAAGTGAAACTCCAGAAGCCCTGAAGAAGGAACATATTGCTGCAGAAGATGCAAATAAGGCCAAATGCATGTTAATCTCCTTCTTCTCATCTTCTCATGATTCCAGTGGACAAGTTGACTCAAGAATAATTGAAAATATTATACTGGAAAGTTTCATCATGTCTGCAGAAGATATACCTTGAGAAATAGGCCAGAAACAACCTGCAGAAGATGAAAGCTGGTCAAACTTGACAGCTGTAAAGCCTGCACTTGCTGCAGCAGGGAAAGGGACATTTCCTAAGGCCAGCTGGATTTCCAACGGCTACTTTGCTCCAACCCTCTATAAAAGGAGAGTTCCTCCACACTTGGAACATACCTCACTCCAGAAGAAACATATAAATCTGTTGTTTCATTGCTCCTATCTTCTGGAAAATTTCTCTCTCCTTCATAAGAGTGCTTTCTGATCTGAAAAGCTTTGGAGAGGGTCTTGGCTCATCAATTTGATTCTACTGTGCAAGTATTGTAATAGTTTGAGCCTTGTTTGTTTTTATTCTTTCTCATATTGTTTGTAAAAGTCTCAAAAGAGGTGTGCAGGTGCATATCCTTCTTCTGAGCAGTAAGGGAAAGGTTTTCCTGTGAGGTTTACTGAGATTTGGTGATCTCAGTGGGATTACAGAATCTGCAGAAGGTACTTGCAGCATTCTGGGTAGTGAATCTTCTGCAGAAGGTTCTACAGTTGATGTTCAGTTGTAAGACTGAGTTGGTTAGGTTGTTGTTGGCCTGAAGAGGCAGGTAAAGAATACTAGTGGTAAGGTTACCCAAGAAGATTGTAAGTTGTTTGAAAGAGTGAGAAAATCCTACAGGTGTAGGGACTGGAGGTAGCCTCAGGTTGGAAGAGGTGAACCAGTATAAATTTCTGTGTGTCATCTTCTTCACTCTCTCTCTTTATTATTACTGCACATTACCTAACTTGATATATATCTTCTATATAATTAAAACAAGCTAACCATTACCTTCTGAAAGTTTAATTCTTTATACTTAGCCAAGCCAAACCCTTGAGCAGAAAAAGTATAGAAAAGAAATTGCAGATAAGATTTATTCAATCACAACTCAACCCCCCTTCTTGTGATTGAAGCCAAAACTTCACTTCAAGGTTAATGGTCAACCTGAAAGAAGAACAGCTGTGGAAGATCCTGAAGTCAAGAGGCTGAAGGTGGAGAACACCTTGCTACGCCAGAAGCTAGAGAAGACTCAAAGGAGTCTACTTAAGTTGAGAGAAGAAGCAGGGATTGAAGAAGAAGATGAAGCCAGTGGAAGCCAGTCTTTCAATTAATTCCTGTTACAAGTGTTCAAATTTTCTTTCTCTCAAAATGTTCTTAAAATTTTAATAAAAATTTTTCGTTTGTCAATGCATTAATCTTAGTATCAAAAATCTGAGAAATAATAATAAGGGAGAAATAATGTTTCTTTTTTTTTACAAAAGGTGGAGAAATATATATAATTGTTCAAAATGTAATAAGTTAAGAAACTCAGAAGATGACAAGCATTCAAAAATAATAAGCTATTAAGAAAACATAACAATGGTAATAATAGTTAAATCCAAACAAGTAGTATCTATGAAGCTTTAAAATTTTTGTGGTTAACAAGTAACCATTGGTGTTACTAAAATAGTTAACAAGTGGTATCTAAGAAGCATTAAACACCTGGCGAAATTGAACAACAACTGGTATCTAAAAGATTATCAACTGTATCTAAGAAGCTAACATTTGGCATCTAAAGAATTAATGTTTTTCTCAGGGGGGAGTTGACAACTCTTAGAATATAATCTCTTTTGGTAAAGTTTTACTCTTGAAATGTAATGTGCCTTTACTTAATCTGTTTCAGAAATATAACAAAAGAGGGAGAACATGGGGAGAAATGTAATGTGTTTTCTTTTTAATAATGACAAAAGGGGGAGAAATATAACTAAACAAATTCCTAAAAGTAAAAATGTTTTCAGAAATATAAGATGATAAAAGATATTCAGTTTAGGGGGAGTTTTCACAATTAACAAAGACTTATCTGAAACATAACATAATCATTATGTAACTTAAATCTTTTATGTTATTTGTTAGTCATATCTAATTTGTCATCATTAAAAAAGGGGAGAATGTTGAGTCTCAGAATTAATTTAAGTATTCAAATTAAATTCAAGACTCATTATCCTTGTTTTTAATGATTAACAAATTAGGCTAGATGAAAAGAAAACAGGTGCTACTAAGAAAGGTATTGTTTTGTTGATTGTATTTTAGGTTGGAATATTCGTCTGAAGTATCAGAATAAGAAGAACAAATCAGAAGAAGAAGAACAAATAAGAAGAAGAACCAGTGAAGTATCAGAAGAAGAAGAACAAATCAGAAGAAGAAGAAGAACAAATAAGAAGAAGAACCAGTAAAGAATCAGAAGAAGAAGAACCAGTGAAGTATCAGAAGAAGAAGAAGAAATCAGAAGAAGAACGAAGAAAAATCAGAAGATAAAGCAATACAGAATCCGAAAAGAATAGAAAAGATTCAATCATCTGAAGACATGAAAGACTCAGACCGTCTCAAGACTTATCATCATCTGAAGAATATCCTCTGTCCGAAGAATGACTATCATCTGAAGACGTGAAGACAAACTGAAGACTTATCTATCATATGAATAAACTATTCATCGTCTCAAGAACAACTATCATCTGAAGAATGGAAGCTGATCAGAAGCACTCTGTAAGACTGAAGGACTGAAGGCGTCAGAACCAAGAAATATTCTCATGAAGATATTGCCAAAGCATGAAGAACACTGTATCCAATGGACTACTTCATTTCGGCACAAAAGTTAGGCATACTTTTCTGCCTCGATCAAAAAGACTTGCACAAATAAGGAAATCCTGCAACGACTGCTGCATCTGCAATAAAAAAGATACTGTATACGCAGACATACTGCACATGCTACTGTCCAAAAGCAAATCAGAAGTCTGGACAAGAAAATATCGAGAAAGATGTGTGAACTAATACTATGTAATTCAACATCTATTCAAATATCAGAAGAACTAGAAGAGTCAAACATGAATAAAGCTAGGATCGTCTGAAGTAAAAGAAGAAGCATTCTGCTGAAGTAAAAAGGAAGAAGATTTCTACTAAGAGGAAGGAGCATCTTGCTTTAATCATCTGAAGAAGAGAAGAATCATATTGCAAGAAGAGAGGAGCGAGTTGAAAGCATTTCAATATGAAGAATTAGAAGAAGCTTGAAGCTATCATCTGAAGAAAGTTATAAATGGCTTAACAGTGAAACTCTCTGAATGCATGGAACAGATTTCAACATAGAAGAAGTCACAACAGAAGCTGAGACCATATGATTCAACGGCCATAATATCACATGTCTTTATTCAAATAGGAAATAGCAAAAACAGCTATTTTCTTTATGACAAGACACCTCACTCAAAGAGGAAAGAGGAAACTGTGTTAGGAGCAAATGAATAGGAGTATATGCAAATAAGCAAAAGGACAAATCCAATGGATACCTCCTCATACATACTCTAGAAGAAAACAGAGGAAAACAGAATAAAGCTGAAGAAAGCAGAAGCAAATCAAGAGAGAGAGAGGAAGCATAAAAATATCAAGGAAATCTCTCAAAAGAGCTCATCAATAGAAGTGTTAGAACAAGATCGTCTGAACACTTATTTTGCTTAAGAAGAAGCAACCGTTTGAGAAGCTATTACACAACGGCTATATGAGCCATATCATCAACATCTCAACGGTATTATCAACCATCTTCAACGGTTATATTCTATCAGAATATAAATAGCCTCAAGTATGAATCTGATTGTGTCGACTTGTTGTCGATTGTAAGAAGACAACCAAGTTTGAGCCAATGTCTTAGTATCACATCCACAAGATGTCAACCAGAAAGGTTTGGCATTGAAGCCCAAGGCAAAGATTATGTCAAGAATGAACTGGCTGAAGCTTAATTCAATATTTTACTTAGCCAATTCCTTGAGGATGTTATATGTCACTTAAAAGACGAGATTGTACCCAAAATCATACACTTGTATCTCAGTCTTACCCCTGTACTTAGAATTCATTTCATATATCCTGAGTAGTACTGAGTTAAACTGTAAGTATAGGATGAAATTAAGTTTATGTTTCGTGGAAACTTAAACTTAGTATAGTTTGTAAACACTTTATGTGTTTGAGATCCTGGAGAGGCTTGGTGGAAGAAAGAATATTTGCTGAGCCTGGAGAGGCTTTGTAAGAAAGAATACTTGTTGAGCCCAGAGAGGCTTGTCTGTAAAAGAATACTCCACTGAGTTGCCTGGAGAGGCAGTTGAAAATAAAAGAATACTTGTGGTTGAGCCTGGAGAGGCTTGTCTGTAAAAGAATATTGCACTGAGTTGCTAGGAGAGGCAGTTGAAAATAAAAGAATACTTGTGGTTGAGCCTGGAGAGGCTTGTCTATAAAAGAATACTGCACTGAGTTGCCTGGAGAGGCAGTTGAAAATGAAAGAATACTTGTGTAGAGCCTGAAGAGGCTTGATAGAAAAGAATACTTGTATCTGTGGTTTCAGATAGTGAAAAATCCAGTGGTGGTTTGCCCTGGGACTGGATGTAGTTTACTGGGTTGGTGGGTGAACTAGGATAAATTTTGTGGCTAAGTTTTCTATCCCTTAAACTCCTTAATCTACAGCTTTATGCGACACCCTTAGTTATACCTCTAAGAGTATCACATTACGAAACGTAACCGTCGACTCTCGTTTTTAAATATATGCTTAGAAAGTACGAAAATATTTTTTTTTCCTTAAAATGTCCTTATCTTAAGTCTGAAATTCATTTTCTAAAAACATCTAGACGATTCAATCACTCCGCATACATCCACAACATACACGCAGATATAAAGGGGATCATGGGAAGAAACATTATAACGTATATACAGAACCATAGTGTCAAAGTAATCTCGGAGTAAACAATACCACCATACAAAAAAAAAGTTCTAGTAGTAGACTATAATAAATAAGACCTCAGCCAAAACGAAACAAAACAAAAGGTCACTAAATCAGAGCTGCTACTAACTAGACTCGTGACTATCCCCAGTTACGCTATCCTACTCGTCATCATCCGTCTCAGCAGGAATCCATCCACAACTCCTCCCTCCAGTACCCCCGAGGTTGATCATCCCAAAGTCTTCTGAGGGGTCGTCACTGGAAGAATCCTCTTCCGGCTCCTCATCCTCAGAGTCATCCTTCGGGTCTTCCTCTGGGTCCTCCTCCTCAGATGTAGTGTCATCGATCACGATCATGTCTGGCTCACTCGGACTGGAACGGCCAAATGCGTCAGAATATACGGGCTGTGCAGGTGACATCTCTGGACCGGGAAAGTAACGAGGGGAATCTGGCTCTCCCATAGTGGCCATCCGGGAGGACTGGGAAGAAGTAGATGGAACGGGACGATGAAGACGGTTTAGGAAAGTGGTGTGACGACGAAGTCCTGGTGGTGTCTCAAACTCCAGAATCACAGGCACAGTGATGACGACCTCTGGCACAAGGGGAAGGCTAGGGTGAGAGATCGTGACGTGTACTTCCCCTGTGAATATACAGCGTCTAGGAATGTCCGTGACCCGCCACTGTCCTCGTGGCCCCCATCTCAGCGTTACCCTCATGGTCGACATCTTGAAGCTCCCCAAACCCGACTGACGATGGCGAAAGAACGCGACGACAGAGAATAGAAGCAGAGAAGAAAGGGTGAGAACATCATATGAACTCATAACAAGTAGGGCATAGTAACTAGAGCATCAATAAAATATTCACAAACATCCACATAATCTCAATCACAAGTATGCAGCTGATGCTACCATGCTATACATATATAATGCATGAGGGCCCGGGAAAACAACACCAAAAGCAGAGCACACAACAACTGCTCGACCATATATGCGCAATATATCATGAGTATAGTCTGTACTAGCGAGTAGTACGAAGAGCATTGCTCAATCTCCGGCCAAGACGATTTTCCGACTTCCAGACAGACTCACTGATTATGAAAACTTGAGAGCGACAGGATAGTCAAGCCTGTACCCCGTTTGCACGACAGTAGGGGGCGAGCCTACGCCACTTATGCCATTCCGGGACCTGACTCATCCTCAGGGCTGGTCTCCTTTATTGGACCGCTGGTGTTCTTTGCAAAACCCAGTGCACCCGTCCCATCCAGTTTCACACTGTACTAGAGTGGTATTGCCATATAGGTCGTAAGGCTTTTGAACCTTAATCATTATTGATGCACATGATGTATGTCACACCGCAAACACTTACAATATTACGTCCTCACAGACAAGCCCATTGACTCTTGTTACGTCACCATTTTACCGGGGTGCAACCTCGTAGATTCAAGGTCTTTCTTTTAAGGAAAACCAAATCACACTCTCTTGCCAAGCTTCTCAAGTTTTATGTAGAGAGAAAGTGTGGGTTATAATCTTTTAAGGTGGCTTGTGCTAGCTTTATTGATAATCATGTTCACTTAAGTCCTACAATTTACTAAGGCTTATGGATATGTATTATGAAAGGCATTACTAATCCTAATTCTATTTGTATGACTAATTAAGATTAGGCTTAACCTTTAATCATAACTAGTCTTCATTAATCGAATTTCAATTAATCTTATCCTTCTTTAATTAAGTCTTAATCCTTACTTAAGATCCTAATTAGTTTCTAATTATCCCTTAATCTTTCCCTTAATCTGGGATTAGGGTTTTTAATTATGCTTGATTAAGGTTAAATTGTAATTAATTAGTTTTTGACCGTCTTAGAGATTAATTACTTAATTAACACTTATATTAATATTAATTATCTTTATACTTAATTAATTATTAATTAACCTAAGTAATTTAGGCTAATCAACATAGGTGATTAAATTAGTTAAGCCTACTAATTAATCCTAAAATTTAATTTTTCACAACTTAGATTGGTGTTGAAGTTCAACCCTAATCTAAGCCTAAGCCCATGGATTATTTTTAGTTGTCTTTTAAATTGAGTTTTGACTTTCTTTTTGAAGGCTTTGGGACTAAACAAAAGCCTAAAGGTTATTGGACTCATGGGAGCCCATTTTTATTCATAATAAATAAAAAATGTGACTTTTAAATAGATTTTTATTTTAGTTAAAATAAAAATCCGAATTTAATTACTTAATTTAAAAACTTATCTTATTTGCAATTTAGTCCCTTTTGTTACAAATTTATTCTTTAGTCCTTTTGGGCCAATTTAGCCCAAAAACATGTTTTAAACATCCTTTTGATCTTTTTAGGATCAAAATGACATTCTTGATGAGTTTCATCAAGAACACTCATGAACATCAAGAACAACCTTGAATGTTTATCCAAAACTTCAAATTTTTCACAACATCCAATCTTCACCAAAACTTCACACATTCATCAATAAACAATCTAAATGCCAAATATCATACTAATCCACTCAAAATCATCCACATACATATTAAAGTTCATAACTCCATTTTCAAGCTCATAAACACTATTTTTCAAGGATCAATCATCAAAACAATTTTGTAAATCCATCCAACCACATGCATGTTCATCAAATCATCATCTAAACACATTACAATCATCAAAACAATTTTAGAATACATGCAGCCCCATTTTCACTCTCTTGGCCGAGAGCATCAAGGAAAAAGGGAGAAATTTTGCAAAAATTTTAGTTTGGCTTGCATGCATCCAAATCCATCAATTAAACACATTTCAAGCATCAAAACAAACATGCAAACATCAATCACAACCCAGCTCAACAGATCCGAAAGTATACATTCAAAAGAAGTTCCAAAAAGATGATTTTTCAAGTAAAAACAAGGTTAGAAAAGCAAGGTTCAAGGGTAAATCCTTGACTCTAGTTACAAAGCCTACTAGAGTTCAAGTTCTCCCCCCCCCCCCCCTTTACCTAAGAATTTCTCCAAGAAAAAGTGCAGAAAACAGCTCCAAGAACAGCCAAAGACAGCCCCTCAAAGGTCCTCCTTTTGGTCTCCAACAAGTGTTTTAAGGCTAGAAAGTAAGTATTTTTAAGCTTAGGTTCAAAAATGGAACCTAAACTTGGTTGGTGTTTATGGAGAGAATGAAGATTTTGGGAGAGAAAGGGTGAGAGTGCCACGGCCAAGGAAGAAGAAGATGAGAGAAAATGAAGTTCTCCTTGTTTGCATGCAACAAAATGAATAAAAAAGGAGAGAAAAGCTTTTTATATGGCATATTCACCTTTTCAAGCTATTGGTGGAATGGAAGAGATGGGAAGACAAGTGTCTCCCATGCATCAAGGCTGGTTGCACGGTCTTTAAGGAGAGAAAGGAAGGCTTGTGCAATTTTTCTGGCCCGGATCAAGAGTATTCGGGCCCGGTTCAAGGGACAGGAGGGGCAAAAAGGTCATTTTTCACAAAAAAACCCAAAAATTCCAAAAAAATTCCTAAAATTAGGAAATTAAATTCTGAATCCAAAATATGAATTTTGATGATTAAAAATAATTTTAATCACTCAAAATCTAATAAAACACTCAAAACAGCAAAAACGGCAAAAACGGTAAAACGCGGGCGTTACACTTTATATTTCTGATGGGGATTGAACAGTATTTTTCATAATAAACTTAACACAACAATTTAAATAGACTAAGTTTTCCAAGATAATAACTCACTCAGTTAATCCTATATCGTTTGGAATATTACAAAGAATTTACTTTGAAGAATGTCTGAAACAACTCCTTGAAGTGGATCTGAAACAGTTTCAGTTCAGAAGTTAGAAGTACACTTCAGACGATGATCAATCATCTGAAGTAGCTCAGAAATAGTTCTGAAAAGGTTCTTTGTAGTATCTTTCAGAGGGTATCTTGAGATGAATCTGAATGATTAAGATTAATTAATTAAGAGTCCAAATTAGTCAGCGTTCTGTTCAACTTTCCTTAGTTTCTAACTGTGTCAAAATTTGTCCTTCTCATCTTCCTCAATTTTCATGTTAACTTTGATTTTAAGTTTCTCATTTTATTTTGTCTTAATAGACTTGAAGTTTATTTTCAGATTTCCAAAATGATCAAAATGTATAAAACACTATTCAACCTCATTCTAGTGTTTCCTGTGGAACTAACACAGAAATGAATGAGCATGTAAGCAAAATAATTGTAAACATCAAAGGGAAAAATTCTAATCACAGCCACAGAATGCACGCACTCAATCCTTGTGGTTCTGCATTTCAAAGAGTTGAAGTTCTCAGAAGCATAAACAGATACCGTAATAAGTGAGTCATTGTTCTTGTTGTAGAAGAGACTGTGGATGACTTCATCAGGGCAGACATTCAGACAACAAATCCTCTCATTTGTTTCTGCAAGGAATTCATAAACATAAAACCCAATCACACAATTTCTATTAGACAATATAAACTAATGATCAATGGTAAATGGCAATTCATACATCACAATTCATACACAAAAATCAAAAGTAATGGTTAGTTAGTCAATCTCCCTAAACAAAAATCAGTATCCCTAGAATTATTTAACAACCGACAACTCAATCTCCATAACTAGTTAGTCAACCATCTAGCAGTGCAAAACGATTACCACAAATAATAAATAAATAAGTGACACACACATTGTGAATGTTAAAGAACTAAAGTGACGAATATTTGAAAGTTCAAGAACTCCTCGTGCAGTTAATTTAATTATTTGCTGTTAGTTTAATTATTTAAAGACTAACTATGAAGGAGATGTAAAATTCAGTCGAGGGTTTCCTCTGCAATGTTCAACTTCAAGAGTCTGTGCATCCCATTTGAGGAAAGAAAATCCTTACTAGGAATACAAAATCCCTCACATACACAATTTTACAAACTCAACAAAGAAATTACAAAAAAGAACTACACCTATCCAGAATGCAACAGTGAACAGGACTAAACAAAGATGTCACCCTAACATAATGATTCGCAAAATATAAACAAAATTCCAAAATAAATTTAAAAAAAGAAAAAGAAAACAGTTCGGTGAGGGAAAACGCACTTTGGCAGGCCAAGCTGGGAATCCCTTGACCTTAGCAAGCACCAGATCACCAAGACTCAAGTGTTCATTGGCCTTTGCCTTGTGTGCTCTGCGTCGCCGAGCCGGGGTCATGACCGACAGCAATACCACAGAGAATAAGGTAGAATGAAACGACGTTGCACCGTGCAATTAGAAAACCCTAAAAATTCCCAGGGTACCACTGCAGAGATCTTCACGAGGAATCTCCGGCGTGACTAGAGTAGCGGTTGAGGCGATGGTGGCAGAGGAGAAGGAATGATCAGCATTGACAATGGTAAACTTTAATCACAAAATCAGACTAACTAGCAAATATAATTATTTGATTAGTGACCGATCATAATAAGTTACCCGAGTTTATATAGACCATTGCTTAATATTGTAATAAATTGAACAGTCATTATTTATTCTATCATTAGTGGTTCATATGAACCATGGTCCATGCTAGAAGGAGCCTCCTTCATATACTTTCTTCTTCAACTCTTTATCTCCCTCTTTCACCAATCTTTGTTTTCATCTCAACAAAAAATGTGGCGAAATTAATGCTTGGTCTCTTTTTTTGGGGGGGTTGATTCTTTTTAATAACTTAACCTTTGTAATGGTGCATAATATCTTCGAATTCCTTTTTACACTTCTTTTGGGCTAAGAAAAATTCTAATTCATATTTTCGGATGTATGTACCAGTAAAGATCGCAACAACAAACACTATCAATCAAATTTTATATGACAGATATATTAATTCTTATGTGAATTACTTTAATTCATTACAAATCATGTTTATATATAAATCATAAGATTACATACTGAAATTTATTTATATTTTTTGAAATAAAATATCTTAACAAGGTTCTTAATGAAAATTTTAATATAGGATTAATAATTTAATAATTGTAGTAAATATTAATTTTTATTTAATATACAAATTAAAGTTTTTGTTTAACAGATTATGAAATATAAATTTATTTTATTTTAACATTATTTTTATTGACAATATGTATATATTCATTGAAATCTTTCTTAAAACGTTATTATAGTTTCAATTATTTATTATTTATATTTATAATCTTATTCGTATTAATTATATTTAATTATGGGTTAAGTAACATATGTTAGTTGAAGAAACAAAGAGCCTACTTGAAAAGTATGCTAGAGTCACTCTACTTTATATTTTAAAAGAAAAACAAATTAAAAGTTAGTACATTAGTAATGTATTTATGTTATGTTAGTGTTAGTTTATTTCTTAAATATCTTTTTGATAAAATTCTAAACTTCAATTTTTATAAATAATAAACAAATTAAAATATAGTTCATTAAAAATATTTTTATGTTATAGATTTTATTTATTTCTTAAATATCATTTTGATAAATTTGATTCATTTATTTTTTAAATAATAAAGAAATAAATAGTTAGTGCATTAAGAAAAAATTTATGTTATAATAGTTTTATTTATTTCTTAAACATCATTTCGATATATTTGTTGTAATACCTAAAAAATCATGAGAAAAGATTGAAAATTTATATTATAGATTTAAGCTTATTAATATATAAATCACAAAAATATACATTACATAGAAATGAACATTTAACTTGAAAACATATTAATACACCGAAAGGAAAGGAGTTAGTTATCCTACTAATCATAATGTAATGTATAAATAATTCTTTGGAAAATATGGTAGCAATGGATATATAATTTATCATTTAATATTTTTGTCAAAACATACAAATGCACATATAATTTGTATACTTTAATCTTTTTAATTATAAAAATTAAATATTTAATTAATTAGATAATGTTGTATACTTTAATTTTTTTCATAATAAAAATTGAACATTTAGCTAATCAGAGAACATTGTCCTTTCCTCTTGCCATATTTTAATATATTTCAATATAGCTCCTAAAAAGTTTATATATTCTATTAACAATATCATAGAGCTTTTGAAGAGATTGGGAAGATGGGGGAAAATAAAGTTTACAAATGGAAAAATGTGTTAACACACATTTAACGCATACAATGTGGCAGATTTAGGAAAATATATGTGTAAAATAATTTAATTAAACACTTTTTTATATAAATGAAAATAGACAATGTTAATTTATATTATAGGTAGATCTCTTTTGAGTAAAATTCTTT
The DNA here is from genome assembly GCA_026901365.1 of Sesbania bispinosa. Lineage (NCBI taxonomy): Eukaryota > Viridiplantae > Streptophyta > Magnoliopsida > Fabales > Fabaceae > Sesbania > Sesbania bispinosa. The sequence continues at coordinate 1,244,830 of QLOH01000035.1, forward strand.
CAGATAAATATTGGAAGTGATATTTAAACAGAAAAGAAGATATTGAAGGGAATATCTTTAAAAAAAAATAGTCAATTTGCTAGACAGACCTAAAAAAATTGAAATAAGAGATCATGAAAGATGAGTTGGTAAAAGGAAGAATATATAAGAGGTGTAACAAAGTTTCAGTGACATATATAAATGAGTTGGGAAGAGACACAAAAAAAATGGTGAAGAGGGGTTAAAATAAGTTAATTATCATTTTAAATTTAAATGATGTATATAAAGAATTTTTTAAGAAAATAAGATATTAATGAAAACCCATTTATTTAATATGTTGTTAACATTTTTTGGTGAATAAATTTAAAAGATAATAAATATATGAATCATGGTATACTTTATTTTTAAATAAAAAAATTCAATGTTTAGTTTATTAGATATGTTTCTACAATCAAATGGTTTATATTATTTCTTAAATATCATTTAGATTTATTAGATAAAAGTATAATAATACTTAAGAGTAATTGAATCAAGTATTAAACATTTATAACATGTAGGAATAATTGTTTTAAGGGAAAACACATTAAATTAAATAGAGTCATAAAAGTAAATATATAGGGGGACAAAATAATATAAGGATAAAAATATGGCACATGATAATGATCATTCTACATAAAAACAATGGCACTTGACTTATAAACATTTTTTCTTTATGGAGTTTTTCATTTCTAAATTAGTCAACAATTGCTTGGTTGATCGTTTTTGTGAAGCACCGTTTTCTTAAGTCCTATCACGTTTTTTAAAAGCTCTGCTTTGTGAAGATTTTTTTTATAAGTTAAAATTTATTTTATTATTATTTTGATTGGGAGTGATAAAGGTAAATGAAAGGGAAAAGTTAAAAATAACATCAAATTATTTTAAAAATCAGAGTTAATGCTGTCTAATTATTATTTACTCTCTCGCATAATAAATATACTAAAAGAGACATTGGATAGGAAATTCTAATTATTGTTAAAGTGTGCCCCAAGGCACACATTAGAAAAACCGAATTGTAAAAGGCGTCTTATAAAATGACTAGAGGAAATATTTTATAATTTATATTTTTAATTCTCTCTTATTAAAATTAAATATCCCGTGTGACGCGACGCACGAGTTAACACTCTAGTTTACATATAAACTTATGGTTAGCAACGTATTTTTGGAATGGAAAATTTGTGAAACAATTGCTCTTTATCATTCTTTGCACATTTTTTCTTTGTCCAATGAAGAAAACTTTTTTTTTCTTTCATCTCTAATTTTATTGCACTTCCAAACGAGATAAAATTTCATTTTCATTCCATAATAGTTGTCTCTTTTTTCTTCGTTTGCATTTTCTATCATTCCAAATAAAGGCTTAGGGATGAGGATAAAATTTTTAAAAAAAAAATTTATTAAAATAAAAAATATCAATTATATCAGAAGTATATATGAAATACAAATACTTTCAATTTTAGTAAAAACTTTTCATTTTTAAAAGTCTTATCCTCACTCTTAAAAACTGTATATTTTAATATGTAATAACAAATCAATATTGGGATAAAATATTGTACGTATATAGTTAATTAAATTAAAGATCTTTGATTGGTATAATATGAAATACAAATAAGTTAGTTGTAAGACACCCTTTTATTAACTTAAATCAATATTGTAACACCCACCCTAAGGGTAGACATTACTTGATTTTACGTAAATTTATAACTACAACTTTAAGGAAAAAAGTGAGTTTTTTTTTTTAAGTAAATACACACTAGTCGTTTTTTTTTAAAGTAAAGTGATTGAAATACTTGTATAATATTTATTCAATTAAGACACTTTCATTCTACATGTCGATTATTTTGGAAAATAAAATATTTGAGGTACTTGAAAAACTTAGTTCAACACAAATATTCCTAAATTCCAAATTTGTTCATAAGAGAGATTTCTAATTATACAATACAAATGAGAATACCCTTAAATACATAACTCAAGAAATAATGAGAAAGACTCTTGATGTAACTGTGATCCGGCTTAACTCGATACAAAACTTCTACCTCGGCCCAAGCCGCGATTCACTTGAATGAGATAAGACCTCTTCTAGCAATCCATCTAGCGTGGCAGCAATTAACAAGAAACAAACAAAACACAAAAAAAAAGGGTGAGAGAAAGTAATGAAAATCATACTGGCAGAAAGTAACGAATGAGTTAAGGCATATACCTATTCCTATAATAACCAAGACATATATAATCAATCATAAAAATAAATCACAAGAATTTCATTCCATATCTCAAGCATCACAATAGTCAATGCATGCAATGCAAGGACTCTTAGACACAATGTTACCAATGTCATGGGAATGCTGATTTAATGATGAATCTCAGGTGCACCTCCAAACAATCCAACATATTCATATTAGTATCTTCAACAATACTAGTACCAACACCTTTCAAGAGTTGATACTAATATCTTCAGCAATACTAATATCAATATCTTGATCCAAACAATGATTGGGCGAAGCGATCGGGAGTTAGGGTTCTGTCATCGCCAACTCAGGGCGTAACAAGATACACAACATCCGTTACTTGCAAGATTTAGAGGCCAGAACAATCTCCACCGATCCTGATTATGGCCAGGGCATCATCAGGGTGGTCGATGTCGCTCGGTACTCGCTCCGGCTCCAGGGCACGCACTGGACCATGGTAGCATATTTCCCCACCAAGTACACCCTCAAGGCAACACTATCGGCCTCCCCTCCGGCCATATCGCGGTTGTACCTTACCGTAGCTTCCCCATGAACAATGCCATGATGTGTGGTCACACAACAATAAGGTCATTCCCAACATCAGACTGCGGGATTCTCACGGTACATCAAAGGCACTAAGGCCATCGTCACAAAGGCACCAAGGCCAACAATCTCAATCCATTTCTCTTGAGAATCCAGAAGAACTTCCCTTATACTTTGGGTCTTTCCACAGTTCATAACATTCACCAATATGCATCACAAACACTTAGAATTCAAGATCTCTAATATCATTCCAATAGAGCATATCAATAAGAAACATGCTTCACAAACACTTAGAGCATGAAATCTTTAATAAATTGTTCTAAGTATTAACAACAATAAAAAACATGCATCACAAATACTCAGTTAATTTTTTCTAAGTTCATGGGCTAACTACTAGCATTTCTGTTCCAGGTTATAAACCTCTTTATCTAATGTTATAAACATTTATGTGCTCTGTTACAAACTCTTTCATAATGAGTTATAAACTCTTCTGTTTCGGGTTGTAAATTTTTATTTTGATGTGTCACAACATTTATAACATAACTCTCTTCTTATGGGTCACAAACTTTTCCTCATCTGTTACAAGCATTTCAATTTCATATTATGAACTATTTTCTTCACGTTATAAACATCTTAAATTCTAGGTTATTATCCTTTTTCCTCTTGTTATAAACATTTCAACTTAGTCTATCATAAGTATTAAATTTCTATCATAATTATTGCATCATTTGCTTATAACTCTCTTAATCCTCATGTTATAGCTCCCTTAGTCTTATGTCATAAATTGTTTCCTTTCTATTATGAACTTCTTAGTTCTGATGTCTTAAACATTTATCCTACTATCATAGATTTTCTGGTTTATGTTACAAACTCATTGACCTCTAGTTATGAAATTTTCAATTTCCTATTATGAACCTGTGAATCTTAGGTTATAAACTCCCAAATTTTCTGTCATAAACATTCTTAAGTTTCATGTTATGACTTTTTAAATAATGAGATTATGGCTCTTTTATCTTTGTCCCAAATTCTTTTATTTCTATTAGTATAAGTTTAATAGTATAAATATTATGTTACAGGCTTATAAAAATTTCTGTCATAAAATTATGTGTACTAGGTTACAAACTGTTTTGGCTTGCAGTTATAACTATCATGTTACGCGTTACAAACTGTTTACTCTTCAGTTATAAACTTACCTTGTTACTTTCATGAATTTCTTATGTTAACATATCAGTTCGATTTTTAGGATATTCAAGGCTTATGAGATTCCTCTCTCCCTCACTCACATTCTTCCTCATGTTTCTAACTTAAATTGTTTTATGATCTCTTATGACCTATTTATCCCATTTTTCAAGTTTGAAGGTCATGGTTTTGAGTCTTCAAGTTCTACTTTTTGTGTTTCAACAGAATTTTCACTACCATCACTTGTAAAATTACCAACAACCAATTTGGAATGTTTTCATCCTCATTCAGTCATGTACAGAAATTTAATAACATCATTTTCCATTCATAATGATCAATCCATCAATAAATCACCACATTTCTTATTTCATTAAGCTTCATATCAAGATCAACCATTAATAAAAGTCACTAAAACACAAAATAGATTTTTGTCAACCAATCCTAAAGAGAATAAGGCCATTATGGTCTCTTCTCAAGTCCATGGGTAACACTTGGTTTCACCCACATCAAGAGGCAAGGGTTTTCCTCAAAACCCTAACCCTCCATTACTTTCCACTAAGATTTTTCAAGCTTTCTCTCCCCCCTTACCTAGTAGTAGGTTCGGCCTAAGGAAGCCCTTGAGGTGACCAAGAAATTGTCCAAAAAGTATTCCTTCAAGTGGTTAGAATCAAAGCTCACAACACTTCAAAACCAAACCATGAAAATTACACAACAAGGTTAGGTTTTACACCATCAAAGAAGAAAAATGAAAATGAAGAATCCATGGTAAGGGAAGTGGGAACTCACAGCTGTACCAAGAGAGAAAGAGGAGAATGTGGAATCATCTTGAAAGGGTTGGAGCTTAGGGTAAATTTTGGATGCTCAAGAGAGTGATATTTCTCTTGAGTGAGTTTCTAAGTGTTGGTGTGGAGAGAATTTCTCATGTGAGGCAAAGGGAATGAAATGGAAGGATAAATAACCCATTCATTGAGAAGGGTATACGACTAGTTGGAAGCAAGGAATGGCGGAGGATAAGAGATTTGGCACCATGAGGGAGGTGGTGGTAGATGGAACAATTGGCTCATAATGAAACACATTACCACTTAAGTGTGGTTAGAATTTTTCCACACATGGTTATAATTTGAGTGGTACTGTAACACCTTAAATTTCTATGCCAGAACTTAGTCCGTTGGAAACCAAATCCCGGGCTTAAACTTTAAAGTATACTATTTCGAATATCAACTCATTCAAGAAATTGTAAGAAATCCAACGAAAATCCAACAATTCAATGAACATACTAAACAACGATATAAGAGTCCAAAATAAGTACAACCTTTTCATGGAAAACTCCTCTAATCCATTAAGGGATTACAAAGCAAACTTACTACGTAACATCAATCCTACTAATTCATATATACATATACACACATCGATTCAACCAGAACAAACAAAAGAAAGAACAAATATCTATCCTCCCAAGCTCTTCACTTCCCGGATTGGGAATCTGACGACAGAGGTACCTGTTCAGCTAAACAAAATCCACATAACACGTGGTGAGATAAAAATCTCAATGAATATAACTCATATGCATAAATGCAAGGAATAGATAGTTATGCCAATTCATATTCTATAAGAATTCAATACAATCATCACATATGTATTATGCAACATGATGCACTCACTGTTGTGCCCAGCAGGCATGTTCTTATCACTTTCTAGAGTTAGACCTGAGCTCAGACTACGGGAATCGGCTTTCCCGGGGACAAATCCCACCCAAACTGGACCGAAGCCATGTTTTCAATACCATTAATTATTCGTTTTTACTCACAGCACAAGGCCGGCATTAGTATTTACTTTAACCATTCAAAATCATGATAAAATCATAGTGCTATGCGTGAAATATAACAAGCATATGAAATTCCGCTAATCTCGAGTGTTTCGAAAGTTCGACTCTACGCACATACATTTTAATTTCCAATCCAAACATCGAATTAGCCATTTCAATCCATAAGTAGTACTAAACAAAGGGTTATAACCGAATAGAATGCTCATATGAGTTACGATCGAGGGGTTTCGATAGTTTCGATAGTTTCGTAAGTTTCGATAACTTCGAAACTAAAGATTCCGACGCTCGATTCTATACTCATATGCTCAATCTATCGATAATCAATCCAAACAACAAGTATTTACCAATTCTATCAATCATCTAACCAGCATCAAGAAAGGGAAGAGAAAGGGGTGGGAGCATGCATTGAGACCAATAGATTCTACCATAAAAGTGAGTTATACTCACCAATCTTATGAAATCAAGAGAGAAAATGAGGACTTGAAGTGATTCAATCGGTGATTCAAGCTTCAATCTCCCTCCAAAGCTCCGAAATTGACTTCCTCTCTCTAGGATTCTCACTTTCTCTCTCTAGGGTTGAAGAAGAGTGGAAAGAAAATGGTGAGTTTCAATTTTTTTGCATGTCCGGGCTTTTATACTGGACAGCTGGTAATCGATTACAGTAGTGCTGTAATCGATTACCAGAGGTAGAATTTATACTGGAAAGCGTTTCTGGGAATCTGGTAATCGATTACAACTCTTAGTAATCGATTACCAAAAACTCAGTCCTCAGGTAATCGATTACCACCCTGTAAGTAATCGATTACACAAAATACAGCTCTCGGGTAATCGATTACAGACACCCTGTAATCGATTACCAAAAACTCAGCTCTCAGGTAATCGATTACAACCTGTGAGTAATCGATTACCTAAAAACTAGCTCTCGGGTAATCGATTACAAACTCCTTGTAATCGATTACCAGAACTCAATATCACTCAAATTCACTTAAGTTAAAACATAAACTTGATTGTAATAGGGTTTTAACCTATAGTTTCCTTATCATTTTCTGTTTCTAAATTTAACATACACATATCACCCCTTAACTTAATAACTTATGATAGCCTAACATGTGGGATGTTATAGGTACAATTTATTTGGGTGATGAAAATAATTTTTCCCCTTCATTTTACTCTCCTTGGCCGAGTTTCAATAGGTGAGTGTGAGGGACCATTTTGCAATTTCACAAAGTTTAAGGGTATTCTTGCAAAATTACCAAAAATTCAGAAAAATTCCAAAAAAATTATTTTTATATTCTAAATCCATTTTTATGTTTAAAACATATTTTTATTTCAATTAATAAAAATTAATTCTGTCAGGTGCTCATAGTCAGTGGCAATTTTAGTAATTGTACCAAAATGACTTCAGAAAATTTTGGAAAAATTTTCAAAATTCTGAAATATTATTCTAAGACTAGTTATGTAATTATTTTCATCAAATTTTATACCAAATATTTATTCATTATTGATTTTCTGAAATATTGATTTTACTCTTACATAGCTCCTCTTAGGTTAAAGACCCATAATTTTCTTTCATAAAATTGCATGTAATAACCTCATAATGTAAGAGTAATCTAAACCATTCATATTTTCTCAAGGTTCCTTTCATAAATATAATATTTCCATAACACATCCACGGTGATCTTGGGTGTTGTTGTTCGTTCAGACTTGGCAAGTTGCCAGGTATTGATAGCATGCATGTTGAATTGATAGATATTCATCTTGATCTCTCTTGTGCTTGGGATCACAGGCTTTGTAGAATTAGTTGCGAATTAGATTCCATGGAAGCTATTTAATTTATGAAAGAGGGTGCTCGACCCACAGCTGGGTACCTTGTCCATTTGGTCTCTAAGACCATTGCTCTTCTTTCTCGGGATTAGGAGGTTTCTTTGGATAATATTTTTCTGGAGGCAAACCGTGTGGCAGATGGGTTACCAAGATTGGCTTGGCTTGGCTAATGAGATTCAATACAAGTTGTGGGACCGTCATATAGACTTCTTAGTTTCATTAATGCAAAAGCCATGCATTGTCATGTAACATCCCAAAAATTAAAAAGTAGGATGAGATTTTATGACTTTTAAGGGAATTTAGGAGGGAAATCAAGTAGTCAAGCCAACGCCATTGTAATTGGACTTAGGAGGGACCAAGCCCCAAGGTTGAGAGGTTAGTAGGTGTGAAGATGAGGAAGGAAGAGACCTTGAATTAGAGAATTAGATTTAGGAAGGTCAAGACCGAATTTAATAGGATAACTCAGGAATGTTTTAGTTGTTGTTTAATTTCGGATTTTAAGCCTAATAACCTTTGTGCACTAATTTGATGATATCTAGAGGTTTAGGTAGACGATTTAGGTGATTCAACTTGCAGTAGAAAGCTAAAATTCGGGGCTTCAATTTGATAAGTTACACGATAGTATTAATGTCTCATTTTCGCTCAAGCAAAGAATTTATTGCTTGAGTGAAAATAACAGAAAAACAGGGGAATGGATTTCTTGATTTTTTGAGCGAAATTGGGTGAATTTCAGAGTGTGCTCTTTGACTTTGTCTCGCTCAAGCGAGCATATCCTCGCTTGAGCGAGAACGTGCGAGCAGAGGAGTTTTTAGGGGTTCGTTCAAGCAAGAAATCCTCGCTAGAGTGAGAAGACGCGAATCCAGTTTTTATAAATAAGAATCTAGGGTCATTTGACCCATTTCTAATACATTTCTCCCATCTCCCCCTTGCCCTAGCAGAGGAAGAAGGAGAAGGAGAAGGATCCTAGCTTGAGGTCCTCAACCAAGAGAGGAGCTTGGAACCACCATCCTCCACCCCTCTGACATCTCCATCTTTGTTCTTGAGGTGAGTGTGGTTCACCCACTTACTTTCCATCATGTGTGAAGTTCTCTAATGATCCCTTTTCTCCTTTCCCCTTCCTTCTTTACTTGCTTGTGATTGATTGCGATTAATCTAGGGTTTATATGTGTATTTTTTTATTGTTTGAGCATTGACTTAACCCTAGGTTGTAGAGGTTAGGGTTTTCATGAGATTGTTGATTATGAGATTTTGAATGTCATCGAATCATCATTTAACATATGTAACATGTATACATGTCATGAATCATGTTCTCACGTTTGAAACCCTAATCATGTACAAAAGGTTTTCAAGGGCCTTTGGCCAAGAGTAATTTCATGGATCTTTGGACCAAAAAGTAACGGGGAATCACATGGACCTCTCGACCAAGATGGACATGGGGACCCTCAATCAAGTTAATAAAAAGGCATTTTTGCATTCTTATATGATAATAAAACTTAATCAGGGTGTCCAAGGACGACGGTCCTTGGTCACAATGCAGAGCGCTCCAATCATGTAACAGTGAAAAGACACCCACGGTGTTGGTTTGACACCTTAGATTCAGTTTGAGTTTGACTACATGACTGTATGGGTGGTTTTCCACTGGAGGAATTATAATGTGCATTGCCTAACTACCTAGTAGATTTGTGATGTATATCCAAACATGTATCCATATATGCTTATGTTGCATTTCCATTTTCCTACTTCCTACATTGTATGCATGATCACATTCACTGGGACGTATGTCTCATCACACGTTGTGGATTTCATTCTAGACATGCAAGATGTTCTTACCGGAAGTGAAGCCAGATGGATGGGAGGCTCAACGGTGGATTGGTCCTTTGGGAGGCTTATGCTACCCCTTAGGGAGATTTTTAGTATATGTGTATAGTTGTAGGTTGAAATTTGATGTGGAATTGTAGCATTGTATTTTAAGCCACTAAGTGGTATTTAATTTACAATCTTTGACTTCTGTATGGATGATTTCCGCTTATGTAAATGTTGGATTACTTAAGCAATTTCATGTGTTTGATTGTATGTCGATATCGATAATGACGTGAAATAATTTTATAAATATGGAAATAGTGCCTCCAACGGGCATTGTTCCTGAATTCAGAAATTAGGACGTTACATGTCACATGTTCTAGTTTTCCTTTTTCTGTTTGTTTTTTTTTCTTTCGCTCTATTCTACCAAAAAATTTTTGAGACAAGCTCTCAATAAATTTTCAATTCACAATACTTAAACTCAAAATCTTGCTTAAGGAAAAATAATTCCTCCCCACTTAAACCAATAGACGTTGCTTCCTATCTTTATACTTCTCCAATCTTTACACTATGGTATGAATTTCTGCATAGAATTCATTTCAATCGTGATATATGTACCAAGAATAGTGCCTACTGTAAGTGTACACTAAAGACACGTCGATAAGACTAGCCAGCGCAGCAGACAACGTGGCAATGTGAAAAAAAATTGAAAGTGAAATTTGAAAATACAAAATAGAAAACGACAAAGGGGAAATGCATTTTCATTCTCGTTTCGTGGCGAAACTGTGAAACTGCTCCAAAGTAGCAGTCGTAGAAACCACCATTGCTGAGAGGAGAACCTGTGGAGCGAAGGAGGAACACGAGGAGAGAAACGCAGCGTAGGTGGGAAGGGGTCTGTGGTCGTTGTTGGCAAACCAGTTTACTGGTCAATCGGTGAGCGTCTCCTTTGTTCGACGTATACCCATTTCTTTCCTTTGTGATACTTTTATCCACAATTTTTATGCCATTAACCTTTTTATCACACATGATTAACCACAATTACTCAGGTTTATTTTTGCTTCTTATTGACCATATTTATGTCAAATTAACCACTAATACGCATCTTATTAACCACATATACCCACTTATTTCCTGTCATAGTTTTAACCACATATGCTGTTTTATTAACCTCTTCTTCACACATGAATAACCCCAATATATAAAGTTTATTTTTTATTCTTGTTGACCATATTTATGTCTAATTAACCACTAATACACACCATATTAATCATGTATGCCAACTTGTTTCCTTTTTGATAAGTTTTTTCGACATTTGGTATTTCATTAACCTCTTCTTCACACATGATTTACCCCATTATTTGTTTTTTTACTTTTACTTCTTATTAACCATATTTATCTTACATTAACCACTTACGTGCACCATATTAGCCACGTGTAACCATCTCTTTCTTTTCTGATAGTTTTAACCACATTTCGTACTCCATTAACCTCTTCGTCATACATGATTAACCACAATTTCTCATGTTTTTTGTTTTCCTCCTTATTAACCATTAACCATAATTATGTCATATTAACCACTCTTGTACACCAATTAACGACGTTTACCCACTTCTTTCATTTCTGCTATTTTTAACCGCCTTTACTATTCCATTAACATCAACTTCAAACATCAATAACCACAATTCTAAGGTCTTTTTTTAGTTCTTATTAACCATAATTCTGTAATATTAATCACTAATGTACACCATATTAACCATGTATACCAACTTGTTTCCTTTCTAATACTTATTATCCCATTTAGTATTCCTTTATCTTCTTCTTCAAACATGATTAACCACAAAATATCCGGTTTTCTTTTCTTCTTATTAACCATATTTATGTCATTTTAACCACTATTATCCACCATATTAACCTCCTTTATATTTGTTTCCTTTTTGATAGTTTTAACCATATTTGGTGATCTATTAACCTTTTCTTCACACATGGTTAATCCCAAATTTTCAACATTCTTTTTTAGTTTCTTATTAACCATAATTATGTCATATTAACCACTAGTGTTTACCATATTAACAACCTATACCCTCTTGTTTCCTTATTGTTTTAACCAATCATCAAACATCAATATACATAACATACCATTGATAGCACCATACATCAAAATGCCATAACGATATCTAAGGTTCAATACAAACTTTAAGAATACAATTTTCCCATAGTAACAACTGAACAAAAAATTACAATTGGTTACTTCTTATCCATTCAAGGGTCTGTCAACATTTGGTTAACCATTACTGCAGAAACGGTTAACGATGTTATAACAACGGTTAATTAGAACAAATTTTCAAAAGCTTCACCATTTCATTCCCCACTCTTTCCAATTCCTTCCTGTGAACTTAACTGAGTAAACCGTCACAAGTAACATACTTTTCATGTCATCACCTCTTCATTCAATTGTGTTCTTCATTCCCCTCCTTTTACTCACAAGAAATTAATAATTACCTACCCTCATTACATGGACATTAACTTCTAAAATTGTCAAGGGAATTACAAACTTGTTTATATCTTCTTCTGTGCATCCAGACTCCCTTGTAAAAGCAAAACACAATCCCATGTTGTCAACGTACTGTTTGTGGTGAGTTTTAGTTAAATCAAAGTTAAAGATTCCTATGAACAATCTAGGACTGAAATCAAGTCCTCATGGTGGATTCTAAAATAAAGTGATGCAATTGAGAAGTGAGAAGTAGAAAAAGGAAAATAACAAGAAACAATGTAAATTGAAAAGTAAAAGAAAGTACCAAAAAGTTTAAGAAAATGTATTGAAAAGTTGAAAATTTTAAGAACACTGTAAAAAGTTTGACGAATTCTCAAACTGACATACTTTTCGAGTGTTCTCGGATGAGCAAGTAGTTGAAATAATGGTAGACAGTATGTTTTTTTCGAGTAAGTCTTTAAGTATGTAGAATGGAGAAAGATTCGTCTCTAGGACCTATGACTTTGCCCTCTTTATAGACTTTTGACCCTAACGGTCAACTAATTTACAATAGACACGTAAGACAGAATCCCAACTGCCTAATCTAAGACCACACAGGTGTCTTGTCCTCATTAGATGTCTTCCACGTGCCTCCTCTTGTTTGAATTCTGACTCGAAATCTTCATGTGATTTGTTCAAGTCTTCATTCGAAATCTCCATGGATTTTATCTTTCCCTTGACTCGAAATCTTCAGTCAATCTTGCAGAGTCTGAACTTTGGATTCTTCAACAAATTTGGTTAAGTCTTCACTTCGAAATCTTCAAGCAACTTGACCAAGGTTTTGATTCGAATGTGTTATTCTAGTCATGTAGGATTCGAATTCTTCAATGATTCTGATCCTGTAACATTCAAATTCTCTCAGTTAAAAATAACTCGGTCAGATTCGAATTTCTTAAGGATTCTGGTTGTCTTAAGTTTCGAATTTTAGTAGCTCTAAACCTTTAGAATTTATTCTAAGTTTTGAGAACTCTTATACTTGGTTGACATAGTGAATTCGAAATCTTACTTCATGAAACGTATATCATACTTTGTACGTTTCCTTCATATGTCACGTGTCAACTTATGATTGACTCTCCTGCTTCACACTTTTGGTCAGAAACTGATTCATCAGATGAAATTTACTGATAATTTTAGTCAGTTTTCACTTATTTTTCATGTTTAAGCATTTATGGTATTGCTTATGAATTTTTCTTATAAATAGTTATTCTCCTTTTCCATTTTCACTCACCTTGGAAGTAAATTCTCTTCCAAATTACCTCTTTCCTTTTCTAAGAAAGTTAAACTTTCTTTCATAATCTTTTGAGTTTTCTTTACTCGAATTCTTCCTCCTTTGTTTCTGTTTTCGTTTCGAAATCTAGAGAGATTTCTGATATTGGTTGTTACATTCGACCTAAGTTTCGAGTGATTTCATTCGATTTTAGGTTGACGTAATGACCAATGTTAGAAATATTTCTAAGTTCTTTCTTTTGGTCTTTGGGTCGAACGTTATAACCAAAAGTAGGCATTTAATTGATACTTTTACCTAATAATGCCTTAGATTTCACGTCATCTAAGGGAGTGCCTATGTCTTTTGTGGCACTTCCATCTCCCTCCTCATCATAGTTTTACACCCAAATTTTAGGAAGAAAAGGGAGAAAGAGGAGAATCAAGATATGGAGGATGACCTCTTTTGTGTAAATTGTTAGGTGGCGATGTTTGTCTCTTCTACGAATTTTCCTGAAAGATCTCCACCTAGCTTTTACCCTCTAATCGAATTGTAGGGGATACTTATCTTTTTGCTTCTTACTTGATTAATTCCCCTATTCGAAATAGAAAAGAGGTATTATGTATGAGAAGGTAGTGATAAAGGATGCTCACTCAAAAGCTTTATCCTCCATAAAGTTTTCTTCCTTTTCGAAGACCAAGAGGTTCGAAGAAACGGAAGTTTGATTACTCTAGAAATTCCAGAATTTCACCAGAGATGAAGGCTTCTATTTCGAACTACTTTCTTTCTTATAATTCATTATCATTTGTAATAATTTCTATGTAGTTCGAATTTTCTTTTGTAACTTGTAAGCATTCTATTGTATTTCGAATTTTACCTTGTAATTTGTTATATGAATGAAATTCAGTTTCGAATTCAATTCTCTTGTACAAGTTTCTATTTCTTATCTTTATATCGGTAAAATTCAAAACCTTTGTGCCTTTTATTGCTAAGTTTTATTCGAAATCCTTAAGCAATCATTCAAGGATTCTAATTAACAAAGGCATTTACTACTGTGAAGCATTCGAGATACCCTTCAGGTATCAATTTCGAATTTTAATTTAAAAAGATCTCAAATCAGAATCTTCCTTCATTACTAAGATTCATTTGAATTTTGCCTTTATAATGGGAATTGTCTATAATTATAACTTAGTGAAATTTCCAGCCCTAACAGATGTCGCCAAAAATATTCTTATTTCAAAATTTAAATTCTGAGAAATAGAATATTTTACCAAGATTTTTGGCGGGAAATTTCAAATTTCAAATTTTGAATAAACTTCTCAAAGAAGATAACCCTTATCTTTTCATCTTCTATCAGATTTTATCTTCTCCAACACGCCTCAATACTCGGAGTAACCTTTCAACTTCTACGCCTTTTCAACTTCTAACCTTAGTATAAATACGTAGGTTTTACTCTCATTTTTTACCACTCCAAGTTGTCACTCTTAGTAAATCCTCTCTTGAATTTTCGAATTCTCTGAGTTTCCAAAGTGCTCTCTTTTTTCGAAATTCTCTTCCTTTTTCGAAAAATCATCCAATTATGGCAACTGCTGATCTTTCGACCATCTTTACTTCCGGAGAAGTTGTTACTCGAGATCAAGAGAAACTTATCTCCGATCCTTAAGATGAATCAGAAAGACTTCTGATTTGGAAATCTCATGTACTCATTCCTTATTCTGTTACTGAGAAAACTTGTGCGTTCATGGGTCCTTATGACCCTGATTATCTCAAAAATTCTTCTTTCTTTTTTCTTGCTCATTCGAATGAGCATATTCTAGCCTTCGAAAATCCTATTCGGATGGATTTTCTAGATGACTTTCAGCATAAGGTTTTTAAAACTACTCCTTTTTCGAACAAAACCTCTTATATCACATGGCTTGATCAAATTGAAAAGGCCAAAAGCACTGAATGGAAAACACTTGGTATTTTCGACTTCATTCAACTCAGTAGGTATAGTCTGAACTATAATTATACCATGTTGATGGCATCCCTATTTTTCTGGAATAGAACCGCTAATACCTTTTTCACTCCTTATGGAATGATTTCCCCTACTCTTTTTGAAATAGCAGCCATTACTGGCCTAACTCCTCAAGGTTCTATTTATACTCCTAATTTGAAACCAATGTTTCCTTAAATAAAACCAGATATGAAGAAGCCCGCTCATAACCAATTCATTCTTGCCAACATGTCTACTTCTGATATTGTTTCTGACAAAGAGTATGTTGCTTTCTTGGTCTTGTGGCTTTTGCCCTTTGTATTTTTTCGAGATCTATACAAGTTCCTTTTTCTCTAATTCCTTTAGCCCAACTTATTGCTGAGAGCACTAAGATATGTTAGAACCACAGGAAACACTAAAAGAGGGGGTTGAATAGTGTTTTAAACTTTTTGATAGTTTTTGGAAATCTTTTGGTTAAAACATGAATATGGGCACCGTTAAAAATAAGTCTTACGATCAAAGATAGTTGAAACATGTGGAAGATAAGGAAAACAATGTTTCTTCTAAAGCTTAAGATTGTTTTAAACAGAGGCTTCTCAAAGTATCTTCTGAAGATTATTACAAAGAGTATTTTCAGCACAGTTTCTGAAATACTTCAGACTACTAGAGGTTGCCTGAAGTCTGTTCCTGATTTTTGAACTGATCTCTTTCAGACTTACTTCTGAGATTTTATTTCAGAAGTTCTTCAAGGAACATTCTTTGTAAAGCTTCAAATAATATAAGAGATATCTCATGTTTTGTTCATATGAAAGATTATTTTATTGAAATAGTTGTGTTAAGTTTATTATAGAAAATACTGTTCAAGTTCCGACTTAAATATGAAAACTGGAAGTAAAGAGATTAAAGAAAAACTTAGGCATAGAGATTTCAGACAGGCTTTTAAAGAGGTTGTCTGAAGTTTTCAGACGGCTGGTAAAAACTAATTTTAAAAGATGTTTTGTGCCCTTTATAAAATATCAGATTAATTATTCTGACCCCTTGATTAGTATAAACAGAATTGATAAGAGATAAGGGTAAGAAAACTTAGACAAGGAATTTATCCTGGTTCACCCACAAACCCGTGAGCTACATCCAGTCCCAGAGGCAAACCACCACTGGATTTTCCACTATCTGAATTCACATATACAAGTATTATTCACAGCCTCTTCAGGCCTACACAAGTATTACTTTGTTTTCAACTGCCTCTCCAGGCAACTCATTGAAGTATTCTTTTCTATCAAGCCTCTCCAGGCTCTACAACAAGTATTCTTTTCTATCAAGCCTCTCCAGGCTCTACCACAAGTATTCTTTTCTATCAAGCCTCTCCAGGCTCTACAACAAGTATTCTTTTCTATCAAGCCTCTCCAGGCTCTACAACAAGTATTCTTTTCTATCAAGCCTCTCCAGGCTCTACAACAAGTATTCTTTTCTATCAAGCCTCTCCAGGCTCTACAACAAGTATTCTTTTCTATCAAGCCTCTCCAGGCTCTACAACGAGTATTCTTTCTTCCACCAAGCCTCTCCAGGCTCTCAGACACTTATCCAAGTGTAGAGTATTCTTTCTTCCACCAAGCCTCTCCAGGCTCTCAGACACATAAAGTGTTTACAAGCCTCTCCAGGCTCTCAGACATTAATCTTTTCCTGTACTAGAGGTCAACTGAGTACTACTCAGGATACAATGGATAAATCTAAGTACAAGGGTAAGACAGTGATACAAGCATATATGTTTAAGTACAATCCCTATCTCTGATATGAGGAATAACATCCTCTGAGAATTGGCTAGGTAGATACTGACTTTAAGCTCCAGCCTTGTTCTCCAGCCATTGGTTTCCATGGGTTACATTCTCACCCGTATCATTGGAAAAACCAAGGCATACTTGCAGCTTCAAACCATTCTTGGTTCATATGAGATTAAGCACAACTTGGTTGGTTGTTCAACTGAACAACTACAATTTTGACTAACTGATCAATAGATCAGCAGCATGGTTGATTCAAGTAAGCATGGTCAACACCAATAAGATTTTTCTGATATATCTTGATCAACTGATTGAACCAAGTGAATGAGTTCAACATCTTCAAATTCTTCCTTGAGGCTATTTATATGTTCTGTTGGAATATAGCCGTTTGAAGATGATTCATAATACCGTTGAGATGTTGATGATGTGGCTCATGTAGCCGTTACTTAATAGTGTCTCAAACGGTTGCTTCTTCTTTAGCAGATATGTGTTCAGACAGTCCTGTTCTGACACTTCTGTAGATGAGCTCTTTTAGAGAGATTTTCTTGATATTATTTTGCATGTTCTCTCTCTTGATATCCTTTTACTTTTCTTCAGCTGACTTCTGATTTTCTCTGCTTTTCTTAGGAGTGTATATGAGGAGGTATCCGTTGGATTTGTCCTCTTGCTTATTTTGTATATGCTCCTTTTCTGTTTGCTTCCTGACACCATTTCTTCTTTCTTCTTTGAGTGAGGTGTCTTGTTCAATGGCTGTTTCTTGCAGATGATAAAATATGTTTGAATTAAAATATTTCATTCAAACATTTCTCTTTGTTGCTTCTGTTTAGTCTCCTGAGCTTTTCTTGTGCTTTCTTTTGGATTGGTGATGATGATATTTCCGTTGTGATACCACCATTTAGAGAAAGCATTGAATGCTATTCAATCCATCGTGAGACACGCTTCTGGGTGTCTTCACAATTCTGACAGAGTACAACGTTGGTGCTGCTATAAAGCTGCCATCGTTGTTGCTGCAATTTCTGCGTTGCAGAGATTTCCTCAGTGGTGTATGAAATTCAAAATCACCAGGAAAGGTCTCTGTGTTCCTTGCCATAAACGTGTTTGAAAAGGTACGTGCAGCAGAGGTTCAGAACAGTCTTCACAAAGTTCAGCAGAGGGTGCCACGTCATAAGTGAGACTTCAGACAGCACTGATACTTCAGACGGGTTGAACTACTTCAGACAGCTTCAACTCTTTAGACGAGTTCTGCTTCTTCAGACAGCTTCGTTGCTTCAGACAGCTTCTTCGCTTCAGAAAGCTTCCTTGCTTCAGACAGCTTCTTTTCTTCAGACTGCTTTATGTTGTCTTCATATGGTCTTCACGTCTTCAGACGGTTTGCGCACTTCAGACGAGTTACATTCTTCAGACAGCTTCTTTATATTTGATCCTGCATTTGTTCTTCTGATCCTAATCTTCTGATTCTGATAAATATTTCATCCTGAAACACAATCAACAAACCAATACCTCTCTCAGTAGAATCTGTTTATATAATCTTATTTGTTAATCATTAAAACTAAAGGATATTAAGTCTTTAAGTCAAGTTTAAATGCTCAAACTGATTAATAGACTTCACAAGATAGATTTTGCAAGACTTTTGTTAGCCAATTTATATCATTCTTTGGATGATGGCGTTTCAGCTTTGAGGCAACCAAAACCAATAGGGGTATTCTGTGGTCCCTTTTGGTTACTTCAATTCTGGTTAAATGTTATTTTCAAAGGGAAAAGTAGCATTAGACCTCCCAATAGAGTTCCACCTTCTCCTGAAGGCATTAGGCTTTCTTATCTGACTCCTTCAAATTCAAAATCCAATGTTGAAGCCAGTTTCAAGAAATATTTCGAATTCTTTCTTAAGATTCGAAAACATTAAAAATACCTTTCCCCTTTTTCTTCTAGAAAAAATGGACCTACTTGGTTCACTCGTCCATTTGTTTGTGAGACTCCAGGTGCTCAACAAGAAAATCTCGATATTTGGCATGAAGTGTTTCGTTGCCAAGCCATTTGTTCGAGTACCCAAAAGGATATTCGAGTTTATGGATATCAACCAAACTTAGTTTCTCGACAGTTTGGTATTTGCCAAACTCTCCCTTGTCCTATGTATAAGGAATCGAAAGAAATCAGTCTTTCGAATACTTATCCTGAAAATGTCAAAACACTCCTTAAACACTTCAATCGAACAAAGAAACTGGATTTGGCCTTATTTCCTTTCGAGCCAGCTTTCTATGTAAGTGTTGGTTTTCAAGAATGGTGGAGTGCTTATTTTCGAGTTTTCAAATATTTGTGGGAACATGTGCATCTCGAATGACTAGAAATGTTCAGTATGTGCAGACAGGAGAATCCAAGAAGAAAACTAAAGGTACACATATTCGAGAAATTGAAAAGTTTGAGAAATACTTTAAAGTATGTTATAAACCTCCTCCTCGAACTGCTGAGACTGTTGCTGAAGCAACTTTAGTCTTGAAGGAAAAAATTATAGAAAGAATGAAGAAGCAACAATTTTCGAACTTTCATACTTATATGAATCGAATTGACCCTTCGAAATTTTGCCCTAAATTTCCTTGTTTACCAAATGCTCATTTTGCCTTAGCAAAACCTATTCCATCTCCTTTTTAGTTTAAACCAATTTTCCTTTTCGAATTATACAAAACACCTATGAAACAAAAATTCACTTCGACCAAATATAATACCTTGACCTATCCTTTTAATTACCCAAAAGATGTAGTATATGTGGCTGGAAGGGTTGTAAATTTTCCTCAAGGTAGTCTTTGGTAAATACTTCAAATTTCTCTTAAAAATCTTCTTTAGTGAATTTAATTTTTCTTTTCTATATTTTAGCCACTGCTGAAAAAGTTTTCACTAATCCACATGAAGAAGAAAATTAGGAAAGTGACCAAGGTTCCCAACCAAAAATTAAGAGAATAAAGCTTGTGAATTCTCAATCCACTGCTGGTTCTGGTTCTAAATCTTCGAAGAAATCTACTGTAAGCCTTTTATACTTAAGTTTTTATGATTTACCTCGAGAAATTTTGAATGACTTCTAACTTCATTCGAAAATTTTAGGCTTCGAAGAATGTTAATGTTGATTCTTCTCCAAAAAAGCCTTCTGCTGCTGCCACACCCAAAACTTCTCAGGTATACAAGATTTTCATCTATTATTTTCGAATGAATCTTTACTATCCCCTTTTACCTTATTTATTTTTGAATCTTTTAGGCTCCTGTTGCTCCGAAAAGCAAAAAGAAAAGTGACACTGTTAAGAAACAGAAATCAATTGCTAAGGGAAAAGATTTTGTCCTTCCAAATTTCTTTTTATTCCTTTATATGACATGTTTCCTTATTAATTTTTTTTTCGAATTTTTATTATGTTTTCTAGGAAACTTCTTCTGGTTCGAAGGGAAAACAGATTGAAAAATCAAAGACCCATTCTGAGGCTGAAAGGGTTACTGTTTCAAACTCTGCTGAAGGTTTTGATGAAGATGCTCAGGACTTAGAAAAAATTCTAAGTGAAACTGCTAATCCTGTTCTAGAGCTTCTCCAACCTCTTTTTCCTAAGGTTCTTCAGATGACTGAAGCTCTTGTTGATCCAACTCAACAGGATGTGCAACAAGAAGAAAATAAAGAAGATTCTGAGTCTGAAGATTCACAAGAGAATTCTTCGAGCAGCACCTCTTCCTATCAACCTTCGAACCCACAGTTCCATCCAACTTCGAATGTGGAAACTGATCAACCTGTTGCAGTCACTAATTTGGATAAGCTTTTTTATGAAGATCCTATAGCTGCCATGGATAAACTTTTGTCTGAAGAAATCTCTATTTCTTCAAAGTCTCAACAGTCTTTGAACCAGGTTGAGAAGTAAACTCAAGGTCCTTCTATGCTCCCTTATCTTCATGACTTGAAGACCATGGTCTTCTCTGTTAGGACCACAGGAAACACTAGAAGAGGGGGTTGAATAGTGTTTTATAATCTTTAACAGATTTTTCTGAAAACCTTTTAAACAAGTAAACTGAGTTTGAAAATGTTTGAGCAACCTTCCGAAAATAAAAGTTCAGCAACTTGCTGATGAAACTCTGAAGGTTGGATAAAAACAATTTTGAAGTATTTTCGCATGAAGAAAAGATTGTTTTCTGTGTGGATTTATAAAAAAACTTTTCTTAAACCCTCCTTGGTTAGATAAAAACAGATAACAGCGGAAAGTAAAAGAGTTAAGGGTATAGAGAATTCAGCCACAGAAAATTTATCCCGGTTCACCTAGTAACCCAGTGAGCTACGTCTAGTCCCAGGGCAAACCACCACTGGATTTCCACTAATCCCGCAAGATTACAAGTATTATTTGCACACCTAGCCTCTTCAGGCTCAACCAAGTATTCTTTGGACACAACCTCTCCAGGCTAAACCAAGTATTCTTTGGACACAGCCTCTCCAGGCTAAACCAAGTATTCCTTCTTCCTCCAAGCCTCTCCAGGCTCTCAACAAGTATTCTTTGTTCCTCCAAGCCTCTTCAGGATCTCAGACACTTAACAATGTTTACAATGAAGGTTTGTTTAAGCTTATGAGAAACTTAAACTTTTGGGTAACTTGTACAAAGAAATGACTGAGTATAACTCAGGATACAATGAATGAGAAATTCTTGGTACAAGGAAAAATAGAGATACAAGAGTATAGATATTAAACTGAAGTTCTTCTCTGTATTTTGGTCAGCAGGAATTGTTTCTTCAGAGGGTTGGCTTGATAAATATTCTTATTGAGCTTTTGTCGACTCTCATTTGGATTTTACCAGGGCTTCGCCAGGGGTTCACCAAGGATTCCCACACTTAAAGTCATTCAAGAAGCTATATATAGAGTTTAGAAATGAATCTGTTGAAGAGAGATTCATCTACCGTTGTGAGATAGCATTTAATGCGGTTAGAGACGTTGTGAAATAATCTTCTGATAACTTCTGACTTTTGGGCTTTGCAGGTGTCGCAGTCTGCATTACTGCTCTGACGCGTTCAGCAGATTCCATTTAAGATAATACGACTTTGACAGCACGAACGAGCTTTGAAATCATTCCTTAAAAGGATCAAACTTGCTTCAGACGTAAAGGATGTGCTATGACTTTATAAGGCAGCTTCCAGGCTTCAGTCAACGGCTAAAACGAGGTCTTCAGCAATTCTTTTAAGATTCTGTAACACTTCAGAAGGTTGGGATGAATTCAGCATATCTTAGCTCTTCGGAAGGTTTCCTTACATCAGTAGGTTTAATTTGAGGCTTCTTCTTCATAGCTTTTGCTGAAACAGTAAAGCAAAATACTTTCAAGTGGTACTGTTCTTATAATAAATAATCTCTTTTAAAATCAAATTTGTTGTCCATTAAAACTTAGGATATGAGAGTCTTGAATCCGATTTGAACACTGAAATCGATTTTGAGAATCAACATTCTCCCCCTTTTTAATGATGACAAATTTGTTTAAAAAGGAATTCAGTAAATATCTAAAGGGAAAATAAATAGTAAGGACTTAGAAAATACTCCCCCTGTTTCAGATACTTGTTCTGAATTTTCACTCCCCCTGAAGTAAATATTTCTTCCAGAAACATTTGCTTTTAATATCAGAGGGTTTCTTTTCCTTTTTAATACCCCCTTTTGTCATTATTCAAAAGGGTGGGTAGAAGCATACAGGCTCAATAAATGATATTCAATGATCTCAAGGTAGGTAAGCATAATTAATGTTCATGCAAGAGGATGAAAATAATTCAGCACAAAACATATTAAATGCTTCTCAAAGATAATTCATGCACGTAGTCAAGTATTATTGCATATAAGGGTAAGAATATTGTCATATCAAGCAATCAGAAGGTTTAAGATAACACAAAATATGCTTATGAACACATAGACTTTCTGAACTTGGCAAATTAAAAGTTGTTTATCCTCTTGAGATTTGGCTTTGGTTCTACACTCTGAGTGCAAAGAGAAACAACATTCAATTTCCTCATCATAGCCTATAGTCTATCGTTCCTTCTTCTTAGCCTTCTGATATCATCCTCCTTCATTGCAAGCACATCCGCAACATTAGCTTCCTTAAAAATTATGTAAACATGCTTCCAATGAAATGTGATCTCCACAAAACCAACAGGAAAACCATATTCAGCAGGATTGGCCACCAAGTAGATGTAGACAGTTCTAGAATATGGCACAACGGCCCAATCTTGTTCAACATACTCCTTTAGCAGATGATCACAACTAGGAAAGTTCCCAGGGAACCAAGTCTTGAATTCATGTACAGATAGGGAGCTCTTGGTCAAACAATCAACAAAGTCAAATCTGGTCCTAGAGCAAGACCCTTATTTTTCTCTTTCAGCCCAGTAGGATTCCTAGATCCTGTCTCTAGATGTGTGGTCAGAACCCCCATAGGCTTCAAGGACTTCAGGGAGCCTTTCCCATTCTTCTCTATTGAGAGGTACAGGCTTATCCAGATAAGCAGTGTAAAACTTTGGTTCCTTCCCTTTATCATTAGGACCTTCTGCAAAGGGTAGTCTGGGCACGATCCTGTCTGGTTGCCTGTATATCTTTGTGGTTGGTTTCATGGTGAGAGCAGTGGGAGGCTTGAATCCCCTGTAGCTTGCCTTTTCAGCAACATGCTTGGCATAAACCTTAGCTTCCATGTTCAGTCTCCTGATAAAGATCCATTCTTCAGCAGGTATCACTGCCGCATCAGCTGAGTTAACATCTATCTTCTTCCAGTAGTGCCTGGGAGGTTGTACACCTTGTCTGATTTTTTCAATCTGATCAGACCCTCCCCCTGAGCTATTGACCATCCTCCTCAATCTTGCATCTTCAATAGAATCTACATGCAGACTTGCTTGCATGGGAGGCTTGAGTGGCAAATGATTCTTGAATTAAAGTAGCTCCTCATACAGGTTAGGAAACCTGGGTAGCCTTCTACTTTGATATCAGCCATTCAGATAATATCTATGAGTGAATTCAGCAGCCTTCAAAAGATCTTCAAGACAAAGAATAGGAGCAACCTTATCAAAAGTAGGTCTTCTAGAAATATCCCTTGTCTTTGGTTTCCACATCCTTTCCCTCAAAGACAAGTTGCCTTCAAAAGTAAAGACACCTTTCTCCTTCAGCACATAACTACCTTTAGAATTCCATTCAATGGATGTAGAGAGAGTATGCCCTTCATATACAACTATAGCAAGGGGATTTTCTGATTCTTCATTACTTTCTTCGAAGATAGTTCTTGTGAGCTCAGCGAGTATATGACTTATTTCATCAGCACCTGGTTCCATCACCATGGAGTTATTAACAGGTTCTACAACCTCTTTCCTGACAACAGCTGCAACAACCTTGTCAACATTTGATTCTTTATCAGAGACCTCAGTAGGTTCTTCAAGGTTAATGATAGTAGGGGTATCTACGCTCTCAGCACATGGAGCAGTATCAGACTCAGCAGGTTCACCTTTATTTTGGTCGGTAGGTGCAACCTCATCAGCTTCATTTACTTCAACAGGTTCACCAGGTGGTGTAACCTCTTCAACCTTGTCATCAGTAATAGGTTGGTTTATTTCTGTTGAGGTAGTAGGGGGATCTACCATAAGAGGAACAATGATTGGATTATCTACATCTTCCAAATCCTCTTTAGTAAGGTTATCAAAAATAACCTTGATCTTTTTATACGGTTTCTCAGCTGGTACAGGTTGTGCAACAGGTATAGCTTTCGAAGCAGCTTCCTTAATCTTCTTCTGGTACAACTTTGTCCAATCAGGCAAGACAAAAGGTGTGGGATCCTTTACCTTTCTTTTCAAGATTCTTTCTCTCTTCAAATCCAAAACAGATTTTGGTTTATCCTGCTTAAGAGCTTCATGAACAATCCCTTCATCATTCTTCGGGATAGTTTTGCTCCTAGTGATCATTGGTACATGAGCAGGAGCAGGTTCTTGAGCTAGGGAGGGCAACCTCTTCTTCTTAGATCTGGTCACCTTGGAAAGTCTCTTCCTTTTGCTTCCAGTTCTTCTTTCAAATTCCTCATCTTCTAGCATTGCCTTATGAGCAGCTTCAACCAAGGTTCTATCATTTTCTTCTTGCTCCTTTCTTCTCCTTGCTTCCTCTTCCTCAATGGCAGCAACAATTTCTACTACCTTTTGGATCTCAGGGTATGGATGTAGAGCAGCAAGTGGTTTTATTGTGAGTGGGTCAGATGAACTTCCACTCTCAGACCTATCCATCTGAGCCTGTCCCTTTGAAGAAAAGGTAGGCCTAGCAGCTTTAGCAGTCTCTCCAGAAGCCTGACCCATAATTTCAAAAGGTTCATCTTGAACTTTCTGAACAGGTTCAAGTTCCTGTTGAGTGATTGCTTTAGCTACCTTCTTAGATGAAGTGGCCCTTTGATACGACGCCTCTACTTCTCTCACTCTTTCCAGATCAGTAGGAGAGAGAATTTTCTCAGAGATCTTAATCTTCTCAGAGACCTTTGTCCTTGGCCTCTTCTCCTTCTTCTCAGGAGTAACCTCAACAGATTTAAACTCCTCTTTGTGGATGTCACCTTGTAGTTCTTTTTCAAGGATATCCATCATCCCCTTCTGAGAGCGAGCAGCTTGAGCCTTCTGACTTGGCTCAGAGGCAGTTTTCTTTAGAAGTCCCATTTGTTTCACCGTTGTAGCATTGAAGAAGCTTGGGCGCTTGTGATCAAAAAGAGGTTCCACTTGTACCCCATAGTGCATCAAAATCCTCATTATTAGGGTATTATGAGGTAGGTTTGTTGCGGAGTCTCGAGTTCTCCTTGGCATTCCATAAAGAATAACCCAGGGTAGGTTTATCTTCTTCTTCTCCATCAAGTGAATGACACAGAACTTTGCCAAATCAGATATATGATCCTTGCCACATCCTTTGGGAATGATACAACATCCCAAAATAGCAAGGAGTAACCTAAGGATAGTATTCATACCAGTTCCCTTAGGGTTTAAAGGGTCTACCTCACCGAACAGCATCTTGTTTGATTTTCTAGCACCTCCATTTTTTGCTTCCCAGTCAGCCATGTAAATAGCCCTTTCACTTTTGACACCAGTGACTTCTTCCAGTACCCTGTTGTCAATTATGATCTCACGGCCCAACACAGATGCTTTCAGAAACATCTTCTTGTTACCTTCCACTTCCCTGATAGTCCTCCAGAACTCGTAAACACTGGCCTCGTGCCAGCCACAATCGATTACTTCAAAGAAGGGTAACCATCCAGCACATTTGAAATAATCTTCAAGGTCTAGCCCAACCTCGGCAAGATTTTTAAAATCAACACTTCTGGATGGAACAATATTTCCACTAGCTTTAGAAGCAGCACGCACATTCTTCTTGGAGGCCATTTGAGTTGTAGAGAGAAACTTGAGAAATTAGGTTTTCTGGAAGGTCAAAGGATGCAGAGAGATTTCACAGCAAGAGAGAGCAAAGAGAGAGTGACTTGAGACTAGCTTCTGCTGAGATATATAGGTTTAGGTAGCACTAATGATGATAGAGACTGGCTGCGCAGACTTGGGGAGACGTGCAATCGTGCAGATTCAGAGAGTAAGTGAAAAGCCAACCGTCTCGGAGTGCCACGTCATAAGGTTCCAATTTCAGAAAGTATGTGTTTTCAGCAGATATATAGATTTCAGCAGACACGCACACATCAGAAAGTTCATGCATCTCAGAATGAATATATGTGTATACAAATTTTCACACATTTTCAAATAGACATGGATATTTGTGCTATAATATGAAACGATGTTACCAGCAGAGATACTTTTGGATTTGCATTTGTTGAGACCCAGCATTGTTTCCAATTTGCCTTTGTTGCATCGGATGAGCAAGTAGTCATAATAATGGTAGACAGTATGCTCTTTTCAAGTAAGTCTTAAGTATGTAGAATGGAGAAAGATTCATCCCTAGGACCTATGACTTTGCCCTATTTATAGACTTTTACCCTAACGGTCAACTAATTTACAATAGACACGTAAGACAGAATCCCAACTGCCTAATCTAAGACCACACAAGTGTCCTGCCTTCAATAGATGTCTTCCACGTGCCTCCTTTTGTTTGAATTCTAACTTGAAATCTTCATGTGATTTGTTCAAGTCTTCATTCGAAATCTCCATGGATTTTATCTTTCCCTTGACTCGAAATCTTCAGTAAATCTTGCAGAGTCTGAACTTTGGATTCTTCAACAAATTTGGTTAAGTCTTCACTTTGAAATCTTCAAGCAACTTGACCAAGGTTTTGATTCGAAATTTTGTGTTATTCTAGTCATGTAGGATTCGAATTCTTCAATGATTCTGATCCTGTAACATTTGAATTCTCTCAGTTAAAAATGACTTAGTCAGATTCGAATTTCTTGAGGATTCTGGTTGTCTTAAGTTTCGAATTTTAGTAGCTCTAAACCTTTAGAATTTATTCTAAGTTTTGAGAACTCTGATACTTGGTTGACATAGTGAATTCAAAATCTTACTTCGTGAAACGTATATCATACTTTGTACTATTCCTTCATATGCCACGTGTCAACTTATGATTGGCTCTCTTGCTTCACACTTTTGGTCAGAAACTGATTCATCAGATGAAACTTACTGATAATTTTAGTCAGTTTTCACTGATTTTCATGTTTAAGCATTTATGGTATTGCTTATAAATTTTTCTTATAAATAGTTATTCTCCTTTTCCATTTTCACTCACCTTGGAAGTAAATTCTCTTCCAAATTACCTCTTTCCTTTTCTAAGAAAGTTAAACTTTCTTTCTTAATCTTTTGAGTTTTCTTTACTCGAATTCTTCCTCCTTTGTTTCTATTTTCGTTCCGAAATCTAGAGAGATTTCTGATATTGGTTGTTACGTTCGACCTAAGTTTTGAGTGATTGCATTCGATTTTAGGTCGACGTAATGACCAATGTTAGAAATGTTTCTAAGTTCTTTTTTTTGGTCTTTGCGTCGAACGTTATAACCAAAAGTAGGCATTTAATTGGTACTTTTACCTAATAATGCCTTAGATTTCTCCTCTTCTAAGGGAGTGTCTGTCTTTTGTGGTACTTCCATCTCCCTCCTCATCATAGATTTACACCCAAATTTTAGGAAGAAAGGGGAGAAAGAGGAGAATCAAGATATGGAGGATGACCTCTTTTGTGTAAATTGTTAGGTGGTGATGTTTGTGTCTTCTTCGAATTTTCCTGAAAGATCTCCACCTAGCTTTTACCCTCTATTCGAATTGTAGGGGATACTTATCTTTTTGCTTTTTACTTGATTAATTCCCCTATTCGAAATAGAAAAGAGGTATTATGTATGAGAAGGTAGTGATAAAGAATGCTCACTCAGAAGCTTTATCCTCCACAGAGTTTTCTTCCTTTTCGAAGACCAAGAGGTTCGAAGAAACGGAAGTTTGATTACTCCAGAATTTCCAGAATTTCACCAGAGATGAAGGCTTCTGTTTCGAACTACTTTCTTTCTTGTAATTCATTATCATTTGTAATAATTTCTATGTAGTTCGAATTTTCTTTTGTAACTTGTAAGCATTCTATTGTATTTCGAATTTTACCTTGTAATTTGTTATATGAATGAAATTCAGTTTTAAATTCAATTCTCTTGTACAAGTTTCCATTTCTTATCTTTATATCAGTAAAATTCAAAATCTTTGTGCCTTTTATTGCTAAGTTTTATTCAAAATCCTTAAGCAATCATTCAAGAATTCTAATTAACAAAGGCATTTACTATTGTGAAGCATTCGAGATACCCTTCAGGTATCAATTTCGAATTTTAATTTAAAAAGATCTTAAATCAGAATCTTTCTTTATTACTAAGATTCATTCGAATCTTGCCTTTATAATGGGAATCTTCTATAATTATAACTTAGTGAAATTTTCGGCCCTAACACGTACCATACCCCTTTATGATTCCTAGAACTATAACAAAAAAAACTAGGAACATGTCATGATCAATCAATTCTATGTATTGTAACTTAATTCTACCCTTAATCCTTTTGCTTCTTCCTTTTCCTATGGTATACAGTCCAAGGGGTTCTAACCCGTCCACTAACCACTCGCTTCTTTGATTTGCCCTTTCAGTCTCATGTACATGTTTGATCCTTCATGCTTCTTCAATTCCTCCACCTGAGGTTCAATTTGTTCTTCATCTTCCCACCTTACATTAAAACAAAACTCAGATTTCCAATAACAAGCTCTATTCAATATGTCAATTACATTAACCTGCAAGATTACAATGGGCATACATTTCGACTCAACTTCATCACTTCTCCGATCAACAACATTATCATCACAGTGTACATGTCTTTCATTTTCCCCTCTGCCTTCATCCATTCCCAACTTAATAATAGACCCACTTTGTATTGCATGCTTTAGTGCAAGTATTCCACCTCAAGTGTCGAAATCATCTTCTCAAGATCCTTGTTCTTTGCAAGTAATTCCTCATGTTCAACATGCAGACTCTCTATGTCATAAACAGTTTGCCTCCAATGAGCAAAACCACTACCAGCTCGACGCAAAGCTTCCTTCACAACTTCATGTTGAACTTCTTCATTTGTGGCAGCCAACTCACAAACTACCTATTAGTAACAATGGTCATCATAATATTAGCACCTTTACCATTCCATTTTGCACTTGGCTACTATTATTACACATTCAAAGTAATATCAAAGTAATACATAATAAGTCTTTACCTGATTCTTCTGAAATGCACATGAAATTTGTCTTCCTCTAATCCCACAATTTCCTAATATTAGAAAACGAGGAAAGCAATTAACCCCAACATTTCTTTTTTCAGCTTGCAATGTGAGGTGGTCCATAGCCCATATCTACAAACACAATGGCCAAATTACATTCCCTTGATTTAAATATTTCTAACATAATCACTAAACTCTGCAATCTCAAACAATAATTTAATATGCCTTCATTAAGTAACAAATACCTGCAATACCGACGTGCACCCTGTTAAGTGAATCTGATGAGCATTCTTCGCCTCACTCAACCGACCACTAGTCCTACTTAAGCTACACACCAAGTCCTCAAAAACAGCAAACCCCCCAATTATATTTGTCAATTGACTCCAGGTAATCTAACTTTTTTAACAATGCATCACTAATTGTGGGACTGGTTTTAGGAAAATAAAACTCCAAAAATCCTAATAGTATATACAACCTACAAAAATCATCAACTTCCTCATCACTATCTACTTCTCTTAGTTTTTCATACACACTTGCAGTAGTTACTTTTGCCCCTCCAAACAACCCTTTTGTGTGACTATCACCTACTTCGTCAAACACAACCTTTTCTCCAACTATACGTAACCCCAACGCAAAGCATACATCCAACGACGTAAAAGGTACAACAATGCTTCTTACTCTAAATCCTCCTCCCCGCTCATCCCACCTTAGAGCTAATTCTCTAAATAATTTAACCGACATGTTCAACTTCTCAGGCATTTTCATTAGCCACTTAAATGATGTGCATCCTATCTTCCTTATTTGCACTTTCGAAAGATTTTTATTAACTTTGACAAGCAACTTTGGGTCACATGTCCTCCTACAACGTACCTGTTTCACAAAACCAGCAAGTCCATCACTGCATCAACTACCAAATAGCAATAGTTGAATTTCCATATTATAAAACTTTCAACCAAGGCATACCTTTTTTGACTTTGGGGCCAAAGTTATATCTTCTTCATTACTTGTTTTCCTCATCTTCACATCAAGGGTGTTAAAAGTCCTTCATTCTGCATTTAAAAGTTATCCTGCCTACCCAACTTCTCGTACATCATTAACTTATAAAGCCACTCTTCATGCAATAATTCATTCTTACATTCTGTTAGTTACTGGTTAATGTTGCTACATTTTGTGGTTAACACACTTGCAAATTTGGTTAATCTTTCAGCTCCCATAACTTCACAACTATTGCTTTTTTCCTTGACCAAAGAGAACACATAACATACAGGGACTTCACCCACTACTTCAACCAAAACAACTTACTACCTAATTTTTGTTCAAGATAAAACCTACACAACTATCTTAACTCCTCACTTTCACCTCCATCACATAAAGGGATCAACAACAGATTGAGTTCATCCTACCATTCTTACCTTTGTCTTTAGTTTTCCCATTCCTCAACGTTCGCACACAACGGTGTTTAGCGGATTGCTTCTACAATCTCCTTTTCCTTTCACAATTTGTTTGCTCCGTTGAAGAACACCTTTCCCCTTTCCAGATTGCAACACAGCTTCCACGTCCCCTCCGTCCAAGAAGCTTCTTCCTCTTTCCCAAATTGGCACACAGTTCCTACGTCTAAGTTTCTTCTTCCCACTTTACTGGTTCACGAAAATAGAAGTTGTAAACCCCTTTCCACTTTATCTTCTCCTTTACGTTTTCCTAATTCCCCGCTCATTTTTCGATTTCCACTTTTTATTTTCTAATGCAATACGCGACAAAAAAGGCCAGTTGTGTAACCAACCACGTGTTTTAGGTTGACTCAGATTGGTGTATAATTGCGGGATACGGTTTACGGGACAAATAACATTTCCGAATTCATTTTTATGTCATCTCACATACAGATTTCGAAAGATTGATTCTACTTAATATTTAATATATACAATCCAGGCTAGATTATATAGTCAACATTAATTCACAATACTTAATGCACCTTATTCTCAGACACCTACACACAACACAATTTTTTGTTTTCCTTTAACAACAATACTTAACCTTCATAATTGAGTCCCGTATCTATCAGGTGTCTCATTGAACAAAAATATTTATGGATGCAGAATAAGAAAGCACATAAATCAAAAGAAATACATAGAAAAGCAATTCCCATTTAAGAACTCATGGATAATGGTAAGATTATCAGAGTATTGTTAGGATTCAACTTACAAAGGTATAAGTTACACCATTGATAACTTCATTTACAATGTGAAATTTACCGATCAAACTATTAAATTATAACTACTTTTTATCATGATTATTTGTTAAATTTTATAAAATTGACATCAATAAACCCACAATCAAATCATTTTTATTTTCATATATTTCATAAATATATAAAACGTGAATATTGATGACATATTTCATTGACATAACAAATAATTTTGTATTAATGCAAAATTTCATAGATATGATCTACATAACAGTAACTTATAATCCAATGGTAGATTTCGAAATGCATTTATCCAATAAAAAATTATTCAATTGTGTAAGACTAAGAGTTGAAGTGACTTGCACCGATGTAAGTTGCACCCTCCTCTTATCCATTTTTTTATAAATACTTGTGCATTTTAAAGATAAGAGTTATTTAGATAGAATAATGTGTATATTGATGCGCATGAGACAAAATGATTAATAATATGTACATAAAATTTATTAATAAAATTTAACTATACAGCCTAGATCCCCCTAAAAGAAAATACAATCTATTAAGCCCATTTATCAAAGAAACTGATGATAAAACATTACAACAACAACCACAAGATCTTTTCCTACTAGTTGGGAAAAGAAACTGATGACAAAACATTCCAAAATCCAGTGTACTGGTGGTTGCTATCTGTCATCTCTTTTAGTTGGTCGTTCTTCTTGAATTTCTTCCAAGTCTTCATTCTCAAGTCCTCTACCAGCTTGCTGTTTCCAATACGCAACCAGCTTCTTCAGTCGTGCTATCTCTTTTGATGTAACATTTTTGCTAGGGTCATTCACTATAGATCTCACTCTTGATGCATACCTAAATAAACATACAGATTATTTTTAGAACATAAGAGAATATTAGCTGAATCAAAGTACAAAAATATGTGAAGCCTAACCTTTTTCATGATAAAGAATAGCAGGAATAAAAGAAGATAAACATAACAAAGAAATAACATACATTAGAGAGTTATGTGTCTCATCCAAGTTTGATTCTGCTGGAGAAACATTCACAAACATGAGAGTTTTGGCATTACCACCAAGTGAATCACTCATCAACATAGTTAACTTGTGATTCCTATAAGGTGTGTGTTGACCACCAGAAGACAAAGCACTTATAACATCTCCAAGTGCTGATAATGATTTGTTGATACTTTGTGCTTCCTTGAGTTGACTCCCTGTAGAGCCTGACTTTTTCACTCTTTCTGAACCAGCAAGATCCACAAAACTCAGCTGTAAGTCAAATCCAACATAAAATAAGTAAACATCAGCAACGTGCTCAAGAAACAGCCAATGTCCATGTTGTTACTTGATAATTAAGCAATATTTTATGCAGATATACTGTCAAGTGTTAACAGACTCCCAAGAGTGAGTTAGGAGAAATAACAATAACCACATAAATAATTATCAGAAATTGAGAAATATGAACTGAATTGCTTGAGTCAATTGAACTTGGCATATTAAGCATACAAATACATTACAATTACAATTAGTGATGCCAATTGGTAGGGTACTGCAGTACTTGTCCTTGTCCAGATACCTGCTTTTTGAAATATCTGTACCTAAAACCCTACCTGTGTAGATAGTAACTTTAATACTGGAAACTTGTTAACATTTAGACTTGTAAATAAGGAAGGAAAAAGAGGTGTCCAATTCTGTGATGAAAAAGCCAAATTTTGTCTTCATAGGTTGAAACTTTCAACCTACTTGAAACAAACTCAGATCAAAGAGTATGGTATTTTGACCTTGGCCTGGCAAGATGTTTCAAGGTAGCAAAGGCCATCCTGTTCCTTAGTACATCCAATCATCCACCACAAATCCTTGTCCTAAAAGACAAGAATCCTTGTCCTGTTCCAGCACCTTTCACAATGATGGAGTGGTTTACTGCAATATGTACACCACAAACTGCAATGATTTGCTCCCTTTTATGAACTAAGTTTTCCATCTTTGGAAGATGACATTTTATCTGTCACCTTTGCTTCTGTTTTGGTGTGATAGCAGTCACTGTGGCTAAGATCTCACTAATTTGGGTTCAAGCATAAACTCTTTCCTACTTTCTTCACTTCGGAATAATGGATACAACCTCATTAAAGTATGGAACTTTGATTTACCTAGAATTTGTATCCACACTAGAATTTTTTTCTGAGTGCATGAAAATACAAATATGGAGGAGGAGTATTCTAGATTTGAGGCTCGGGAGGCACTGCCTTGAGTGGCCACGTGGGCGTGGTGCTCAGCATAATGGGAATACCTTGGCCCAGTTGTGTCTTGGCCCAGTCTGATCGTGCCTTGGGGCACATGCAAGTTTGGGCCCTATTGGGCCACCCTAGAACAATTAAAATCAGCTATTTACAAGAAGAATAAATAAGATGAAGAAATTTCCTAGGGAACTAACATCCCAATGTTGTTTGGAACTAGTTATTTATTGAATAATGTGTTAATTCCAATATCTTATGTTTCGAGTGCCGCTTGAAACTTCTTAAATTTTTAGACCGGGTCTAACTCAATCCCAAAAACTAGCTTGTATAATGAGGATCGGACAATGTTTATATATTTACTTGGCTTTATCTCTAAACAATGTGGGACTCCCCTCACACCCAAATATGGATATCTATAGCGTGAAGTTTGCAGGACTGCACATCTACAGGGGTGGTCCAATAAAAAAGGATCATCTAAGATAGACCCTGATACCATCTTATATTTTTAATAGGGTCTAGCCGTACCCCAAAAGCTAGCTTGTAGAGTGAGGATTGCCCAATGTTTATAAACTCTTACATGGCCTTATCTCTAGGCAATGTGGGACTCCAACAAAACCAATTCCAACCAATGACCAATTCCAGTGGTATGTGAATTTCAACAATAATAGAGATCAATTTTTGGTTTAGGGAATAGTACTTGGGAGCGAAAGCCAGGACTTTGGAATTTCCTGTGGATGGAAGAGTTAATTCTTTATATTCATTATTTTCCATCTTCCCTCTTGCTTCAGAATTTGGGAGAAGGGGGATAATTTTTCCATTACATACATTTCAAGTCCTAGACAATGATATAAACTTGTTCAAAAGAAAAAAGAAATATGTAAAGAATACCTTTCCCCTTGCAACTGTCTGACTTTGAAGGTTGGTACTTTCAATTACAATCGATAAAATAAGATGAGATCTTGAACTTTCTTCATTCATTTGGGTCCCCGATATATGCCTCCGTTCAGATCCCCTTTGTATTATATTATTTAACTCTTCAATTGAAGAAACTGACATAACAGTTACATTTTCCACAACAACCATTCCCTATCATCAAAGAATTAAAAACAAAAAAAAACCATTAAGATTATGATTATGAGCAGCACATGATATATTAATTTTGTAACATAATTCTAGAGTATTTTCCAAAATTTTCATTTGAAAACTTATTTTAAAATGTTTCCACAAGGTTGCAAAAGCACCCTAACTCAACAATTGCTAGAATGCATGGTGAAAAAATAGGTCAGTGAATTTTCTAAGTAATTTAAAAGTATGACACCAAATATTATAAACAACAAAACAGGCCAGTGAATTTTCTTATTGGGAAATCAAAATTAAGCATGCAGATTTACACCTTTAAATCCTTTGTAACTTTAAATGTATAACGGAATGTTTACAAATGGAAATTCACAATGACAACATAAATCATTACCGTGGAATCCTTCTTGATATCCAATTTTAAATGCTTGGCATTTTTAGGTAACAGTAGATCTATAAGGGTATCTTGATATAATTCCACCATGTACACCTGCATCATCAACACAAGAAGTCAACATAGGACAAGAACCAGAGTTTTGTAGAACTCCTATCATTTATTGTGGTGAGCATCACTCAATATTACACAAAAAGACAATCGAAAAGAAAAAATAGAGTATACTTTAATAAGAATTATGTATTAAAATTAATTCTTTAATCATTTATCTTTTGAATGTTTACATGTACACAGTGGATTCAATGACAACTATTTTCAACCTGAAGTCCTGAACAGAAAAGTGGAATTTTATTCATCTCCATTTTATAAATATTACCTTCAAAGAAAAAGAATACTTGTTATTATCCCTTCTTAAAATTCTAAACAGTTCTGCAATAGCACGAGGAGTAAGTCCGGGGTTGTCTTCACTTCCATAAATTGTAAATGTCTTTCCAGAACCAGTTTGACCATAAGCAAATATGCAAACATTATAACCATCTACAGCAGATTGTACCAAATACTGCATTGCAAAAAAACAAAAATTAGTAATGAGTTTAAGAAAAGGTTATATATGCTCCCATAAAGACATGACTATTATCTTTAAGTTGTAATGCTAAGACTTGCCTTTGTATCCTCAAACACACTTTCTTGAGTTGCATCACCACCAAAAACACGATCATATATGTATTGCTTTGACTTATCATCTTTCCATTGATATTCAACAGTATATTCATCTACCGCAATAAGAGCTTCTCTTTCTTTATCAGCAATCTCCTTTTCACTCAGAGGTCTTAGTCGACAGTAAACTCTGATCTTGCCTTTCATGTCTAAAATATAACAAAGTTCCAAGGTTGGATATATGTCAGTTATATATGCATATCTGCACATTCACACAGACTTAATTCCAAATACAAATAGTTTTTGTCACCCACCTTCTATTATATTAAAATAACGCTTCCTTAAAACCTGTTCTTCCTTATAAAGAATTTCCATTTCAGCTAGTTGAGCCCCTTGCATCTTCAGTATGGCAGCTGTCTGTTCATTTTTTCTATCAATGTCCTGTATAAAAAAATGTTCTTATGTTTTAAGCTAACACAAAATAAAGTGAAAAGAAATAAAATATTAAAACCTATATTCATTATTATACAATTGAAGCAGTGAAACTAATGAAATGAGAGTATCAAAACCTCTTTCATTTCTCGCAATTCATCTAGCTCCTTTAAATTATTCTGCAACGCAGCCAAGTCAGAGTCCTTGACTGAAATAGTAGACTTAGCAGCCACCAATTCTTGTCTACACTCTTCTAGCCTTCTTTCAAGGTCATACACTACAGACTTTGTAGCTCTGCGTTCTTGCTCAATTTTTCGTTGAAGAGAACTACTCTGCATTACAATTACCATCATCATCTTTAAACTTCTAGTTTTCTAATTTAAAATTATGATTTTTAATGTTTTATGTTACCTCTTCAGCATTCCTTTTCTCAAGCCCAGATAACGTCTGTTCCAAAATCATTTTTTCACTTGTCAAGGTTTTGATTGTTTCCTTGGCTGCATGCAGCTCATCTTTACATAGTTTTAGCTCATATTTAAGCTTTTGTAGCATCTGTTGGTACCACCCAAAGTTTCAGTTTGTACATCAGAAGTAAAATTAGAAATATTATTAAAAAGATGGTATTGTGTGCATGAATAACAGTTTCATAAAATATCTTACTTCGTTATTTGCTCCAACAAGATCCTGTTTGGCAGTGTTCTCTATCACCGCATTACTCAACTTGGCCATCCTTGCTTCCATATTCCTTTTCTCTAGAATTGCAGCCTGATGGATTGCATGATTACTAAGACACGTCAACAATGTAGAGATAAAATAAGACTTATTTCATGATGTCAAGACCTTTACCTGCAGTGCCTCATCTTTTTCTTTGCATAATGATCTAAGCCTGTCACAGTCACTTGTAACTGCCTCAAGGTTTTGCTTATCAGCTTTTAAGGATTCCTTCAATCCCTCCAATTCTTCTTGCATTTTCTCTTCTTGCTCTTGCTTCTCATGCAATTCTTGAAGTAACTAATCAAAGATAATTTACAATTATAACTATTTATAGAAACACATGCATTAGACATCCTATATGACATGAAAATAAAATTTTCCATTTACATTGATAACTTTAAACTATCACAAGTCCCTTTATTCAAAGACAAGTAGTACCAAATTTCAATTTTGACTAGCCAAAGGGAAGCAAATGAGTCTTAAAGGTTTTATTTACTATGCAACACATCATTGAAATTTCTATAGGTTTTATAGAAGAGGATGTTTGTTGAATGTTGTGTCTAATGCAGACCACACATGTATGTATTTATATTATTTACAGAATCAATTACAATAAATGATGAGCCTACAAATCAGTAATCAATCATCCTAATTTACCTATGTATCTGTAACAGCTAATTCTAATTTAACATGTGACTAATTATCATCCTAAGTTCCTAACACTAAATGATGAGCCTACAAATAAATGATGAGCCTACACTATTTATATTATTTACAGAATCAATTACAATAAATGATGAGCCTACAAATCAGTAATCAATCATCCTAATTTACCTATGTATCTGTAACAGCTAATTCTAATTTAACATGTGACTAATTATCATCCTAAGTTCCTAACACTTCCCCTCAAGCTGGAGCATATATGTCATATGCACCAAGCTTGTTACAAAAGTATTCAACACAAGGGCCTCTAAGGGACTTGGTGAACATGCCAGCCAGCTGATCACTAGAATTGACAAAATCAATCGTGATTTCTCCAGAAAGAACCTTCTCTCTCACAAAGTGACAATCAATCTCTATGTGTTTGGTTCTCTCATGGAAGACCGGGTTTATTGGTTCAGTTTGGTGTTTGTTGTAGAACAAACATAGCATACTATATTATACATTAGAAGCTTAGACTTACTTGATCAGCATTTCTTTGAGATTCTTCAACATGTTTTGATAAATCTTGAATACGCTTCTCATATAATTCTAAATTAGGAGGCTTGAAACTATTAGAAATATCTCCATTCAAAGAACCACCAACAGCGGACCGTGCTTTCGAATAGCGGCGCAGCATTACATCATTTATATGTGTTTGAAGAGCTACGCAAATTTCTTCTCCCTACAACAAAGTGATAATGTTAGTGAGGAAAAATAATATCAAAATAATGACTTGTGTTGTGTAATGTTAACAAAGGTGTTATACCTGCTTGGTTTCAAACTGGAATATATGAAGAACACCTGCTACTCGCATTTTAAAAAAGACTGCTGTATTGCTGCTTCCGAATTGCATTATGTCTCTCAATTCAGCTGAGTGTAAATACTCCTTAGGAACTGGACGAAAAAAATGAATCTATAGACAATCGATTAAGAAAAAGCACACAATTAAAAGCACAATTCATTTTTTAATGTACTATATAATTTAATCAGTTTATTATTCTATTTGATCATACCCCTCTTTTATTAATTCCTAATATTATTCGTCCAGGTAGAAGTCCAATAGGATCATCAATCTTGCGAACATTGAAGAAAACAGAATTCCCATAAGGAAGTGCTCTCAATATACGCAGAAATTGTTGTCTTGCATCATCTTTTGTCAGATGCACCTAATAAAAGGGGAGAAAATATTATATTAAGGAAAATAAAATGAAAGAAATTCACAAGTAAATATTCATCAATTATAAAGCATATGCAAAAAGCAAATATCAATTATCATATTTAAATTTAAAATCAATACAAAAGTGAAAAATGACTCAAGTTACATGTACACTGCATGGCTTGAAAATAGTTAACAACTCACACGAAAATAATCCAACTTTTTCTTAGTTATCACTAATTGAGGTCAAAGACAAATAAATAGATGGCTTTCTCATACCAATGAATGATAACGAGAAAGAATATCAAACTCCCATTCTCGTTTCGCCCGTGTCATTGAAATTTGTCTAGGAAGGAAACGCTCCAGAAGTGAATTCCAGTTACTAAGAATTACAAAATCTCAATTAGTTAAATCACAAAGGTATAGGAAATAAAAATTGACAAGTTCACTCATGAGGACAAATTTAAAGGGCACTAAACACTGTTACAAGATAGTAATTGCAAAACGAACATTGAAAATCACTTACGTGCATGATTCAGGTGTGCTAATAAATCCAATCTCAGCCAAGATTTGTAACGCAGAAAGCTGAGCAGCATCATCCCTTCCAATAGGATAATTACCCAAAATATAATCATGCTGCAACTGTAACAACACATCCAGCATCAACAAATCTATAACATAAGAGGTACTTGCAGTTGCAGCTTCATACTTAAACTAGAAATGCTTTTAATTTGTTGTAAGATTTCAAAATTAAAATGCATGCTTGTGCATAGGACACTTGCAACTAAAACAACACATCCAGCACCAATAAATTTATAAACATTAAGGTAATTGAAGCTTCATACATAAATTAAATATGCTTTTAATCATTTGTAAGGTCTCATAATGAAAAGGCATACTTGTACATAGGACAATTGCACAAACATTGGATCTGTCACAGCTTCATCTGACTCACGAAATAACTTTTTCTTGAATATCAGTTTACAGTGCAAGATTTCTCCCTTACTTCGATCCTTTGATGCTTTAAATTCCGCCAAGAGATCCCCAATATATTTGTTATCATCCAACCCAATATACTCCTCTGAGTAACAATAAAAGAAGCTGTTAGACTATTAAATTTAGCTAGGTTATAGCATAACAATCAAGAAGAGGAAAAAAGACATGCCATTCCCAGGATCAGGTGATTTGGAGCCAGTAACAACTTTACGACATTCAAAAAGACTAAAGCTAGAGTATGTTGACAGTTTAATGAGCCCTGCAAGTTCCTGGAGTAAATATGTTGAGTAAGGAATAAATGGATATAAACTTTGATAGTGTAAAAAAAGTAATTGTGGGTATCATGAACATCAAACAGAAGCAAACAAACTAGATATAGCATCCTTTTATGACAAAAATAACCAAATATATTGTTCATTAAAGAATATTTTGATGAACAGAATGCCAGAGTCTAGCAGCTACTAGATATATAATACAATAAAAAAGACGTCAAGTAAAAGAAACAACAGATAATGAGCAATTTTATTAAGTTTGGAAAAGTGAAACAAACAGCCCATGTATAAGACAACGAAGCAGTAGGATGATGCGGAAAACCAAAGCATATCCATGAAAAACACAATAATATAATTAAATGGACATTGCTGATAACAAAATTTTATTCTTATTGATAGAATCTGAAGTAAAATTAATCAAGTGAAACCCTCCACCAGTTATAAACAAAATCAAACAGTCAAATCATGCATTAATAAATAAACCATAATAGTTTATCAACCACATAACCCAAAAAAAAATAAAGCATATTTCCAAACTTAGTTGACACAAGGC
Organism: Sesbania bispinosa; assembly: GCA_026901365.1. Classification (NCBI taxonomy): domain Eukaryota; kingdom Viridiplantae; phylum Streptophyta; class Magnoliopsida; order Fabales; family Fabaceae; genus Sesbania; species Sesbania bispinosa. The sequence goes on from QLOH01000035.1 coordinate 1,285,789, forward strand.
ACTTAATTAACATTAGCTGATTAAAGTATCCATTTGTCTAGTTTTTTCCTCCAAAGGTAAAGATAAACACCCTAATCACAGCTGGTGGAGGGTCATGAATTGGCAAGACCCACCCAGCTTACCCAAAAGACTTGTAAACATGACATCATGCCCAAAACCTTTTAGCAACTTAATCACTTACACGGTATAAAAAGATTGCCACATACAATTTAGATTTATTTACTTCAATGAAAGAGGAGAAAGGCTATTTACAGATTTTATTGGTATTACTTTAAAGTTAAAAAAGTTTTAAGTATGAAGCCCATAGAAGGGCTTGTAGAAGTTGCAGAGAAGTAATAACCACTAGCCTATAGCTTTTATTCATCTTGTTGAATGGAAACATTATTGTAATAGTAAGTCACAGACAAGTAATAAGTAATAACCATTGATCGATTGCTTTTATTCGTTTCGTTGAATGATACCATTCTTAAAATGTAAACAAGCATTGAAAAATAAATTGCTGGTTGAATCAATGAACCCTTCATATGAAGCTCAGAGAAAGAAATGAATGTTTTACTGGATGCTCTTCCAGCACCTATAACTCTAGTAATAATATAATAATAATCATCCAAAATTAATACCCTTTGCTAGATCAAGCCTTGAAGTCTTATTCAAGTTGTAGATTTAATCAACTATAAGCCTTAATCCATAACGGTATAAAATTGGATGCATATGGATTAACTGCATTAGATTGAGTAGATTCTGTCAACAGACTAATTTTTTTCTCTTACCTCTCCTAATCACTTTCATTCAAGTCATACATAGTCTCTTATCTATTTCACATTTCACCTACATGAATTTTCAATCTTCCATAATATTCTCTATATATTTACATAAGTTAGAAATGCATGCAATTGCAAATAGAAGCATTTAAGAGTTTCAAAGAACCTCAACAGCATCAGCAACTGTTGTTGACATGTCATATGTAATTTCTTCAAATGTTTCATCTAGGAAGAACACTATAGTTGTAAGCTTTCTCCCAGTCAACAGAGCTTCAATCTCCTCTCGCCCAGGTATTATATGTCTAGGACCAGCCTTGACAGAACGCTTCAAAGCATTTAATGTATTTAATGCGAGGGCTTGGATCTCAGGATCAGTACCCATAGCATGTGCTATGTTATGAATGTATTCTGACAGATAACCACCAATGTCTTTACTAGGAGACATGGAGGATGCACATAAGTACATAAGCTCCCAAGCTTTGATCAAGCATTGCCTGTTTTTCAGATGAGACAGGTATTAGTCACTAGTACAGAAACCATGGTGAATATAGCTTTAATGATTAAAGGCCAAGAAAAGATGAAATATAACACTCAATACTAAATCTAAAAGTCACATACCTCTCGGGATTATTTCTTGTTTGTTTTGATATCTGAACAAAAAGTTCATCCCGGAGTTCTGAACGTTTCAAACATTGCTTGTATAGTTTCCCTGCGAGCTCAACTCGTTCATCTAAGCTTATTGGAGTTACACGATCAGATGAATCAACTCCCATATATTTCAAAATTATCTGGAATAATTTTGTTGCCCGACTTACTAAATCACCATTAATCTTAAGCAATGCTGTTGGTATTGGATCCTACAGAAATCAGTGAGTTAGCTCTTCATAGGTTAAACAGAATTTTGATTCTGGAAAATCTGGTATTTGATTTGATCACCTTTTGAAAACACAACATGTCCTCAAATGTAAACTTTTCTCGCGCTTGGGGACCTACAGATCTTTTAGAAAAAAATCCACGTTTCCCAGCAGATTGAATTTGTTTCTGCATTGACTTTAAAAATCCATCCACCTATGACAAACAACATCAATGGAAAGTTGGTTATATACTTATATACCAAATGTTCATGCACATAAAGCAAGAAACTATAAACCGTCATCAATTCAGGTGATTAATCAGACTGATCACTGCAACACCAAACTGAAAGGGAAGCAATATTATTTAAAGAAATCATATTTATATCTAGATTAAAATATAAATTTTCTCACCTGGAATCTGTCAATCAAGGGTACAGCTCCAGCGAGTTCTGCTGGAACAGCTGTTGACAGAACTGACGGTGTGCTGCAAAAACAAATCAAGTGACAAGTTACAAGAAGAAGAATGTTGCACATGGGCAAACAGCAAATTCATTCTCGCTTGTCATAAAACTAGCCACTCAGTTCAAGGGTGAAAGGGAAAAAATCACGTTGCAAAGAGTATGATTTATGATTGTCAATAGGAACAGAATTCAAGATTAATATTTGAAGTTTGAATGCAAAAAGTGAAAGTTGACAAATGCTGGCCTAGAGGTGCAACTTCCAAGAGTTGAGATAAAGTTTCAAGTAAGTGTGAGTTATAACTTATAAGTGTTATTTGAATGTTGTAGAACTGTATTAAAGAAGAAAAATACTATTGATAAGTTAACAAGTATATTTTATTGGGGATTCAACCCATAATATGTCAGTTTTTCACATCAAATATATTTCACAATCTACCCAAGAAGAAACTTAGATGAGATTCTGACACCATATAATTCAAAAAAAAAAATTAGTAGATCTTAGCCAAATAAAGTTTTCCAAACACTACAATGTATATCATTTTAAAAATCTAATGTATTTCCAAAACAAAGGATGATACTCACGATGGGGCATAACTGGAACTATCACTATCATAGTCATCAGCATTGCTAACAACAGCACAGTTGTTTACAGGGGTATCCTCATTGCCATTGCTAGAGCTAAAGGAAGATCTGCTTGTCCTAGCATTTTGAGCCATTGGTGGGGGCAAACCAATGGTCATTTTACTTTCCGATTATCATAAACTAGTCCACCTTAAAACAACAATTTTAGCTCTGCTTTTCTCTTCAAGTTATTGCACTGCATAGCAAAAACCCAAATATAAGTCAAAAGAACACAAAAAAAAAAGCAACAATTTGAGTTTTGCTGATATATAAGAACCCAAGCTCAAAAAGAAAACTAGAGACAAAATGTGACTGTCATTGAAAACTGAAAAATCCTCTTCAAAAACAAAATCTTGACAGTCATGAATCAAGGTCGTGAATTGTAAGAACAAAAACAAAAAAGAAAGTAAAACATACAAGCATAGGAATGCATAGAATAACAGCTAGGAGAAAACCCCATTAGTCAAATTTATCAAATACAGAAAAAATGATGAAGGGCAAAGAAAAACATAAACCCAGGAATCAAAATGCTTCAAACATCAAACAAGAAAGCACAAGATCAGCAAAAGTTAGAAACTTTCCAGAACCAAGCATTTGCAGATACCTCAGTCTTAATAGTCAAACACCCACTTCAGCATTGACCATTAAATGATGGGAAAGAGAGAGAGATGGAAGGACCACAGAAACTGAGAGCTGAAAAAATGAAAAACAACGGAAATAAACCATAAAAATCCAACCTTTGTAACAGCAATTGAAGTGAATGGTGTTTGAAGAAGAGGAGAAATTGTGTCTTGCAATGAATAGAAGAGAGAGAGATCTGAGTTCAATTTGGCTTTAAATGAGAGAAACGAGGGAGGAAGAAGCTGAAATTCAGAGTGTGATGGTGAAGTGAGAGAAAGAGCATTACGAAACAAAATCACATATTAAATAAAAATACTTATTACCCATATCAATTCAAAAACAAAATCACATTATGAATCTTCTTCTTCTTATTATTACCCATACGGCCAAATGCATTTTTTTAAATTTCAAATATCATGGAGAGGTAAGAAAATCTGCACGTTCACGTCTCTTTCTCTTTTATTAATTCCTAAAAATCTCTTTTATTAAGCCAATTCCTAAAAGAATAATACTATTATTTCAGTATCAAAGAAATGGGTTCTTTTATTTATATAATATAAATATAATAATATATAATGAATAGTTGTATTAAAAATTAAATATTCAATTTTTTTTGGTAAATAAATTAAATATTCAATTCAATATTCATAATTCGGAAATCTTATTTATTATAAATAAATATAACATAGTAGTATTGTATTTTTCACCAAGAAAAAAAAAGAGTAGTATATTGTATTGTGATATTATTTTTCATATAAATTCTCAATCTTGCATTTGTTCTCTCTAATTATTTCGTACTCATTTTCAATCATTAATTTTATATTTAATTTTATTTAATTGTAAACCAAATGAATATTAGCGGGTATGATTCCCATATTGAGTAAAATAGGACACTAATTGTGGTACTTAAGCCATAAGACTCTTCCATCTAATGGGCTTGTCATTTGAGTTAGGGGAGTTGATTTTAGAACCCCCTGCTATTCGCACCCCCATCATATATCCCATTTCCCATATTACCCCTACCCCCTACCCCCACCCCCACCGGCAGCCACCCCCGCCCCCATCCTTCTCCCCCTCCCCTCCCCCTTCCCCACTCCCTCGTTCCTCTCCCTGTCCGCGCTCCTTTCCTCCTCCCCTTTATTTTTTTTCAATGATTTTTTCGTCTCTAAACTCGTCTACACAAAAAAAAATTCTCGGAACCTTCCGGAAAATAATTTCCGGATATCAACTCTGCTAAAAAAATTTCCGGAACCTTCCGGACATTAATTTCCGGAAATTCCAGAAATTAATGTCCGGAAGGTTCGGAAATTTTTCAAGGTCCCTTCCCCTGCTACTGCACAATTGTTCCGGACATTAATGTCCGGAAGGTTCCGGAAATTAATGTCCGGAAGGTTCCGGAATTTTTTTTTAGACGAGTTTAGAGACGGAAAAATTTCGTCTCTAAACCCAAAACATTGAAAAAAAAATAGAAGGGACGAGAACGGGAAGGGGGAGGGGGGTGGCTGGCCGGTGGCCGGTGGGGAAGGGGGAGGGGGAAGGGGGTATGGTATGGGGGTGCGAATAGCAAAAAGGGGGTTAAGTCATAACAACGGGTATTTTCATTAAAAATGGGGCTTTGGAAAGACCTACTTATAGGCTGGATAAAGGTGTAGAAAATTGAATATTAATAGGTGAGTGAAAGCCGCATAAAAAAATGAGAGGGGTACCATCGGATCAGTGATGATAAAATGAAAGTCGTTGTAGACATCAGTCCTTAAAGAGGGTAGCAATGTTATGAGTCCTACATTAAGTGGAATAAAACACTCATTATGGTACTTCGACCATGAGTCTCTCCCACTTAATGGACCGGTCCTCATGGGCTTATGTCATAACACTAACCTCTCAGGATAAGAATTTAAATTAAGGGTTAAATTTATTTTTAATCCCTAAAATATAATCGAGATTTGATTTAAGTACTTGTAATTTAAAACCGATGGTTTTGGTCCCTCAAAAAATAAAAATACATCTTATCGATGAAAATTTGTAGCTAATCCGCAGCAAAGTCTGTAGCGAAATTGTGCAAAATGACTAAATTTGTGTATTTTCAATTTTTGGAGAACCAAAATCACCAGTTTTAAATTATAAGGACTAAAACCAAACAATGACTATATTTCAAAGAGTAAAAAGATATTTAACCTTAAATTAAATAATGTCAAATCTAAAAAATAAATAATAATACCAGATGCTTCCTTGTTTATTACTGCAGTAGAACCTCTATAAATTAATAATGTCGGGATCACGTAATTTTATTAATTTAAAGAGATCTTTTTCGATTCAAATGAACCTACATTATTCTTCATGAATAAAACATATGTACATTATATTGACTAATTGAATGATGTTCATACACAATGTGACTAATTAAATTTAAATATATAATACATCCCCCTAAAAAAAGTCCATTATACAGTATAAGAACGCAACATCGGAGTTTTTGATGCAGTAAGGAAAGTTAGGGATGAAATACAACTAGATTTAAATTTTAAGAAGAAACAAACAACAATAAAATCATGTTTTAATAAGTTGTCCTAGTTATGTTTGTAATTTTATAGAATTATTAATTTATAATATTGAAGGGATCATAAATTTATATAAGGGTCTTCCGGAAAATTATGATCTTATTAATTTATCGAAATTATTTAGACCTTGGGCCAAGTCAGGACTGAGAAAAATTATTATTTTAGAGAGGTTATTAATTTATCGAGTATTAATTTAGAGAGGTTATATTGTATTACCAAAACAATTCTCCATTTCGATGTACACAATTTATTTGATAAATACTCCCTTCAATCCTTTTCATAAGGCACACTTAATCGAATTATATATGAGTTTAATTACTATACACTGTCAGTGTAAAGAAGTTTTATACTGTCATCCAATAATATTTTGCCACATCAATTAATGAATATGACATCTTATGTGTCATTAAACTCATTGAATGATATGTCAGCACATTATTGGATGATTATGTGAAATAATTTTACAATGACAGTGTATAATTATTAAATCCATTATATATACCAATAAAAGTACTTGAAATTAGTTAATTTTATTAGGGTTTTAAAAAATAACATAACTTTCTAATTTCACCTTTATTTAATATCATTAACTAACTCTATTACCATTTGATAGTGAAAAAGACATTGCAATTTTAAATAAGGGCAAATAAATAAAACAGTAATAAATGTTTCCTTGAAATTGTAAAGTGTCTTATAAAAATGACCACAAAAAACTTCAAAAATGTTCTTTATAAAAATAATCGAAGAGAGTAATATAAATAGTAATTTCATAATTTTATTATATATTTAAATAATATTCCATCCACCAAATAATGGTTGGTCACAGTAGAAGTAGACTGTGACCTCAAACAGGCTTTACCTGTAAGATTAGGGGCTCGAATTCTGTGGTTGTCATTCTTGGGGGTTTTACCTAACCATCACCTCGACCACGAGAGTCAAACTCATAGATATTCTTGTGGGGAATTTATGGTCAAAAACCGAAAAATAATATTCCATCCTATTGTCATTGTTTTATATATAGGTAGTAGAATTATCAAAATGGGTCGGTCCAATAGGGCTGATGTGCAAAAATCCGTATAAATGTAGGGTTCAAGCCTATGTTTCAAAAGCCTAAATAACTCCCAAATATTTTAACTTGATCCGATAAAGCCCACTACCTACAAAAGCTTAAAAAAACTCATAAATGCTTGGAAAAAGTATGAGCTATCCACAAAAATATGAGCCTAGGATTTTATTTTAGAAGTTTGAATAACTCATAGATTTATTAGTCCGACCAGAAAACACTTGCTACTCATTTTATCAGGTCGAATAGCCTGAATTGACAACAGTAGTAAATAATCACAATGATACGTGTTAGTATCGGTAAATCTGTTTTCCTTAATTCTTATTATTTCGATGAAACTTTATTTTGAATATTATAAATTTCATTGTATAACTTAATATCATTTTAAATTATTTGTTTTAACTACACACTTACTTGATATATATATATATATATATATATATATATACTTTTAATGTATTCCGACATTAAAAAGTTTAATTCAATTTATATTTTGTTAAATAATTTTAGAGATATAATATCAATTATTTCTTCAAACAATATTATTTAATCACCTATATTTTAAAACATTTAAATGGATCTGCACACATATATTTTAATGTAATCACAAATAAAATTTAACTTTAATAAAGAGTTGCGGCTCAATTGGTAACGCAAGTTGAGATTGTTGAAAGAGCACCATTTTCACTAAACACATTATTAGAGAGTTGTGATGAGTCTTAATTGTAACTAAATATCAATCAAAATTGTCCCTGATATATGTGGTAACACCAAAAATAAAATTTGACTTTTATATAATTAAATTTATTAATATAATAGATATAATATTCTATACACATATTTATAAGTTTATAAATATATTTTATATTATATAAATTTTTGTTGAATAAAAATTAAACTAACATATCGATATAAATTTATGTAAATATATATTTGTATTACATGCTTTAATCTTTAATCTATATTAAAGATAGTTTTTATTGTTTTGATTGAAGTAAATAGTGCGATAATAAGAAAAATAATGCATATTAAAATATGCATTCATTCAGAAGACAAGTATTAGGGTGGTTTAACTGTTGGAAACTCCTTCATAAAAGACAAGACCCGTGTTCAAGTATTGAACTCGTGAGTTTGATTTGATTTTTAAAATTATAGTTGGATTACAAAGTTTTTAAATTTCTTATCATTTATTTATCTTTATATCATTTCATACATTGCAAAGATATATAGATTTTTATATTATCTATATTCAAATTTTTACAACATTTTACCTATTACACTTACAGTTAAACATTAATATTTAGTGCTCATAGGCCATTCGCATTAATTAATTTGAAATGTTTTAATTTAGATATACAAAAAAAAAGTAAATATTTATCCCAGTACATATTCATAAAACGGCTAATTTCAAGAAATAATTATATGCATTTGTGTGCTTTTTTATACTAATATAATAAGTTATTGATAAATCATTTAATAAATTTGATGAGTTCATAAAAATTTTGATGTATTATATAATTATTTGCATAATCAAATTAGTTTATTAAATAAAATACTTATAACATTAAATAATAATGCAAGAGTATTTTATTCTTAGAAAGAATAAAAGATGAACTCTCTAATAACACACTAACTTTTTTGGTGGGTCTGTAAATAATGCACTAAAGGTAATGTTATTTGCTCAATAGTTTTACATGAGGTGACATCGATATATGTGATAGAATTAGGTGAGTATACCTTTTATCCAAAAATTATTCATATGAAAATAACATCTCCTATCATATTACTATATAAAATATTTTTATGCTATTGTTGAAATTAAAAAACATCACATTACCACCTGGCCAATCTATCCATAAGGACATGAAGAAACCAGAAATCATGTGTACATAATTTGAAGAAGCTAACAATGGACCCACAACTTTTGTTGCTCCTTTTGTCCCTCCAAAGATTCGTTGGAGTGTGAGCTATGACTTTCCAGCTGAAGGGTGTTGCCAGCACTAACAGGGCAGCACCAACATCCTCCTTCCAAATGGTGAGTGAGGACCCATATTTGATTTTGACATTGCACCCAGTAATTAAGGGTCCCCCACCTCCTTCTTTCTCAACTCTCAACTTCAAAACTCTAAACCCAAAATCTTACTCTATAAGTAGTCTATATTGTCTTACTTTCACCAACAATTAACACACTCACGGTGCCTGTCATGTTAGTTTTCAATTTTTTCTTTGATAGGTTGTAAATTGTTCATACTTGTATCATAAATCTCCGAATTTGGATTTCCTGCGACTTTTGGACTCAATGACTAAATGATATGTCAACACACCGTTGGATAAAAGTGTTAAAAAGAATTTAGGCTAATAGTTCTATTTTGAAAGCTAAAATAATAGATATTGTTGTTAATAACGAAATATCCTCCTTTCTTGTTTTTGAAAATATGCCTTTAATGAAAAATTATGGATTTTGGACCAACTGTTTTAAGTGACAATCACACCATCTACCTGTCTCAGAACTTGTTTTTCCCCAGCAAATAAAAAAGAAAGAGGGAAAGAAACCGCTCCATAACTTTTTTTCCCCATAACATAGCACATGAGTTCAATTTTGTGGGGTTATGCGTGAGGTACCAAAAAAAATTATTGAGTTACGAGTCTTTAGCAAATATGATAACTAGCAATAATCGTTCTAAAAAAACAAAACGAAAGAAAACAAATCTTTCCAATCCTAGTTCCAACATTAGAATTTTTATAGTTTCTTTTATAATTTTATGCATTCAAAGTAATGTTAATTTTTTCTTTCACCAATCACTCATTAATTAATATGCAATTCACAGCTCAGCAACTTCATCCCATTATTACTTTCTAATAAATAATAAATGAAACATTAATAACTTCTCCACATCACAACAGCCTTTAGAAAACAACATTTCAGTTTAAATGCTAAAATAATGGCAATTATTTTTCCTTATAATCCGTGGTTAGAAAGAATAGCAAGAGCCAAGAGGTAAATTGCTTACGATGTGTTGACTAATTATTCTCACTATGGTCTACTTGTCTCCAAATGTATAATAATTTATTTATAGTGAAACAGTATGATAGATAACAACATTCATGCATGTAAATATATATTTACAAGATACATATAAATATAAATATAAAGAATTAAATCGACTCATTCACAGAACGAAAGAGCCATAATGCATGAAAAAAAAATAGTTACAAGAAGATCTAATTATCTTAACAGCCAAAGTTGCACGCAGCCAATAAATTGGCAACGTTGCCGGTCTGGGACTGTTAAATGCATGCAATTTTTTTTTTTTAAAGAGTTTCTTGAAATTGCAAATATTGAAGGAAACACATGGGTTTAATTAATGTGAATTTATAACAATCACGAGAATGGCTATTTTGACTGAATATTTCATATACTCATTGAGCTACATTGTGCAATAGTCACTTCCTTGTTTCCATTTCTGCAGAAAAATATATATAGAAAGAATTTCTTATTTTTGGTCCACAATATAGAAAGAAGAGTTTATGAAAGCCAACCTCTGAAGTTACTCTACACCAACCAAAACAGTGCTAGCTATAAGGGCCTCTATTGGCAATTAAGACATGCATGAGAAAGTTGATCAAGAGAAATCTTAAGTCTTCAATTGGGTGGACCAATTGCAATAAACGCGTAAAACAAGCTAAACTTGATTGAAATGATCAAAAGTGGTTGGCAAAGGCAACTTTTGTTAACCACTGAGAGAATTTTTGTTTTGGTTAACGAAACTTGCTCTCATTGAAATGATTCTGACTTCTATTTGAACAAAGGGAGATAATTATCAACTAAAATTTACAATCCCACCTTTTATTTTTTTTCTAATGAAAATTGATCCATATATAAATTTCAATTTTCATTCTTGGAAGAGAAAGGTTTAGTTAAAAGGGCCATCTCAATCTGTTGCATTCAAGGATTGGTTTGATCCATATTTTGTCTTGCAGGTTCCTCTTCTAGTTTAGTTTGAAAAATATTGACAAATATGGTATTATGCCTTTTATGAATCTTTTTTTTTTTTCCTATCTGACCCTCTCATTTTAGGCTTGTGAACACAATCATGCCAAATTCAAGGTGAAATGCTAGCCCATATATGGTAACACAGACTTTTAGCCAAATATTGACCAAACTCTCGTGACTTTCCAATTTCAAAATGTATGTTACAAAGAAATTGTGCTCTTTCTGTTGCGGCACCTAAGCCAGTAAAACTATGGTTTATGGAAGGTAGACAGCTCCTTGCTCATTGGGGTGTCAGAAAATAGCCAAAATCATGAAGGAAATATTCAGCATTCTGAACAGTATCTAAGCCCTTAATCTTAACCTAGTGCAGCAAACTTATCTCCCTAATAGAAAGTGAACCCAAGTTAACTAGCAAGTCTAATAACATGAGATTTTACTCCATAACAAAAACTATTGAAAACAAGTACAAAAAAATATATCACTAACTAACACTCCTCTTAATACAAATATAATATAAAATACAGTTTACATCGTGTAAATATCTTTTCTTTTGTAAGGACAACAATCATTACACATAAAATATTTTACACCATATTTACAAAATCTCTCACAGTCAGTCATTACTTATCACTTACTATTATTAAATCTTACCAGACAATGAATAATTTTGTCACCGCAAGTTTAATTTTGCAAATGGAGCAATTAGTAATAGATTTGCAGAGCTTCTGATAGGCAATGACCCTAGTTCTATCTTTTCTAGTAACAGAGATTTGAATTTCTCACTCATGGAATGATGCTGTCCTTGTACTCTGCTGTTTGTTGTTAATTAATCAGCTAAAAAGAGAAGGTTGCTCTGGACCACAAGACAAGAAGTGAGAACCTTAATAGGACCAGTACCATGTGGACAAACAAACAAGGAGGATATGATATGTCATATGAAACCATGGATTAGGATATTGTACATTACACAGAATGAAATGAACAATGAACCCTACTTGAATTGTGTCCCCACCTGAACTGCTAAGTTCTCTCTCCCACGTGACAAGACACTACTAAAATGCAAAGGATCAAAATCCATGCATGTTATTGTAAACCATCCAAAATTACTAACAAGGATTTATCTCCAAGTTTAACTGCAGATTGAGCCCAACTTTTTTAAAAAAATTTGGTTTTTGAAATATTAGCCCATACAAATTTGGGGCTGTACATAGAGGGTAGTCCATCTCCCCTATAAACCTGACTATATAGACTATTGGCACTTGATTTATACTACAAGACCGCTAAGAGCTCTTACTCAATCATCAACTACGACAGAAAAGAATGATACAATTAATAAACTCATAAGATCTAAATAAGCTTAGGTAGGTTTGAACCTATGACTTCAGAAAACTTTTACCAAAACACCTTAGTCTCTCCATGGCAGCATGGATTTGCTCTGAAATTTTAGTGTAGAGACATCTCTGTGCTGCTTCATCCAAACCATCAGAAGTGCTGGGCCAACCAATACTTGGGAATGGCCCATTACGAGACTGGGCAATAGCCATTTGACTCATTGCTGGAAGGTCAAATTCAATTGGATCACCAACAAATATGTTAATTTTCTTATTACATAATGGTATAGGAGGCCGTCTACCAAACATAAATTTCTCTGGCATCACCTAGAAATATAAGCAGAACTTGGCATTAATAACTGGAATAAGCATACAGCTTAAAACAACAAAATCAAATTATATTTTATGTTCTCAGCAAGAAAATGAGGACTAATTGCAACTGTTCAATCATCATTTTAGAACTAGAATGCTCGCTACTATTTTTCAAGCTCCAACTAAAATGATCAATTTGCAACATAATTTTACAGGTAATACTAAATTGTCTTCCTTGCAAGACAATATTGCTGATCTACAAGATTCAAATGCTCCCATTCTAAATATGTATAAATAACCAAAGACAAAATGACTTACAGACCTTGTTACTCCAACAGATGAAACAAATGAAAAGTGCTACAAATGGTTTAGAAGACAAGCCTGGAAGCATAGAAAACAAATTATAGAAGAAAAACAGAGAAATGCAGGGTCTTACCTCGTGGAAACCATGATGGACAATTGGCAACACGATTGGAGTTATAGGTGCACGAACAATTAAACTAGCAGTTCCCCATTTCAATCGCCTTATAGGTTCATCTTCTTGACACACCTTTCCTTCTGGAAAAGTATGCAGCTGCCATAGGAAATTTGTTAATGATATATCAGTTCTAATGTATATACACTTGACTTGGGCAATGTGAAATCATGAATTGCCTGACACTTGAATTACAGGTTGTGGTCATGGTTGTGGTTGCATTACAACATTGCACACTGATTCAGGCTGCAATTATGGAGTAATGTGGTTGCAGCAAATGCAGCTGTATCACATGATCCAGTCTACAAAATCTTAAACTTGGCTGTAGTTTAAACCAAGGAAATTTCACCTTAAAACTAAACCTACCTAAACCCATCCTAGAATTTTGTTCTGACATGACATGTAAAGAAATGGATAAAATTGACTTTATCTTCAAGTATTTCGCAAGTCACAACCATGATCCACCATGCAACTGAATAATTTACAGGAAGATGATAGGAACCCAACAATAAGAGTAAAAACAGAATGATGTTTTATTGTATTTTACACAAGCTTCAAAGCAGCATAAACAAGAAGAAAAAAGAACAGAAAAGTAGAAAATAGTTACTCTGAGAGCAAAGTCCTACAGATAATACACCTCTTCCCTCAGCCAAGCTGAACAAGAGGAGATTCATTCACTTTCTCCTCTAAATAATCATTCTCATCCCTATGCCTTCTGGATGCTACTCAGTAACTAAATCCCACTAGGCCCAGCAACTCAACCACTTTCGTGGGCCTTATTGTGTATACCTTCCAAACCTTTGGCCCATGAGTCACTGGGTGAGGTCTACCATCTATCTAGTAACAGAAGATGTGAGTTTGAAAGTTTGTAATCCATGTAACATCAACAACTGAGAGAAACAAGAACAAATGAATTCTTAACTACACTAGAGGGTCATAATAATCAACAATTAACATACGTTACCCAAAATATCATCATAAAAGAGTGAAGCTTGTGTGGAGGGGAAAAAGCATTAAATGTTACATAGATACCCATTCTCCATCATTTAAGCGCTCAAGAGCTTCATTCATGTGCTCTTGATAAATTCCACCACCTCTTGTAATGGGTATGCATTTCCCTGTTCAAGTTACCATTTTTTAGAAACAACAAAACAACAGTACTCTACAAAGACAAATAGAAAAGCTTTTTAGCATATTTTGATGCATAAATTAGTAACCAGGAATGCAATTACATAAAATAGTTAATAATAGAGAATTACATTGTAAACCTTCCAATTAGTTCAGATTTGTTTGCCTTGTGTAGTAAAATAGACTCACTTCTGAATTTTAGACAATAGACAAAAGGACATCATCTGAATCACATCAATGTGATTGGAGAGGGACTATCTAACTTCTAGCAATTCCATTCACTGAAGAATGCCCTTGTTTTACACATTTGCTGCATTCAAAGACACTTTCACCAATTTGGTTTAAAATTTTTTTATTCAAAAATTATTTTTACCTAATGTTTAAAGGTTGGGAAATGCCAATAGCCTTTCCATGTCAGAGCATTCCAGCAGAAATTCCCTCTTAAGGTACATTTATGTTTCCTTTTTCAACAACATTTATGGGATAGGCCTGTCAACTTAACTTCATTGTGGGTTTTCACTCATGGGTTTTATACGGGTGATTCTAATTATATTTTATAATTTGTTTACTTCTATTTGTTGAATTTTTATACTGACACAGATAAAAATACCATGATAATTAGATAAATGATATTTTTTTTTAGTTTAATTAGTATACAGTATTAGTATACAGTATACACTGATAAGGTCATCCAATGATATGATGCCACATCTTTTAATAAGCATGACACCTCCTGTGTTATTAAATTCATTAAACGATGTGGCAACATATCATTGGATGACAATGTAAAGCTTTTTCACACTGCCAGTGTATATACATTAAATCCTATTTTTTTTATCATGTCTACAATGACTCATGCAAACTATAAACTATTACATTATTGATTCTCCATTTTGATTTAAGATTTATGTTCTTATATTAATTTTATACTAATTTTATGCATTATATTATATCCGTGTCCTATGATTAAAATTTGTCATATCTTCATGTCCATAGTGTATTTTACATTTGTGTACCTCAGTCATATTCACCCAGTCTAAATATTATCTTACTTCAACGGCTAAACCAATCTTCCTGCTGTTTTAAATCGTCTACTTATTTTGTTCTTCAAAAGCAAGGATTGTTTAACATAACACCCCAATACACACATTCTACTATTCACCAATAACGGATAGTATCAATACCTACACAGCTACTCCACTGCGTTCACAGAATGCAATCAAATAATAACAGAGACTGAGAAGGAATGTCTCTAATTTGCTAACTACAACAAACCAGTAACTACACATAATGAATCAAATTGAAGCTAATCAACAAATTGGAAATGCCCATATCTCATTTAGAAAAACACAATAAATTGCAAGTAGAATAACTGTGCTAAAGACGACACTTACCAACCCGAAAAATGTAAGAATAAACCGCATTCTTAAAACATATATCTTCCGCAGCGAGTACCCATCGAGCCAACTTAGCATCAAAGATGGGAAAACCCTTAAATCCCCACATAACCGGATCATCCAAACTGCACGAGTTCCAATAATCACAAAAATAAATTAAAAATGAAACAAGAATAACAAATGGTAATGTGAGAGAGAGAGAGTGTGTGTGCTGACGTGGACATGTGATTGCTAACAGTAATGAGAGGGACGCCTGGGGGTCTGGAGCGGACGAGGCGGAGGAGGGTGTCGGCGTTGTGAACAGAAGTGTTGTTGAGAAGAGACGCCACCGTTTTGGCAAATGCACCCACCGCCGAGATGACGATTTTTCTGGGTATGCCTCCCAAGTGCTCCGCCCTCGCCGCCCACTCCATTGTACGCGACATTTTCGCGGCGACGGAGGTTGGTTCCGGTCTTGTGAAAGACAAAAGGCGGCTTCATTTGATTTTTCAACAAGGCAAGGAGATGGACACGTTGCTGTAAGAATTGGGCCAAGGAATATGGACCTCCATCTGCCGTATTGAAAGCCCATCGAAGCCGACTCAACTGAGGGATTTGTTTTTAACCCCTTTTTCTATTCACACCCCCAAATTGTTTCTACTTTTTAAAATTCTCACCTTACCCCTCCACCATCGCCTCCTCCACCTCTCCAACCCACCTCCAACTCCCAACACCCCCACCATCACTCCATTCAATTTTTTTTGAAAAAAAAATCCAAAAAAACACTTCTGAAAATTAATTTCCGAAAACTAAATAATAAAAACGGTTTTTGAAAATTTCCGAAAAAAATTCGTCTCTAAATCAGAGACGGAATTTTCCTTATGCATATTTAGGAAAATTTTCATTTCTGATTTAGAGACGATTTTTAGTAACTGATATTTTCCGTCGCTAAAAGTTGAAAATTTGCAAAAAAAAAAAAAGATATACATTTGTGGAAGCTCCCAAACAGTGGTACAAAAGGTTTGACTCCTTTATGATTGGGCAAGGTTACTTTAGAAGTCAGTTTAATGATTTATTTATTTCCAAAACTTTCTTGATGGAACTTTCATATACTTGTTACTTTATGTTGACGATATGTTGATTGCATCATGTAACAAGTCATTGATGAGGAAGTTGAAAGCCTAGCTCGGTAATGAGTTTGAAATGAAAGAGTTAGGTGTAACTAACAAAAATTCTTGGTATGGAGATTCACAAGGATCATCAAGCTGGTAAATCATTCTTATCTCAAAAGAAATATATTGAGAAAGTGTCTGACAAGTTTAATATAAATGATTGCAAACTCATCTCTACCCCCGCTTGTTTCGTATTTCAAGTTATCCTAAGATCTTTATCCACAAATAGAAAATGAGATGGAGCATATGTCACATGTTCCTTATACTAGTGCAGTTGGTAGTCTTATATATGCTATGGTATGCACTAGACCTTATTATATTTAGCATATGTCGTTAGCATAGTGAGTCGAATATGCATATTCTTGGTAAGGGTCATTGGAGTGTTTATCTTCTCACTACTCTCTTCACTTCTTTTTTACTTTTATGGGCCGTTTGGGGTAGTTTTCAGTTTTTAGTTTTGAAAATTTAAAAAATCAAAACCAGTTTTTAGTTTCTGTTTTATGATTTTCAGGTTCAGTTTTTAATTTCGATTTTCAGTTCTATGCATTACATGAATAATTTTTCCATAAATCATGTGAAAAAATTATTACATGAGCACTAATAATAAAAATTAAAAATAAAATTAATAACAACATTAATAATAAGTCCATAATCCATATTTTTCCAGTACATATTAAGTAGACATTACAAATGAGAAATATTAATAAAGATAGAAATTAAAAAAAAGACACAACTGTAAAAAAAGTTTATGTCCTATTAGTTGCATTTCATAAGCGTTGAGCCAATCGATCTCGAAATGCAGTTATTCGACGAATATCTGCTGTAGTTACCTGTGGAAGTACATATTCCTCTGTAGCATGGTTTCTATCTGTTTCTTCAGCTTCTAACTCAACATTTTCATCAGCATACCATGTAAATAAAGGATAATCTTGCATGTCCATTTTAATGAAATTGTGAACAACACAACATGCAAGTGGTATATATTTTTGCCTTTTCACGACATATGGCAACATGGACTTGAGAATAGGAAAACGTGCTTTCAAAACACCAAAACATCTTTCAATGACATTACGTAAAGAAGAATGCATATAATTGAATAACTCTTCTGGACCTTGGGGTTCCCTTTGGCCTCTATAATAACGCAAATGATATTGTTCTCCATGATATGGTGAAAGAAATCCAGGCATATTAGCATATCCAGAGTCCACTAGATAATACTTACCCTCAGGAGGAATAGGGAAATGATTCTCTGCATTATGAATGGTTTCTAAAAAAATTCTTGAGTCATTTGGTGTTCCCTCCCATCCAACCATGGCAAATGTGAACTTCATATCAAAAGAGCAACAATACATCACATTGATGGTCGACTCCAATTTTCTTCCACAATATGGAATTTGCTCATCTTTTGGGATGCGTGCTGAAATATGGGTGCCATCAATAGCTCCTACACAATTCTTTAATAAAAAAATTGTTAATAATGACATTTGATAATAAAAATAAGAAGTAAGATATCAATATATAGAACATAATTTAACGTAATTACCTTGAAAAAAGGATAATATCTTGGATTGAATCGTATCTCCGGAGCAGTTTCATCAAAAGAAGGAGGAATAAGAAATTCCTTG
This sequence comes from Sesbania bispinosa, assembly GCA_026901365.1. NCBI lineage: Eukaryota > Viridiplantae > Streptophyta > Magnoliopsida > Fabales > Fabaceae > Sesbania > Sesbania bispinosa. Next base: position 1,304,141 of record QLOH01000035.1, read on the forward strand.
GAAAGAGAACAAACAACTTTTAAGACTCTCTTGAAGTGCCTGTGAATAGTTTCCACTAAATGTTGGAATTGATCGCCTACAAATCTAGTCCTTACTGTCTGACATATAATGAGTAGAAATATTGCAACCTACTCTTGAACAGTCACGAACCTAGTATCTTTCAAATTTTTCCTTTCTTTTAACAATTCACCGAACTTAATAAATTGGGATGATGTCATTCGAAATGTTTCATAGCAATTCATTATATGACTATTCAATACTTCAACCACCTCATTCATGTCCAGTCAATTTTGAAGTCCTTTGCGGTTGAGGTATTGGCTTAAGTAGACTATTATATTCGAAGTTGAAATAAAGGCATGCAATATTTTGAAACTCTTCTTCATCAGAATCATCTATCAGGTTCCTAATGGTCATATCCACCACAACTATCCTGCAAGTTGACAATTTTTGTCATGAAAAACATGAACAAATATGAAATTCAAAAGTATCTAAACACCAAATGATACCACAAATAAATAGCATTCATAAATCCAACAATTCATGCTATTAGGTTCATAGACGAGGAATAGAAAAATATTACATGTCATAATTCAAACATGAACATAAAGACTGAAAGTTCCAACAACATTAAACATAGAAATTAGAACAACAAATATTAAGATCTACTAAACAAGATTAAGGACCCAATCTTTTTTCCGCTCATCTGATAATGTCATAAACACATCTCTCCATAAAAGGATCTTCTTTAAGTAAGTTCACAGCTTTTGCAAAAGAAGCACCATCAATGCCTTCAAGTCCTTGAAGGACCCTTAAAAAAGTTATTAGTGATTCCTTATCTTGCACATTCACTTGCCCACCTACTCCCCCTGTAGCATTGGAAGATGATCCTGTGACATTGTTTGAACTCATCTTCTCCAAAATTTCAAGCTTCTTCTTTTGAGTTTCTCCAAAAGTTGTTAAAGCATTAGCAAATGTAGCTTGAACATCTTCTCTTCCTTTCCTTTTCTTGTTAGCTTTCTTTCTTGATGGATGGCTATATATCTTCCTCCTCATTATTGTCTCCTTCACTCTCATCATCATCACTAATTGAAGGGCTTTTGGTTGATTTGCACCAGAGGCAGTAGTGTCCCCAAAAATGATACATAATTTGTCATAATGCATGCAACCTTTCTTCTTAAATTGCTTTGCAAACTTATACTTCTGAAAAAACATAAATCACACCATTAATTAATTGTAAAACATTATTCTAATAATGTAACATATTAATAGAATATCATATTTAAACATACCTCACATAGCTTCTTCCATTGATCATTTGTGGCGCTAAGATGTCCAGTTGATGCATTATACCCTATTCCAGTCTCCATTTTCAACAAAGTAGTAAAATCTTTCCATCGTCCTCTCAATTGATTGAATTTATTCTTAAATTGGTCAGGTGTGTATTCCTTGTCAAATTTTCTTTTCAACTCTACCTTAATATGCCTCCATGCACCCTTTATAAAAGTGGTTGTTTTTCTATTACCTTTCTTAACTTCATCCTCCATTAAACATATAAAATAGTATTCGAGATCAACATGCCAAATTTCTTTTATAGATACTGAAATTTCAACCACCTCATCTTCAATAACTCCATTCTCATTTTCCATCTAACAAAGCACTCATTAATATAGTAAAACAATACAATGATAGATTAATGAGTAAAGCCTAGTCATGTTAAACAGAAAAAAGAACAAGATGAAGAAGGCAACAGGGCTAGTTTTAATAAATCACAAAGCCTCATGGCTAAGTAAACAAAAAGAGAAGGTATGGACAAATATAAATACAACTTTGCATCATATAAAGGCAAGTTATAATAAAAAAATTCAGAGAAAGTACTAATTAATTGAAAGTCGATCTCTTGCAATATGAAGAATAGTAAATAGAAATAGCAGTATTACTGTATTACTAATTAATTGGATCAATGTTCAAAGGGGCATAGAAGAAATGAGTACTAATTGTGATCTCTTCTTCTTCCTGAAGTGGTGAGAAGTTCGTCTCTTCGTTGAAAGTTATACAATTACAACATGTAATAGTATCATTCTCTATAGCTATATGTCACTGAAGTAGAATGCTAAAAAGTAATTAAAAATTGACATAAAAGTTGAAGTAGAGTCAATGTACCAAGTTGTTAATTTAGTGTTGTGACCCAGTTTACCGAGATCAAATTCATAGCTCCAAGCAACAGTTTGAATAAAATAATGATAATGTAATAACAATGAGAAGAGAAAGGTTTCAAAGATTAGGAAGGAACTAAGTCATTTGGTAAGTGTTATGTGATTAGAAAAGCCACTATGCGTAGTGTGCCCAAATTAAAAGGTGTGATGTAATTATGTAGTCATAGTATTAGTATCAGTTCAAAAGTTCAGGGTTCACTTGTGGATGATTATTTAGCCATGGTATCAGTCAGTATAAATAGAGGTTCAGGGGTCTATATGAAATGAATCGCAACACTAGTAAGATTTCGTTTAGTATATTTTTGTTCTTTACTTTTCTCTCTACCCTTTAATCCTGCCATTATTCTACTAAGATAGTATGCTCCTAGCACATTAAGCCCAGTCATTAAGTTGTAAAATCATATTCTAACATCTTGCCAGTCATAACTGTTAGCGTTGCAGGGTTTAGAAATCCTAACAATTCAAGGTACTCTTAACGAGCTTTCTCCCCGAAGAATGTCTCCAGATCCATTTTTAATAGTTGTCCAAGTCTCTTGTCTTATAAGCAACATTCCTTTCAGTTATGTGCATAGAATTCTAATATTCTGTCATGAATCAGCTGCGCTGCATCACCATTTATTGTACTCCTATAAATTTTTGTAAGTTTGTAACAAGCTTGAAGAAAATAAATTTAAATTCAACTGTTATTTGCAAACATCTGTATTTCAGTGGTTTCAAATCAATGTTTGAACAATGCACAACAAATGTATCATTAGTATAAAATATTATTCATAAGAGACAGCAGATGTGAGTATATAGACTTATATGTCTAAAAGGAGAGCACAATAACTTATATGTCTAAAAAGAAACACAACAAACCCCAACAAAGCATAACTAAGCCTAAGCTTCCCCCTGGCTAAATGGGTTGGCCTTATATAGGAGAGACTCTTCAACTCTATTCTCAGGACCCTAATATCTTCTTTGCTTCAAAGCATAAAAGGTTCATTATATTAATTAGTTTTATCCTTTTTTATTTTATTTTGGGTAGCTAGCTTCTTTTTTTTTTGCAAAGAGCTTGTTTATGCTAACTTTGTTGAGACAAGCTCACCTCCAAGAAGTTTTTAATATGACAAACTGGTTAAGTTTAAAATATATGAGATGCATCTTGTATTACTAACTGTGTGCTTAAGTGTGGCAGAGATTCCCAGTCATTGTTTACTGCAGAAAATCTAATTTGGACACATTAGTCAAAGAGGATCTCTAGACCATAAGACAAGCAAAGTCATGGATAAAGAAACACAAAGAACAAAACTGCAAGTTGTCATGGTTCATGAAATCCTGCAACAACTTGGTTTTTTCAATCTAAAGAATCAGTTGCGAGCCCAAGAAATAAGTTTCATATAAAGCACATGTCTTGATCCAGAATTAAGGAGAAGAATGACTAGACTCATCACCAAGCCAGCAAAAAGACACTTGAACAGCTTAAGGTGCAAGTCATGAGTGGATGCAAGTATAGCTTGAGATGCAAGCTTATGATCAGATGTAATCTTGTTGACAGAAAAGATCTCAGTCAAAACAAGCAGAAGCAAAAAAAAAAAAAAGAAAAGACTCAAGCATAGCTTGAGATGCAAGCCATGAACAGATGCTAGTTCAGCTTGAGATGCAAGAACAGCTTGAGACGCCATCTCAAGGACAGAAGCAGTTGAATGAGATCTTGTCACAGACACAAGAAAGTTAAGATAGACTCTGGACAGAAGCAAGACTGCAAGCTCAGTAAGAGAAGACAACAAGTAAAGTCAGCACAGGGTCAACCAAGTACACTGACACAGTACCAACGTCTCTGAAAAGCTGCTGAGTCTCAACAGAAAAAGCTTGTATGTCAGCCATGTGTCTCAACAGCTAGAAACGATCACATAATGGCTAGTTTCTATCAAAAATATAAAGAGACTTCATCAAACTGAGGACCGTGAGAGAGACTTCCTGCATTACTGCACAATTACTAAGCATCTTATCACATCTCAACTATCATCTCAAGTGCACATCTCACTGTCTGTTATATACAGACTCATCTCAACTTGAGATATATATTTGTCTCTACTCATCTCTCTTCCCAGAGTATCACACTGTCATTGTACTTTAGAAGAGAGCTTATCTAGCTTACTACATCTTTCATTTGTACTTTGTTTGCCTGTAAGCTAGTCTTATCACAACGTACTCTGTAACCTTGTCTCATCTAAGATAGGAAGTGTGCCTAGTCTTAGAGTGAGTTGTTTGTATCCTGAAGAGGCTGTAAGAATACTTGTGGCTCAGCCAAGATAGGGAGTGCCTAGGCTTGGTGTGAGAGACGTCCTGAAGAGGCTGTAAGAATACTTGTATTGATGGGTTTGTCAATAGTGGAAATCTCACGTGTAGTGAGGACTGGACGTAGCCCAAGGTGTGGGTGAACCAGGATAAGATCTCTGCCCCTTATCTCTTCTCTTATCTTTATTGTGCTTGTCTTAAATCAACAAAATAACAAAGCAACATCTCTAAGAATTAAAACAACGTCTCAGTTGAGACTTTAAACTAACTTGAACATAGACAGACTTACTAAAAGTTAATTAACTTGTATCCTGTCCTAACAAGAGATTCCAAGTCAACAGACTTGAGATTACATCTCATTCTTCAACTTTAGTTCTGAAATTTCAGGAACGAATTCAAGAAGTCTCTATTCAACCCCCCTTCTAGAGACATTCATCCAATTTTAGTTGGTATCAGAGCTCGGCCTCTTTGGGGTTGAGCACACCGACGTGTGAAGAGTAAAAGATCCATGGCTGGTCCAAGTGCAAGTCTGTTCATTCCTGAAGGAGCATCTACAAACAGACCTCCTGCCTTTGATGGAACAGATTACTATTACTGGAAAGACAGGATGAGATTATTCATTGAATCTCAGCATGCTGACCTCTGGGAAATCATTGAGATAGGTCCTTATGTGCCCTACATCACAGATGAGCTCGGGCTCAGGGCAGCTAAGCCCAGAGAGCAATGGACAAGTTCTGAGAAGGCAAGATATGTACTCAACTCAAGAGCCAAATACCTACTCACCTGTGCCTTAAGCAGAAGTGAGTATGACAAAGTGGTTGGGTGTGTCTCAGCTAAGGAAATATGGAGTGCTCTTGAGATTGAGCATGAAGGGACTAACCAAGTTAAAGAAGACAAGATCAACATACTGGTAAGGAAGTATGAGCTCTTTAAAATGAATGAAGATGAAGGCATAGAAGAAATGGTAAGAAGGTTCACTGTCATAACCAATGACCTCAAGTCTCTGGGTAGAACATACTCAAACCAAGATATGGTAAGGAAAATCTTGAGAAGCCTACCTAAACCCTGGAGGCCTAAGGTCACAACTATACAAGAAGCCAAGGACCTGAGCATCCTCTGATTAGATGAGCTCCTTGGATCACTAAAGGTACATGAGCAAGAACTGATGGAAGAAGACCTCATCAGACAACCCAAGACTATAGCTTTGAAGGCAACTTCCAGCAATTCAAAAGGTAAGAAGGTAAGCTCATCTCAACAGATCTCACTTAACTCATCTCATGATACAGAAACAGAAGAAGATGAAGGAAATGGTGACAGTGAGATGGATGATGAGCTAGCATACATCTCAAGGAAGATCAGACGCTTGTGAAGAGCAAGAGGAAGTGGAAGAAAGAGTTTTCCTTCAAGAAGAGGAGAAATAAAACCTGACAGAAAAGGACAATTCATCTGCTTTGAATGCAGAAAGCCTGGACATATCAAATCTGAATGTCCATTACTCAAAAAGGACAAAAAAATAAGTCCAAAAAAGAAGGCAATGATGGCCACCTGGGATGACACTGAAGAAGATGAAAGCCCAGATGAAGAGTCAGCTAACATATGTCTTATGGAAAATGGTGACTCATTAGATGATGATGAGGTAAGTGACTCAGATTCTGAATTAACCTTGACTGAACTTAAATGTGCTTTTGAGAATCTTCTTCATGATTCAAATCTCCTAGTATCAAAAAGTTCTCATTTGAAGTCTGAGTTGGACACAACTCTTGAGAAAGTAAAATTCTTGGAAAAAGAAAATGAGAGTTTGAATCATAAAAATAGCAGTCTCATGCTGTCTCACATGAGATTGTCTGAGCTTATCAAAAGCAAAAGTCAGTCTTCTGATGAACAAAAGCTAAAGTATCTCTCTAAAGAAAATCAGAGTCTCAAAAAACAAAACAGAATTCTCATAGATGATCTAGCAAAGTTTATTAAAGGAACTAAAATCTTGAGAGGCTCATTGGGTCTCAAAAGGGAATTTTTGATAAAGCTGGACTGGGCTATGAGAAATACTCCAGTGAGATCTGGTACAAGGACTTCTTCATTCCTGCAAGGAAAAGGAAGAAAGAAAGATGCTCTTGCTGTAGCAAGTTTGGTCATAAGGCCACTGAATGCTACTTGAGACATGTAGCATCTAGGAGAAAGATAACTAACCATGAAGGACCCAAATATAAGTGGGTACCAAAAGCAAAATTTCATGTTGTGACAGATGTGCCTGGCAGCAGCAAAGTCAAAGAAGGTGTGGGTGCTGAACAGTGGCTGTTCAAGGCACATGACAGGAGACAAAAGCAAGTTCCTGTCACTTGAAGAAAGGGCTACTGGAGTTGTCTCTTTTGGAGACAACAACAAGGCCCAAATCAAGGGCATAGGTAAAATTGGTAAGACAAACTCAACTCAAATTGAGAATGTATATTTTGTTGAAGGGCTGAAACATAATTTGCCGAGTATAAGCCAATTGTGTGACAATGGTTATCATGTTAATTTCCAACCCACTTATTGTGAGATCATAGACTCTGAGACTGGAAAAACTATTTTTTCTGGAAAAAGGAACAAAAATCTCTACTTAGTCTCACTTGAGAGCCTATCTGATCTTACATGTCTCATGACTCATGATCATGAGAGGTGGCTTTGGCATAAGAGAGTTGGACATATCAACATGAGAACTATGAGTCAACTTGCAAGTCAGTCGCTTGTCAGAGGTTTACCAAAAGTAAAATTTGACAAGGACATGATATGTGAGTCTTGTGTAAAAAGCAAGCACAACAAATCAAGTTTCAAATCCAAGTCTCTTGTCTCAACTACCAGACCTCTTGAGATCCTCCACATTGACTTATTTGGACCAACTAAGACTACAAGTCTCAGTGGTAAAAAGTATGGGTTTGTAATTGTGGATGATTTCTCTAGGTTCACCTAGGTTCTATTCCTCTCTTAGAAGGATGAATCTTATGATTTCTTCAAAACTTTCTGCAAAAAAATTCAGTCTGAGAAGGGATATGGAATTAGTGCTATAAGGAGTGATCATGGAGGAGAGTTTGAGAATGCTAAGTTTAAGAAATTTTTTTGATAAAAATGGCATTACTCATAACTTCTCCTGTCCAAGGACTCCTCAACAGAATGGAGTAGTTGAGAGAAAGAATAGGACCCTTCAAGAAATGGCAAGAACTTTGTTATGTGACTCTGGAATTGAGAAGTATTTTTGGGCAGAAGCTGTCAACACATCTTGTTACATTATAAACAGAGTCACTATAAGGAAGATCTTGAATAAAACTCCATATGAGCTATGGAAAGGTAGAAAGCCTTCAATCTCATATTTTCATGTTTTTGGATGTGACTGTTATATTTTAAATACTAAAGAACAATTAGGAAAATTTGACACAAAATCTGATAAAGGAATTTTCCTAGGATATTCACTAACATCTAAAGCCTATAGAGTTTATAATCTAAGAACCAAAACTACTGAAGAATCTATGCATGTAGTTTTTAATGATATACAGGGCAGCTCTCAGAAAGAGGTGGACAAAGAGATTGAAGAGATGATGGGAGAACTAAAGATCTCAACTCAAGACATTGAGGAAAGAGCTTCACTTGAGCAAAAGCTAGCGAGATCATCTCAATCTGAGCACAGAAAAGATGTCCAATCTGAAGGAATATCTCACAGAAGCAGCCACCTTGAGACATCTCATTCCCTCCAAGGAGAAGACAAACCAGATTATCAAACTAGAACTCAAGAAACAAGGCAAGGAAGTATTGAGATCCAGAATGAGCATGCATCTCAACTGACCAGGAGCTGGAGATTGGTGAGATCTCATCCCAAAGATCAAATCATTGGAGACACCTCAGATAGAGTTAGAACCAGATCTTCTTTCAGGAGCAATGAAAATCTAATGGCATTACTATCTGAGATAGAACCAAAAGACATACATGAAGCTCTCAATGATGAATCTTGGATTAAGGCTATGGAAGAAGAACTAAACCAATTTGAGAAGAGTAAAGTCTGGAATTTGGTTCCTCCACCATCACATCAATCCATCATTGGAACCAGATGGGTATTCAGAAACAAGTTAAATGAGAAAGGGAAAGTCATGAGAAACAAAGCCAGATTGGTGGCATAGGGATACAATCAACAGGAAGGGATAGACTATGATGAGACCTTTGCACCTGTTGCCAGAATTGAAGCCATCAGAATTCTACTAGCCTTTGCTGCACACAAAGACTTCAAACTGTACCAAATGGATGTAAAAAGTGCTTTCTTGAATGGAATCATAGAAGAAGAAGTCTATGTGAGACAGCCTCCTGGCTTTGAAGATCCTGATCATCCAGAATATGTTCTCAGACTCTCAAAGGCCCTGTATGGTCTCAAGAAAGCTCCAAGAGCTTGGTATGACAGGTTGAGTTCCTTTTTAATTAAAAATAGTTTCACCAGAGGTAAGATTGATACCACATTGTTCAAAAAGGAAATCAACAAAGACTTATTGATTGTTCAAATCTATGTTGATGATATCATTTTTGGGTCAACTAATGAGTCTTTATGTCAAGAGTTCTCAAGTCTCATGCAGGGAGAATTTGAGATGAGCATGATGGGTGAGCTAAGATTTTTCTTAAGACTGCAAATCAAACAATTAACAGATGGCATCTTCATAAGCCAAGAAAAATATACAAGAGATTTGCTCAACAAATTCAAAATGAATGAGGCTAAGCCAATGAAAACCCCTATGCACCCCTCAACTCAGATTGACAAGGATGAGGCTGGTAAAGCTGTCTCAGACAAGCTTTATAGAGGTATGATTGGTTCCCTTATGTACTTAACTGCTAGTAGACCAGATATTCAATATGCTGTGGGCATCCGTGCAAGGTACCAATCTGATCCTAAAGAATCCCATCTCACAGCTGTTAAAAGAATATTTAGATATTTAATTGGAACCACTAATCTTGGCCTCTGGTATGAGAAAGGATGTAGCTTTGATCTCATAGGATACAATGATGCTGACTTTGCTGGTGACAAGATGGATAGAAAAAGCACTAGTGGATCTTGTCAATTTTTGGGAAAATATCTCATCTCTTGGTCATGCAAGAAGCAGAATATCATTGCTCTGTCCACAATAGAAGCTGAATATGTCTCAGCAGCTGCATGCTGCACACAAATATTGTGGATCAAATCTCAGATGCTAGATTATGCAGTCAGGTATTCTAAAATACCCATTTATTGTGATAACACTAGTGCCATAAATCTTGCAAAGAATCCTGTTCATCATTCAAGGTCCAAACACATAGATATCAAGCATCACTTCATAAGGGATCATGTATAGAAAGAGAATATTGAATTAATTTTTGTAGATACTAAGAGTCAGCTAGTTGACATCTTTACTAAGCCTTTACTGGAAGAAAGATTCATTAAAAATTTAAAACTGTTAAATGTGTGCTGTCTTAGTTGAAAATAATGATTTGTGTTCTATTTCATGAACCATAAGCTATTCTAAGTCTCATTAAAATTAAGACTAAGGGGTCATCTGAGAAGAGACAAGGTCTCAGATGCATCTTCTATCAGACACATCTCATAACATGTCTCAACTCACGTCTCACTAATTACTGAGACGTCACTGCACATTGAACTGAGGAAAAGAGAGTCGTTAGTCAACGGCTAGTACCTGCCCACTCATTGGCAAACTAGCCGTTATACTATAAAATAGAGAGCCAACCACCCTCAACCATTTCTAATAACTCCCCACTAGCGCATTTACTCTTCTCTCTCTCTTTCTCTCTCTCTCTCTCTTTTTCAACTCTCTATTTAAAGCACATCTTTAACCCGCAATCTACCTTCTTCTCCTCCTCAAATGCGTATCAAAGTTATCGGTCTTAAGCTGCCATACTTTGACAAATCCTCATTCTCTTCATCTCTAGAAGCAAAAATGTCTTCTTCCTCATCAGAAGAATCCCAATCTCAGAGTGTGCAATTTAGCCAAGAACACCTAAGCCGTTCTCCCTCTCCGCAACCAAGCACAAAAATAGAGCCTTCACAATCCTCCCAACCTATCCAACCTTCTTCATCTTCCAAATCCACATCATCCAAAAAGAGCACCCCTCTACCACTTAGGATGAAATCCCAGAGGGTTGCTTCTCAAGTCACCCAAACAGCACCACCTAGATCCCCTATTCATATTGACCTGACTCAACCTGAAACCTCCAGAAAAGGGAAGGAGAAAATGGTAGGAGGAAAGAAGCTGTCTTTCCAATCTGATCTCTTCTGTAATGCTGAAGTTGAAGAGAAGTTTACCAAAAGGTTCACAGAAAAGAAAATCATAGTGGGAAGAGTGATCTCATCCCAAGAGCTAAGGGATGAAGGATGGGACATTGGTCCCTATCTGGAAAAGCAAGGTTGGAAGGACTACCTGACCATGACTGAGTCAGTCTTTCCTAAGATGATTAGGGCATTCTACGCAGCATGCTATAAGGCTAAGGGATCGTCTCAAGGTAAGCTACTCATCATCTCTGACATCAGAGGAGTTCACATAGAGTTGACAAAAGAAACTCTTGGTGCTATCATCCAAGCACCTGTGGACGGGAATAGGTTATACAATGAAGAACATTGGTGGAATGAGATTGGCATTCCAACAGCCAATGTAGGTACCTCTCTCTTCAAAGGTGGTCTCATCACAGACTCTGCTTCCTCTCTAAACCTGTTTGGAAAATTCCTATTCCATCTAGTTGTCAAGTGCATCATGCCTCAGGCTGGCACTTTCAACAAAATCTATCATCAGGATATGATGGTCATGTACCATCTTAAACATGGAATCCCCCTCAATCTGCCCTTCCTCATCTTAAGACATATGGAGCATGCCTTCCACAATTCTAAGATCAATGCCTCTCTTCCATTTGGGATGCTGACAACCAGGATCTTGAGGCACTTCAAGGTAGACTTCAATGGATGTGAGAAATTTGATGAGAGACCTGGCTACATGGGAAAAACAAACCTAAAGTCTCTCAGGCTAGATGGTAAGAGCATTCCTCCTCCTACTTTTTCTTTAAATAATCCTCTTCCTCCTGTTCCTACTACTACACAAGCTTCCCCATCATAAAAAATGTCAGAAGCTGAGAAGAGAAAGAAGAAGAAGACCTCAAAGGAAGTTGATGAGGGATCTCAAGAGGGTTCTGAGATCCCTATGAAAGAAAAGAAAAGGAAAGCTCAGCCTTCTGTCTCTACAGAGACTGAGACCAAGAAAAAGAAAAAGAAAAAATCTAAGCCTGACCACACTACTCTTACACTCACTGAACCAATTCCTATCACCTTTGAGCAACCCAGTGAGCAAGAATTGGAAGAAGGAGTTGGGGCTGATAAAGAACAAACACCTGAAATGGATCAAGAGATGGAACACCACTCTCCACCACAACAGATTCCTCCTAAGTCTTCTCCACCGGAAGTCTCTCCTATTAGTAAGTTTGTTGCTGAGACCTTGGTAAGCTTTGAAACCCCCCAAGAGACACAACAAGTTGAGGCTGAACTACAGAGGTTGTCACCACCAAGCAGGCAACTCCTGTAAGGAATGAGCCTACTTACTCCATTCCCACTTCCTGCCCTATTCCTGGAAAATTCTTTGTAGAGACAATTCTTCAAGATTCACCTCTGCCTAAATATGATCAATCAACACCACCTGCTGACAGGCCTGAAGCACCTTCATCTGAGCCCTCTATTCCCACTCATTTATCCAATTCCATCAATACTTTTCTGAACCAGCTACAAGAAGAACATCAGCAGCACCACCAGAACCTTCAATCTAGACTTGAACAGAATCAGAAAAAGATCCTTAAGAAGCTCAAGCATCACAAAAAGAGGCAAGAGGCAATTCTTGACGGACTGGACACAGTGCTTCAAGCTATTAGCACCTCCAATGACTTCCACAGGAAAATGAATTTGCATCTCTCTGATCTGCCTCCTCCTCCAGCGCTCCCACAGACTGTTGCAAGGCCTTCTGATAGCTTAGACTCATCCTCTTCCCTCTCATCCTAGTTGTACTAGTTATATTTCTTTTGATAATGTCAAAAGGGGGAGAGTTTGTTAGATATTAGATATTAGTTATCTAGATATCTGATGAGAGTCTTGTGTTTGTAAGGAAAATGTTTAAGTTAGAAGGATAAGATGTGATAGCATCTTTTCACTATCTTTGGTTAGATGCAGTGGCATCTTTTTGCTGTGCTATGTATTCCTCCAAAAATCTTTTGATAAATCAATGAATGATGACTCTCATTTGATCTCACTGCCTATTTGTTGTTTTCTTTTACTAACATCAAACACTAAGAATTAAAACTCAAACAACAAATAAGCCTATAACTCAGGGGGAGCTTATCTCCTTAAATCATTCTCAAACACTGCACGTTTCAGGGTGAGATCACTCTACCTCCATAACTTAATCTCATCAGATATTTAAACTTCATAGTTTGCCATCATAAAAAAAGGGGGAGATTGTTGAGACAAGCTCACCTCCAAGAAGTTTTTAATATGACAAACTGGTTAAGTTTAAAATATATGAGATGCATCTTGTATTACTAATTGTGTGCTTAAGTGTGGCAGAGATTCCCAGTCTTTGTTTACTGCAGAAAATCTAATTTGGACACATGAGTCAAAGAGGATCTCTAGACCATAAGACAAGCAAAGTCATGGATAAAGAAACACAAAGAACAAAACTGCAAGTTGTCATGGTTCAAGAAATCCTGCAACAGCTTGGTTTTTCAATCTAAAGGATCAGCTGCGAGCCCAAGAAATAAGTTTCATATAAAGCACATGTCTTGATCCAAAATTAAGGAGAAGAATGACTAGACTCATCACCAAGCCAGCAAAAAGACACTTGAACAGCTTAAGGTGCAAGTCATGAGTGGATGTAAGTATAGCTTGAGATGCAAGCTTATGATCAGATGTAATCTTGTTGACAGAAAAGATCTCAGTCAAAACAAGCAGAAGCAAAAAAAAGAAAAGACTCAAGCATAGCTTGAGATGCAAGCCATGAACAGATGCTAGTTCAGCTTGAGATGCAAGAACAACTTGAGACGTCGTCTCAAGGACAGAAGCAGTTGAATGAGATCTTGTCACAGACATAAGAAAGTTAAGACAGACTCTGGACAGAAGCAAGACTGCAAGCTCAGTAAGAGAAGACAACAAGTAAAGTCAGCACAGGGTCAACCATGTACACTGACACAGTACCAACGTCCCTGAAAAGCTGCTGAGTCTCAACAGAAAAAGCCTGTATGTCAGCCATGTGTCTCAACAGCTAGAAACGGTCACATAACGGCTAGTTTCTATCAGAAATATAAAGAGACTTCATCAAACTGAGGATCGTGAGAGAGACTGCCTGCATTACTACACAATCACTAAGCATCTTATCACATCTCAACTATCATCTCAAGTGCACATCTCACTGTCTGTTATATACAGACTCATCTCAACTTGAGATATATATTTGTCTCTACTCATCTCTCTTCTCAGAGTATCACACTGTCATTGTACTTTAGAAGAGAGCTTATCTAGCTTACTACATCTTTCATTTGTACTTTGTTTGCCTGTAAGCTAGTCTTATCACAACGTACTCTGTAACCTTGTCTCATCTAAGATAGGAAGTGTGCCTAGTCTTAGTGTGAGTTGTTTGCATCCTGAAGAGGCTGTAAGAATACTTGTGGCTCAGCCAAGATAGGGAGTGCCTAGGCTTGGTGTGAGAGACGTCCTGAAGAGGCTGTAAGAATACTTGTATTGATGGGTTTGTCAATAGTGGAAATCTCACGTGTAGTGAGGACTGGACGTAGCCCAAGGTGTGGGTGAACCAGGATAAGATCTCTGCCCCTTATCTCTTCTCTTATCTTTATTGTGCTTGTCTTAAATCAACAAAATAACAAAGCAACATCTCTAAGAATTAAAACAACGTCTCAGTTGAGACTTTAAACTAACTTGAACATAGACAGACTTACTAAAAGTTAATTAACTTGTATCCTGTCCTAACAAGAGATTCCAAGTCAACAGACTTGAGATTACATCTCATTCTTCAACTTTAGTTCTGAAATTTCAGGAACGAATTCAAGAAGTCTCTATTCAGCCCCCCTTCTAGAGACATTCAGCCAACTTCAAACTTAATTGTACAAATTACAACTGATCTTAATAACAGATATGGAGAAATTTTTAAAACACACATACTAGGATGTCCATGTGTGATGCTAACTGGACCTGAGGCTACACGGTTTGTGTTGGTGACTCATGCTCACTTGTTCAAACCCACATACCCAAAAAGCAAAGAGAAACTCATAGGCCCCTGCTGCATTGTTCTTTCACCAAGGAGATTACCACACTCGCATTAGAAAGCTTGTTGAAAACTCTCTTGACATCATTCATTCATACAAAATTTCAATTTAAAGCAGCTCTGAGAGAAGATTTATAGAATCTCACAAATTAGTACAGTTTGATGGAAATAAACGAAAAAAATCAATAGCTCCCAAAATATGTATTTGTTATAATAATTATTCCTTTTTTTCCTGAAGTTTTCAAGTTTATATATATTGTTTAGTTTCAATTTGTATGGTAATTATGAAAATTGGATTGAATCACATTCTTACACCCAAAATATGCACAGAAGATTTCGAAACTATCTCCGCACTGCTGAGAGCCAAATTTAGAGCTTATATCTATATCTATTTATAGGCAAATATGGAGAAACAACACGGGATGTGGGTATGAGACTACGTACGTAGATTAACCCTCACCAGAACCCCTCACTGGGCCCCACACCAGAACCCCTCACCTGCTCCCCTCACCAACTATGGCTATTTACCCCAAAACACAAATCAGAGAAAGGAAAAAAAAAAAGAAAGGAAAAAAACGAAAGGAAAGTACTCACAGGTGGCTTCGTCGAACACACAGAGTCAGAGAAGGGAAGCTTGAGAGAAGGTGGCTTCATCGAACACATAGAGTTAGGTCGAAGGCTCAGGGAAATTTTGAAACCAAAAATTGAAAACTGACAACCACTCTAAACGACACCTAATTAATTAGATCTGACACTTCCATATTGCAATAATACCTTAATAATACTCTATTAATTACTATATATATATTTATACTATAAATTAAATTAATTTAAAAATGATTTAGTATCATGAGTAAAGACGAGTATCATGGTTACCATATTAGTCCTTGTTTATTATAAATTTCGAAAGATGTGGAATATATTTTGTAAAGTGTTTTAATTTATAAAATTAATTAAAAAATAATTGTTTAAAATTGATTTTAAATCACTTTATTAAAGGTGATTTATAAAATGTCTATACTTATTTTTAACCATTAACTTATTACTTGGTTAACCCTGAGATCCCATTCCCAACAGCGTCAACCGCTAGCTAGCACTCCCTGACCTGTTCTGCTCCAAACTCATTGCAACCCTCCCAAGTCTTTGTTGCACCTTCACCATGGTGGTTGTGCGGCTGCGGCTGCGCCTGCATCTGCCGAAACTGTTCCCTTTTTTCTGTTCCTCTTCCCCCAACTCCGCATCCCTATGCCTCAAGCTCTCCCTCTCATCTCATTTCCTTCTCGAGATACTTCTTCTTCGCACCTGAAAACAAAAGCACTGGTTCCTCGGTTCAACGTTATCCTCCTTCCTATTTAATGGGTATTCAACTTATTACTTCTATTTCCAATTTTCTTATCAAATTAGATTTTTTATCCAATTTTCCTATTTCTGGGTATTCAGTGTATTGCATTTTAGGTAGTTATATTATTTAGAGAGGGGGTGCTGAGTTTGTAGCACTCAGTGCTGAAAACTATTCTCTTTATAGAAAGCGCCTGTCAGCTGTTTGGAAGAATGGCTATGAGAGTAAAGGACACTGTGAAACGCACCGTATCATTTGATTTTTTGCCCATTTACAACCACCTTATAGGCACGTGCCTTAGCCTACTGTAGTGAGAGCTTTTTGTCTATGAAAGCCTTGCAACTGTAGTGAGAGCTTTTTGTCTATGAAAGCAAGTTAGTTCCTGAAAGATGAATTTATTGCGTTTAATGAAGTGTGAAATGGACAATGGTTGCAAGAAAAGGCATTTTTTAAAAAATTCTCAGTAACTTTGAGGAGATTGAAAAGGAAGGCAAGGGATAAATAAACTATAAAGAAAGAGGTGTGCGCAAAGGTGTTTGAGATTGAGATGACCCTCTATGAAAGAAAGAAACTCTCCTTTTGTTGTTGGAATGCCATGCTTATGTGGTGGCTGTATATTGCAGTGGATTGTACATAGACATTCCCAAAACGTTAAACGGATCTAACAGTTCATCAAACTCACATTAGACAGATATTACTGTTAGACATAGAAGAATGGGGTTTTATGTTTTTGTTGGAGTAGAGACTTTACTCAATTCACTTGAGATTTAAGATATCCAGGTTTCTGTAATTTTACACCTGTTCATTTTTTTGTTTTACAAGTATGCTAATCCCCATTTGTTGCATATAAACTCGATAACATTCTAGACTTCAACGTGCAAGTGAATGGGACTGTGGTCCGGAAAAGAAGAAAGAAAATGAACTTGTAATTTGTAAATGTGCAAGGCTCAGACGTGAGAGTTATCAACCTAATAAGAAAAAAGAGTACAAAGGAGACAAGATTTTCCTACATAAAAATAATGCAAATATTACTACTAGTCTTAAATTAATTAGTAAATATTGGGTATTATCATCGGTTTCATCATAAATCAAAATTAATAAAGTCTACAAACACCGACACGCGGAAAGTGTAAGCTATCCCAACTAATAAAGTCTATCTAAAAGCAATGATCTAGGATCAAATATTGTCTCCACGTGTGCCATTCCTAGGCGTAAAAAGTCTATAGGATCAAACACCGACATTGCTGTGTGCTGTGTGCATTAGTGGTTGAAATCTAAAAGCTCTCCTAGATCAACTATCAATGGTCTAAAATAAAAGGAACAAGTCGGCCCTAGTTTCTACTTTCTCCTTTGTGGTGCTACAATTTTGCTTGTTCGGTTTTTCCTAATGTGGGGTGGCTTGCCATCCATATCTTTTGAATTTGTAATTACCTTTCATTTTTCTTGTTTTTCTTACCTTTTTTTTTGCCTTTAGAGTGTGTTTGGCTTGTCATTTCAGCTAGCTGAAAGTTGAAAATAGTAGCTGAAATCATTTCAGCAGTGTTTGAGAAGGTAATTTTTTTGGGTAGCTATAAGCTTTTCTTAAAAAAGCTACTTGGGGTAGCGTTTTTTTTAAAAAAAAGTTTCAATTTTCAGCTATTAGCTAAAAATTAATTACAAATTTAGCCTTCAACTACCCCCACTTATAATTATTTAATAATTAATGTTGTCCTTAAATTTCATTTTACCATTTTACCATTGTGTTTGGTAAAACATAATGGAAATGCTATTTGCTGTATAAATATTCAGACGGAACCCTTTTCTTCAGATGGAAGGTAGTAATTAGTACTTAGGAAGAGGTATGTTGCTAGTAAGTTGCAGCTAAATTCAATAGCTTATTAGACGTATAACATGTGAGCATTGTATTATGTTACAACTTCTCTCTGTTATTTATCTTTTCCAACTTGCAAGTGCTTTTCCCAATCATCAGTCACCTAATTAACAAGGGAAGATTCTATGTAGTAATGGTGGTTTATTAGTCTAAAAAATGGTATGAAAATAGTCACAAAATAATTGATCTTAGCAGTTTGATGAGCTTTCTCGGGCTTGCAGACTTTGATGCTTCATTATAATGTCTGAAGGCTTATGGTCACTGGAAAACTGTACAGTTGAGGCAGAACTTGGAAGACATCAGTAGCCACTAGAGGAGAGTGAAAAGGAATGATTGAACAAGAGTGCTTGTTTGTGCTAGGCAGCTTGTGGAGGAAATCAGTTTAGAAGTGAGATCCAGGAGAAGCAAATTAGTTTGGTATTAAACGATCTCGCCTGCTCTTCTTCACCCCCATGGTCATCTCCATGACAAAAACTGAAATGCTGGGACATGCATAAATCTTTTACAATTTGCAGTGAAGATCTAGAGAAAAATAACACAGTAGGGATTCTGGGATATCCTTTAATGAACAAGTATCATTACTGATGACAGTACAATTGACAAGATGTTCAAGCAATGCCAATAAAATTTTCATCTTGAGCAGTCCAATTTGATTGGCCCACAACTCATGGCCAGTCATAAAATTCTGTTGCTCATGTACAAGTGCAGTCCAAAATTACAAACATAAGAGAAATGCGTGGAAATCTTATTTAGTATGGTTAAGTAACTTGTATTAATAACTTCAAAAATATATAGAAAGAATAATCAACCAAAAGAATATGCATGTGCTTTACTAGTATTTACCTATAACTATTCTTATGATACAGGAAAGAATGCCTATGAAGAATTGATAAAGCAAAACTAATAGGAAAAAAAGGTTTGTCTATAAAAAAATGTAACTTTCAAGAAGATATTAGTGTAAGCATACCAAAGTTTCCAGAAGATGATGCCCTAAACCTTCACCATGTGTGCCTCAGCCATCGAGGAGTTCAGGTCTTCTCGAGATTGTGATCTCCTACTCTGCAGACGCATTTGACTTCTATGGGGTGACCAGAAGGTCCCTATATTACTGCTCTCAAATTGCATCTGCCCTAAATTGTTTGAGGAATAACTATGTGAGACACTACTAGTTGATGGGTAAAAGGAAGATTCCATCAGCTGGATGCCGCCACTGTTATCACCAAGACCATGCCCCAGGCTAAATGGTCTATCTTGTGAACCTGCAATTGTTGGGCTCAGTGGTGTCTTTATTCTTGCATCCCCTGCAATACCAGAGGTACGTTGGTTTCAAAGCTCATTTATAAATAAATATTACCAACACTGCACAAAGGTTGTACAAAGACATTTAAACTATCTAAAAGGAGCGACACAACTATATTTTATAAATGAACTGAAACCAAGCATAATATGCTGTAAAAGTACATGACACACATTCATGTCAACTACAAATGTTACAATATGAACTCACAATACAGATAGGATGTACAAGATAGTGGTATGTATGAATTACAATTACAATTTTTTAATCAACAGTATTTAATAGTGGGATTGTTCAGTACAAGGTGTCTATTAAATATGAATTCAAACTGTTAGAATATTAAATTTGTGAGAGCAATCATGGTTATTAATCCTGGATAGCTTCATGGAGCAGTCAGCCCCAATAACACTGTAGCAGGATAGTGGACAGTGGTATGGTGGCTATACCAAAGGAGATTACAAATACAAGATAAAGAATTTATAATATACATATATAAATGTTTAAAAATAAAATAAACCAAAGTTAAAGACATATTCATAATTAATGATAAAAACATGAGAAGTCAGAGCAATAAGTAGTCAGAACAGAAGGGGAAAATGGACAGAGACTGGCATGAAGGGGGTGAATCGAATCAGAATAGAGCATATCAGCATGTCCGTATGAACAGAAGAGATCTGGACATGCGTGGGTGAGCAAATCAATAGAGAACACCGGTGAGCAGAGGGTTCAGGGTGATTGTGTTGAACGAGGAAGAAGGGTTTTGAACCCTATAGGAGTCCTCGGATGAAAAAAAAAAAAGGATTAATCATGAAAACAACCAGAAAAAAGGTTGGAGAACTCAGAAAACAGAGGCAAGGATGTTTTTTTGTCCCTGTGCACCATAACAACAACAATTTTCTGCAATATAGGTCATGGTTGACTTCTTGTGGCGGCCACCTGCCGCAACCACAATGCAATGCTGCTATAGCATTCGATTGACTACCCTGTGGGTAATCAAATCAGATTCATGTCCAAGCCTTGTAAATATCTGTAGTTTTGGAAATGTTGCAAATCCAATGAAAAGAATATTTGGCAAATAACCAGAGAACTGAGTGAGAACTCTATATATGCAATAAGTAAAAGCTGCTCAGGTTCCTTCACTAGACAACTATGAAGCAGGAATTCTTCAGAAGAACTTTGAACTCATTCATATATAAGTTGGGTTCATTTACAAATTTGAACCCAGAAGACAACCTGATTGGCTTCAGTCTCAGTCCATATTAAGTTATAATCATATCATCTTCCTTTTGTAACAAAATTTAAAATATAAATAATACACACTGGCCATATGAATACAGTAAGGCTGGGACATTGTTCTTCCCAAACCCAAACAAGGGATCAAGATATTAACTAAAATGATTATTTTGCCTCACATACTGGAGCCCTAAGATGCATAAATGGATTTGCATCACTCTAGTTCACTTGAAAAGGAAGAAGACTACACACAAGCATCATCTATAACATATTCAGATCAAGAATCCTATTGAGAAAACCTGAAATGGATCATTTTTCCCCTTCATCCTAGGTCCAATGTGGCTGTAGAATTATATGTACAATTTGTTTCTAAAACAATACATGACAATGACTATAAATAATTAGATAAATGTCACAATTGTTTAAGTTGAAGCAAGTTCATGACATTAAATTTATGGGGTCATCAGAAATCATCAGTTGTGAAAATAGAATGCATAACACTGACAAGAAAGAATGTGTTTGGCAAGGTCAGACATTAAATTTAATGAGTCATCAGAAAATCAGAAATCATTTGTGTAAATAGCTTACCAGAAATGATTGGACTCCAACTCCGGAACCGGAAAGGAGATGGGATATTAAGAACAGATGCACTTGACACAGTGTTATGCCTGAAAAGGGGAAGATATTGCCTCCGGAAAAATCTTGGCACCCACTTGACAACACATGATATAGCACAAAGTAGAAGAATGAAAGAAAGTAACAAAATGGCAATAAGAACCAGAGGATTCATCTTCATCTGAAGCAAGTCAAAACCATGAATCCCAAATCTAGCTGAATAAGCCTTCCCAGCTTCCAACAAGGCTACCCCAAGTGTCCAAGTGATACTTCCAGAGCCAACAGTTATATGTTTGTCAGTAATATGCAAACCCTCTCTCAGCAATGACGCAACATATGGTGCCCTGAAGCAGTATTGCTCAATAAAGGGCTGAGGAGCAACACTGTTCTTTGCAACTTTCCAATTCTTTTCACAAAATTCCCTACCCTTTTCCAACACATCATCAAGTGTGGCTTCAGCAGTTAGGTTGAAAAACCGATACACCACAAAAAATCCAGAAATCACATAAAAGTGGCCTAAAGGGCGAGGAAGATTCTCGCGCAGAGCACAAGGATGAACCTCACAATCAAGCCCTCGACCCAGATCAGACCATTCAGACAAATTCACAGCAACCTTTGCAAGTGTACTACATTCTTGCCAATTAGGAGCACCAACAAGTGTCACCTTTGTCCTTGGCTCTCCTTTTCCATCCAAAACCTTCCCATTAACTCTAGGACTCTCACCTTCTTTCTCACCAGAAGAACAACGAGAGCATGTATATTGATCCTTGTACCCAGATTGCAAGCAAGGATGTTTAACTTCCACATTCTTCCCACCAACCCCCTTCTTAAAAAGATACCCCACGGATTTATCAAATGCCTCATTGAGACCATAACCGGCAAGTGAATAAGCAGTGAGATGATGATTCACTGATCCAATCCTAACATACAAACTAGTCTCACTATTCACCTGTTGATCACCCTCAAAAGTGACCTGCAACGAAGAACCACCCAAATCAAGTGCCCCATATGTTTCTTTCCTCGGTTTAACACCCAATATTCCACTGTGATAGTTAAGTGCAATCCATCCAAAGTAAGCTTCTTCTGTCCCAGTAATGATCTTAACCCAATCCTTCCTACACATAAAAGGAGAACCTTTTAACACATTAAAAGCATTATCTAACAACCATTTAGAGTCAGCAACGGGAAGCCTCCGAACACCAGCAGTGGCATAAAGAAACAAAGAAGTGCTCTTATGAGAAGATTCAGGTATCTGCTTCTGAGCCCATTTAACAAGCGGTTTAAGTGCAGCCTTCAAACCAGATACATTATGCACCAACTTATCAAGCCCGGGCTCAGTTTCCATTCGATCATAGGCCCGACCACTCTGTGAACCGGGCTTTTTTCTGCAAACCAGTTCTCAACGAAGTAATAGCTATAGGAAGATAACTATCCTCCTTGTGTTCAATCTCAGCCTTGTAAACATAAACCCGAGTACCGGTGCTCCCACAATCAAGCACAACGTAATACTTACCAGACCCTTGGTGAGAATAAACGAGTGTGAAAATCGTGTAGATCAGAAAAACTAACACTACGAGGCAGAAAAACAGTGCGATCGGCTTGGTCCATTTCTTGCGAACCGGGCTTCCGGCTTGAACCGGTTTTGTTTTGGAGAAACTGGACCCGAGGCTTTCCCTCTGGAGAAGGTAATGGTGCGGTTTCTTTAAATCGGGCGCGGCGGCGGCGACGGCGGCGGCATCTTCGGGATCGAGGTGGCGGTAGGAGGAGAGATCCTGAAGGGAGGAGGAGATTCGAAGGTTGCTCTTGCCGCTGGAGGCTTTGCCAAAGACCATATCTCTTCTTCTTCTGTGGTGCGGAGAGAAGACACAGTTGGAGAATTGGAGAGGTTGTTGTGGTAAGGGTTATGTGGCATTTCTTTGCATAGTGACAGTTGTGATCCAATGCGGAGCGTGGGAAGCTGAATGAAGCCACTGAGATTTAAGGGGAAAGAGGAAAGGAATTAGTGAGAGGAGTTGTTGTTGTTAGAGTGATGAGATCGGAGTGAAGAAATGGATGTGCAGTGTTTCAGAGTTTGAAGAGAGAGAGACGTGCAGTGAAGAGAGAGAAAGAGAGACAAGCTGCACGCACAGATCTCTGCACAGAGCTGGGTGAAAACAAAGAAGAAGACCAGTTTTTTTTTTTTTTTGTTTTTGAGTTTTGCGGTTATTTTCCCCGATTAAGTCCCATGGACCAAGTGGGCATGTTCGCCCAATCCTTGGTAATTATTATTCACACCACCCCATTTTACGATTCACATCACCCAAACTTTTTTATTTACTTTAATTGTTTTTAAAATCCTACTTTACCTCTCGTGGTCCACCACCCCTCTATATCCCCTTCCCCTTCAATTAGGTGTATTCATTGGTTCGGATCTACTTGACGAACTAAATCAAATCGTTCTAATTGATTTTGATTTTTTTACTTATTTGGGTTGGATCCGAACCAAACCAATTAAAACCGATGATCATTAGTTCGTGCAATGGGTTGAGAAATTTGAACACAATACCTGATCCAAACACCTATATATATATATACACACATATAAAGTTAAATAAAATTTTTAAAAAAACACTAAAATTTAAAAATCTGTACGTTTTGCATATCAGTTAGGGTTCAAATTCAATAATCAACATTCCTCTTCCTCATCCTCTTCCTGTGTCGTGTCATTGTTCTCGTTCATCTTCTTCTTCATTTCCATCAGTCGTCGATCACCATTCCTGTCGTCAAAGAGCTCGCGCACGACTACTGTACTGACCAGACGACCATCGTAGAGCTCGAGCGAGACCTAGCAGCACTGTAGAGCAACAACATCAACACCGTGTTTGGCCATTTGTGGCAATTGACTAAGCAGCAGGAGCTCCGCGCACCATGTTTTTGACCAGGAGACCACCGACTAAGCACCAACACCAGCACCGCAGAGCGCGATCACCGCGAGTCAGCGTCCAGCCGTCCACCATATGTACTTTGTAAGGTTCGTTCTTCTTTTAGATTTTGATATTCTTTCCAGCCATGACATGACACTAGCAGGTTTAACACCCTCATTCTGTGACGGGTATTACTCGACTAACTCAGTTAAGATTTGTTAATTAATCTTTTAAGGAAATGAGGAAAAATTGGTGATATTTGTTTTTAAGCATCATCTTTGATTAGTAAATCATAATTGGAATAAAACAAGAAGAAACATATTAGTACTGGAATTATCATTTTGTTACTATTCAAAATTACAACGGAAATAACGTACATCTAAGTTGGGGTTTTAGTATATTAAATTACAAAAAGAAAGTGGATTTTCTATCCGGCTACGACCTATCTTTATTGTATACTGCTACTTATATATATCCCTAAACACTACAACCTGACTCATCAAGATCCAGTTCAACCTGAACACCATGTCTATCTTCAGAACAAAGTGCATCCCTCCAGAGTCCATGCCCTTTAGGTGCCAAAAGAGTGACAGACAACGAAAAAGAAAGACAAGGGGGTGAGAACACTTTACATGAGCTCACTTAACGCAGGATATAATGACTAAAGTAAATAGATACGGGAATTCACGCAATTCATACAAAAATAAACCCAATCATTCACATAGAGGGTCACAACATCATAAAATTACGTGATATGCTCATGCAATGCAAGCAACCATGTCATTTACCAAGGATTTCAAACGACTACCGTGTACCATGCAATGCATGAGGGCCCGGGAAAATCACCACCACAGTGCACACAACAACTGCACGACCTATATGTACAACGTATCAGGAGTTAGAGTCTATACTAGCCTCGGTACTAAGAGCCTTGCTCATATATTTTCTTTGGCCAAATTTTCTTTTGTGAACCTTCCAGACAATCTCAACTGACCCCGAAACCTTGAGAGCGACATGCATGGTCAAGTTTGATCCCCATGAACTCAACAGTAGGGAGCTCGCCTACGTCCCCTGATGTTCAGTTTGGAACTCAACTATCCTCAGGGCTGGCGTCCCTTTTCAGGACCTGCTAGAGTTCTTTGCAAGACCCAGTGCACCCTTCCCAACCAGTTTCACACCTTACCAACGTGTCACTGCCATATTAGGTCGTAAGGTTCTCAACCTTAGATATCATCAATGCTTTATGATGCATGTCATACATTCAATGTTTCTCGGCATACACAGTCCTTACAGGCAAAGCCCATTGAATCCTTCCACGTAACCACTCCCTGCGGCACGACTCCGATTCAATGTCTTTCCTTCACAAGGAAAACCAAACAATGCTTTCTCAACACACACAGTCCTTACAGGCAAAGTCCATTGAATCCTTCCACGTAACCACTCCCCGCGGCACGACACCGATTCAATGACTTTCCTTCACAAGGAGAACCAAACCCCATCTCGGGTTAATCCACACTCTTTCACTAGGTTTCTCAAGTCTTATGCAAGAAGAGTGTGTTCGTTATAAGCTTTTAAGGTAAGTTGTATTCATTCGTCTTTAAGTCTAATGATCACTTTCACTTAAGTCCTATAGCTTATTAAGGCTTATGGTTGTGTCTTATGAATAGTGCTACACATCTTAGTTCATCTTATGTTTATGATTAGGGTTAAGTTTAATCCTTAATCATGGCTAATCTTCCTTATTTAGGCTATAATTAATGTTAATCTTCCCTAATTAAGTCTCAATCTTTCTTTAAGATCATAATTAGCTCTTAATTATCCCTTAATCTCTTTCCTAATCATGGATTAGACTTTTAATTAAACTTAATTAAGGTTAATCATATTTAATTAGTCCTTAATCATCATTAAGTCTTAATCACATTATTAACACCTCGTTAATGATTGATAATTAAGATTAATCTATGATTTTGGATGATTAGGACTTGATTACGTTAAGCCTTGATTAGGATTAGGATTAGGATTAAGGTTAACCTAAATTAATTCTTCCTTGATCTATTAACTTAAGTGAATTGGATTAGTGGGCTTACTAAACTTAAATTTGAGTCTTGATCTTTATGGGCAGGATTAGAGTTGAAGCCCAACACCAATCCAAGCCCAATGTCCATTCATGATTTTTGTTTGGCCTTATGGTGAGTTTTTATGAGTTTTTTTAAAGGTATTGAGCCTAAACTAAAGGCCCAATGGTTAGGTAACTCATAAGGGTCCATTTTACTAAGTTACCACCAAGTAAATTGAGTTTTATGGTGACTTTTACATAGGTTTATTGTTTTACCCGAATTTGATTTATTATTTTACAATGGAAGTTACTATCTTTTACTTTTACTTTGCTACTTCAAGTTTTTAACCCTTAACATATTGGGCTACTAAGGCCCATAAACATGCCAACATCATTTCCATCAATTTTTCAAGATCAAACTCACCCACATCAAGAACACCATCAAGAGCACCAAAATTCAATAAATTCCCAAAAATTGTGAAATTCAAGTATGATGTACTGCAATCACCACAAACCAATAATTTCATGTTATTTCATCCAAATACACATATTTTCATAAGAAAGTTTATACTTTTAAACATAGTAAAAAAAACTTCCTTTCCATGATCCAACCAAATAAACAAATTTTCTAAATTCAAATAACCACTTGCATGTACCTAAAATCATCATATCAACACATTCCAACCATCAAACAAATTTTAGAAACATGCATGTATCTCCAAGTAGACTTGGCCGAACCATATTAGCAAAGGAATAGGTTCCAATCATCAAAATAATAGCTTGCATGCATTTAGAATCAAAACATCAACACATTTCAACCATCAAACCATTTTTAGCAACATGCAACCACATCCAAGCAAGCTTGGCCGAATCATTTCTCAAGGGAAATAGGTTCCAACATTCATTTTCAAGGAAAGAAAAAGGGAGAGGGAAAAAGGGTCAAGGTTCACCCTTTACTCTAGCCACCAATCCTACTATAGTTCAAGGTTTCTCCCTCCTTTACCTAAGGAAATCCAAGCTCTTCAACAATGGAGGATGAACTTGAGAAACTCCACCAACTCAAATGATTTTCCCCTCTTTGTGTTCCTTGTGATCTTCCAAGCAAACTTCTCCAAAGGATGAAGGCTAAAATTTTTGAGTTAAAGGTTCAAAAATGGAACCTTTAACAAAGTGTGAAAAGGAAAGAAAATGGAGAGTAGAGGAAGAGAAACTCACGGCTGTTTGGAGAAGAATGAAGAGAGAAAAGATTGCTTTTGTATGTTGTAAGGTGGAAGTGACTACATGTAAGGTGATGCATGATGATGTATCTCTTTTTCTCACTTTTTTGACTTAGAAAGTGTGTAGCACAAGTCTTGGTGACTCCTCCTCATGCCCACGGTTTTGAAGTGGTTTAAATGAGGGATTTTGTTGAAATGTTGGAGAAATTTTCGGATTTGTTATAAGGGTAATTTGGTCATTTTCCAAAAAGAGTAGGGGTAACAAGGTAATTTCACACCAAAAATTCCCAAAAATTCTAGAAAAAATTCTATAATTGTTCTAACTTATTTTAAGCCAAAAAATGTGATTAGAACTCACTTCTCACTTAAACTCTCTTATTTCCTAATTTTCCCAGTTCACACACACAAACAGTCAAATTTCAACAAGAGCAAGCAGATAGAAAAATTGTGGTGTTACACACAAAAATTCTATAAAGTTATAAATAAATTTTTTAATCCACTTTTAAGGTCCAAAGTATATTTTCCATATTATTCCACGAATTTTTCATATGTTGGTTAGGGTTACACTGCTAACCAGGGGCATTTTGGTCTTTTTGCCCAAAAGTGCCAGAAAAATTCTAAATTAATTTCTAAAATGCATTATTAATTATAATAAGACCATTTTGACTAAAAATATAGGTCCCCTTAAGTTTTAGATATTTTTCATAATTAAATTTATATTTTCTTTAACTGTACAATTACTAATGGTATTTTAGGTCATTTTCCCAAACTCCTCTTTAGGAAAAATTATTTAAAATTGTGGTTGGATAGTTCCAGAAATCTAAATTTGATTGTTTATCAATAGTTCCTAAATTCCTCATAATTTTTATTTCTAAACTTTCTCTATCTTATATATATACTGGTAGGGGAAATTGTGGGTGTCACATCTCTCCCCTCCTACAAGAAATTTCGTCCTCGAAATTTGGAGTTCCTATTGTTGGATATGACTAAATCTATTTTCTTAAGCTTTAAGAGTTATTCCTCTATTTGGATCGTATAAGACCTCAATGGTTCCCTATAGGATGGATAATTATTTTTAGGCTATTTGTGGATATAGAGACGATATCCTGAGTTAAGATCATCCTAGTCTTCTAAGCCCTAATTACATCTTTAAAAACCGGTAGCAAATAAGAAGCCTTGACCTAACACATTACCTTAAAAATTCTGGTACGATCCAATATTCCATCTAATATAAGATTTGATCAAGAACACCTATTGTCGATGAGCAGATCTTATCAAACTTTCCACCATCACTCATACTACCTCTTTTCTTACTAGAATGATAAGTAAATCCTTTATGAGGTGTGTCACTATGCTACTCCATTTCCTTCCTAGGATGCTTAAGATTCGATGGTCTCTCTAAGTATTATTGGTGTTTTACCTTGAATTTCTAGCATATTAAGTAAGCAATTGTACACTCCCTTTTGATCTATAATCAACAGAGTTATAATACCTAATGAAACGCACAATTTGAATCCATAAAGAAAACCATCAAAATTTCCTAACATAAGACTTAACTTAAGAATCATCAAGTATGTTTGCCCCCAATAACTATTTTTCTTAACATCTTCTCTTATTCATAATGACTTCTCACAATGTCTTGTTTTCTTACGATCCTAAAATGTCCATTTTCCTTCACCATGTCTGAATAACTAATTCCATACTACAATAGTTACAAGTATTGTTTATTATACCAATGATTACAGTAGTTCCATTGGTCCTAATATCAACACTTTTACTGATCTTGTTCATCCTCCATTACTTCCCTATATAAAATTTCTAAGTCCTTTTTCTCTCAAGAATCTTAAATTTATCCCTATCCCATTAAGATGAAATCCTTCGGCTCATGTATCGGTTTGTTTTTGCTTTATCTATCACTGTATATTGTTGCAGGATCTTCCCACTTGAAATATCAACTACCACGTACAACCAAAGCTTAATTCCTTCTATGATAAGTTGTTACACCCAAGAAGGCCTCACCATCCACCATCACCTTATGTCCTTTTTACTATAAAACTACTCCTTTTTATAACCACGCATATCATTTTCCTAAACAAAGTGTATCTCAAGGATTTTACTTCTATCTAACTAAGGTTTATACTTTGACAATTCCACTTATAACCTACTCGTCTTTAATAATTCCGAGATTATTCCAAGGGATTCTGTACATTCTATTAGGTCCTAGGAATAGGCGAGGACGTTGTATGTAAGAATGAAGATAAGTTGGCTTGAATGAGGCTAGAATATTGGGTTCACAGAGGAGGGAAACGAACACCAACGACAACCAATCCAGATGTAATTACTAGACACCTATAACATTCATAGCAAAATCCAAAAGTAGATTGTAGGACCACCTATAGTCTTGATACATAGTTAAAGGTAATCTATCTTTAAACTTATCTTAGAATTTTTTTTTTCCTCAAGGTCATTCTACTTCCATGGATTGCATTCGTCCCCTAGGGCATCCTTACGCGAAACATCACCTACTTATGTGTAGTACTATTCCAATCTTCAAAACCCTGTCTAAATATGTTGGAACCACAGGAAACACTAGAAGGGGGGGTTGAATAGTGTTTTAAAACTTTACGCTAATTTTCGGAAACCCCTTTTTAAAATCATCTTATTAATCAATTAACCTATGCAAGTTATTATAAAAAACTCTTTTGCCAAATAGTAAATAATATCAGAGTTAAGCATAGGCTAGTGAAAGAGAGTTTTTCAGAGACTTGCTGAACTTGATAAGTACAAATGTGCTTTCTGAAATCACATCAGAAGATTTAATGAAAACATTTTAGAAACTTGTTTAAAACTGATTTTGATAAGTAATAACTTCAAAATAGAAAACATGTTGTTTCAAAAATGATTTACACTAATGTATTAAACGTTTCAATAACTTGCTGAAAACTGATTTGTTAAAGAACTTGCTGAACCCACTTCAGAAGGTTCAGTAAGTACTCTTTTTCAAAACGATTTGGTCAAGAAAGTAGTTTTACTATGTTGATTGTGATTTCACTTTTCCGACCCTTCTCTTGTTAGAAATAATCAGATGATAGCGGAGTGTAAAAAGTTAAGGGTAGAGAGAATAGCTTCTGAAAAGATTCAGACGATGAGTTTTAGTCTGAAGTTTTGATTACCTTCTGAACTAGGTTCAGACTCAAAGTAGTTTGAAAACGAGTTTAGTTCAGAAGTAAAGTTCTCACTTAAATACTTTTAAATTCCCTTTGTTAGATGAAAACTGAATTGAAATAGTTTAAGGGATAGAGAAAACTCAGCCAAGAATTTGTCTTGATTCACCCACTAACCCAGTGAGCTACATCTAGTCCCAGGGCAAACCACCACTGGATTTTCCACTATCTGATCATAGATACAAGTATTCTTTTATCATCAAGCCTCTTCAGGCTCTTAACCAAGTATTCCTTTTTAAACCAAGCCTCTCCGGGCTTAAACCGAGTATTCTTTCTTCCTCGAAGCCTCTCCAGGCTCTCCAGAATATTCTTTCTTCCTCCATGCCTCTCTAGGCTCTCTAGAGTATTCTTTCTTCCTCCAAGCCTCTCCAGGCTCAAATCGAGTGTTCTTTCTTCCTCCAAGCCTCTCCAGGCTCTCCAGAGTATTCTTTCTTCCTCCAAGCCTCTCCAGGCTCTCTAGAGTATTCTTTCTTCCTCCAAGCCTCTCCAGGCTCTTCAGAGTATTCTTTCTTTCTCCAAGCCTCTCCAGGCTCTCAGACACTTAAAAGTGTTTACAATGAAAAGTTTAAGTTTCCTAGAAACTTAAACCGAGGTTCATCTTGTACTATGGGTTAACTGAGTACTACTCAGGATACATGCAATAAATCTAAGTACAAGGTATAACAGAGATACAAGTGTTTAATTCTAAGCTCTAATTCATCTCTGTAGGATCAGAAGGTTGGCTTTATAAAATCTGTATTAAGCTTGGCCAATTTCTTCTGTGGGCTTGATAAATGCCATAGTTCAAGGTAGATGATTTAGAGTTCATGGCAGCCCATTATGGTCAGTTTCCAGTGAATGAATCTTTAGGAATTTGGCCGACCCATCAACTATCTTTTAAGACTTTCTTGAGGCTATTTATATGTTCTGAAAATATAGCCATTTGAAGATTGTTGATTTTACCGTTGAGAAGAAATGATTAAGCTCAGAGCCGTTGTGAAATAACTTCTCATTTGGTAGCTTTTTTCTTAAGCAGATTAGGTGTGCAGATGTCTTGGTTCTGACACACTGTAGATAAGCTCTTAATCATGAGAGATTTTCTTCGTCTTCAGCCGATTGATATTTCTTTTCTCTCACTTCTTTCTTCATTTGTCTTCTTCAGAATGTAAGGAGATAGGATATAAAGATCTGTTAGTCTACTCCTTTTTTACCGTTGTGACTTCTACTTCTCTTTGCTTGGCTTTGACTAGTATAGGTGTGTAGTTGTATTATCCGTTCTAACACACACACAACAATTTAAATATTTTCTTGAGAGTGAGTTAATACTTTAGCAGGTTGGCTTGCTCCTTTCTCTCTTTCATCTTCTTCTTATTTCTTTACAAAGGAAGTCTTTAGAAATGACAACGTTAGACTTCACTTTTGTCCTATTGTGCTTTCTGCTTTTCTTTTCACTTGAGGTACATGCCTTTGATAGCGTGTTGCAGAGAAGATACAGAAGTAGGTGTACAGCAGCGCTGACCTATCTCTGACTTCTATTTGCTTTTCTGCAGTAGGCTTCCTCTTTCATGTTGGGTTCTGAAGCTGAGCCCGAAGGCCTTTGTTTTTCTTTGCATCAATTCAGCTTCACCACTCATGTTTGCTGAGACTTGAGTTTCTTAATTAAATTATTCAGATTTGACTCATAAGTCTTCAGAGAGTTGTATGACGTGTCTGGCTTCTTCTTCTTCAGATAGTTTGAAATGCCACGTCATCACGTTAAAAAAGTATGTGTTCAGCAGGTTCAACTTTAGTACACACACACTTTTAGCAAGTTGCATTACTTCAGCTTGATTTAGCTTTTCATCTTGGAGACGCTTTCAGTGAGTTCCTTCCTTCAGTGAGTTTCTTCTTCTTTGCTTCAGATGTTTGCTTATTTCTTCTTCATTCTTCATAAGCATGTAGTTTATCTTCATTTCAGCTTTGTTGCTTCTTCATTCTCCTTTTCCTTTTCTTTTAGTCTTTTTCTTTGGTTCAGTAGGTTGGTCGTTTTCGGCAAGTTCCTTTCTTCAGCAGATTGCTTCTTTGTTCTTCCTTCAGTATGACTTCCTTCTTTTGCAAGTTACTTCTCTTCAAGTCTTTCTCTGATTTAGAAGGTTGAGCTGTTGATGGGTTTCTGGCAAGCAAACCAAAAATCCAGTAGTATAATAGTAAGAAGAGTTATCGTATCCACAGGGAACAGTCAATTCGCGTATAGTCGTGATCTATTTATCAAGAGAAAACAACAGATTTATAAGAGTATTGTTGCATAAATAGTAAATAACAGATAAATAATCAATGAAATTAGAAAGGAATAGTTAGAGACATTTTACTTGGATTAGGATTGAACTTCATATCATCACACACTTTGTGCATGTAAAAACTATCTATTATTTTAGGTTTACTCTATAATACTGTAGACAAACTATATTTCTAAGACCCCGAGTTACCAGCGGCCTCACACACTCAAAGATAATCAATGCGGGCTCTCCCAAGCGACAGACTTACCCTCGGCTTATTTTATTTTCTTTATTCCGTTTGTAAAAGAACTAATTGATAAACGAGGCCTAATCCTGTAGACGAACCTTCATTAGAGTACTCACACTACCCATCACTCATCAGGATACATCCATGTGTTGGTCCTGGATTGACAATCAACTAATCCTTTGCTATCGATACTAAGGCCTAATCCTGTAAACGCCCTTCGCTAGAGTATTGTCACTACCCATCGCTCATTAGTAACGCTCATGTGTCGGTCATAGAGTACCGAGTCCTCTTATTCAATAAGAGTTTGTGATAGCCGGATGGGTGTAGGATCTAGAATTGAGCAAAACCAACCGATTAGAATCACAATTAAGCAATTAATTGCGAAATATAGGTGCTGGAACAGCAGCTATATTCACGCAAGAAAGTGAAGGAAAATGAGAGAAAATGAAAGAAAAAGTGGAGAGGAAGAAATGGGAAGGACGCCACTGAAGCAAGAGTCCACTTGCAGCAGATAAGTCCAATGCCAGACGCCACTAATTCAGGAGAATTAGATAAGTCTCAGTATGGTTTGAGCAACAACCACCAAGCCTCACTCAACTCACAAAGGGAGGAGAAAATTTGGCATAATGCCTTTACTTCAAAATTCAATGTGTCTAATACAAGAGGAGAAGACTCCTTTATATAGGAGTGGAGGGGGAAGGGGGCGGATTTTTAGGAGAATAAAATGGGAGAAAAATAAAAGATGAGTGAAAACACTCCTAAGTGGGTTTTGAACCCAAGACCCCAAAGGTTTATGGCTAAGCTAAGTCTTAAGCCATTAAACCTCTAAAATGCGCCCCACTTATGTAAAAAAATTACAAGATGAAAGAAATTCTATCCTAGGTGGGAATAGAACCCATGACTCCCTAAGCCTTATAGTAAGGCAACCTACTAACCAATAAACCCATACAATTAGCACCCAACTAGGATGAAATAAAAGGAAAATACAAAAATAAAAAGAAAATACAAGAGAGTCCTAATTAAGGGTGGTCCATAGGACAAGGGTCCTATCCAGGGTCAAGGTGTCCTTCTGTAGGGTAGTGACCCTTATTTTGTAGGGTAGTGACCTTTATTTGTAGGACACTAATTTCTCCAACTTTTCCTTGCTTGAAGCTGAGGCTTGCAGTTGGTGCATATCCTCCAGTGTAGGTCTTGCAGGTCCAAGCTTCTAGCAGAGTGCCATCATTTTGGGTTTCTTCAGAATCCGCTCCCCCATCCTCAATCCTAGTCGAAACTAGCCTATAACTCCGGCACAAGTGCGGAAGTTAGGAATTAAGCACAAAATAAGATTACCAATATTATAGACAAAGCTTAGAAATAATAAAATAGAATTTACATACACTTGGGGATAGAATCAATTACATTCAATCCTAATGGAGAGTTAACTACATAGGGTAGCCATATAAACCACTGAAGATGCTGTCACCATCTTCAATCCTCGTAAAGCGCTCCTCCTCTCCTACTCTAAAATTAGCTTTGGTGCATTATCACTGAAATAAGACTGAATTACAATAATCGTGCACACCTTGATCTGGTGCAATAAGGTCCTATTTATAGGCTAAGGAAAGACAAAGAAAATTGGGGAGAAATCTATCCAAAAATGGCAATAGGGCAAGAATTAGCGTGACTTGCGCTTCAAGCTGCGCTACAGCGCAAGCTCCAGAGAGTTGTGCTTCACCCCGCGCTACAGCGCAGGTTGAAGCGCAAAATGCGTCCTGCAGCTTCAAACTTTCTTTTTTTAACTTGATCTCTCTCCCGATACTGGTTTTGGTTGATTTGTCTTTCCTGATTTCCCTTTTCTTGATGAAATCTTGCATTTATTGAGCATCTTGGATTTAATTGGGAAGGTTGTCTGCAGAATCCTTGTTTGATTGGCAGTGATCTCCTCATTGATTGCCTCAAATCTTCTTCAAATCTTTATTAAATGCCTTCAATCAAACTCAAATCTTGCAGATACCTCCCTCATTTAATGCTATCTTTCCTTCAAATCAAATCTTTGCAATATCCTGCAAAAATCAACAATATTTCTATTAAAATAGCATCAAATTCAAATCCAAGATTAATAAATACAATTTATCTAATATTAAATAAAAAGGGATTAAACTGGGGCAAAAATACCATTTTATCCTTGATAAGTGAACTAAAAGGTGCTCTAATTTATCATATGATTTTCACTTATCAAAATACCCCACAACTTAACTTCTTGCTTGTCCTCAAGCAAGAGACCTCTTTGCAATCAAAAATCAATTTTATCCCCAAAAAAAATCAAAAACAAATTCAAGGAACTTTTCATCATCTCCTTGTTAAGCAGCAGTCACTTTCCAAACATAAGAAAAAATCAGGATTAAGAGATGTTACCAATCCTCAATCAGAATAAAACACAAACATCAGTCAAACTTCTCAAAAATAGCAATTAAAGCAGTAAGTGATAAACCAAGGAAATCTCTCATTCTCACGGGTAAGTGTTTCCCTCAATCTTTTTCACCATCGTTGAACAACTAGAATTGATAGTCGTTTCCAATATCTGAACCTGCAAGCAGTTAACATGGATCAAAAGGTCTTTTCTTTGGTTGTAATGAGGCTGGGCTATCAAGAAATCATGGTTTTTCTGGATATGCAAAGAACACTTTGAATAAAGAGCATCTTGTGGTTGTGCTTGGGACTTCTCTCCATCTGCCATGTCATTATTGAATTGTCACCTTTTTTTCAGCTGGCCTCTTTGTTTGAAGAAGTACTCCCCCCAACTTATTCAATTCCACACTTTTGTGCAAATTTTTTTTGTACAATAACATAGAGAATTTATTTATGAGGGAGTATTCTTCTTTGTGATTTCTTGTGCCTGCTCTTTGAATCTCTTTGACCTTTCATTTCACCAACCTTTTGTCCCATCTTGTTGTGTTGCACCTTGCTCTCTATCCCAAGTGTGAAGGGACATGGTATGATCATTAATCATGGCTGGGGTGCATCAAAAGAAATATTAAGGCTCAAATGGGCAATCAAAAATTGGAAAAATTTAATCAAGGTTGGCTATTTCGCACTGAGCAAAATATTATAATCACAAAATATGCCTTTGTCACTTCCATATCTTCTACTAGCAAGACAAAATTCAGAAACTCAAGCAATAACAGTTGACAAGCAGCGGTGAAAAACTCTCAATTTCAATGTTTGGGCTCTCAGCTCACCGGTTATTGGCTAAAATTCCTTGATAAAGCACTTACTGGTTTTAATTAACCATCCTGATAGGTTCTCCTGAGAAGCATCCTGATCCTAACTGATTATCGAGTTAATCACAAAACCCTATCATCTTTCCTAATCTGGTTAGTTAAACTACTTAATTACAAAGAATTTGAAAAAGTTACCTTAAATCCTAACTCCTAAGGTCCTAAAAATTTTTAAAAATTCTAAAAAAATTAAAAAAAAATGAAATACAAAACAAAAATTCTAAAAAAATTCTATAAAATAATAGAAAATAAAAGAAAAACTAAAAGAAAGAAAAACACCAGTATCAATCTTCACCCTCTGTATCCTGTAAGTCCTTGTCCTGCTGCTGCTCCACCTCCCCCTGGATGAATAGGCCTGTCCCCAGGCCACTGCAAGAATATCCGGAACTCTTCAAGCAACATGCTTG
Organism: Sesbania bispinosa; assembly: GCA_026901365.1. Classification (NCBI taxonomy): domain Eukaryota; kingdom Viridiplantae; phylum Streptophyta; class Magnoliopsida; order Fabales; family Fabaceae; genus Sesbania; species Sesbania bispinosa. The sequence goes on from QLOH01000035.1 coordinate 1,340,843, forward strand.
GGTATGGGTCTAGTACTCCTGATTGGTCAACTAGTCTTTATAGTTTGCAGCAGTCTGTGCAATTCATGAAGAACATGGAAGCCTATCATTAACCAATTTACATGCATAATTCAAAATATTTTCACAACAAAAGTTCAGTGCACTTGGTAATGACTTCCTAAAAACAAAACATACTCATTTGTTTTGCAAGCATTCAATCAATCCATGGAAAGTGAAAGGTAAAGATTTTTGAAAGAAACAGAGCATAACACTTTCAAATTCAATAACTCACAAAACAAAGAGCATTTCAATCAAACAATTTTGTTCTTCATGTTCCATACAGCCAAAATCACATTTAAGATAACAATAATCAATAATATTCACAATCCTAAAGTTGCTACCCTAAAGTGGAAATCATAAAAATGGATTAAATGAAGATTTCAATTGGTAAAAATTAAAGAAAACATAACTGAAAGTTTCAAAATTGATGGAAGTTTGTGAGTGGAAAGAGTGAAAAAAAAAACTTAGGAAGTAGAGAAACAGTACATGAGAAAATAGAAGATTTTTAAAATTTCGTATCTTGCGCTTCACCTTGCGCTACAGCGCAAGTGAAGCGCAGAATACAGTGACTAAAATTGCATTTCTGCGCTTTACCTGCGCTACAGCGCTGGTTGAAGCGCAGAAAACAAAATGTAATTTTGCAATTTTCAGTCACGTTTTCTGCTACTTCCTATTATTTAAAAATCCATAAACTTATTTCAATCAATTTTGAAAATTTCCTGAATAGAAAAATCCTAATTAACAAACAAGAAAACAAAACAAAACTGAAATTAATTAAAAACTTTAAAAATCTCTGGGTTGCCTCCCAGAAAGCGCTTGTTTAACGTCTGATAGCTCGACGCCTGTTCTCTCAAGGTGGCTGAAACTGAAATATTTTGGTGAGCTTGTGTGCTGCACCCTTCCTTTCTTTGGCCCATAAACCTCCCCATAATCTTGCCTTGGAGCAACCTGTAGTGTGAACTGACTTTGACCATTTGGGCTTCTTCCTGGAGTTAGACCATGCTTTTGACTCCCTTGGCTTGACTCTTCTTTTCTTTATTATCTTGCTCTCATGTGCATGAGTCTTCTTTTCTTGAAGCTTAGATGATTCACAGTTGATTGCTCTCAATTTCTTTGCTTCACAAGGGTCTTTGATATGGAACACACCTGACCACTTGATCTTCAATCTGGCTCTAGGCTCTGAATTTGATTCTAGCTTGACTTCTCTTCTCTTTGCCTTGTCCTGGTCAGTGTGATCGCATGCCTTTCTTTTATGAGATCTGGAAGGTTTATCACTTGCACCATGCCTTTCTTGATCTTCCTTTGGAGGACTGGTTGGATAAGGCAAGGTCTCTGTTCTTGAAATCACTTCCCTTCCTTCCTCGGGCTTAGATTCACCATCTCCCTGTTCAATCTTTTTCTTATTTTCTTGATCTTTTTCATCATGTACACCTTCATATGTTGTATTTTCTACCTCCCTTTCACAGCCAATTTCTTCTTCAAGCACCATATTTTTTGTTTCATCCTCTCCATCTTCTTCTTCTACTTCTGCTGCACCTTCTTGTGTTTCTTCAGATCCTTCCTCTTCATCAGCCAGATCATCATTGATTTACTCCCCTGTTAATTTAACAATTATGGTGGGACAAAATTCTAAAGGGTTGGGTTGAGCGTTTTCTGAGCTCTGTTCTAACTGTTGGTTGGCTATTGCTTCTACTATCTCTTCAATTGTTGCATCAGGAGACTCTCTCTTCTTGTTGAGTAGTTCCAACATGAATTACTCCATTGCCTCCAACACTGGGATGTTGAGTTGTACTATTTTGTTACTCTCCATATAGGCTGCAAATATTGTGTTCATATCTTTCATGGAGGGATTCTTTGGATATGGTAATTCACTGTCTTGCAGTGCATGCGTGAACTCTTCCTTTTTTCTTCTTTATTTTCTTTAGCAGCTTCCTCTGATTTCCTTTCTTCAATTCCTCTTTCTTGTATTGCTTCAGTTTCCTCTTCTTGAATATCTGGATAAGAGCAGTGACCATTGAGATGGTTACCTCCGCAAAAATCACAAATTAATTGTGGTGACTGGCCAGGATAAGAGTGAACTGGTTGCGGTGGCTGAGAAAGTCTGTCTAGCTGCTTTTGGAGTGCTTCTAATGACTGCTTCAAACTCTTATTTTCTACCCTGAGTTCATCTTCAAAAGTTATCTTATGGGATGAAATAACATCTTGTTTCCACCCAAAATTTTGATTCTGGTAACTTCCCCAATCATGTGAAAGATTGTTAGAATAATTATTGTAATTAGAGAAGTTACCTTGAATCGGTGCATGGGAGAAATATTTTGGTTCTTGCTTGAACGAAGAAATGTCTGCCTTGGCTTGAATGTAACGTGGCCTGCGAAAGAATCTTCTTAAAAATTTTTCTTCTACCACGTTCCAATTGTTCAGACTTCGGCTGGGGTGTGACCTTAACCAATCCGTTGCTTTTCCTGTAAGAGAAAAAGGAAATAAACATAAATATGCAGCCTCTTTGTATTTTTCTTCAAAACCCATAGTTTCAATTTGTTTAAAGAATGTAGAAAGATGATCATTTGGATCTTCATGTTCTAAGCCTGAGAACTGGTGATCTTCAACAAGTTGTGTGATGCTTTGAACTCCACGACTTTTGCAGTACTTGGAATGGAAATACTTGAGCGATAACGTAGCCCTTGCGGCACAATATAGTCTCCCAAGAGTCTTTTTGGTGAAGTTTGCCATTCAGAAGCCATTTAACATTTACTTCACTTAGGGTGGTTGAACAGAGAGTGTTGAAATTGTCTCCTTGAGCTCTGCTCCTTTTCCTGTTACCTGTCCTCTCAAGGATCTCAGACAAATGTTAGCTCAGGAGAGTGGAACAAAAATTATTATCTTTTTTTTTGATAAAAAAATATTTATAATATTTTTTTTTCTAAATAAAATAAAATAATTAAAAATAAAATTACTAATAAGTAAAATATTTTTGTTTTCTTCTTGACTTCTCCCTTGTCTCCTTTTCTTGTTTATGCTCCTGGTCTTCCTTGATGTCCTTCCTATTTCTAGATCAAATTGTAGTTGATTTGGGGACACCTGGCCTCTCAAAAGAATAACAAGAAAACTTGAAAAGGGTAAGTGTGGAAGAGAATTTTAATAATAATAGAAAAACTATAAATTTCCTACATAATAAAATTTTCCTAAAATAATAAGAATAAATAAATGAAATCCTAAGATAAAAATGACTTGATAATTAGACCTCTAAGGTTTACACGAATTGGAAACCGTTCCCTGGCAACGGCGCCAAAAATACTTGATGGGTTTCTGGCAAGCGAACCAAAAATCCAGTAGTATAATAGTAAGAAGAGTTATCGTATCCACAGGGAACAGTCAATTCACGTATAGTCGTGATCTATTTATCAAGAGAAAACAACAGATTTATAAGAGTATTGTTGCGTAAATAGTAAATAACAGATAAATAATCAATGAAATTAGAAAGGAAGAGTTAGAGACATTTTACTTGGATTAAGATTGAACTTCATATCATCACACCCTTTGTGCATGTAAAAACTATCTATTATTTTAGGTTTACTCTATAATACTGTAGACAAACTATATTGCTAAGACCCCGAGTTACCAGCGGCCTCACACACTCAAAGATAATCCATTCGGGCTCTCCCAAGCGGCAGACTTACCCTCGGCTTATTTTATTTTCTTTATTCCGTTTGTAAAAGAACTAATTGATAAACGAGGCCTAATCCTGTAGACGCACCTTCATTAGAGTACTCACACTACCCATCACTCATCAGGATACATCCATGTGTCGGTCTTGGATTGACAATCAACTAATCCTTTGCTATCAATACTAAAGCCTAATCCTGTAAACGCCCTTCGCTAGAGTACTGTCACTACCCATCGCTCATTAGTAACACTCATGTGTCGGTCACAGAGTATCGAGTCCTCTTATTCAATCATAGTTTGGGTTTCTTCAGAATCTGCTCCCCCATCCTCAATCCTAGTCGAAACTAGCCTATAACTCCGGCGCAAGTGCGAAAGTTAGGAATTAAACACAGAATAAGATTACCAATATTATAGACAGAGAGCTCAGAAATAATAAAATAGAATTTACATACACTTGGGGATAGAATCAATTACATTCAATCCTAATGGAGAGTTAACTACACAGGGTAGCCATACAAACCACCGAAGATGCTGTCACCATCTTCAATCCTCGTGAAGAGCTCCTCCTCTCCTACTCTAAAATTAGCTTTGGTGCATTATCACTGAAATAAGACTGAATTACAATAATCGTGCACACCTTAATCTGGTGCAATAAGGTCCTATTTATAGGCTAAGGAAAGACAAAGAAAATTGGGGAGAAATCTATCTAAAAATGACAACAGGGCAAGAATCAGCGTGACTTGCGCTTCAAGCTGCGCTACAGCGCAGGTTGCAGAGAGCTGTGCTTCACCCTGTGCTACAACGCAGGTTGAAGCGCAGAATGCATCCTGCAGCTTCAAACTTTCTCTTTTTAACTTGATCTCTCCCCGAGACTGGTTTTGGTTGATTTGTCTTTCCTTGTTTCCCTTTTCTTGATGAAATCTTGCATTTATTGAGCATCTTGGATTTAATTGGGAAGGTTGTCTGCAGAATCCTTGTTTGATTGGCAGTGATCTCCTAATTGATTGCCTCAAATCTTCTTCAAATCTTTATTAAATGTCTTCAATCAAACTCAAATCTTGCAGATATCTCCCTTAGTTAATGCTATCTTTCCTTCAAATCAAATCTTTGCAATATCCTGCAAAAATCAGCAATATTTCTATTAAAATAGCATCAAATTCAAATCCAAGATTAATAAATACAATTTATCTAATATTATATAGAAAAGGATTAAATTGGGGTAAAAATACCATTTTATCCTTGATAAGTGAACTAAAAGGTGCTCTAATTTATCATATGATTTTCACTTATTAGCTGCTTCTACATGGTTCATTGTTTATTTGTCTGAAATGAATCATCTGAAGTATTTTTGCATCATCTGAATGAATGATCTGAAGTATGTTTGCATCATCTGAATGAATGATCTAAAGTACATGTATCTAAGACAAAGTGATGTTCTTTTGATTGATGAACTTTCATAGGTTTTAAGTTTGTCTTTATTTCTGATTCCACAGACATACTTCTTCTTTCCACATTTTCTTCAGATAGTTGTTCGCGTTCAGATAGTTGTTTCAATGCTCTTGTTGCTTTGTTCTTCTTTAGCAGATTTCTTCTTTCAGCGTTTCTTCTTGTTCAGATTTGCTTCATCTTTCTTTGGATTTCCTCTTCCTGTCTTTTGCCTGCTTCCTTGGCTATCTTCGTCTTCTTGTCTTCAGATGGATGCTTCATCCTGTTACCTGAAACACAATGCACAGAACAATACCTTTCTCAGTAGAACCTATTCTTATATGATCTAATTTGTTAATCATTAAAACCTAAGGATAATGAGTCTTAAATCTAATTTAAATACTTAAATTAATTCTGAGACTCAACAAAATATTCACTGATTGAAATACTCTTCTTTGAGAATCTAACTAAGCCCATCAAGATCAATGCATAGACTAATCCTATAAATTAGCAAGATCATACTCAATCAACACACCCGTAATTTTTACCAAATCCAATCTAATCATTTATGATATTTCACTCACATACCTATTTCAAATTATAGAAGTGTCAATCGAGTATATCTCTTAATCATCAAGGTTAACACATACAATAATGCCTCATTATTTTTCATATTTATTATTTCTACTATCCTCATGGAAGTGTTATCCTTACTTATTTCATAAAAATATAGTTCTTGTAGTGCCTACTCATACATCTAATTCCCTATTCCATGATTTCTTTCTTCAATCTCCTCTGCGCAATCTTGATACTAACAGATCATTTGCTTAGTCATGTTCTATTCTTCGACTAAAAATTTTTAAGATTCACATCCTATGCTATTGGTCTCAACACTTCGACATCCTTCGTCTTAAATCATGTTTTTTTAACTTAATTCCGTAAACCCTTATGTTATCAATCTATTAGAGATAGCAATCATACTCTATTGTATCTATTAAACTTCAAGCATGGCACCTATCCTACAGTCAAACCCTTTTTAGACTTCAAGTCAAACAATAAAGTATCCTAATATGCCTTAACTGCTATAATCTGATCTCAAATCGTATTGTAACTCCTATCCTTAACTCCATCATCATTTACCCTAAGTATACCCCAAGTCATCAATCACTTCTAACTCTAACAAATCAATTGTCAATAATTGAATTCTCAAGAGCTATCAATATAAATCCTAGGTCAATATCAAAACCTTAATGATCAATCATCTTAAATCTTGAATTACAAACCTCGAATCCATCATTGATCAACTAGGTCATTCATATAAAGGAATGACACCTATCCTTAGTGGTCATCCTATTCTAACCTTTGACATTTTGTTCATCACCTCAAATCACAATCCTGATCAACTATTGACTACACTCGTGTACAACCTCAAGACCTAGAGGTTTTAGCAATTCTTTAACTCAACTAACTTTTAATGGTAGAAACTCATGAGGGAAAGAGGAGAGATCTAAGGATAAGGATTAGGATAATTCAACTCACAAGGAAGAAACACAGGCATATCTAAGTGTTTTATATATACCTATATATTTAAGATTTTTAAATAATTAATACCCAAATACAACTTCTATATTCTTTCTCAAACTTAAAACTCAATTCAATTCTAAACAAAAAGCATGTTGCAAACTACTGCATACTAGTAGGAAGTAAAGTTTAACACGCCAAAGGCACATAAAACAACATGAAGTAATCCCTTACACACCAGTTCATCAATCCAAACAAAATCATGAAAAGAATTACATAATTCAAACACATGGGGTCTTACTCAAGACATCAACAAGAAGACAAACTCAATAGACAACATAACTCCATCTCTTTATAACCACTCATGTTCATCATGCAGATGACCAAAACTTCCTCTCTCAACTTCACAACTAATCAAGCTGAGATTATCAATTTTGTGTTCCTAACACTCACGACTGCAGGTTGTCACACTTCCTTTTAACCTGAACAGGCCATTGGGGTGGCCAGTCCCATTGTCCTGTACCAGAGTAGTCAGAAGCACATCAACCTTGCAAGAATTCAAAACACCTAAACCGGATGAAACTAGACTCAATATAACCATCAAACCCAAACTCACAGTCCGGTTGGACTGAACTGCTCTGATACCACTAATTTTAACACCCTCATTCCGTGACGGGTATTACTCGACTAACTCAGTTAAGATTTGTTAATTAATCTTTTAAGGAAGTGAGGAAAAATTGGTGATATTTTTTTAAGCATCATCTTTGATTAGTAAATCATAATTGGAATAAAACAAGAAGAAACATATTAGTACTGGAATTATCATTTCGTTACTATTCAAAATTACAACGGAAATAACGTATATCTAAGTTGGGGTTTTAGTATATTACATTACAAAAAGAAAGTGGACTTTCTATCCGACTACGACCTATCTTTACTGTATACTGCTACTTATATATATATATCCCTAAACACTACGACCTGACTCATCAAGATCCGGTTCAACCTGAACGCCATGTCTATCTTCAGAACAAAGTGCATCCCTCCAGAGTCCATGCCCTTTTAGGTGCCAAAAGAGTGACAGACAACGAAAAAGAAAGACAAGGGGGTGAGAACACTTTACATGAGCTCACTTAACGCAGGATATAATGACTAAAGTAAATAGATACGAGAATTCACGCAATTCATACAAAAATAAACCCAATCATTCACATAGAGGGTCACAACATCATAAAATTACTTGATATGCTCATGCAATGCAAGCAACCATGTCATTTACCAAGGATTTCAAACGACTACCATGTACCATGCAATGAATGAGGGCCCGGGAAAATCACCACCACAGTGCACACAACAACTGCACGACCTATATGTACAACGTATCAGGAGTTAGAGTCTGTACTAGCCTCGGTACTAAGAGCCTTGCTCATATATTTTCTTTGGCCAAATTTTCTTTTGTGAACCTTCCAGACAATCTCAACTGACCCCGAAACCTTGAGAGCGACAGGCATAGTCAAGTTTGATCCCCATGAACTCGACAATAGGGAGCTAGCCTACGTCCCCTGATGTTCAGTTTGGAACTCAACTATCCTCAGGGCTGGTGTCCCTTTTCAGGACCCACTGGAGTTCTTTGCAAAACCCAGTGCACCATTCCCAACCAGTTTCACACCATACCAACGTGTCACTGCCATATTAGGTCGTAAGGTTCTCAACCTTAGATATCATCAATGCTTTATGATGCACATCATACATTCAATGTTTCTCGGCATACACAGTCCTTACAGGCAAAGCTCATTGAATCCTTCCACGTAACCACTCCCTGCGGCACGACTCCGATTCAATGTCTTTTCTTCGCAAGGAAAACCAAACAATGCTTTCTCAACACACACAGTCCTTACAGGCAAAGTCCATTGAATCCTTCCACGTAACCACTCCCCGCGGCACTGATAAGTGTAAAATTAACGTTATTTTCATATAGGTTTTATTACACTTATCAAGGATAAAATAGTAAATTATGCCCCAAAATATCCCTTTTTATTAATATTTATAATAATTGTATTTATTTGATATAAATTTGAATATGATGCTATTTTAAATAGAAATTTGCTATTTTATGCAGAATTATAGCAGATTTGGGACAAGAGTGGAAAAAACATCAGAATAGAGGATATTGCAGATTCAGAAATTAAATAAATAAAAGAAAATCACAGAATCCTGCAAAGAATCTTTTCAATTCAAATCCAAGGCAGATAAATACAATAATAATTCAGATAAAAGGATAAAGGAAAACCAGATGAGATCAGAAAGGAATCAAGAGGTTAGATCCACAAATCAAGGAAAGCTGCAGCGAGTCACACGCTCCATATGCGCTTAGCGCTCGTGGAGCGCATAAGCATATTAGCCAGGCTTTATGTGCGCTAAGCGCACATGAAGCGCGTGTCCTGATTAATGAAGCCGCGCGCTGTGACGTCATTAATGAAAGGGAAAGCTCCTGATTGGTCAAGTTTCACAACAGTGACGTCAATTAATGAAAAGGCAGCCTCTGATTGGATTAAACACTCACCAGTGACATCACAACCTGATCCCTTGAAGGTTTTCCAAACTCTATAAATAGAGTCCTTGGGACCAAAACACTGATACAGAGATAGAGTAGTATAGGATTGAGAAAGGTGACAAATTTCTCAGTAGTTAGTAATGGCTACCATGAGTAGCTAAACTCTCTAGTAGGATTTGATGTAGTAGATTCGATCCCCTTGTGTATAAGAATTCTCTTTTCTATTTATTTATGATTCTATGCTTGTAATCTATCGGTATCTTTATGCTGTGTGTAATGCATCAACTCCGCGCGTGCGCTGGGATGGTAGGCTAGTGCTCTGGATACAAAAAGTGGAACTCCGGCTAGTATCAGAGGTAGGTGAGCATGGAGCTGTTCATGAAGCTTATTCTCAGATTGCTAAAGGTACTCGGTTTAATTATATCGTAGCATAAGGATTGTATTCTAACGATCGGAGGTTCAGTGAGTGACACACCCCTCCGTAGGTGCCTTATGTGAAAGTATGGTTAAATCGATAGCGCTGATTGCAAAATACGGGAAATGTTCGGGGTCGTCAAATGCCACTTTGAATGCCTGTAGAGAATAGCTTTTGGCGTTTAATTATGATATTATAGGGGAATTTGCGGGTACGATAATTACCAAGTGATCGAGGTTGTACTCAATCAAATAATATGAATTAGAGTGTAGTGAGGGTTAGATAACCCAAAGTCGTCCCTCAAGGAATTCAATAACAATTCAGAATATCAGATTTCAGTCCCAAAATTTAGAACCAGAACTTCAGATCGAACTTAAGACAAGTGACTTAAGACGGTCTTAAGACAGAACTTCAGACAGTCTTAAGACTTAAGACGGTCTTAAGACTTCAGACGGTCTTAAGACTTAAGACGGTCTTAAGACAGAACTTCATACGGTCTTAAGACTTCAGACGGTCTTAAGACTTCAGACTGTCCTAAGACTTCAGACTGTCTTAAGGTTCAGACTGTCTTAAGACTTCAGAAGGTCTTAAGACAGGGACTATCTTAACGGTGCAGAATTTCAGAACGTAACAGAAAGAGGGGGTTTTTGGTTTTTTGTTTAGAAACAGAGTTTCGCAAGTAAAAAAAAGAAGGAATAAAACGATGTAAGAAAACAGATTGATTCTCTTGTTCATTCACAATTGGATCCTTCATCGGTTAAAAATACATCGAACTCAATTTCCAGAATAAATTCGAATTAACCGAACAAGCGTCAATTAATTCAACAATAATCTCACTCAAGAACTAAGCGAACTTGCTAAACCAGACTAAGCGTACTGGTGACCAGACTAAGCGTACTGGTATGAGATTTCTAATCCTTTACCTCATGAATTAAGCAAACAGTTGGTTGTTTAGAATAAAGCAAACTAAACCAGAATTCTTAGTGAAGAACAGAATTGAATCATCAACAAACGTTTAAATATAACTCAAGATTCAAAACCAGAATTCTAAAGTAGAAGATGAAATTGAATTTACTGCAGAAATTGAAATACGAATTTGAGTTAAAATGAATCTCAAAGTCCAATGTAAAATCACTGAAGAATCAATCCTCAAGAGTTTAGCAATCCATAAGAGGAAGAACAACAAAATGAAAATGCAGAAAAAGAAGAAGAAGAAAACCTAGAAAAACAGAGAGAAGGAGAGAGCCAAGCGTCCCCCCAATTCCAATCTGTGTAAAGGCGAAAATATGAAAAGTCTCCCTACAGAATTCTAACAGCCCCTATTTATACTAATCCCTAAACCATAAGATTAACCTAATGGATGGGGTAAAATGGGCCCAGACTAACAAGTTTCAGGCCCAAAAATACTAAAACTACTTCAGCAAGTACTTAAGAAACTTGCTGTTCCCGCTCAAGTTCTGACAACATCTGAACGTCAACTTCAAACTGAAAACTGCACCTCGTCTCTCAGTGGAATATAGTCATATGACCTATCAAATTAAAGCCCAGGACGTTAGCTTTCCAATGCCACTGGAATCACTCAAATCGGACACCTTTAACTCCAGATATCATCAAAACAAGACAGGTAGGTCAGTAGGCTTAAAAATCCGAATTTAAACAACATTTCTAGTTAAAACCCAATTAAGTCCAATTTGGTAAATCCCAATTATAATAATGAATTTGATTACAATTATACTCTAAGAAAGCTGCAATTGAAGGTGCAAAGTATGTGTGAAATTATACTCATCACCAGGCATGCCTTATAATTATTGTAATTAAACAATGCTAAGGTAATTAGAAGTACGATCATAAATAAGGGAAAAGGAGTTCAAGTACACAAGGGGGGAGATGAAACGAAATCAAATCCTAGTCCTAAATACTATTATCTCGTGTTATCTTTGTTTATTTTATTATTCCGTAAAACCAACCTTTTTGCGAAAACGTTTTATTGAAAATACAATTACTATAATTCTACAAGTTAAAACCGCTCCCTGTGGATACGATAACTCACTTACTCTAAAACTATTGGACTACTGGTAAACTTGCCAGGAAACCCATCAGGCACGACACCGATTCAATGACTTTCCTTCACAAGGAGAACCAAACCCCATCTCGCGTTAATCCACACTCTCTCACTAGGCTTCTCAAGTCTTATGCAAGAAGAGTGTGTTCGTTATAAGCTTTTAAGGTAAGTTGTATTCATTCGTCTTTAAGACTAATGATCACTTTCACTTAAGTCCTATAACTTACTAAGGCTTATGGTTGTGTCTTGTGAATAGTGCTACACATCTTAGTTCATCATATGTGTATGATTAGGGTTAAGTTTAATCCTTAATCATGGCTAATCTTCCTTAATTAGGCTATAATTAATGTTAATCTTCCCTAATTAAGTCTCAATCTTTCTTTAAGATCTTAATTAGCTCTTAATTATCCCTTAATCTCTTTCCTAATCATGGATTAGACTTTTAATTAAACTTAATTAAGGTTAATCATATTTAATTAGTCCTTAATCATCGTTAAGTCTTAATCACATTATTAACACCTTGTTAATGATTAATAATTAAGATTAATCTATGATCTTGGATGATTAGGACTTGATTAGGTTAAGCCTTGATTAGGATTAGGATTATGGTTAACATTAATTAATTCTTCCTTGATCTATTAACTTAAGTGAATTGGATTAGTGAGCTTACTTAAATTTGAGTGTTGATCTTTATGGGTAGGATTAGAGTTGAAGCCCAACACTAATCCAAGCCCAATATCCATTCATTATTTTTGTTTGGCCTTATGGTGAGTTTTATGAGTTTTTTTGAAGGTATTGGGCCTAAACTAAAGGCCCAATGGTTAGGTAACTCATAAGGGTCCATTTTACTAAGTTACCACCAAGTAAAATGAGTTTTATGGTGACTTTTACATATGTTTAATTTTTTACCCGAATTTGATTTATTATTTTACAATGGAAGTTACCATCTTTTACTTTTACTTTGCTACTTCAAGTTTTTAACCCTTAACATATTGGGCTACTAAGGCCCATAAACATGCCAACATCATTTCCATCAAATTTTCAAGATCAAACTCATCCACATCAAGAACACCATCAAGAACACCAAGAACACTCATGAATATTCATGAACATTCAAGAACATTCATCAAGAACACCAAAATTCAATAAATTCCCTTAAATTGTGAAATTCAAGTATGATGTATCACAATCACCACAAACCAATAACTTCATGTTATTTCATCCAAATACACATATTTTCATAAGAAAGTTTATACTTTTAAACATAGTTAAAAAAAACTTCCTTTCCATGATCCAACCAAATAAACAAATTTTCTAAATTCAAATAACCACTTGCATGTACCTAAAATCATCATATCAACACATTCCAACCATCAAACAAATTTTAGAAACATGCATGCATCTCCAAAGTAGACTTGGCTGAACCATATTAGCAAAGGAATAGGTTCCAATCATCAAAATAATAGCTTGCATGCATTTAGAATCAAAACATCAACGCATTTCAACCATCAAATCATTTTTAGCAACATGCAACCACATCCAAGCAAGCGTGGCCGAACCATTTCTCAAGGGAAATAGGTTCCAACATTCATTTTCAAGGAAAGAAAAAGGGAGAGGGAAAAAAGGTCAAGGGTCACCCTTTACTCTAACCACCAATCCTACTAGAGTTCAAGGTTCTCCCCCCTTTACCTAAGGAAATCCAAGCTCTTCAAAATGGAGGATGAACTTGAGAAACTCCACCAACTCAAATGATTTTCCCCTCTTTGTGTTCCTTGTGATCTTCCAAGCAAACTTCTCCAAAGGATGAAGGCTAAAATTTTTGAGTTAAAGGTTCAAAAATGGAACCTTTAACAAAGTGTGAAAAGGAAAGAAAATGGAGAGGAGAGGAAGAGAAACTCACGGCTGTTTGGAGAAGAATGAAGAGAGAAAAGATTGCTTTTGCATGTGGTAAGGTGGAAGTGACTACATGTAAGGTGATGCATGATGATGCATCTCTTTTTCTCACTTTTTTGACTTAGAAAGTGTGTAGCACAAGTCTTGGTGACTCCTCCTCATGCCCACGATTTTGAAGTGGTTTAAATGAGGGATTTTGTTGAAATATTGGAGAAATTTTCGGTTTTGTTACAATGGTAATTTGGTCATTTTCCAAAAAGAGTAGGGGTAACAAGGTAATTTCACACCAAAAATTCCCAAAAATTCTAGAAAAAATCCTATAATTGTTCGAACCTATTTTAAGCCTAAAAATGTGATTAGAACTCACTTCTCACTTAAACTCTCTTATTTCCCAATTTTCCCAGTTCACACACACAAACAGTCAAATTTCAACAAGAGCAAGCAGATAAAAAAATTGTGGTGTTACACACAAAAATTCTATAAAGTTATAAATAAAATTTTTAATCCACTTTTAAGGTCCAAAGTATATTTTCCATATTATTCCACGAATGTTTCATATGTTGGTTAGGGTTACACTGCTAACCAGGGGCATTTTGGTCTTTATGCCCAAAAGTGCCAGAAAAATTCTAAATTAATTTCTAAAATGCATTATTAATTATAATAAGACCATTTTGACTAAAAATATAGGTCCCCTTAAGTTTTAGATATTTTTCATAATTAAATTTATATTTTCTTTAATTGTACAATTACTAAGGGTATTTTAGGTCATTTTCCCAAACTCCTCTTTAGGAAAAAATATTTAAAATTGTGGTTGGATAGTTCCAAAAATCTAAATTTGATTATTTATCAATAGTTCCTAAATACCTCATAATTTTTATTTCTAAACTTTCTCTATCTTATATATATACTGGTAGGGGAAATTGTGGGTGTCACAACAGGGATGAAAATCTCTTCCCTCTGTAGATCAGAAATAGGCATTTTCATAATAGTTCATCCCTAATTTAGAATTTGATGTGTTCCTACGATTCCAAGCATGGTATAGCCGACGATTATTTTTTTTAACCTTTTCCCAATGCTGAGAATGATGTGTGCTTCGGAAAAATTGCATTTTTTTAATGGGCATAATTAAGTTTTTGATCCAATTGAGCCGAACCGACCCGTTCTTGATTGGTTCAGTTTGGTTCTGTTAGATTGTTATTGTTAGTGTATCATATGATAGATATGGGCTTGGGCCTATCACTATGTATATATGTAAATACACTTATGTTTATATATATTATTTTCTGCTGTGTATTCTGAACACAAGGATTCTATCATATGTCTCTCGTTTTCTCTTCATCTCAACATGGTATCTAGAGCCTAATGAGAGATAACCCTAGTCCGTGCCTTCCCAGTGGACCCACTGTCCATTGGTGTCAATTTTTTTTTCGGAAACCGTGTCTCATTCCGGTTTCTAGTTTGCCCGTGTTGCCGTGTTATTTTTTCGGAACTTTTCCCCCCTTTTCCGCCGCTATCACCGCCTCCTGATGCGAATCCAACCAGTGCCACCACCATCAGACTCGCGCCGTCCATCCGAGTCCAACGCCACCGGAATCGTGTCCATCGGAGCAGGGATGCGCTCTCACGTGTCGTTTCTTCACTGGCGCGTTCCTCCTCCGCCAGCCGCGCGTGAAGGCGCGTTCGATCGCCCTCGCCACCGCTGGACTCGCCTCGATGTCCTCTATCCCAATCTGGTCTTTGCTTATGAGTTTCAGGTCTGGTACTCGCAGGTTCTTCCTCTTTTGGACTTTTTTTTCTCTCTCTCATGTGGTTGTTTCTCTCTCCTACAGTTGATCCATGGCTACTCCTACTGCTACTAAGTCTGATACTCCCATCTTCACTAACTATGTCAATGTCCCACTCTCTATTGACAAGTTAGATGGAAGTAACTATGATACCTAGGCCTCTGATATCAAGCTCTGGCTCAAGGGACATGATTATCTTGATCATCTTATTCAGAAGGCTGATTCTATCGACGAAAAAGATCGCCCTCATTGGTCCAAAGTTGATGCTCAGATTTTCAGTGTTCTTAAGTCAACTATTCATCCTACCCTGAAGCAGATATTTCGAGCCCATGAGACCTGTGCTGGGGTTTGGGAGCAGGCTAGGGTGCTTTCACCAATGATACTCAACGCCTCTATGGCGTTTGAAACAATCTCTTGAGCACCGTTGTCCCTAGACGTATTAATGGATTAAAGGCTGAGTACTTGGGCAAAGTTCATGGTCTTTTACATGACTTCAATGAACTCTTGCCCCCACTTCCACTCCTGCCCAAGAACTGGAGCAACGCCAAACTTTCTTTATGTTGATGGCATTGTATGGGCTCCCAGACGAGTATTCTTTGGTCTGTGATCAGATTTTGGGGTCTCCGACTGTGCCCACTTTGACCTGTACTTGGTCAACCTTGTTGCGTGTGCCGCCCAAGTCATCCACTGACATACCTTCTTTTGTCACCCCTATTGACTCTTCTGCCTTAGTATCCCAAAGTGATGACCGTAGCCGCTCTCACAAATCAGGAAAGGGTCATTACAGGTGCGATCATTGCCACAATATGGGCCACACTATTGACAGGTGTTTTACATTGCATGGTTGCCCTACTCGGTCTGCTAATGTTGCCCAGGTTGCTCCCTCTGTGCCTTCTGATGTTGATGACACTTCATC
Source organism: Sesbania bispinosa (assembly GCA_026901365.1). Lineage (NCBI taxonomy): Eukaryota > Viridiplantae > Streptophyta > Magnoliopsida > Fabales > Fabaceae > Sesbania > Sesbania bispinosa. The sequence continues at coordinate 1,357,115 of QLOH01000035.1, forward strand.
TGATCATCTAGTACCACCGACTATCTTCAACGACTTCCTTAAATGGCATGAGGATCTCTAGGCCTCCGGTTCCACTGCTTTTGTTGCACACACGGGTAATTCCTTTGCTGGTCGCACTCACTCCACCTTCCTTGGCCCTTGGGTTCTTGATTCCGGTGCCACCGATCATATTAGTGGTAATAAATCCCTTTTCTCTACCATTTCCACTTCTGGTTACTTACCGTTTATGACTTTGGCTAATGGCTCCTAGGCCCTATCCTATGGTGTTGGTAGTGTCTACCCTCTTCCTTCTCTCTCCATTGATAATGTTCTTTATGTCCCCGAGTCTCCATTTAACTTATTATCCATTAGTCGTCTCACTAGTTCTCTTGATTGTGTCATTTCTTTTACTAAAGACTCAATTTTCTTACAAGACCAGAGTTCGGAACGGATGATTGGCGCCGGATGTGAGTCTCATGGCCTTTATCAGCTTCGTACTTCTGCTCATGCTGCCTCGGTGGTGGATTCTTCCCTTCTCATCCATGCTCAGTTGGGTCACCCTAGCCTTGCCAAGCTACAACAACTAGTACCGAGTATGTCTAAGTTGTTAACTTTGTCGTGTGAGTCATGTCAATTAGGAAAACATAGTCATAATCCATTTCCTAGGAGTGTAAAAACAGAGCTTCGTCTCCTTTTGCTTTAGTTCACTCTAATATTTGGGGCCTGAGTCGTATTTGGTCTACTTTAGGGTTTCGTTATTTATTTAATTTCATTAATGATTATTCTCGATGTACCTGGTTGTTTTTAATGAAAAATTGTTCTGAGTTGTTTTCTATATTTCAATCCTTTTATAATGAAGTCAAAAATCAATTTGGTGTTTCTATCCGTGCTCTCCGCAGTGATAATGCTCGTGAGTATCTCTCCCATTCTTTTCAGACATTTATGGCTTCCCATGGTATTCTTCATCAGACTTCTTGTGCATATACTCCACAACAAAATGGGGTTGTAGAGCGCAAGAATAGACACATCATTGAAACAACTCGAACCCTTTTACTTCATGGTCCTGTCCCTCAATAATTTTGGGGTGATGTTGTTCTCACTGTGTGCAATCTCATCAATCGCATGCCCTATTCTGTCCTAAACAACCAGTGTTTTTAAAACCGGACCGGTAATTGAACCGGTGAAGGTACTGGTTCATTGTTCAGTGGTTGAATCGTGGTCAAACCGATAATAATTAAATATATTTTTTAATATTATATAATATTTTTTAAGTAATAAAATAAGATAAAATCATAAGAAATCAAGATATATAAGATTATAAATTAATATAAAAGACTTATTATATGTATTATATCATAAAAAATTCATAATAATTAACTAAATAATAAATATTTATGTATAATCCTTAAAAAGTTATTTTTATTTATCTTAAAAATATTTTAGATTAAATAAAAAATAAAAAACAAAAAAACAAAGAAATTGAAATTTTTGAAATTGACTGGTTCAACCAGTTTTCTGGCACTGGTTCTTTACCGGTTTTCACAAGTTCTTGACCGGTTCGACCGGTTTTTGATCGGTACTCACCAATTTTAAAACCAATCGGTTTTTAGGGTTGTATGGACCGGACACCAGGCCGATTCCCGGTCGGACTGGTTGAACCGGCCGGTCCAGTTTTGGTAACTATGCAACTAGGTCCCTAACTCTATATTGTTCCCTCATTAGCCTCTCCACGCCTTACCTCCTAGAGTCTTCGGGTCTACGTGCTTTGTTCACAATCTTAGTCCTGGTCTTGATAAATTGTCAGCTAAGTCTCATAAGTGTGTCTTTTTAGGCTTCCCTCGGTTTTAGAAGGGGTATAAATGCTTTTCACCCTCTCTTCGTAGATATCTCATTTCAGCTAATATCACTTTCTTTAAGTCTTCTCTCTACTTTGAGTCTAACTCCTCCACCTCTAGGTCTGACTTAGTATCCACCACCACCCCTTTTGTCTTTGATCCCTCAGATACGCCCATTGTGCAGGGAGATCCACCATCTCACCCACCTCTAAGGTTTATCATCGTCGGCAACATCCGCGCCTTCCAAACGGGCTGCCTATTGACTCTCCTGCGAAGCAAACTCCTCCGTCCCCTATGGTCCCACCTCCTCCATCCCCTCCGGCCCCACCCCCTAAGTCTGATTTTCCTATTGCACTTCGTAAAGGTATACGCCCCACTCGTAATCCTTCACCTCATTATATCACTCTGAGTTATCATAGGTTATCCCCATCCCATTATACTTGTCTCTCTTCAATTTCCGCTGTGTCTATTCCTAAAACTGTAGGTGATGCCTTAGCCCACCCTGGTTGGAGACAAGCTATGATTGATGAGATGTGTGCTCTTTAGAATAGTGGTACTTGGGATCTCGTTCCTTTGCCTCCTGGGAAATCTGTTGTTGGTTGTAGGTGGATCTTCACAGTGAAAGTTGGCCTTGATGGCAGTTGATCGGCTCGAGGCTCGATTAGTAGCCAAAGGTTATACTCAAATATTTGGGTTAGACTACGGTGACACTTTTTCTCCCGTCGCCAATATGGCTTTTGTCATATTAATTTTAGCCATAGTTGCTATTCGTCGTTGGCCCCTCTATCAGTTAGATGTCAAAAAAGCCTTCCTTCATGGTGACCTGCTGGAGGAAGTTTATATGGAGCAACCTCCTGGTTTTGTTGCTTAGGGGGAGTCTTCAGGCTTGGTGAGTCGTCTCCGCAAGTCATTTTACGGTCCTAAGCAATCTCCCAACGCTTGGTGATAAGTGTAAAATTAGCGTTATTTTCAGATAGTTTTTATTACACTTATCAAGGTTAAAATAGTAATTTATGCCCCAAAATATCCCTTTTATTAATATTTATAATAATTGTATTTATTTGATACAAATTTGAATATGATGCTATTTGGGACAAGAGTGGAAAAAGCATCAGAATGGAGGATATTGCAGATTCAGAAATTAAATAAATAAAAGAAAATCAGAGAATCCTTCAAAGAATCTTTTCAATTCAAATCCAAGGCAGATAAATACAATAATAATTCGGATAAAAGGGATAAAGGAAAACCAGATGAGATCAGAAAGGAATCAAGAGGTTAGATCCACAAATCAATAAAAGCTGCAGCAAGTCACACGCTCCATATGCGCTTAGCGTGCGTGGAGCGCATGAGAAGATTGGCCAGGCTTCATGTGCGCTAAGCGCACATGAAGTGCGTGTCCTGATTAATGAAGTCGCGCGCAGGTGACGTCAATTAATGAAAGGGAAGCTCCTGATTGGTCAAGCTTCACAACAGTGACGTCAATTATTGAAAAGGCAGCCTCTGATTGGATTAAACACTCACCAGTTACATCACAACCTGATCCCTTGAAGGTTTTCCAACTCTATAAATAGAGCCCTTTGCAAAGGTCATAGACACGGTCCTTGGGACCAAAACACTGATACACAGAGAGAGTAGTATAGGATTGAGAAAGGTGATAGATTTCTCAGTAGTTTGTAATGGCTACCATGAGTAGCTAAGCTCTGTAGTAGGATTTGATGTAGTAGATTCGATCCCCTTGTGTATAAGAATTCTCTTTTCTATTTTATTTATGATTCTATGCTTGTAATTTATCGGTATCTTTATGCTGTGTGTAATGCATCAACTCCGCGCGTGCGCCGGGATGGTAGGCTAGTGCTCTGGATACAAAAAGTGGAACTCCGGCTAGTATCAGAGGTAGGTGAGCATGAAGCTGTTCTTGAAGCTTATTCTCGGACTGCTAAAGGTACTCGGTTTAATTATATTGTAGCATAAGGATTGTATTCTAACGATCGGAGGTTCAGTGAGTGGCACACCCCTCCGTAGGTGCCTTATGTGAAAGTATGGTTAAATCGATAGCGCTGATTGTAGAATACGGGGAATGTTCGGGGTCGCCAAATGCCACTTTGAATGCCTGTAGAGAATAGCTTTTGGCGTTTAATTATGATATTATAGGGGAATTTGCGGGTACGATAATTACCAGGCATGCCTTATAATTATTGTAATTAAACAATGCTAAGGTAATTACAAGTACGATCGTAAATAAGGGAAAAGGAGTTCGAATACACAAGGGGGGAGATGAAACGAAGTCAAATCCTAGTCCTAAATATTATTTTCTCGTGTTATCTGTGCTTATTTCATTACGAAATCAACCAAATTCTTTACGAAAACGTTTTAATTGAAAATACAATTACTATAACTCTACAAGTTAAAACCGCTCCCTGTGGATACGATAACTCACTTACTCTAAAACTACTGGACTACTGGTAAACTTGCCAAGAAACCCATTAAGTTTTTGGCGCCGTTGCCGGGGAGCGGTGTCTCAATTTGTATAGTTTAGTGATTGAATTTTCATTTGTTTCAAAAATTTTCAAAAGTGTAATTTTCATATTTCTTTTTATTTTTTTATTTATTTCGTATTTTATTTAAAAAAAATTTTGAAATTTGAAATTTATCTTACCTTATCTTCAATACTTATCCTATTTGAATTCTTTTAGAATTAAGGATAAGTAAATATCATATTTCAAATTCAAATTCTATCTTAGAATTTTAGGATTTTATTTTTTTTATTATTTTCGTTTTTTATTTATTTTCTTTTTTTTTTTATTTTTTAAAAAATATTTTTTAGTCCACCTTCCTGAGGTAACAATTGTTTGAGATTCTTGAATAAGTACTTTTGACAGGTATCTCAAAATCAATTAATGGAAGGAACACAATCCAAAAGGAGGACTTTGGGAGATTATATCATGCCTAAGGGGCTATTTCATCATTCAAGTACTGGTCACCCAATTTATACAAAAGTTGTGGAAATAGATGGAGCACATCTTCAACTTGTTAAAGCTCAACAGTTCACAGGATTGGCACACGAGGATCCAAATAAACATCTTTTTACATTCCTGGAACACGTTGAAACTATGGGTTTTGAAGAGAAGGACAAAGAAGCTGCATGCTTACGTTTATTTTCCTTTTCTCTTGCAGGAACAGCCAAAGATTGGTTAATGTCACACCCCAGCCGAAGTCTGAACAATTGGAACGTGGTAGCAGAAAAATTTGCAAGAAGATTTTGTTGCAAGCCATGTTACATTCAAACCAAGGCACCCACTTCTTCATTCAAGCAAGAATCAAAATATTTCTCTCATGCACCGATTCAAGATGATGTGTCACCCCATAAGCAGATCGTTGAAGATGGACTCAGGAGGTTGGAGCAGTCATTAGAAGCACTCAATAAGAAGATAGCCAACCTTTCTCAGCCACCGCAAACAGTTCACGCTTATCCTATCCAGTTATCACAATTAATTTGTGACTTTTGTGGAGGTAATCATCTCAACGGTGACTGCTCTTTTCCAGATAGTCAAGAAGAGGAAACTGAAAAGCACAAGAAGAAGAACTAGAAGAAGTAGAAGAAGAAGAAGAAGAAGAAGAAGAAGAGGAAACTGAAGAAGCACAAGAAAAAGAAGCAGAAGAAGTTGATGAGGAAGAGGAAGAAGAAGAAAAAGAAGTGTTTACACATGCACTGCAAGTCAAAGGTTTACCATATGAAATGCATTTAGTTTTTCACCGTGATGAAGAAGAGGAACATCCTTTTCTTTATTATTTTGTTCTTAATGAAGAAAAGAAATTAGCAGAAGCTGCTGAAGAAAAGAAAGAGGAAGAAGGTGCAGTAGAAGAAGAAAAAGAAGAAGGAGAAAATGAAACACAAAAGATGGTGCTTGAAGAAGAATCTGACTGTGAAAGGGAAAAAGAGAAAGGTGAACCTGAAACAGAGGAAAAAGGTGAACAGACGGATGATGAATCAAAGCCCGAGGAAGGAAGGGAAGATATATCAAAACCAACGACCGTGCCTTATCCAACCAGTCCTGCAAAGGAAGATCAAGAAAGGTATGGTACAAATAATAATCCCTCCAGACCTCCCAAAAGAAAGGCATGCAAGCACACTGACTAGAACAAGACAAAGAGAAGGAAAGTCATGCTAGAATCAAACTCAGAGCCTAGAGCCAGATTGAAAATCAAGTGGTCAGGAGTGTTTCATATCAAAGATCCCTGCAAGGCAAAGAATTTGAGAGCAACCAATGGTGAATCATCAAGGCTTCAAGAGAAAAAGACTCATGCACCTGAGAGCAAGAAAATAAAGAAAAGAAGAGTCAAGCCAAGGGAGTCAGAGGCATGGTCTAATTCCAGAAAGAAGCCCAAATGCTTAAAGACATTTCACACTACAAGTTGCTCCAAGGCAATGTTATGGGGAGGCTTATGTGCCAAAGAAAGGAAGGGTGCAGCTCACAAGCTCACCAAAAGATTTCAGTATCAGCCACCCTAACAAAGCAGGCATCGAGCTATCAGACGTTAAACAAGCGCTTTCTGGGAGGCAACCTAGAGATTTTTAAAGTTTTTAATTATTTTTAGTTTTGCATTTTCTTGTTTATTAATTAGGATTTTTTTTAGGAATTAGGACATTTTCAAAATTGATTGAAATAAGTTTGTGAAAAATAAAATATTTTTTTTTAAAAAAATAGGAAGTAGCAGAAAAGGTGACTAAAAATTACAAAATCAAATTCTGTTTTATGCATTTCACTTGCGCTAAGCGCAGGTAAAGCGCATATTGCAATTTTAGTCACTGTTTTCTGCGCTTCACTTGCTTTAAGCGCAGGAGAAGCGCAACAGTACGAAAATTTAAAAATCTTCTATTTTCTCATGTACTGTTTTTCTACTTCCTAAGTTTTTCTTTTCACTTTTTCCACTCACAAACTTCAATTAATTTTGAAACTTTCAAATTTCATATTTTTTTTTACTAATTAAAATCTTCATCTATTCTGTTTTCATGATTTGCACTTTAGGATAGCAACTTTAAGATTATGAATATTATTGATTATATGCTATCTTTAATGTCTTTTTGGCTATGAGAAACATGAAGAACAATTTGTTTAATTGGAATACTCTTTGTTTTGTGAGTTATTAAATTTGAAAGTGTTATGCTCTATCTCTTTTAAAAATTTTAAACTCTCACTTTCTATGGATTGATTGAATACTTGAAAAACAAATGAGTATATTCTGTTTTTAGGAAGACATTACCAAGTGCAGTAAAATTTTTGTTGAAAATAATCTTTATGCATGCAATTGGTTAATGATAGGCTTCCATGTTCTTCATGAATTGGTGTTTGCAATAAGGTATCATTGAAATTAATTTGTTTTTAGCAACTAATTGTTGTTATTTACCTTTTTAGATACCAGGACTAAATTGCTAGTCTTTCCCGTGGCTTTAGCTCACGAGGAGAAGACATGAAGAAAAGGATCATAGAATATGATCCCATGAGATTTAAGAGTACGCAGGCTGCTACAAGACCCATACTCAGGCATGCTGTTTGAAGAGTTCCGAATATTCTAGCAGTGGCCCGGGGACAAGCCTATTCTTCTAGGAGGGAGGTGAAGCAGCAACAACATATAACAAGGATCCACATGATACAGAGGATGTAGATTGACATTGGTGTTTCTCTTTCTTTTCATTCTTTTATTTTCTATTTTCTTTTATTTTATTAATTAGGATTTTGTTTATTTTAATTTTAGGATTTTTAAAATTTTTAGGACCTAGGAATTAGGAAAATAAGGAATTTTTTTTCAAAATTTCTGAAATTGGGAAGTTGAACTAACCAGATTAGGAAAAGAAAAAAGGTCTTGTGATTAATTCCATAATCAATTAAGATTAGGATACTTCACATAAGAATCTATCAGGGTAGTTAATTAAAATCAGTAAATGTTTTATCAAGGAATTTAGCCAAGTAACCGGTGAGTTGAGAGCCCAAACACTAAATTTGAGAGTTTTTCACCACTGTCTGTCAACTTTTATTGATTTAGTTCTTGGAGCTTATCCTGTTTAAGGAAAATATGGAAATGAAAAAGGCAAAAAAATTTGTTTTCAATATATTCACCTAGAGCCAAAAAGCCAACCTTGGTACAATTTTTCCAAATTTTTGATAACCCATTTTGAGCCTTAATTGATTATTCTTGTTCACCCAAGCCAAAATAAATATATATATATCCTGTCCCTCACACATTTGGGATAAAGAGCAAGGTGACAAGTAGAAAAATAATGGGAAGAAAAGGTTGAAATTCCAAGGAGCAGGTACAGAAAAACAAAAAGAAAAAGAAGATCACTCCCCTTAAAATAAAAAAGAAAAAGTAAATTGAATAAGTTGGGGGGAGTGCATCTTCAAACAAGGAAAGAGGCCTGCAAAGAAAAGAAATAAATCAAAAATAAAATGGTGGAAGGAGAGAAGATCAAAAGCAACATCCAAAGATGCTCTCTATTCTAAATGTTCATTGTTTATCCAGAAAAACCATAATTTTTTGATAACCCAGCCTCATTACAACGTTGAAAAAACCTTTTGATCCATGTTAACCATAAACAAGCTTAGGAACTAGAAACGACTATCAATTTTAGTTGTTCAGCTGTGGTGAAAATATTGAGGGAAACAGTACCCGTGAGCATGAGTGAAATTCCTTGGTATTTTGTTTATTGCTTTAATTGCTACTCTTGAGAAAATTCAACTTGCTGATTATGTTCTAATTTTGGTTGAGTCATGGTAATATCTCTTGATCTCAATTTTTCTTAATTTGGAAAGTGACTTCTGCCTAATAAAGAGATAATAAAGAAATTTTCCTTGTAGTTATTTTGAGAATTTTAATCAAGGGTGTTTTGAAATTTGACTGCAAGGGTGTCTTGCTTGAGGACAAGCAAGAAATTAAGTTGGGGGTATTTGATAAGTGTAAAATTAGCGTTATTTTCATATATTTTTTATTACACTTATCAAGGTTAAAATAGTAATTTATGCCCCAAAATATCCCTTTTTATTAATATTTATAATAATTGTATTTATTTGATACAAATTTGAATATGATGCTATTTTAAATAGAAATTTGCTATTTTATGCAGAATTATAGCAGATTTGGGACAAGAGTGGAAAAAGTATCAGAATGGAGGATATTGCAGATTCAGAAATTAAATAAATAAAAGAAAATCAGAGAATCCTGCAAAGAATCTTTTCAATTCAAATCCAAGGCAGATAAATACAATAATAATTCGGATAAAAGGGATAAAGGAAAACCAGATGAGATCAGAAAGGAATCAAGAGGTTAGATCCACAAATCAAGGAAAGCTGCAGCGAGTCACACGCTCCATATGCGCTTAGCGCGAGTGGAGCGCATGAGAAGATTGGTCAGGCTTCATGTGCGCTAAGCGCACATGAAGCGCGTGTCCTGATTAATGAAGCAGCGCGCGGGTGACGTCAATTAATGAAAGGGAAGCTCCTGATTGGTCAAACTTCACAACAGTGACGTCAATTAATGAAAAGGCAGCCTCTGATTGGATTAAACACTCATCAGTGACATCACAACCTGATCCCTTGAAGGTTTTCCAACTCTATAAATAGAGCCCTTTGCAAAGGTCATAGACACGGTCCTTGGGACCAAAACACTGATACACAGAGAGAGTAGTATAGGATTGAGAAAGGTGACAGATTTCTCAGTAGTTTGTAATGACTACCATGAGTAGCTAAGCTCTCTAGTAGGATTTAATGTAGTAGATTCGATTCCCTTGTGTATAAGAATTCTCTTTTCTATTTTATTTATGATTCTATGCTTGTAATTTATCGGTATCTTTATGCTGTGTGTAATGCATCAACTTCGCGCGTGCGCCGGGATGGTAGGCTAGTGCTCTGGATACAAAAAGTGGAACTCCGACTAGTATCAGAGGTAGGTGAGCATGGAGCTGTTCATGAAGCTTATTCTCGGACTGCTAAAGGTACTCGGTTTAATTATATCATAGCATAAGGATTGTATTCTAACGACCGGAAGTTCAGTGAGTGGCACACCCCTCCGTAGGTGCCTTATGTGAAAGTATGGTTAAATCGATAGCGCTGACTGCAAAATACGGGGAATGTTCGGGGTCGCCAAATGCCACTTTGAATGCCTGTAGAGAATAGCTTTTGGCGTTTAATTATGATATTATAAGGGAATTTGCGGGTACGATAATTACCAGGCATGCCTTATAATTATTGTAATGTAACAATGCTAAGGTAATTACAAGTACGATCATAAATAAGGGAAAAAGAGTTCGAATACACAAGGGGGGAGATGAAACGAAGTCAAATCCTAGTCCTAAATATTATTTTCTCGTGTTATCTGTGCTTATTTCATTACGAAATCAACCAAATTCTTTACGAAAATGTTTTAATTGAAAATACAATTACTATAACTCTACAAGTTAAAATCGCTCCCTGTGGATACGATAACTCACTTACTCTAAAACTACTAGACTACTGGTAAACTATCCAGGAAACCCATTACTTGGTTTGGTAGATTTAGTACAGTAGTCCAACAATTTGGTATGACTCGGAGTGAGGCTGACCATTCTGTGTTTTATCGCCATTCAACTGCTGGGTGTATCTACTTGGAAGTGTATGCTGACGACATTTTCATTACAGGTAGTGATCACCATGGCATTTCACAGATAAAACAACACCTTTATCATCATTTTCAAACTAAAGACCTTGGCAAACTAAGATACTTCTTGGAGATTGAGGTAGCACAATCCAAGAATGGAATTGTAATTTCTCAGAGAAAGTATGCATTGGATATTTAGAGGAGACTGGGCTAATGGATTCCAAGCATGTTGACACACCTATGGATCCAAATGCTAAACTTCTACCAAGTCCGGGGGAGCCACTTTTAGATCCTAAGAGATACAGGATATTGGTTGGAAAACTGAACTACCTCACTGTCACTAGTCCAGACATCTCTTTTGTAGTTAGTGTGGTAAGTCAGTTTCTTAATTCTCCTTGTGCAGGTCAATGGGATGCAGTCATTCACATTCTAAAATATATTAAAGGAGCCCTAGGAAAAGGTTTGTTATATGGAGACAATAAACACACTCGAGTTGTGGGATACTTAGATGCAGATTGGGCAAGTTCTCCTACTGATAGGAGATCCACTTCTGGATATTGTGTCTTTATTGGTGACAACTTGATTTCTTGGAAAAGCAAGATGTAAAATGTGGTGGCAAGATCCAGTGCAGAAGCAGAGTATAGAACTAGCTTCAGCTACTTTTGAGCTTATTTGGCTCAAACAGTTACTTAAAGAACTAAGATTTGGGGATGTTACACAAATGTCTCTCATTTGTGATAACTAAGCTGCCCTTCACATTGCCTCTAATCCAGTACTACTTAGTTTGTTAATTCCAATGATCAGTTGGCAGATGTCTTCATCAAATTATTGAGAGGTCTTATGATATTTGATTATATATGTAACAAGCTTGGTGCATATGATTTATATGCTCCAACTTGAGGGGGAGTGTTAGATTGTTATTCATAGTGTATCATATGATAGATATGGGCTTGGGCCTATCACTATGTATATTTGTAAATAAACTTATGTATGTATATATATAAGGATTTTGCCCGTGCATTGCACATAATCATTTAAATAATTTGTTTTACAATAATATTGAAAGATAAAAGATTATATTATCATGTATTCTAATAACTTAAATGGGTACTGTACATACACATTATCACAATATTTATAGTATAAAATGAATAAGAGATGATGGTTATATATGTAAATGTTATACAGATATGTCCGATGAACATAAAAGATGATTAGACTAATTAACACTATGTTTGGTAGTGTGGAGAGAAATAGGGTAGAGAGAAATGAGGTGAAGAGAAATACGTGAGAAATAGAGAAGAAATTAAGTTGTTGAGTATGAAAGAAAAAGAAATGAAATAGGGTGGAAAGAAATGATATATTTGTTAGGAGAAAAATAGAAAAGAGAGCAAATTGATTATAATATATAAAGACCAAAATGCCCATATTGTCTTTCACGCTTCTGACCAATTGTCTTTCATGTATATTTAAAGAAAAAGGGCACTATTGTCTTTCACGCTTCTAACCCATGGTCTCAGACTGATGTTGACGAAAACTCTCTCTCTCTTCGCAATTTCCTCTCACTTTTGCGGAGGAAAAAAATCGGTAGAACCCACGACCTATTATTTTCTCTCTGGTGTAGTTTTTATTCAACCAAACATAATTGCTAATTCCACTCTCCTAATTTGTTTTCTCTCCTCACAAACACAAATTTTTGTTCAACCAAACAAAGTGTAAATATCATAATAAAAAATTACTAACGAATAATTAAACACTCGTTCGTAGCACAAATGAAAGTATAACATTGGTTTAAGGTATGTCAAATTTCATCATAAGTAATTAAACAATATTTTTTTTGTACAACATTGTTCATGGGATAATATATAAGTAAAATCATTACAAAACAATATATTAAAAACACATATAATAGTTATGTGCAAAGAATTATAATAAAATGAAAAATATTAAAAACACACTCTTTAACACAATCTTTATGTGATTGGTTAAAATTTAGTTAAGTCCCATCACATTGAAAGCGGATGAAATTAATTTGATGGGACCCATGTGAATTTTAGCCAATCACATAGGATGTGTTACAAAAAGTATATTAGAGAGTGCGCGCGTTGAAACACTCTTCAAATAGATAATAAAAATATTATCTATTAAGTTCACAAAAACATTAACCTATTTTAAAATGATTTGAATAATAATAGAATATATTATTGGTTTTAACAAAAATGTAAAAAAAAAACTCTGTATATTATGTCAACAGTGATACCAATATTATTTAAATTAAAAATTATGATATTTGAGCTTGATGTTTTATAAATTGTAACATGTAAGCATAACTATTACCAATTGAATTATCAGTATCCTCCTCACATTATGACTTTTTCATGGTAATATGTAAGACCTAGATAATAAACTCTTAAAAGGAACTTTTTTTTTTCAAAGTTTAAACAAATACGACTATAATTTCTTGAAGCCAAGGTATTGGTTATGAATTCAGGACTATAGTTTTACTTAACATGATAGGATTACGATTTTTGTTTGCCCGAAGTTAAATCAATTGGTTGGAATTACCATGTGAGCATCCATAGAACTTTTTAACTTTTGTGGAAGCAATTTTCTTACCAGTCCTTACTCCACATTCTTCGTTACATGCTTATTTATTCAAATTAGAATAAATTAAATTTTCGACAAAAAAAAAATTTAAATTTTAAACTATGACAAATTATTGAAATGATTTGAACGTTGAGTAATTTCATAAAGGAATTGAAACCCAACCAAATGTGCACATAATAAGTAAAAAAAGGTGCAATTTAATCCATATCAAAGCAATTCAAATCCAATTTCTTTATAAATACAAATCATCTTGTAAGTATAACTTTAATCCTGTGCACATATATAACAGGCATAAAATAATGCCATATCATCAAATAATATACATAAAAAGGGTTATCCCAAGCTACTATGGGTGATTTTTTTTTTTTTTTTACAATATTTCATGAATAAGGTAAAAGGTACAAACTATATAGCACTTTAGCATTTCATGAGAGCTTGAAACTAATTAAAAAAAATAATTCCTCTCATTCCAACGACCACCCCTTTTCTGAAAACTCATCTACAAAGCTAACTACACAATTGCCGGAGACAATCACCATAACCATGTCCTGTCCCCTCTGACAAATATGCAAGCTTCATAACCCTTTATTTTAAGATTCAGGACACATTACAAACACACAAAGTCAAAATATTCTTCTTTTCTGTTATGACATTAGAATCATCCTGAAATGCATAAGAAAGTTTGCTAGTGGACCTATTATTGGCAACGTTATAACTATTATTGTTCCCACCAGATAAACTTTAGCTGATTAAAATGTGCATAGGTAATGGCGCCTGTCAGTAGAGTTCTGAGCTGACAGCTGATGGCTAGGATCAACTTTGGAGCTGTTTGAAGTGTTTGGGGCTGAACCAAGCATGAGCCTTCCTCATCAAAGTCAACCCTTTGACCATTGACCATGAAGTCAAAGTCAACAACTCAAGACTCAAATTAATTAGGACTTTGTAATTAGGAAAATAAAAGTAATTAGGATTTTTGATGTAATTTCCTTTTCTACCCTTGAGTGGGGTGCTAATTAGAGGGCTTTATTGGCTTAAGACTTAGCTTAGCCATAAGCCTTGGAGCCTTGAGTTCAATTCCCACATAGGATAGTATTTGACCCATATTTTATTTTCCCCCTTTATTTTCCTTAAGTGCCCCCCCCACTCCTATATAAAGGAGTCTTCTCTTCTTGTATTTCACACTTACATGAATATAGTAAAGGCATTATGCCCAAATTTCTCCTCCCTTGGTGAGTTGAGTGAGGCTTGGTAGTTGTTGCTCAAACCATACTGAGACTTATCTAATTCTCCTAAATTAGTGGCGTCTGGCATTGGACTTATCTGTTGTGGGTGGATTCCTGCTTCAGTGGCGTCCTCACCATCTCTTCCTCTCTACTTTTTCCTTCACTTTCCCTTATTTTCTTTCATTTTCTCGCCCAAAATAGCTGCTGCCCTGCACCTATTTTGCGCCTTTACTTGCTTGTTTTTCAATTCTAATCGGTGGTTTTTGCTCAATTCTAGATCCTACACCCATTCTGCTATCAATTGGTAATCAAAGCTTGTTGATTTTGAGCAAATTGGAGCAAGAAGGCCGCGGGTACTGCACCTCTTTTGTGCAGAATTTTCTTCATTTTAGTGTAATTCCATCCCTCTTTTCAATTGTAATTTGGACTTGGACTGTTCCCCGGGCCCGAGGTGCCTTTCTGCTGCTGTTAGCATTGTTTGTTTGGTTGTTGATTGCTTGAATTCTTGCTAGTATGGGGCTGTTTTTGGGCCGCTAATCCCACCCCTTAGGTGTTTGATTAAATGCCTCTTAATTGCTCATACTTGTTCTTGAGTGATTCTTGCAATTAATTGCTATAAACTGCTTGTTTATTGGTGAAGTGTGGTAAGAGGAGGCATTGTTGTCTTCATTTTTCCAAAGATCGTTCACCTACATTTTCTCCCCTTCACCATTAATTGTCATCCCCATATACATCTCTTTACTTTCCGCTTTTAATTTTTCCGCCATTTAATTTCTGCTTCTCCCCATCCTTTTAATTTCTGCTCTCCCCTTTACATTCTGCCATTTACATTTCTGTCCTCCCCATCCTTTTACTTTCTGCTTCCCCCCTTTTACTTTCAGTCCTCCCCATCCTTTTAATTTCTGCCATCCCCTTTACATTTCTGCTCTCCCCATCCTTTTACTTTCTGCCAATCCGTTCTACTTTCTGCCATTTACATTTCTATCTTCCCCATCCTTTTAATTTCTATTTCCCCCTTTTAATTTCGTGTCATTTATTTTGCGCAATTTTTCCTCTTTTTTTTGCCAATTTATGCGCATTGTTCTGGCTTTGTTTTGTTCAAATTTTCTACTCCTGTTATGTCTGTCTGTTTGGCATTCTGATTGCAAATTTGGATTGACTGCTATCTCTACCTTGGACTTTCTCTGTTTGATTGTGCAAAACGCTCACCTATAGGCTCTTTTTTGGTTCATAGTATTGGAAGAAGATCAACAAATTCTAATTGTTGATTTTCCTTCAAATTTTAATTCCAATCTTAAAATTGAACCAAGTGCGTTTCTGTGACCGTACCGCTTTTGTATAATCAACAAGGAAGTGCTAAACAATTTTTTTGGTCATTTTTGAAATCTGGTTGCCATTACGTTTTCACAGTTTTTAGATTTCTTTATTCATTATTTTGCTTTTTCTG
Source organism: Sesbania bispinosa (assembly GCA_026901365.1). NCBI lineage: Eukaryota > Viridiplantae > Streptophyta > Magnoliopsida > Fabales > Fabaceae > Sesbania > Sesbania bispinosa. Next base: position 1,372,834 of record QLOH01000035.1, read on the forward strand.
GTACCACTTGGACCAGTTTACTGTCAGAAAATTCCAAAAAAATTACAGTAGATACAATTTATTTTCTTTTCATTGCATACAAATTTCTGTAATTTTCTGTTGGGGAAAAAGACAAGAAAAAGAAAGAAAAGGAAAGAAAAATACAAAAAGTACGTACGTGCCAAAAAAATACAAAAAAGGTGTAAAAAGCAAAAAGGGTGCAAAAGTCAACAAGGAAGAAAAAAAAAGTCAAAAGACACCAAAAAAGAGTAAAAAATTAAAAAAAATTCAGAAAAATAGAAAAATAAAAAACAAAGAAATATCCCAACAATACAGTGACAGTTTTACTGTAATTTTCTTTTTTTCCCTGTATACCGTAATTGAGTTGTATTTGTTGTTTTTCTAAAACGACAAATTTTGGCAACTCTTTTCAAAAATCACCAAAAACAATTCTCTTTGCAATTTCTTTCGTCTTGTCTTATTTGCTGTCTGTTCTTGTGTATAAGCGTGTTTGAGTGCTAGCTTTTCTTGTTTGTCATA